>QUSF01000005.1:34064253-34156084 GCA_003676055.1 Chloebia gouldiae | reverse complement strand
TTATATTATATTATATTATATTATATTATATTATATTATATTATATTTATTATATTCAAGAAAGCCAAATGGAAAAACCTTAAGGCTCCAAAACCAGAAACAGGAAAGTTAGCAATAAAGGCAAAGCTGACTGTTCCACCATAGCGCTGTCTGCTCAGTCCTATACATTTTGACACCATCTCCCATTACACAACCCTTTACTCTTTCCCCTTAAAAAACTCTCACCCAGATACTGGATGAGGTATTTTCTCCCTGCCTCACCCAGAAAGGTATGGCACATTCTGCTGCTTGCTGCCCTTGCTGTGAGGGCAGGATTCCTTTCCTCAGTGGTGGATGTGGTGTTGCACATCCCCATAGTAACTGACTGCTTCAACCACGGGTGTATTTTCACAACACCCCTGTCTCCATCCTCCATCACTCTGCTTGCTCCCAATCCCTCTGGCAGCCCATCACCTTCCACAGTTTCACGCCCCAGTCACCCAATTCCTCACACAATCTTGGTCTCAGCCACACCTAGAGAATAAGGTTTCCATCCAAGTCATAACTCCAGCAAAACCAAAATTTAGAAAAGGTGGAGTTTAACTCAGACTTCCTTGAATTCCTTCTGATGAGCTCCTCTGCAACTCCTGAAGACCCACTCAAGAGGAGATACAACTCCAACAGCCATAATTTAGCAAAATTTTTAAAAACCCTGTGCAGAGAATAGGAAGGGATAATTTAATGTGATGAATCATTACAGAAGAAGTTGCAGCAGCTCTGCCAATAATTTTTATACAAGAAGATACCAGTTTCTAGAAAAAATAAATTTGAACTGAGAAAAAAAAAAGAGCACATAGGGTTAAAACACCCCCTGGAGTAGAGGAAAGCACTCACAAAAACCACTTTCAAGGTTAGGTATGCTTCATTCTGCACCACTTTAAGGACCAGTTCTCAGCAAAACATGCCAAGGAAAGAAAAGTAATTTTATAGAAAGCAGGCAACAATTACAGTTGTAGTGAGAAGTGCTGTTTATGTGTATTTTCTAGTTCAAAAAGCAAAATATATTACATATTCTGATCTGACTCTTGTTATCTTTTCAGATTTGAGGGTTTTTAAAAACCCTCATTACTGGATTTGTCAGCAGGCAGGAGTTATGTTTAAACACAATGCTAAAACTTCTTGTCTCTACAGTAACTGAAACAAATATTCTTGGAAACTTTCTCCCATTAAGATACATTTTGGTGGTCAATCAGAACACTCATGCATGTTGAGGAACAACCTCTGTTGATGAGTTGGTCACTCACAAACACAAATCCAGATTCTCATTACTAAGGCTGTGTTCCTCTGTATCCCTGCCTGCAGGCTCTCCTGGAACTGACAAACAAAGCTGCATTACAGGATGTGATCTGGATAATTCAGGCAAACCAGATGTGGGTGCACATCTGGGACCAAATATAGCTCTTCTAACTATTCCAAGGTTGAACTCAATGATCTTTGAGGTCTTTTCCAACCTTAATGATTCTATGATCGTTAAGCACCAGCTCCTAAGAGGAGACAATAAAGCTGCAAGGGGACCACTACACTAATTTAAAACTTTACTGTCCTAAAACCTAATGGTCTGTGTCCTCTGTCAGCCTCTGAACAGGTGCCTCTCCAACCCTCAGAGTATGGCACTGTCTCTGCATCTCAGAGTTCACACTCTGAGTGCAGATGCTCGGGGCCAAGTCTGGTGGCCTTGGCTCCAAGTGCACGAGGCTGGAGCTTGTCTGAACTCCCTCAGCAACATTTCATTTATATAGACTGAAAAATGCCACAGCAGCATAGGCATAACCAGCCTTTCACCCTGCAGTTTCAGCTCTGGTAGCATATCTGTTACAGGCATGAACAAAACTAAACTTTTATAAAAAAATTTATACGAGCATCCCACCTGCAGTGTCAGCTTCCAGAGACCTCACAGCAATCGGGAGCATTCAGACTCTAGAGGAAGCCTCCCCACCTCCAAACATCATAGAACAAGCCAGATAAATCTTTTCTACTTGCAGCTTTAAGAGCAAGTACAATATGTCAAGCAAAAAAAAAAAAAAAATTAGCAGCATGCTGAAAAAAATTGACTGGGGTTTATTTCAGTTCTTTCAAATCCCAGTAAAATTCTGGAACATTTATTCAGCTGTTCTGGATAAAAAGTAATATCTTAAATATTTTAAAGTATCATCAGATATAAGACTCTCTCATAAATTACAAATTGAAAGGTCGGTGACTCTGTGAGTGTAAATGGTAACCAATTAGAAATCAAAGGCAGCAGTCCAACTATTATGAAATCCATCTCCTGACTCTACTAAGGAGATTAAGTAATGTGTAGCTCCATGGATAAACTCTTAGTCCTTTAAGCATCTATTATTTATTAATATTTAACAAATGTTTTGAATGCCACATCACCTTAGTATAGGAACAACCTTGAATCGAGGAACCTCTGCTTTTTGTCCATAATTACTTTATAATTAATACTTTATAATTGCTTGTAGTTTTAACACTTTCTAAAAGAGGCACTCTGTAGGTGAGGGACATAAACCCTCCTTAGGGTAGTACCAGCCATCTCCTTGGGTTGTGATGTGTTGATCTGAAGGAATGGAAAACTTGTAATCTCACAACACAACAGGTACAGATTTCCCGAGCTGTTGCTGTGTGTCTGTAACAGAACCAGGGAGAAGTCCAGATCTCCTGGCCTTGATCCAAGAGCTCTGTCCATGGCCCTCTTTTTAAGTGCCTGATGAACAGCATTTAACCAGAATTCCTTTCTGATAGGGATCTGCCTAGGTGTCACTATTTAGCACTGAAGTGGGGGTTTTTTAGGCAATAACACAGAAGTTCCTGTACAGTCAAGGCATCCTCTGATCCTAGCAGTGATGCTCAGGCAATGCCACCATACATGACAGTCAGGTCCCTAGCTCTTGCCTCCTACTAAGACAGTGTTGCAATGCCACCATGTAACTTCTTCACGTTGAACATATATTGTGGGCATCACTATCCACACTGCCTATGAAGGTAGCATTTTGAAGAGCAGGAATTTATGGACAGACTCCCTTTGATTTCCCTGGGAATCCAGGAAGCCTTGTTTGGCCTCCACTTTGAGAGGCAGAAACGGAAAGGCTAGTCAGCCTTTACCTCTGAGTAAGTAATTTTAATGAGCAAATCCAGTGTCAACAAGTGTCATAGATCACAGAAGAGTGGGCTGCCTTTGTCAAAATCCAACCTACAGAGCTTTTTATTTCCACCTCTAAGGGTACATCTGAACATCTCTTCACCCTTATCTCTCTGCATCCATGTTTGGCTCCTGAGTCCTGCCTGCAAGGTGAATTTGTGACAAGGACATCATTTGTTTCTGCATTTGAACAGCATCAAGTTTTGCTAATTCCAGGACAATGCTGGTGTTTTAGCACTTTTTGATAAAGATAATAAATAGATATTTTTCTGTTCCCCTAGCAAAGAAACAAAACTTTCCAAATCACAGAGAATGTCTAGATTTGATTGACTTGACTAAATGTATATCATTTACATGGCATCTTCACTTGTGTGACATAAACATTTACATACATGACATACTCACACGGCAAATACAAATTAACAGGCTATTCCTGAGGATTGTAGTTTCCATGAAAGCAAGCAACTTCAGCATTGGTACAGGTGAGCATAATGACATTAGTCAGTGACAGCCATATGCTAAATACATGATTCTTCCACATGGTTGTTCTTGATCCAGGGACAAAACTATACAAAAAAGCTTCTAACCAGTATGGAGTCATAAATGCCATAAAGTTACACGTCCTTCCTCAAGTCACTTTTTCACCTTCAGATGGAAGAAAACAATAGAAAGGTACACTGGAAACTGCAACTGTTCCTTTTGTGAAAAAAGTTTCCAGAAAGCACAGGGAGGAATGTAAAGTGTTTCTTTGCAATGGATTTCAGGTAGGCTGAAAGGGGACTCCGTGCATGTCCTCTCTCTTTCTTCTCTGCCGTTTCAAGAAACCACTAAAGTACAGAAAAAGGGTAGGCCATTTTGTGCTTAAGGCAATAATCCTTTTTTCATTGAAATTTATATTTAAAAAGAAAACACAAATTATTTTATAGAAAAAAAAGTTAAAGATATCCATTTTCAAAACATGAGGTAACCCTAGCCCTGGAATCAGATGCTCAAATACTCATCTCATTTTACACATCTGAAAGATCTCCTATATCTAACACAGACAGACCTGTCTTTTGGTGCCAGATATTCTTTGATGAGGCAGCTGATTTAAAAAAAAATCTTGAAAATCAATATCTGTTGTGTTTATGCCATTAACAGCAACATGAAAAGGAAAACAAATGATGGTTTGAATATCTAGGAGCCCAGGAAAGGATGTGTTTGCAGATAGGCTTTCTGCAGGTGGAAGTGATGTCAAGAGGAGGTCATACAGTGGTGAGCAGGATGAGAAAAAGGTCACTTGTCTTTACAACTTTTGGATGGCCTAAGGACTGCAGGTCACAAAAAGGTATATATTTTCCCAGGTCTGTGATTCCATGAGTTGTCTCCACTGAACACTGACCACTGGTGCCTCTGTGCTCTAGATGTCACCTCAGCCATGCTTAAAGAATGCATGCCAGGCCACACTGATTCTGTCTTCTAATGCTCCTCTTCCACATTTTTTAAGCTGGATCATTTTCCCAGTTTATATTATAACATAAATAATTGTGCTGCCTTAATGACAGTGAAGTGGAGGGAGGATTTGAAATACTGTAGTCTGATACTGCTGTGAACATCCACATGCTTTGGTGAAATGACAGTGAGAGGTGGTTTGCATTCCTATTCTCCAATCATCTTCCCATTGCAGCTTTTATTTCACCACGTAAATAAAAGAAGGTGAGTTCTGGTTAGGTGTGCCATTTTTGCTCCACAGCAAGAAACAACATTCCAGTGCTCTGCAAGGCTCCTTGGACCTGCTTTATTTACTATATCAATGTAGTCAACATAGCATAGAGAGAGATACAATAATATATTGCAGGTATTTCCAAGTTTTAGCGACGTACTCTAATATATGCTTCAAGCAGTACTGAAACACTTGGCTTAAAACAGTAAATAGAGATAGGTGAAGAGAGAACCCAACACCTAAAACTTTGCTAGCACCAACTACCAAGACACTGATTATGTACCAAAGTGTGTGGAGGCTACTATATATTTATATATGCACAGATGTACATGTGTGTGTGAGCAGTACAATGTCCTGCTAAAGAACAAAGGGACAGAAGAAATAGCTCAGAATGAAAGCTGCTGAGGGTGGCTGCAGACGTGAAGGGCACAACAGAAACCACTGCTCCAACGAGTGGAACAGTAAAAGAAAAAAAATATTTTTAAAAAGTGGTTTTGGTAACTTTTCAGTTTTTACAAAAATAATTTGCGAAAGGAACAGACTACAAAAAAGACTAATTTTTTTCATCAATTTAAAGGAATCCCAAGACTGACTAAAGTGATTAACGCACACTTAAGCAAAGCATTCAACTATTCCCAGGCTTTGCCAGAATGCCTCAGTGATCACTTGCATTAGTCTTCAGCTGCCAGCTGTGTGTCTTCGGAGCAGAAATAGACATCTTTTAATGTTTATGGCTTGCAGGATGTAAACAGTCAACTGACCTTGCTGGGATAACTTTCATAAACTTGGGCCTATTTGTTACCTGAAATACACCTTGTCCAGGTCAGTCCCAAATATTTGGCTACATGAGGGATACCATCAGACTGTACACTTGCACAATAGAAGCATTGATAAGAATCCTAGAAAATATTGCTTGATGCCTCCCATGTCTAAATAAGGAACCAGTCAAAGCTACCACTCCAGCACAGTACACAAGCACAGGACATTCCCACAAATGTCCACAGCAGCCCACTGGATGGAGTACTGTGGTCAGCCTGCAAAGAGTTCCAACACTTAGACAGCTTAAGTGGTTTGTACAAATGTACACAGGGAGCATTTGCAGCTCCTCCAATTCAGAGCCAAAGATTCTGCTAATTTCCATTGAAAATACTGGCCTGCAATGTCCAGCTCCAAATAAATTCAAAGACATCGTCATCTGAATTTCTTGGTGAATAGGCACCAATTAGACTAATAAGATCCTATAAACAGGCAAAAAAACCCAACTCACCAATCACCAATTTTCATTGCCTAGTGCTTCTACCACACTAGGGGGTTAAAAGACCAGAATTATCATGAGCTGCATACAGCACCCCTTTGAATGGATACTACAGCACCATACTGAATGCTCCTCAGAGTCAGCTAATGAAGTGCCTGCACAAGGATCTGGATTCAGACTCTCAAAGTTTCATCAGAAACCATGTCCAACCTGAATCAGTACGCTTAGTGAGTCTGCACTGCAACAAGCTTCTCCACCAGAGGAGATTGGGAAGCCACATCATCAGTTCAGCAGCAGACCATATGGAAACAGAGTTAGACTCTGAACTTTCAAAGGTTGGTTATTTAGTCAGGAAGATTAGCAGAACCACAGTGAAAAACAAGATAAAGAGCACCCTCTTTAAGACTCCTGATTATATTCAAGCTTACTGGCACAAACACAAGTTGCACTTTTGTATAACCTGTTGAATACAGGCTTTTTTTGCATCCCCGAATTTCTGCATGATAAAACCAGTGAAGTTCAACTAAAAAACTTCCATTTCCTTTCTTACATCAGTGTGTGATTCCTGGGGGATATGATTCGTTTTCTTGTAGTTTATGCTGGGTTGTGAGCTCACTCCCTGTTATAAATGGGTTGTCTGTATAATTGTTACCAATTACATGCAAATTGCTCCTAAATGGCACAGACAGCCCATTTGTGCCAAACCTTGGTTTACACTTTGCTCTCTTTCCAAGACAGTGGAGAGATAAAAAAGCAATTGGATTGATGAGTGGGATGTCAACATTTCTCTCCAGTTTCCATTATGCAGTTAAACATTGCCTCACCATTCTTTGACAAATACTGGAATATTTCCAGAAATCACACTTCATTTTTCCAAGATGGTGATCAAATACCTCCCCAAATCTGAGTAAGAAGTACCAGCTCTTGTTTATCCTCCATGTCAGATCTGCAATTCAGACACTACAAATGGGAACTTGATATGTTTTCCTGCACAATCAGTTGGAATTCAGTTTGCAATAAGACTTGTCAAGGGCCTCCAGATTCTTTTGTTTCTGATTCATTATGGATCTGAGAAGCATTTGTACCAAAAACAGCAACTTGCCCAATGTCAAGTAAATGTTCTGCTCACAAAACTGAACCACAATTCAACTTCTATTTTTTTCAATTTCCATATCATTCATGCTAGAGAAAATATCAGAAAAACAACTGATCATATGAGAAACATCTATCTTCAGATTTTTTTCTCTTTAGCTTGGGAGTAGATATAGTTTTAGTGGCTTTAGTGGCTTTATACCCTTCACAATGGGTAGAAAATTTAAGAAACAACACTGAAATTCCTGAAGGAATTTTATCCTCAAAGGCATTTATTTCAATGGAGCCAAAATTTCTGTGTCAGCAAAGTATGACAGAATGTATTTAGCTTCAAGTGTGTACTTAAACAGCATAGACTTCAAGGGAACTTAAATACAGGCTTAATTTTGAGCATATGCTTAAGTGTTTTTGGTGAATAGTATTGAACCACAGCATTCACCTCTTTTTTAAAGGAGAGAATGTCGTCCAAAGCAACATTTACTTTTCGGGGCACAGTGTGTGTTTTTTAAATCCTCCTTTGATGTTTCTTGGTGTACTTGTTTTTAAAAGCTCACCAGAAATCAAAAAGGATTAGTAGGTCATGATCCTCCAAGCTACCTGGTATAGATCAGCCCAGGAAAGGACAGAAATGGAGTTTAGCTAGCAAAGAAAAAATGCTTGCCTGAAGCAGTTTGAAGGACTTTTTCTGAAGCACTAATTAATTAAAACTGTTTTGGGGTTTTTTTTTTCTATTTATAATTATTATCATTTAAGGAAGACTTTAAATAAGAAAAGTAAAAAGCAGAATACAGGATATTTAATAAATCAAAACAAGCAAACATTAATATTAATGTGTATTAAATATATTTCATACAACAAGCAGTTTTTTCCACTCATCCTTAAAAGAAAAACTTTCCTGAACCAAAGTACACTTATCACTTTTCCTTTTTAAATGAGGACTTGAATTAATATTTTTTAAAAGCATTGATTACTAGTATGACATTACAGAGTAGAAGTAGAGGAAGTCTTGAAAGTGATATTAAAAAAAGATCTGGATTCTTACTTCCTCCAGAATTCTGTGCTCTAAATGTGGTAGCTGAGCAAACACCAGCTCTTGACCTCAAATCTATATTCTTCGCTGAGGTTCATCCACAAGGATAAGGACCACTGTGTAGCAGTTAAATACAAAACAAACCTGAAATTTGTACCTTCTGAGGTTTGGTTCTGACCAGCCTTTGAAACAAGATTGCTTTCAGCCAGTCGGTTATTTCAGCACTTGACATCACCCCCACATAAAACAAGGCAAATGGCCAATTAGCTAACTGGAAGTTTTCCAGTTCAAAATGGTGCCAAAATGAATGAAGATGAAGTGGAGTAGAAAAAATAAAAAGAGTTTAAATTGGCTGAACAGTCAGCTCTCTATGGGAAGCTGAAAATAGAAATCAGTTCATGGAACTCAGGAGCTTCACTATCTTCTATTTGGGGAAGATCAAACTTCGGCATTTGCAAGTTAAACAGGGATCCCCAAGGCTTCTAGAGAGTGCTTTATAAAAAGAGGTTTTATACAGGACCTGTGTATTTTGCAAATAAAACTGCAGCACATTAAATTCTAATCACATTCTATTCATAGCATCTGAAATCAGAGTATAAATTTGCTTCCTACAGATAATTATCTGGACTGGAGTTTTAATCTTACACATATGCCATTACCCCTATGCAAACATGGATACCTTTTGGCTTTTTCCTTTCAGCAACATTCAGCTATTTTGACATTTTAAGTGGTTATGAGTTGGTTTTAAGTAAAGACAGCCTAAAGAAATCAGATTATATGTTAAGCAGTAGTATTTGAACTGAGAAAGAATACAGCATTATAGAATAACATCTTTGCTTGGGAAATAATGTGCAAATTGCAGAAAGAAAAGTAGTTAATCATGCCAGCTTTGTAAATATAACTTCTATAAAAGTCAATGCTGATTTAAATACATCTATCAGGCCCCTCATACAAACTGTTAAGCTACATCAAAATGCATGTAAATATTCTAAATAGGAAAAATTCCCCTGTAGAAAATTTCCCATTATTATAAACTTGTTAGTTATGTTACAGAACAGCACTTCAATCTTCTGTCAAAACATTAGCAGCACAGTACAGTCCAAGTTAGATATACCAATGTTTACCTACTAAACAGTACTCTCTATTATGACTTTGTAAAAGCAACCATATTCCTGATATAAAATAAATGTAAAAAGGAAAAATACGACTGCAATTTATCTAAATTGTCATTCTCAAAAAAAAAAAAAAGAAAAAAGCAGAATAACCAACTTCAAATATTACTGATATTTTTCTTAACAAAATTATTATAAAATTTTGGATATCAGGCTATCAGGTGTGCCTCCTGACAAACAAATTAGCTTTGCATTTAAAAGAAGCTGCCTGATGCAAAAGTCTTTTTCTTCTAGTGAAAATCAAGCAGTGATTTAAAGAAATGGAGGTTTTCAGATGCCTAATGATGCAGACAGATAGAACTGACAATTATCAAATTCCTCAAACGAGCACATTTCACATAATTTGGTAGTGACCTTGTATGTGTCTAAACATTAAAAAAAAAGTCCAGTTAAAAAGCAGCTTCACATGTTTTTATGACTTTTATGAATTGTCAAAAGAACAATGTATTCAGAGAGATTGTGAGCTCATCACAGGTTCTGGCACTTACAGCAAGTGGTTGCAAGGGAAAATAACTTTACGCTGTTGTTTGTGAAACAGATTCAATTCAACTCCACCAAACTTTAGAACCACAAAACACAAGAAGTTGCATGAGTCTAATAGTGTTTCAGATCCATGTTTTAAAAGCACTGATACTCAACCATGCAGCCAGACACAGTGAACCTACTGGTATCCACCACATCACAGAGACTGACCTTAGCAAGGAGCTGAACTTAGCAACAACCTTTAACTGCAGAGCTGTTACTGAAATGATTAGTTACAACAACTTTGAGCAGGCAGAACATTTCACCAGTGTGCATCTGTGTAAGATCAGGGCCTGAACATGTTTCTTCCCTTCATCTGGCCTCAGCTTCAGGAAAAAAATTTCAGTTGTCCCAGCCCACTCCCCATGTCAGTGGACATTAAGCACATGTCACCTCACTTTTGGAGAGCATTGTATTTTTTTACTTCATAACTGTTTGCTGAATTGCCTTCCACCAGTTCTTACCTTGGAAATAACTTTTTAAGTGCATTAATATAGCACAATTCAACTCTACTATACGTGAATCACATGAATCATTAGTGGTGGGACATTACTTACAGAAGGCAACTGGACCCAGAGTCCTTACACAGCCCTTCACTGAGCAGATTTGTGTCTATCCCTCCAGTCACCAGAGCCCTTGCCTTCCCTGCAGGACACTGGCTATTCCCTCTCTCCATACTGCTTAATCCTCCAGAATCAGCTCTAATGTTTCTGCTGTGCCTGGAGGAACTTGTGCTGTAGCACCAGCAACAGCAGCATTGACTCTCCAACCAGAGCTGCTGCAGCACTTCAAAGACAGCTACCACAGCCAAGGATTTAGACTGCAGCTGGAATTTGAAGGCTCAAGGTGGGGACCCCAGGGCTGAGCAAAAAGAGCAAAGCTCATTTGTAAGGATTAAAAGGTGGACAGGTAATGGATCTCTATGGAGCAGGAAGGAGAGGGAAAAGCAAAGAGAGTGGAAGTCAGTATACAATACAAAAAGCTGAGGAGGTTAAGAGGGGCAGCAAAAGGAGGGGCTGAGAGCACAGAAGAGAGGAGATTCCTGGTTAGCGTAAATAATACACATGTATGTTAGGGAGAAAGAATGAGGGCAGTCTGGAAATATAAACAAAAATACCTTTAACATAGCAGTTGGTGAAGAGATCAAGAGGAATAAAATACAAAAGGATGTACAAGTCAAAGACAGCTAGAAAAATGGGCACTGAGAATAAAAAAACTGTGATGAGACTGAGACATAAAATCCATCTAAAAAAACACCTTGTACTGGGACACATATAACATTTTTCATACTGCAGGATACCCAAAATGTAAAAGCAAAATTTTTTATTATTCAAGCTGATAATGGACTCTGCATAGGAAGTTACAAAAAAAAACATTTTCTTTTGAAAAGTAAAATTACATAAGTTTTTAAAAGAAAAAACCTAAACAACCCAAGAAGTTAGGTGTTTTAGACCATGTTACATATTAAGTGGGAAGCAGGACCATGAAGATGATACACATGGACTAGAGAAAGACCACAGCCACCTGACTGAGCTATGTTGTGCTCAGCTTCTCAGAGGGGGCAGTTCTTGTCAAAATTTGAACATATGAGCAGAGCTGAGGCCACAAACACACCAAGGAATTTAAGGATCTAAAAAAACTTTCCACCTGCCTTGGAGGCCATAAACTTGTGAACTGAATGACTATTAAGAAAAACTCTTTAAAGAGAAGTTCTCATCTGGTGGTGGTGGAAGTGATTTCTCCTTACAGTTGCAGTTAACTATACAGTAAAGCGATGCAGTGGGACACAAACCCCATGGGAAGGGGCAAGAATTCAGACTAGAATAAATAATTTACTGCAAATCACACCTACCTGAGTGTAGCATAATTTTTCAATATCTCAGCTTCTTAGAATTTCCCACATCTGAATGCTAAACAATACTGATTAAGTCATATCACAGAGTTATACAATTATGTGTTACGGTAATAAATAGGATTTTTTGCCATCTGAAATCTTTTTTTAACATGGTTAAAATAGCTTAGCTCTTTTGTTAAACTACTAATTGTTTAATTGTTCCAACTAATAAGCAGTTGCTTCAACAGCTTAAAAGCAATATTCACTCATAATTTTCTCATCTTTTCTCTCATTCATCATTTTCTCTCTCATAGGAACTTCAACATTTTCACTTGTGATACACAAGCCTCCTTCATAGCCTCACTACTTTCTGAATCTCTAAATGTTTCCTTGTAGATATTAGAAAGCATATTCTAGAGTTTAAACAGCAAAAGATTTCTATTCTGGGAATTGAGATGGCTTAATTTTTTTCTCTCCTTAGCTTTCTGTTCAGATGTGCCAGCAGAGAACTGTGTGCACTGCTAGAAAAGCAAGAGGGGAGAAGTGTGAAGATCACAGAGCACACAGCTTTTTATTTGTCACTTATTCTAAATTTGAAAGAAAAGAGTACCAGGCCAAAAGTCCTCCTGTTAGTTATTTAAAGTGACTGATGCTAATTGATCTATCAACAGTTTCTAATGCATGTTGAATATATAAATCATCATTTACAGACCAAACTGTTGACTGAGATTCATCCATATTCATAAAGACATATAAGCCTATCTATCAGTGCAAGAAGTAATGCTGATGTGGTAATAAAAATACCCAAAAACACTAGCATTTTTTCAGAGCATCCATGGAAACAATTTGAGACTTCACAGAAGTAACTATTTTTATAATAACAGTTTTATTTCAAGCACTGTTTCTCACTGGATACAACTTACATTTTGTGCTCAGTGTATATATATTAATGGAACCTTTTCAAAATTATCCCTAGATAAAATATATATTATGTGTTGAAAATTATTACAACAGCTTTTTCCAAGTAACATTTTGCTGAGTGTTAGTTCAAATAACTGGAGAAAAAAAATTTAAAATGCATTGGCAAAATACCCTTCCATGGTGATGTCTTTAAAAGCATTTTGAATGCAGGACTTCCTCATCCACTTTTATTCTGGTATCAATCAAATAGAGAGGAGGAAACATAAACACAGTAATACAGTTTCTTTTAAATATAATTTTAAAGAATACAGACTGAAATTTTTCAAGTGTGTGGACTCATGTTTGAATTTGAGCCAGTCAAAAAACTGCCTGTTGCTTCTTAATGGACAATGGTGCAACGTGTTTCTGAAACCTCTAATGGCATTCTTGTGCTGGTCCCTGTTAAAACAAACTTCCTGGTATCCCAGAGCCTGTGTCAAGGCAGGAGGACTGCAAAGGTATCAGGCCAGAGAAGAGCAGCGTGGTCACTGAACTGCACACATTGAGCTTCTGGAAGGATTAATGGTTCTGGTCACAGGCTCCTGACTGTAGTTGACAATATCTGCCTTCACCACTCTCTGTCATAAAAGAAAAGAAAACACAGTAACAATCAGAAAACACAAACTGCCTACTGGAAATACAAAGGGGAAAATAACAAACAAACCAGTATTTTTTTTCACTACCTTACAGGCAGCCTTATCAGGTGCTAATTCTCATTATAATTCTAGGTTTACTCATGCTAAGCAGAAGCAAGTGCCTTGGTAGGTTATCACAACACTACAAAAGGAGTAGAACTTTCTTGCTAAAGCAGTGAATACAGTTTTACTTCCATGAAAATTTTTCTGTGTGAGAGTAATAAAACAGAATTTATTTGCAAAAGTTGTGCCATTCATTCTTTAATAATAACTGCCTAAATTGTAACTGGAAATTGTACCTAAGTCTTTTTGTCTTTACTCCAAGCATTTAATCAGCAAATATGGACAGAATTCAAAGCAAATTTTAAATACAGCCATATTTTTAAAAAGCTTTGATAGGCATACTGGCTAAAGATTACATTAACATAAAAAGAAGCTCTGCATACTATATTTATTATCTAATACAGCTCTAACAGATCTTATACATTCTACACAAAGCATTTGATAAGACTGATGCTCTCTCCTACATGAGAAGACAGAAATGTACAATTTTGCATTCATTTCCATCTGAGACAGCTATGTAATATTTTGAATGTACAGCACTGAATACAGTAACATGAAGACTTTCAAAGTTTCTACAAACTACCTGATTATTAGAAACACTTTGTAATTAATTGTACACAAAGTTCCAAAATAATATGTTGAATATTACATGTACTTACACATACAAAACACAATCTTCCAAAAGAACTTACTTTAACAGTTGTTACTTCATGTAAAATCAATGCAGCTTATAAAAAAGAAACAAACCAAGTTTTCCATCAATACCTGAACTACTGCATTGAGCAGACTTTGCTCTGGCAGTTGGAAGTGTGATGTTGGTTATCTTCTTCAGGATATTTCACTAGTTCTGCCCTGACAACATTCTGTTAACCATGTATCAACATGATGGATAGAGGGCAAGGAGAAGAATGTAAAAAGAAAAGGGAAGGAAAACAATGAAGAGATTAATCAGTAGTTGAAAAGAATGAATGGATAACATAAGATTATGCAGAAGCAAAATGAAAGTGCATTTTCAGGCCTTAGGCAGATGTAACAGCAACACGTCTGGCTGGAAGCAGCACTCAGCACCAGGGCTGCTTCTTGAGCTTTTTCCAGAACATGCCCTCTCAAAGCACCAAAATGAAAGGCTCATACATGCAATCAGCAAATGTGTATTAAGGCTAGAGAAGGGACAGAATAAAAAGGCAGGGAATGCAGTGGAAGGAAAGATGACAATGGCCTATTCCTCTTGTAAGTCAAAGATACTTAAATACTACATTATCAGCTCATAACAAGTGCATTAGCTGTACACATACATCTTTTCCATCATGCAACTATCACATTGCACCTAAATGTATAATTCAAAAGCAGTGACCAAATTAACAACCTCATATCAAAATGCTCTAAATTTTGATTTTTCTTTGCTTCATTTAAAAATAAAGGGTTCCCATTATTCCCCTTAAAGACAAACAAAACTGTTTTCTTATTATTAATACAGGTAATGGATACAGGGTTCTCATTATCAACACAGGGTCAATACAGGGTTCATGTAAAGGGAAGTAAAATTCATGGGACAATTTCATTCAACATTAACAGATGAAGCAGCAAAGAAAGTAAGTCTGCTATGAAAGACACCCTAAACCAGTTTAATATTTTTTCTTAAATACTTCAACTTTCCTACAATGTATTTTCAAGGTTAAAATTAATTAATAAATACTTAAATTATATTACTTTAAAGGAAACAATATATAAACTGGATTAGGAATATATAAACAGTATACATTAAAGATTACCTCTGTAAATAAAACCTGTATGTCAAACAAGCAACAATAATTGAACAGGCTGGCAAAGGACCTGGATTTATTAGCTGCTGAAGTACTCTTCTTGAGCTTAATTCATCACATTCATATTATCTTATCTAGTGGACAACACTCATGATTTACTGGACTCCTGGCCTGATGTTATCAAGAGAAAGGTTGCCAAATCCCATGTAGGGCAGTAGTAGGAGTTTTAGCATTAAACAGCATTATCTGACCTCACGGGACCTAGTTTTTTCATACCAATCTTTTGACTAGAGCTGAGGGGCAAAAAAAAACCAAAAAAAAAAAAAAGGTCCTGCAATCAGTAGGCAATTAATTGTTCCTCAAACATTGGTCTAAATCCCATCCTGTAAACACAGGCAGGTTAGTGACCTATGCTTAGGTACACTGTAGCAAAAAACTGATGATCATAAATGACTTGGATTATCTAATGGAATTTCATCCAAATAAGAGTTTAAAAATAACACTGCAACATTTTTTTAATTAACTTTTTGGTAATTAAAAACTTGGGCTTCTTTGCATCAGATTCTACATCAAGTGTATCATTGCCATGGTTGAAATCACTGTCAGTAATGAGAAATAACCTTTCTTGGTCCAGGTGCTCTGTATTCCAGATCTGACTTATCTGCCAAACACTTTATTGTACAAAGCTGGCACACACATACCGGTCTGCTGAGCTGGTATTTAGTTAGAGAGAAAACTACACATCACTCACAAAAATGCTAGCTCTTGCCAATGCCAAGAAACAAAGCTGCACCCCATGCAGTTTTTACATTATGGCTGAAAGTAAAAAATACAGAAAGAAAAATATTTGATTAATAAAGGAGTTACTTCCTCACATTTCATCAGACCCTTGCAATTTAAAAAGGAAAGTATTTTGAGGACTGAAAATAAGTCAGAATCTGCAATTTTCTTATTTTGGAACTGTTCTATTTCAAAAAACATGTTCTACTTTCCAGTGATGCATGAAGAGTAATCTAGTTCTTTGTTTCACCACAGTTTTGTCCAAATAAAGGTTTGATTAACAGTCATCTCAGCATGTTAACAGACAAGGTTTAGTAGCCATAGCTGAGATAGTTTAAAAACTTACCACCCCCAAATGTCTGTCCTATTCCTCTGCTGGAGATCATTGCTGCCAAAGGAGAGTTGGTGGAATGTAACGTGTACTTGCACCTCATCCACTTCAGCACAGTCTGGCAGCTTGTCCTTAAAACAACTTTCAGCAGCAGTTTAAACTAAGCTGCTCAACTTCACCCTGATGTGGCCAAAGTACACGATCACCTTCCATTTTCTGATTCTGATGTGGGAGCAATACATTCCAACAAAAGGGCAGCAGCAAATAGGCTGGGCTGCATTAATACCTTAAACTGCTACAGCTGTTTTCTGAAACAATGCAGAGTAAATACAATTCAATTTCTAAGGCTTGTTCTTGTAGTTAATTAACAGAAGTTATGCTGCTAATTTGAAGGTGACCAAGAACCTCATATACTTTTCAGAAGAGCATCTGCAGTTCTGCTAGTCATCAAAGCTCAGAAGTCATGAGCCAAACCCCAAATGTTCATACAAGTTAAAATACTGTGTTTGGGATTCCTATTACTTATTTGTATCCACCTATGAGTCGCATCTAAGATTGTCTTAGACTATAACAATCATAAGTGACTCTAAACACAACAAATAAGATCTTCAGGCACAAAATCGAGTGCTAGAAATAATTTTAAAGCATATTCTCAATACTAGACAATAAAAAATGCATATAGCATTTGACTGTTGGCATTTTACAAAAATTCAGTATTTAATCTTATATTTTGCTACTGCCTAGATTGAATGAACATATCTGATGTTCTCTGACAATCAGATTCAAGCAAGAACTATCTCAGTTTTCCAAATAAGGAAATCTCACATTACACAAAATATGGAAAACTTAAATATATAATCCAGTGTGTAAATAGTGCACATTTGTAAAAACCAAAATCCTTATTTAAAGATTAAATGCAAGTCAACACTTTTATACTTTATGGATGAGTCACATTTACTATTGTCTTGTATTTATTAGATTCTTTATGCCATTTATCTAGAATCTGTGTATACACTTAATTTTGCAACCCAGTAGCTATTCAATGCCTAAAAACTAAGAAACACACATCATATAGTTGTCCCACAAATTAAGCAAGACACGTGCCCATTTTAGAGACAGAAGAGGGAAAAACTCCCACCACCACCACACTGAAGGGACCTGCATCTGTCACACAAGAGTCAATGGTAAAACAGAAACCTAATTATGGTATTGTCCTCTAACACCACCTCCTTCCAGCCAAGAGACCAGCTCCATGCTTTTAGCAAACAGCATCTACACATCACTTCAGTTTGGCTTTTCTACAGCAGACAAATGAATTTCTCTAAAGAGAATTTATCTAGAATTTATCTTCCCGAGGATATGAAAGTTCAAGTTTTCGCTCTGCAGACTATGTAGAGACTTTCCCTTTTCTATTCTTATGAAGTAATGGGGGTATTTGGTTCCATACAACAATAAGTCTAACAGACATTCCAATACAATTCTCACTGGGGAAACTCTTACCATCTCTTCAAAATAACCCTCTCAAAAGGAGCAAAGGTTTTGCTGATAACAAAGAGCTATTGTTTGTTTGGAGTAGATTGAAATTATGCTCCACTAACAGAAGTTTGCAAATTAAGCATCTCACACTCTTTAGCTACACACATACTGTTGCACCATGTAGTGATTTCTGCTGTACCTGAAAGGCAACAGTGAAGTTTCTCTTCTGTCCAAATTCATTTACCGGCTTTGTTTCTTCTTTTGTTGTTTTTTTTGTCAGTGGTGGTGGTTCTTCAGAGATATTTTTTTACCTTTCTTATTTGATAATTAGAGCCTGGATTCACATCAATAATAATATATGCCACAGTATTTTATTTATGCAAATTAACTATTTACAGGCTATTGCTAATACAACTTGTGTAATATCAAGTTCGTCTGACTCATATATTGCCTATTCCATTGATCTACTCAATAAAATTAAAAGCTAATTACAATACTAAAGCAGAAGGACGCCTACTTAAATCTGATACCAGTTTGACATAATTATGTACTCTTGAACTGGGGCTATATGGAGCTTCCTATTTTAAAAACAGCCTAAAAACAGACCCTTCCTTTAGAATGATACAGTTTTCTGTATAACCCTATCATCAGTCTCCTTTAAATTTAAGGTATTTGCACACCTTTCTACAGCCTTACACACCTGAGTTACAGAACACCACTTACAGCACAGAGAGGTCTAGGACTGATATTCCAGTGCTAGATAAACAACCAAAAAAAACTGAAGAGCTCTATGTGCTCAATTATTTACAGACAAATAATCACAAAGCTTAAACTAACAGATGGATGGTACCTTAATAGTAAAAGAACATTTAAAAGACACACTTAGTATTTCTCTGCCTATAAATTACAGCTTTTTAAAATGAATCTGCTTGTTAAGTATGCTCCGTAAGTTTATTTTACAATTTTACTGTTTGCAATACAGTTTTCTAGTTAACCACTTCAACACAGATTGCAAACACTGCTGTGGCAAAGCACTTTCAGAAATTACATATTTATTGTATATCTGAAAAAGAAGGAGACCAAGCTGTACATAAGAAATGCTTTGCCATTTATTTTAAATAAACTTATTGACCTATTTTGTGGTACTTGTTTAACACTGCTATTGAAAAGCAGATTCAGGATATTACACCACTAGAATAGCAACATTTGGGTTCACTAAGTAAATTTAAATAATTGTAATCTCAAATGTCATTACACAGGGTTTCCTCAGTAGTATAATTTTTCTTTTAGAGGTTTCTGAAACTGAGTTGTAGAAAAATTTTTCAGTTTAAACCCATGCATATAATATAATGAATATCTTCCATGCTACCTGTATATGGATAAGTATTTAATTTCTAAACTAATCTTAAGTCCTATTTTTAAAGAAATATCCTTAGAACTAAAGTTTTTTATTCATTTTTGGACATGTTTTTTTCTTGTTTCAGAGAGTTGATCATGGTGGATAAGTAAGGAATTATATTTCAGAAAGCTGTTGTGAAATTGAATAATTACCTTCAGAACAGATGAAAATTTATTTAAAAAACAAATCCACAACAAGATCACTTTTAATACTAAATAAAATACTAAACAAATCTATTTCTTTGTGGAAAATCACCTGTGATTGTTCCAATTCTGCTTTGTTTAATTTGATGCCGAGTATGTCAGCAGCAATTCTCTGAAAACACAGGAAGACCTATGGAAAAAAAATAAATTTCATTCAATGATTAAAAACAGACATCCTTGAGGTTCTTTCAAATATATCAAACCATTCCTGAACAGTAAACAGTGATATACAAAATTATGACCTGTGCAAAACAGATCTGAAAAAAAACTCATCTGGTACTTTCAATTTTGTTTAAAAATTTGAGAAAATAACAATGGTACAAGGAATGAACAGTATGCTGGATTGTTAAGCAACACTTCTACTTTTCCTCCAGAGACCTAAGTTTAAACAAGCTTTTACACAACCCACCTCTCAAATACTACTCTCAGTGCTATAAAATATGAATAAGGGTATTCACTAATGTTTAGCACAAAAATGTATTACCAATGTATTGTGAAACAAGAGATGTAGGTTTCTGAAACTGAGAATAACAGAACTGTGCATCAACATCACCAAAATCTCTACTACATAAGTCCAAAAAATAGGAGTATGAAAGAGTTCTGAAGAGTCTTACAAAACACACACTGCACAGAAGTATCTAGGAACAAGCAGGATGTTGTACAGCCTGCAGCAGCCTGGCAGAGTTAGACTTTGAACATGGTTTAACAATACTGGGTGGCACGCTGTTTTAAATAATTGCTTTAATTCATCTTAAGACAGTCCACCTATCTCGCTGTTTAGGTAAAACTGCATTTTAAATGTGATTAAAGGATATGACACATGCAAGAGATGCAGCTTAAGTGTGCACTGCTGCTGAACACTGTATTGCGAAGCTACAAGTTATATTTTATCTGCAGGGGTGTTAACAAACATCTGAGCTCACCATATAAATACCTAACAAACATTGGTTTGCATCATGCAGCTGCCACCCACCAAAAAAAAAATTATCTACGTACATGCTCACCATCATTATCAGTGAAAATTAAGAAAAATACTATTTGCACAATATCTTCTAACACCCGAGATGGAAACCAGACATAATTTAGTGGCACAACCAATGAAGTGTGGTCACTTCCCACAAAATTGCTCTTTGTCTAAACTCCTTGGTGTAGTACTGGTCTGTTCTACCAACATCTACACAACAAGGAAGGACACACTGAACAGAGATTCTGAGGCTCAGAGACCGAGGTTAACCCACACCAAGCTCTCAGGTGCTCTGAGCTACATCACCTGCCATGAGGACACTCTGTGCAAAAAAACACCAAGCACAAGTGCAATGCTTCAGCTATGTGATTTGGTGGACAGTAACACAGTTAATAATAATAAATCTTCCATGACATATTTTTGCCCTTGAGATGACTTTCAGAATTTTCTAAAATCACCTTTCTCAAACAAGTGTATTGAAAAGATCTGATGTAAACAAAACAAATCATTTAACCAAGTAAGACTCCTCTAGTCTATATTCACAGTAGCAACAGATGCTTCTTCTTAAATCAACGTCTAGGATAAACACTCCATCTTCTGAAAGATCAGTGTGCAGCAGCAGTGAAAGGGATAATTCAAATTTCTCTTGAATCTAAAAAAGAACTATTGAAACTACTTCTTTTAGGCAGAGATATACTGTTAATGTTGTCTAGGCACGTTCAGATTTACTTTTGTTTTTAAACAGCTGTGAAAAGTACAATCAGTATATCTAGTGGAATGCTGATGTAATATATGAGTTAATAAAAAAGATGAAATAAAGATTCTGTCATAATTAGCAATTATAAATTTATCAGTTATAAAAATGAACTGATTTTGGTGGTCTCCTTGAGAGAAGAATACATTTTATCAGATGCATATTTTATTAAGCGTAGTAGTATGATTTTTTCTTCTGTTTCTAGCATTAAAAGCCTGTATTTTCACACTTAAAACAAAAAAAATATGCCAAAGATTTAACACAAACTATAAAGAGAATCAGGACTCACTGCATTTGTAACAGCAGTATTGTTACACTTCACTGAAAAACTATTATCTTACAAAATTAGGCAGTTGAAAATTAGGTACAAGATTAATGAAAGACCTTAATCCATTTGTGGACTATACTTCCATGTACTTGACCATGGTCTTACTATTCAAGAACATTAAAATAAAGTAAACTTTCTTGTCAACAGTAATATTAAGGAGACAGATACAAGATTGTTTTATGGGAATGACAAACTCATTAGGCATGAGACAGAAATCAAGCAAAACAATACAATATGATTTAATTTGACTGATAGTGTGATCTGAAAAAGAAAGTTTTCTTTCATACGCTTCCAACTAAAACAAATAACCCAGTTAGCTCAGAGTCAAAAGATTGTTCAAAAATGTACTCTGCAAAGCATCTGGTACAAATGCCAGAATGTTCAAATTTCAATGGAGCTGCAAAGGGAATGTCTCTCATGGCTCAGGACTCATATTAAAATCTTTTATTGCACCAGGGTCTTGTCACATTATTTACCAGTTGTTGGAAAATTTTGTATTGATTGTCTATAGATGAGACTCCACCTGGAATGAAGAAATATACTTAACTACAGGCTGACAGCAAACAGAGATTTAGTTGGTCTCAGTTTTCATGCTGATGCATAAGCCAGACCTTTTCCATTAAAATCTGCATCTCAAACTGAAAATCAGATGAGAAACCACTGTAATTTAATAAGAATAATACACACTAATATAAATATCTACTTTTCATGCAACTAAGGGAGTCAAAAAAAGGCCTGCAGCACTCAGTTCTCAACAGTTGGTTATGTGAAGTATAATAAAACTGCTGCATCTCAAAAAAACACAACAGACATCTACAAGTTTGGGGTTTTCTCTTACTTACAGAATCTCCTGTCTTGGCTGACACAAAATGGCTACTGAAGTTGTTTTCCTGACAAAATCGCTGGTGCTTGTCGGCTTTCACTGTGCGAATATGCTCCAAGTCAACTAAAAATAAGTTGAAGAAATGAAAAATTATTACACTGGACCCATTTAGTTACTCACCTTAGAAATTATTCATTGGAAACACATCAGATATAATACCTTCCTTTACAGATATATGCAAATGCAAGTTTCTTTCTCTATATAATCATTTGCTAAAATAAAAGCAATTAATTTTATCAGACTAATTTTATTTGCAAAACTAAAATGAAAATACAATTAAAATTTTATGGCCAAATGCAACAAATTAATATCTCAAAGTACAAATTTATTTCTAGGTACATATACTTTGTAGTAACTGTGGTGCTAGCTACATACTAAAACAAGACAGAACTAATATTCCATACTCTGCCTGCAACCAAGATGTATATTGGGGATTGCAGTGTAACCTGAATTACAAAATAAATTCACCAAGCATATCTGAATCGACATATTTTTGCAAAGTAAAAATGCAAATAAGTTATAAAGAATTTTATTGCAGAACATGGCAAAGCAAAAACATTCACTATAATAAAAAAACTGACTGAGTAAAAGCAAGGATGCTTAGTTACTCACATATGAGGCTTTCAATTCCACAAAGGTGTGGTTCAGAAAATTTAAAAAAAGTAAAATGCACCTTTCAAGACACACACAAATTTCCTTTTTATCACTTTACAACCACTGGAAGCAGAGTAAAGCTTTCAAATGATATTTTATGTTAAAAGCCCTGTTGCTTCCAAAATCTCACAGAACTCAAGTCTTGTGCAGGTTTTATTGTGTACATTCCAGTTTCTCCAATCTGATCCTAAGGTAATTGGAAACTATATTGAACAGTTTCTCTTTTTTTTATTACATTACGGTTCCTATAAGGGTGTTGACTCAATGTAGTCAAATTATAAGGCAAATATATTCAGAAGGATTTAAGGACAAGCAGGCTCTTTGAGTTAATACAGGAAAAAAAAACTTGAACTGATTTCCTGAGGAAGGGACCCAACTGACTTGTAAAAACTTGTAAATTTGCAAATCTAGTAAGCCTGTATAATAGTGTTATTTGATTATCAGCTGAAAAAATGCTCTCCTACGACATAAAAGGTTTTATTTTTAAATGATATTGGAGGTCTTTAATTTGTAGGCTCTGGAGATTTTCTCTTGGAGATTTTTAGCCTAACAGAGGATTCCTACACCCCATTTATACTGCTTACCTTGGTTAATGTGGAGTTTTTGACACGTATTACTGTTCCTTGCACATCAGTAAGGCCTTGTTTGTAAGAACAGGCCTAAAATCATCCAGTTACCACAGACATTAATTTGTGAAGGACTAAAATACTAAACTATTAACACTAA
Source organism: Chloebia gouldiae (assembly GCA_003676055.1). Taxonomy (NCBI): domain Eukaryota; kingdom Metazoa; phylum Chordata; class Aves; order Passeriformes; family Passeridae; genus Chloebia; species Chloebia gouldiae. The sequence goes on along the minus strand of QUSF01000005.1, from coordinate 34,132,380 downwards.
TGTTTCTAGTATAGTTTTTCCATATTACTAAATGTCCACTATATAATAAAGTTTCATATAAAGAGGGAAGAACAAATACATTTCCTAAAATAAAGCCTGAAGTCAATAATAATTTTCTTAAAAGCTCAAGCATTTAATTTTTTTCTCTGAAAAATAACTACCAAGGCAAATGACTCTTTTGAAATGCCTTTATGAATGAAATACAGTATACTGCCTAAAACATTTCATTATTAACTATTATTTTTATGTTTCACATATTAGTTTTAAGTGCAGCTTGGTAAAAACAACAATAAGATTACTCTTTTGGGAAAAATAAAAATTGTATTTTCTTTATTTTCATTTCATGAACTTTTAAAGGAACTTTAACCCCACCTTCAGAGTTCACTCATTATATTTCTCTGATTATACCCGAACTCAAAAAAACCTACACACAATTATAATACAACTAAATAAATAATTGATAGACAGCATTTACACCCCATTCCTTTAAAATATCATGACATGCTTACATAAATGCATAAAAACAAGTTCACTAGCTACAATCTCTCTCAAACTCTCTTTCCCAGGAAGGAAAGAATAGAGAGTATACAAAGAAAAGAACAGGCTAAAAGGTTGATGAATTTCCAGGAAAAAATGCCACAGTCATATTGAAAATCGCCCTCAAATGTCTCTTATTTTCTATGAAGAAACATCTCTAATAATATATCGTCAGTAGAGTATATACTTTACTACAGAAGAGAAATTAAAGCACACGAGATCATAGAAACAGACTGAAAGTGAAAAATCAAGGTATAATTATGTTTTCGAACTTTGTGTGCTTCTCAGTCCTTCTCCCCAGTTACACGTATTTCACTTTCTGCCTCCTGAATTTCGGGCTGTCTGCTCTGAAAAGTGCAGGTACTATCATGCAGGGAACTGCCAGGTGAAAGACCATTTATGCATTCAGAGACCACAGAAAATGCCAGGTGATTCATGTTACGTTAGCTCTTGGTGAAAAACAGCACATTTTTTAGCACAAGAAAAGTTTCAAGTGTTAATAAATATTTAACTATCCAAAACTGCAGTTTGAAGTCAATGAAGAGCAAGGATCCTAAGTCCAATTCCTTTGCATTGCCCACATGCCAAGAGCATAATCATAGAGCTACTGAAAATGAGCTAAAGACAGTGAATAGTTACCCTCCAGTCCTTTTTCTTTAACATCTGACATTGGTCAGCTCAACAGGCAGAATTCTTAGCACACCGGGAGATAAGTCTTGTCCAGCTTTTATATAGACATCACAGTAAAAAGACTTTAGGGAGAGCGTTGGAGGAGAAAAGTGATTTTCTGAAAAAGATGTTTATAAGGAATGCAGGGACGTTATAGACAGAAAACTAACAGCTGGCCAGTGTGGGCTCATATGATGAGCCAATTAACAGCAGGAATAGGTATCTTGGGATGAAGAATGATATGAGAATGCACTTAAGCCATGAAAAGTTTAACAGCAAAGACAAATAAGTTTTGGATAGAAAGAAAGCGAACAAGTTACATAAATACTGTTTGATTTTATAAACCAGGAAAATGATCTTGCAGAGTATTCTAAATTACTAGATAACATAGCAATGGCCAAGAAAAAGGAATTATTGAAATTTAGATACAAAATGAGAACATTTTAATTCTGGTAATGGCTACGCTAGGCCATATCTAACAAAGGTCTCAAAGAAGGAATCTGCAAGATTTGGCCACACATCAAACACAAACATTTAGAGAAAGGCCCAAAGTGAAGTTTACGTGCCAGATGGTACAGTCATCCTCTTCATCTTTAGCGAATGAGAAAGAGGGTAACGGCAGGGCAAATTTAATAGCTTCATTTTTACCAAATAGAATATAAACTGATTGCTAGAGATTCACAATGGGATGAATAAAGGAGACAAAAGACACAAGTTTGAAAAGTAGAAATTTAACTATATGCAAACAGTGACACCACAGCACACAAATGGTACAAACCAGTATTTTTGGTCAAGAGCTTGAATACAAACTCTCCTATCTGCATTAAAGTATGTTTTCTGATCATGAAAAGCTAAGGCAAGCCCAAGATGTGTAAATGTTGGAGAATGCAGTGAGGGTATTTCTTTGATCTATCATTTCAAAAATTCTAAATATCTTAAAAATGGGATCAACAGGCAGAAAGGGCAGTTAAAAGTATACATTATGAAAGCAATAGTTAAAATGTCAAAGGAGTGCATTGCTAATTCCCTGCCTAGAATGGAACTACTTAATATATCTGCATTAAATGGAATATTTACATGAAAACTTGCATCAAGAGAAGCAGAGGGACATCATGAGCAATAGGGGAAAGAGAGGGAGATAGCATTGTTCCTCTGACTAGCCTGATGAGGACAGAAAAAGGGGGCTCATCAGCTTCCAAAGTATATTCAAAGTCCCTTTCAAAGAAAAGGCATCCACAATATAGGCTGTTGCAGTTTTGCTCATTTTTATGCCTGAAATACACTCTAAAAGGCTCAAGTGACAACTACAAAAAATACATGGCTGCTAGATATTCTCCAAAATTTATCTCCATTGCCTTGCTTATCCTCTACAGAGTCCAGTTTGTTGATTCTCTAAAATAAGAGTAAACATTCATCTTGAAGCTTTTCTAGTATGAAGAGTCATTTCAATTACACTAGCAAGATAAACTGTTGTTCCATAACAGGTTGATACACATGTGTATGTACAGGTATCTCATAAAGACACCAGAACATCAAAAACAGATTAGAAACTTTGGGAATTCAGATGCAGCTCTCAGCAAGGCAAAGAGATCCAACAGAAATCTCCCCTTAAAGATTGAGCAAGCATAGATCAACATCTGCTGTTGCACAAGTAGGTAAGACTTACTAAAATGCTTGCTTCTTATGAATTCCAGGGAGTTCCATTTTGATTTATAGGTGAGATTAAACAGAGATCTAGTGAGGTGAAAAGAGAAAGCACAATCTGGAGGAAAGTACTGAACTCCCACAGAAATCCCAATGATACTCCCTCTAAGGCATTCCTGAAGACTTCTTGGAAGAAAACCAACTCTATCCCAGCCAAAACCAGCAAAAAAGAAAAAAACAAAACAAAACAAAACAAAACAAAAAACCAAAAAAAAACCCACTGCAAGTGACATTTCAAAGGACAAAAAAGTAAGTTTCAGTTACAAACAGAGAGACTTGATTAGGTTATATCTTCAGGTGATCTATAAAAGGATTTTCAATAACTACCCTTCAAATTGCTATTATACATCAATTATTTGCAGTGAAAATCTCACAGATAATGGTAAATCAAAATGGAAAAGGAAACCATACTTTAAAATACTGCAAGGCAAGATATCTATCCTATGATTAAAAAATTCTGAGGAAACACTTGAGAGAGCATAAATTCTTCTTCAAAGTCAAAAGTCTATATGAATTTACTTGAGAAATTAAGTCACTGAAATTTTAGTTTATTGGGCTGTGGCAAGAGAATGGAAAAATCTTAAAAAGTACTAGATAAAACACAAATGAGTGCTTTACAATCTACCCACACCCAGCCATTCAACGGCAATTCTATCTTGATTGAATAGTTCTGCTGCTTTTGGCTCTGGAACCACTAGTGGTAAATAAATTAATGTCAAAATTGTTTCTCTTCCACTATTTAGATGCTTGTGTCATTCCATAAGTTAAAAAATGGCCTGCAATGAACCACACAGCACCACCATGCACAAGCTATCATTTCCATTCCACTATACCATATCTGGTATAGCAGCTTAAAAAATACTTTAACTTAACTGCTTCTCTAAAATCCAGGAGCTAGGACCAATATAATTAGCTCACCAGTTTGCTGCAAGGAGTAAAGTGTGATATCTAATCCCAGAACTGTATTGTCTTTAAATTAAGGCAATAATACATGTAACAATTTACCCAGTACAACTGATATGAAGACAAAGCCAGGAAGTACTTTAAAATATGTATCATCAGTCTGAAGAAGGAGCAATGTTCTGGTTTTATCATCTTTCAAAACCATTTAAGTAAATAACTGCACATACTCTAAAAAGATAACAGAGCATCATTTGTGCAGAATGTAAAGGCTGCTACTCCTTTTATTTATCTCTTTCCCCCAGGACTGCCAGTCTCTTCTTTCATAACATCATGGGAGAAGAGCTCCAGGTAAAATTACAGGGGTTTTTTAAGTAGAAAAACATCCATTTTGCATGAATCTTCCTTTCAGGTAGTTTTGGAAGAAACACAAAAACTGTCTGCAATTTGTACAGGTACTTCCAAGCAGCTGAGAGACCAGTACTTGCAGAGGACAGTATGGACAAATGAGTATAATGCATGTGAAGCAAGTCTGAGTGTTTAATAGTTTGTTGGGACTTCCCCTGGATCACGAGATTACACTTGCAAACCATAAGCTATTTTCAGTGATTATACCAGTGATAACTAACCTATCCTTTCTAAACCACATGCAGGGAACAAAATGAGAGACAGTTTAGTTTCAGTAAAGGGATGCCTCTCCACCCAAATCTGACAATCTTCTGCTTTCAGACCTTGAATTGTAAAAACTGCAAGGGATTCCATTGCAAAGGAGCAGTTCTCTTTAAGATGAACTCTTTTCTAATTGACAACATTATTTTGCATTAAAACTGGTAATAACACATAAATGAAATTACAACTCTCTATATTTTTACTTATCTTACATATTATAGCCATTTCATATTTCCATATAAGTAAGAGTAGTTTTAAAGTTATGAGTAAACATCTTTATTAATCTATAGTACCACACAAAAATATGTTCCTTTATAGTATGCTGTGAAAAATGAAATATAAATCTTTCTGCAAAGTATTTGCAGCTGTGTACACAAGGTATACAATTACATAATGTTTAAATAATGAGCTATCACGATTAGCCCACACAGACATGACAAGTAAAATGCTTTAATAATTTATTAATTTGATTTACATGTGCTTAAAATTATGTACACATTTTCTCTTCTGAAAATACTCCAGGGTCACTAAAAAAGGGGTCTGTATATGACAATGTCTTTTTCATCCTATTTTTTGGTATAATTTCTGACTGATTTCTTAAGAACAAAGCTAGCTTGGGCACCTGAAAACCCAGCAGACTGAGGACAACAACACTATTATACAGCACTGTCCTCATGCAGTGCACACTGCTCAACAAGTACAGTCAGTTTAATACCAGAACATGACAGTTCTGCTTCCTCCATGCATAAGCTTTGTTCAGCTTGTATGAAAAAGGTTATTAAAAGAGGGATTTCTCCATGAGGTGCCAAATATCCACTATTCTAAAAAATAAACCAGAAATGAAGCTGAACAATGACAACAGCATTCTAGGCAACAGAATTTACTTTCCAGTTTATCAGACCTCTGTCTCACAGCATGTCAACAGAGAATAGCTTAGCATGGCCCATTGCTCTGGCCAGAAGGATCTCCCTTTCAAGCCTCTTCTGCCATAAGCAGTATTATCTGGTTTTAATCCTAATTCTACCATCAATTCAAAGAAAAAAGTGAAATAAAAAAAAGGTCCCATAGAAAAAAGTGAAATAAAAACCTCCCAGTTTTTTTATTGCACAGCAACCTCCTGCTCTCCCACTAAAACATGGAGCTATTTCATTATGTCTTAAATTTTAAAGTGTATTTCAATAGGTTACTTAGAACTTCAAGCAACTGCACTTTCATTTTCTATTTAGACACAAAGGTTCTTTCTGTGTAAATAAAAAAAGCATCTAATATCTAATTATTATTATCCAATATAATCAGATTTATACAGAAATAACACTAACTTTATTTGCCAATGAACTGTACCGGGTCTGCAGCACTACCAGACTTTGTGTATCAGCTAGCTTTTTGAAAATCTGTTTTGATTTGGTACTTCTAAATTACTACAGCACACATTCTCGAATATTCAATCCCAAATGTCAGAGTGCAAACTGCAGCTTTCCATAGTTAATTTTCTGTTAATACTTTCAATCTTTTTCTCACACCAAAATTGTATAACTGCCAAGAAAAGAAAACTGTTTCATGGAAGTCCTGAAAACTATGCCCCTACTCTGATTTAAAGAAGCACAAAAGGAAATATAAATATAGTTCCAGTACATATTTTCTCAGTAATTTTTTTAGGTTATCAAGAAAACATCTAGAGTGTTGATCTGGTTATACTCATGTCAGACAAACTACATGTCACATTAACTACCTCCAGGAAGTTATTCCAAACACAAAATAAACTGTTTATGCCACTTCTCAGATAGATAGCATGACAGATTGTTATTAATTGAAGACAGATGAAATACATTAATTTGATTGCAAGCATGTGTTTACTTTCTCACTGTCATGTACACTCTACTGCTGATGCTTTCCTATGAGGACATAGTAACAAATCAAATGTTGTATTAGAAGACTTGCTAAGGCAGAATAATAGGTGGTGCTGCACTTTAGTACTTTAAAAACTACACTTAACATTTCCAGCTATGACAGGAAATCACTGGTTTCAGAAAAAAAAAAGCTTAAAAACTCTTGTAATTTATACAAAATACTGTAACGCTTCCTCCTCTAAAAAATTTAAAGCTATCAGCAAATATGCTTCTCAATTACAATAAAGAAAAATACTTCTTTCTAAATAACAAATCTATGATCTGAGTGCCTTCCAAAAGACAAATTCCTACAGATACAAGACAGGAAAATGTATGCCTAATATGGGAAAGGAAAGGTGAACAATTCCTAGGTCTCTGGTTAAAAACAGAAAGACATCATGCCTGTGAATGAGGTTTGCCTGGTTTTATGCACACCTCTCATATAGGCCTCCACTTATATGTACAAAGCTTATGTGGAATTATCTTTCTTGTCCAGAAAATGTAATACAAAGACACAAAATCTGAGCTTCTTGTTATAAGAATACTTCACACATTAAAATCAATTGGTGAGGCTGACAGTTTGTTCTAACACAGGAAATAATAAAAAAGAATGTATTTACCATGACAATTTCTCTGATTGGCATTTATGAAAGTAGCTGCAGTTATTACATTAGCTTCACTTTACAAAAAATATCCTATATTAAATGAGACTTTCAAATACTGTTAAACAATAATTACAGCACTTCTACTAAGGCTCTAAAACACAGTGGTTCTTCAGCATCTTAGGTTAATGAGGTTAACACTTGCAAAATCTAAAGTAAGTTTCAACAGAAAGCAAGAAGAACAGCCAGAAGTAAATGCCTCCATCTCAGCACACCAAGTGCAGCTAACTAAAAAGGACAGAGTGTGACAGGATTCTTGCCTAATAATAAGTGTGTTTCATGTCTCGTAGTTGGCAGGTCATTTTTAAGATGTTGTCAACCTTTGCAAATACAAACAGCAGGCATATTTTAATACAAAAGTAAAATTTCTTATGAAGGAAAAAACAAAACACCCAAGCTTCTTTTTAAAAATAGGATGGCAGATGACTGGCTTACACAGCTTAAAGAGACAGTTAAAGATAAAATTTTTTTTTTTCTCAGCTAGACATTTCCCATTTTCATTTTTAATAAACTCTTGGCAGAAATTCTTGCAACCATTTCTCATTTGACTGAATGGACTAAGACTACACTGACAGCTGGAATCTGATCTCTTCTGTTAGGTACCTGTACCACTTACCCCCACCCCTAATGCTGACATTTCTGGAAACAAGTATTCAGAGAAGATTATATTATTAAACTAATACAAATTTGAGTCACTTTGAATATTATTTTAGGATTAAAACATAACTGGAACTACTCTACTTTTTTTTTCTTTTTGAAAGGGTAAGGCCACAGAAAGCAAGAGAGGTGGATGAAAAGCATTGTTGACTTTCTCCCCACCCTTCAACTCAAGTGGAACAGCACACTGAAGATCCATTGACGCAGCAGACAGTGAACTCGGAATGCATTAAGTGAGGCACAAAGAGTTTAGTTGTGGTGCACACACCTCTGTGTAGATGATTTATGATGTATCTATGTTTACTGCAGTGTACAGACCTAAACAAACACATCCTTAGGGTAAGCTTAACAAATCAAGTGGGGTTGTGAATGAAAGAACATGAAACACTTCTGTGCGTTCTGGTATGGAGAATGAACAGCCTGGCTTCAGCAAACTAATGCTACTCTCTCAAAAATATTGCATCACAAGAATTTAATGTTCTCTAATTTCACATCTTTGGTTAATTAGTTTTTACTTTCCACACAGAAACATGTCCTAAGATTACAAGCTCCTCCTGGAGAGATTACAATTTGTTCACGGTTGCTTTTTATCCAGTCTGTCAGATTCTTATATGGACCTAGTGCTAATTTACAAACCCTTCACAATTAGTAACAGATCATTTGCTGGCTAATTTGCTTCCCAGTAAATTAGGCAAATACCATTCTTATTGTTACAAAGGAAAAATGAAACACATCTCAAAAGATAAATTTAATGCCTTGCTAAGATCACAGGAAATTTCACTGAGCCATCAATTTACTGTTTTGTGTACTAAATCATCTTTCATATTCTTGTGTTCAGACTTCCTAATCTTTGTGCCAATGATAAATTTAAGTTTAAGTTAAATTAAATGTAGTAATCTAGACTCAAACATTTTTATGTGTGGCTATTTCTTAAAGACAAGGAGAAATGAGAAAAAGCCTAGGACAGGAGAACACAATCCAACTGAATTTTTCTTGCTATATTAGTTCAATTATAAAAATCACAAGGCAGGCACAATGACCAGCACAGGACAAGAACAGAGTTGAAAATGCTTATTGAATGATGCTGGAAAGCAAAGCAAAGAAAAATAAACTGTGTTCACACAAATCATAATCCCCAATGCCCAATACCATGTAGATTAATTCCAGTCCTCACAGGAACACTAAAACACTGACATTAGACAAGGATATGTTTAATGAAATTATAAATTATACAACAATAGCTTTAGTGTAACCATCTCTGAGAAAAAAAATTCTGTTAATGAAGAACCATAACTCAAATACAGTAGAGCATGAAATGTGTAATAATTCTTTTGTATCTCTGAAAGTCTAGTTGCAGCATTTCTTCTCATCTTCTTAAAATTTTTTGCCAGTAATATATATGGTATTTCACTTTTTTGATCCAGCATCCTTCATAAACACAGTAATTAGGCATATACATAGGAAAAAAATCCAAGTTTCAAGTGAGACATCATGTTCTAATTGTTAACATCTTAGCAATACCAACAAGAAAGAAATTAGACCACTTAGAATGAAGATTTTCACTCATCAGTCTAAGACTACCCTTTATAGAGCAACATGTAAGAAACACAGAAATATTTGATTCATAATCTTTTAAGAGTATTTTTAACACTGCAATGGCTGCACTACATTTTTTTAGTGTTCATATGCACTAATACAGACAAACTCATTTCCATGTGCCTAACTTCAAGAACCACACTTCTCTTTATATTAGACATTACTGGGTTTGATAATAGTTTCCAAAGTTCCCTGTAATGAACTTCAATGATTGCCCCAGCACTTTAAAACAAGACGTGCTGGCAGAAAAAAAAAAGAAACTCTTCTCTGATTCAACATGAAATTATTTTTATCAGGATTACTGAAAGTTAAAAAAAATGCTTAGATTGATTTAGCTGAGCTACTAGTGACAAACTGCTGGGCTCAATAGCTTTTTTCAAAAATCAATTTCCTCCTTATATTATCAAAAATATGTTTAGAGCTTAAAAAAGGGTAAAACCCAAAAAGCCTATTTTCCTACTAATCCAAATAGAGATGTCCATTGTTTTGGTTGGTTGAACTTAACAATTTCAAAAGGTCAACAGAATGTAAAAAAAGATATTATAGTAATGTAATTTCTGAAATTCTAAGTTGAATGAATATTATTTTAAGTGTTCTTTAGTGCATCATTGAAAACATAAAGTTGCAGTGTACTAAATATTCAGAAGATGGTGCTAGTCCAATATATCCACAAGCCATGGATCAGCTTTTCTTAATCTCTTTCAAATATCTTCTCTAGTTTTCACGTATCTACTACATCATCACAGAATTTATCAATACCAGGACAAAGCATAGTCATCATCATTCAAGTACTAAGAGGACTACTAAATGATACTATTCTAAAATTCATGAAGACTTACAGGATTGACAGGCATAAAATATAAAGCTCACTCTAATTTCATAAATTCAGGATCTTGCAATCTTTATGAAAACTTATACAACATTTCTTACATCCTGCCTTCAGTCACTCACATCTGTTTCCTTCTGCAGTCACAGTTTCAAAACCTACTCCTGGCTCTTCATCCCCAACTTCATGGCAGAGTGGAACTATTCTCTCCTCACCTACTTAGGAGGCCCTGCAATTCCTGTGAGCTAACGAAGCTCAGTGAGCTAATCCATGTTAAAAATAGCCATTTCTTTTTGACTGCTCTGTTTAACCCAGATCAAGTCTCAGATCGGATTTCCCATGGAGCAGTAGTGGTAACTTCAAGTTGCAAACAGGCTTCACCACAAGGCCAACCAATTGTGGAACTGCAGCCTCCTTCAGCTTGCAGGGGCCGAATTCCTTCTTAGCACTGAAAAGGGCTGGCAAGTTAACAAAGTCAGTCGCATTACTGTATATGAAAAATTAATTTTTTTCATATTATTAAAGGCAGGTATCTATTTATTAATATATAAGATGCAGTCTGTAGCTATAGACAGAAATCAAAACTAATTCCATCTGCCCTCCCGCCCAACCAAACCCCTACAAAATCTTGGAATCAATTTCCAGTTCTGCCTATTATTCAAACATTATACAGCCCCTTCCATTCTAAGTACAGTTGGACAAATACTTTCTTCCAAAAAATAATAAATCTGGGCATATTAAGACATCAATAAAAAGTCTTATCCTTACCTAACAGTTCCTAAAACAGTGATTTCCAAATAACACATAGGAACATATCTCAGAGTAATCTATTTCAAGAAGCCATAGAAAAGAACTATTAATATCAAACTTACTTCTATAAAAAGCATTTACCTAAAAAACCCAATTCCTCAAAGGGTCCATGCCAGTATTCTGGATGGCTACTGCTGCATCCACCTACAGACCGTTTCCACAGGTATGCTTCTGCTGACATCAGGCCAACAGCTATATTCAGCTGTCCTCTCCAGTGTGATGCTTTTATCCAATACTCTGAATTACTTGCTCCTACCAGAGCCAACCCAGGTTAACTCCAGGGCCCTTCCATGCCTGATTCCTTTGTGGTTCCAGCAGATGTAATAAGGAGTTGGAGACAGTTAGTGCTTCTCCTACATACCCCTCTGGGAACTCTCCCACAACAAAAATTATAAATGAAAGTGAAATCATTCACTAGGATATAAAAGCAAGCCTTAAATGTTCAAAGATCAGGCCAAGTCAGTATTACTGTTATTACAATAAACCTCCAGCATTAAGCAATTTGAAGCATCAGTTCTTCTTCCAAAATTTTTCAATGTAGAGACAAGATTGGCACATATCTGAGAGAAATTACTCAGTTACTAGGGAATTTATTACTGCTTAACTGTTCCATGTGTATCAAATCCTGTTTAACAGCAGCCCAGTTTTTCTTCCAGTTGGAAGCTTTTGTAACTAATTATTACTAAGCCAAATTGATTTCAACTGGCAGTTAAAAAATTAATAGTCCAACTGAACTTTATATTAAATTACTTTTTATAAGAAAAAAGTGAGGCTGCTTAGTAAATAAATACAGCATACTTAAATTAACTACAGAAGGAGAAATTAAACCCAAGCACATTCAGATCAATGGTAGTAAATTTATCAGCTAATTCTTAAACTGAGCCACAGCATTTCAAAGACTACAAAGAACAGAATTCAAGCTATTTATACTTAACAATATGATGATTTTGGAGCAGACAGCAGAAATGGAACTGTACAAAACTCCTACACATTTGCCAACTCATATACTTCATTATCACAATCTAGTTATACAGGCAAAAACACCTACCTGAATTTTAATCAATACATCAGTTGGTTCATCAGTATCTTGAAGAACTGTTCTTGCCTCTGAGCACAGTGAGCATATAGCTCATTTTTCCCTGACATAAATTTCTATCATAATGTGAACATGTGGTCCAGAACTTCATTAGCTTAATAGAAAGCTATTATTGATTCAGATATTGAGGAAATGCTAAAAAAGCCATTTCCTAAACAAATTTAAAACATCAAATAATAGACACACTAAGACAGGTTATACTTTACTGTATTAACCAGTCTCAGATGAGCAGAGGGAACCAAGTCATCAGGCTAGCTGAGTAAGGGACTGAACAAAACTCATTAACAACCTTGTCCAAGACTTTAAAAGCTATATAATGCATAAAGGGAGCAAGGGAATAAGAAAAGTACTTTATACACAATTTGTTAAAAATGAGGGCCCATACTCTTCTCAGAGCTTACCCAGCCATCTGCCTTTGAAAAGCAATCCAACTCCCTCTTATTGTTTCTCACACAGAAAAGAAAAAAAAATAAAATTAACCAAACCAATCTCACACCAAAAATACTTTTATCAAGAAAGTAGATGGTTCAGCAGAAGAGCCAGGCCTGAAATCAGTTAGAAAAATTATAGTTTCTTTAGTAGTTTAAGCTACCATAATTGCAAATCAAAGGGATGATCCTGGCTTTTCCTGGGCTACTGGCTGAGCACTTCCAAAGCTTCTCATGTGATAGCACCACTGCAGAAGAAAAGGAATCCACATGTTCATTCCAATAACAGCTCCACTTTGTTCTGTTCATTTGAGGCTGGATTAGTGAACAAAACTAACTCCATGCAGTGCTACCATGACTGCAGATGACAAAAGTTAAAGTGGGTGAAGTCAATCATGAAACCACCTCAGACCAGGCTGTGTTGTGGCAAATATGTCACTGAGAACAGCTAAATTGGAACACAATGTATGCACTCTCATAAGTTTTTATCAAGATTCATTTTGATTTAAAAATATTCAGTAACTTAAGGTTCAGCTGGAACTTCTTTTTGTAAACTTTTTAACGTTTCTTTTCTAAAACTTCCTAAAACCAAAAGTGACTTTGAGTTTCTGCTTAATTCCATTTTTAACCTAGAGAAATCAGCTACATCTGACTTAGAGCAGAACTTAGTTGCTGAAAGTGTATTTTCCCAGACTATTTGGTCAGTCATGACCTCAAACAGTGAAACAAACCCAATCTATTTTTTATAGTTTGGAATCCTCAAGGATCAGTAGTACTTCCTTTGCTAGGCTTGGAAAAGTAAAAGAGAATTTACGTCAAGAAGCTAACAAGTCCCTTGCAAATAACCCCAAGATATTATCTACTAAAATTTTAGCACAGCCCTGCTGATGACCTAATTTCTTTGTGACTTAGAATACTCCTCCTCTTCAAATATACATTAAGAATTTCCACAGGCTCAGTTTCCATGGGTGAAGTGTTCTAAATCAGGATAGTAAATAAACTTTTTTAGCTAAAGGTTAAACATTTGTTTAGGCCATTACTGACCACTCTTTGACAAATTTATGTCAACATCAAAATTCCATTTAAAACATATCAATAAAAAATATACTGAAGAATGTGTTAGATTCTTAGAACTTTTTAGTATCACAATTTTCTTTAACATAGTCTAGGCAAGACCCAGGGTTTTCAGAAGTCTGTGAGATTCACACAGTTGAACTGGTTAAGAGCAAATACTTTAAATAAAGACCTTGAAGGCCTAACATTAATCACCAGGGACTACTAAGTACTCAGTACTTCTCTTTGTCCCCAAGACTTCTTAATTACTTTATCCAAAGACAATTGTATTGAAAAATAAATAAGATTGTGGAGCAACCACCAGAATCCAGATCACATTCTCTCACCTGTGCTGTTCCAACAAACCAGCTACAAAGTAATACACATAAATATAGCTACATAACCTAAGGCACTAAGGTCAAAATTGCAAGGATGCATGGAGGTCTTTTGTTCACTGTCCTAGAAGGTTTCTTGGAGCTTGGAGTTGGGGAGAAGGAGTTGTAACACCTCAAGAGAGTGAATTTTGGGATTTTTTTTAAATCCGGTAGTTGAAGGTATAGCATAGTCCACACCAGCAACTTCCCTTAAAGAGCATTCAGCAGCAGGAACTGAGGCAGGAAAATAAGAAACAGTACAACTACAGTGATCACTCCTTGATACACACCCCACTTCGAGGCAGCCTGAGTTCCTCAGCCTGACACTCCATCTCCAGATTGCCAGGAATACAGATGAAACATTTCATAGCCTCTGGTGGGCCAGTGCTTCACAAGTCTCTGCAGTTCCTTTCTGAAGCCATGTGCACTTCAGGCTTCTACAATTTAGTTGTTCACAATGTGAAAAAGTAATTTAATCTGTTTATTTTAAGCTTGATGCTTAAACAAAAGGCATGACATTTCCTTGGGTTTGTATTGCAAAGATGCCATGTTCTCTTCTCTTTTCATGGTTTCATACACCCGTTTGTCTTTTTCTGACTTCTAGGAAACTCAATCTATTTTGCCCCTCGTCAAACAAAAGCATTCCTCTGGGTATCACTGCTCTCCTTTGTAAACTGGGATCATCAAAATTTTTCTCAATTCTTGAGGACAATTCTGAGATTCACACTGAAAATTCTAATCCCAGTTTCATCAGAGCTTTGCAGTTTGACACCAGGGATACACATTGTGTTAGAAGGAAATTACTCACTTGGTGTTTTGTTTGTCCTACTTGTTTCTTCTTTTCATTTCAGAAATGACAGTAGGAAATTTGTAGGGAATTCAAGCTAAACATAAAAATGAGATATCCAACAAACTGGAAGTGAAAAAAAGCTTTTTGGGTTCTTACTTTATAATAATATGAAGTCAAAATATACTCAGACATATAAGGAGAAAACAATGACCAAGTAACTTAAAAAGAATTTAGATTGCAAGCCATCTTCACCAGCTGCCCATGCAAAGCAACAAGGGCATATTCCAAAGATGTGTTAAATGAATGTCACACCAAACCTTTGAACAGGCTGCACACCATAGGCCACGCCGTTGGGAGGAAAAGTGATACTGGAGGTATTTCCGCAAGTGTGGAAACCCCAGCACAGCAAAGCACCAAGTACCAAGACCAGTGATGGCACCACTTATGACAGGGATGTAATCTGCTATAACTAAAAGCCAACAGACACCCCAAAAACCTCAATTATAAAAAAAAAAAAAAAAAAAAAAAAAAGAAGAAGAAGAAGAAGAAGAAGAAAATTGCAGCTTTGAAGAAACTTCAGTAACATCTCTGCTGCCACATAAAACATTCAATGACTATACCTGAGATGCTCCCCAGCTGTCTGAAGACAAGTCCACATCCAGATGCATGCTCTGAACAAGCACTGACACAGTAAGCCCAAGCTAAGTGAACTCAGTTTGGCCCTAGCACAGGGTGGGACAAGTCACACCTGCTCCAAGTGCCACCAGACATCTGGGAAAGTTTTGCAGCAACCTTGTATCGCTTATGGAATCAACCAGCCAGGACAGGATCAAAAAAATTGCTCAAACAAACACCAGAGAAATGCATACATGGATATTAGGTCATAGACCATTTACACTCTAGCCCCACAATCCCCAATATCAGTAAAGACAAATGTTCCTAAAGGAACAACTTTTTGGTTTTTCTCTTTCAGAAGGTGGATTGAACAAGGAAAAATCTAAATTTTGCCTCTTTCTTTTAAATATGTAACATCAGATAAACTCTGCCTGTTTCTGTCCAACTGATTTTAATCAGATTTAGTAACCTGGGCTAAAAAAGTGAAATCCTATGATTACCTCGAAATACTAAAGTCATGAGCAGGACTTTAATGCCTGCAAAATATGGCACACGGGAAGTATTATGCTTAGTCTTGGAACTTGGGAATTTCAATGAACAAGATCCCTCATTAGGATCAAATGGGGACAGATGTACTTACATGTGGGTGGGCATGGGTGGACATCAGCCCCTCCAACCTCTCTAATGAGCAATTTCCTCAGATTCAAAGAAAAATTTCATAAAAAGTTAAAGAGAAATGGCAACTTGCCTCCTATTACCCCTGGCCTAACTGCTTGGGCTGCTGGTTCTATAAAAAAGGGTTTTTTTCAAAGAAAATTATTGTTAAAACCATTTGGCTGCAAGTGAAGAGCTATTGAAAAGTACATTCAAACTGGCAGCTTGCTCTTAAAATTCCCCCCACCACTTTTATAAGTATCGTTTTGCTTGTGGCTTTTAACAGCTGTTCACACACATCTAAACTAGATGTGAACTTTTATTTTCCCAAAACTAAATGGGAAGCTTTAAACAGCATTTGATTTAATTTTTTTTTAATTAAAAGTGGAAGTTAAAAGGACTGCAGAAGTAGATGATGCAGCTGTGCTGATGCTAGGGACAAGAATTCCAGAACAAGAAGTGAGGTAGAGTAAACACAAAAATTAAGTTTCCCTACATTAACTGCACAGCACACTCAAGTAATTTTATTAGGTAAAGAGAAGCTAACTCTATGTTTCTTCAGAAACATTTTGCAAAATTAAACAAAACTGTATTTTTCAAATATAATAGAATTGTGATGTCTACTACACTTTTCCCTTGGACCAATCCTAAAATTAATTACAGAAGGAAGTGGCTTCACAGGTTCCAATATTATTCTAAAATTAATTTAGAAACTCAAAAAACTCAGACACTCAAGTCAGAACTAGTTCATTAATATTGCCATATATTTACTGGTTTGGTTATCAAAAGAACTGACTTTCCTACATTTAGATTTCCTCTTGGAAGAATTAAACATTTAGAGTCACACTTGCAATAGTACTGAGAGACTGAAAGATGAAAACAGGCATTCCTAGAGGCACTTTTTAAAGCACCAAAGCAAGTACTGGACAACTAGGCAATGGTTTAAGCCCATTTAAAAATCCCATCAGGCAGCAGTCTACATTTTTAAGCACCAGCATATTCACAAAAATTCTGCCTTCTTGGCCTAATTACTTAATATGCAGCACTAAATACTAAATTCTAACAAAAAACCCACAGAAAGAATAAAAATACCACAACTTATTTCTACTTGTACATATTAAGTAGAAAAGCACACTATGACAATATAACAATTCTGGATATCAACACATATTTAAAGGTCCATTTTACTAAAGTTCTTACAAAAACATAAAAGCAGCTGTAAGGCAGAAAATGCACAGGATTATGAAGGAAATGCCACATTAATTCATGTGGATTATGTACCCTGTACATTGTAACAGTTCCAAAAGAAATCTTCTTCAGTACACTAGTAGAGCTACTACTTAAACCAAAAGAATTTAGTAGTTCATCCATCAAGTTTATTCAAAGATGCTGTTAGAACTCCTATAAGATGTCTAATAGAGTAAAAAGGTATGCAAAGTAAGCCACATGTCTCAAAACATAACTGGTGAAAAAGAAAAAAAAGGAAGAAAAAGAAGAAAAAGAAAAAATAAAAAGAAGAGAAAAAGAAAAAAGAACCAAAAGCCTGGTATATTAGGCTGATGAAGCAACACTTCCTGCTCATCTATGGATGAAAACTGACAACATTGAGAGCATTGCCTTTGCAACAAGCACAAAGGACAAGGTGTAAAGAGTATGAAGACAAAAAAGTGGAAGAAGGGCAACGAGTAATCCAGCCTGGACAGTAGAGCCTAACAGAGAGAGGCAGATGGAAAATTACAGTGATGCAGTCATTTTCTTGCCTCCCTTGTCCACCCACATACAAGAGGCTCCCTATAAATATGAAATCTGAGCTAATCAAAACCAGAAATCCAGAACATTCTAGTCAGGTCCAATAAAAACTATTGTGACCTGGATTCCTTCCTTGGTTTCCTCTGAGACAATAGCCTCTGGGATATTGTCTTTGATTATATGAAGCCTTGATTTCTCCTGGGTTAGTTCCTTGCTAAATCCAGGGCACAAATCAAGTCAAACAAATGAAACCCCAGTCACAGGTGAAACATTTTATGCAGATGCATATAAATTACATTTGTGCACTTTAACAAATCAAAAGCAGAAAATAAAAATTCACCACAGGTAAACACAATGATATAGCAAATACAGCATCAATGTTTTTGACGCCTCTATAAAAAAACCCACGTGCTTTAAGAACTGACATTAATATACTGGACACCACTTGCAAATAAAATGATTCAGAGTGCACCAATTCATGTGTTGTATTAGACAAAAAAGAAAGGAAACATAATTTCCAGAACTATGAAATTATTATATCACTTTATGTTTTATTTCCTAATAGTACTGTCCTCAGCACTACAAAAAAAATTTATAAGAGTATCACTCAATAGAAAGACAGAAGGAACTATCACTGCCAATATACATTTTGCTAAAATATACAGTTTCTTAATATTCCACAAGTGAGCTGGAGAAAAAATTGGCCAAGCAACTTCAGAAATGGATACACACTACCAATATGACAGAAAATGCCTTGCTACTACAAGACATTTCCTTGTCCAAAGGATATCAGATATCCTTTCTTTTCCCTACTGTAAGTTAGTATAAGCCTAAATGTATGAGAAGGTAGGTGTACCAAAAGGTACACAGAAATTTTCCTGTCCTGAGAATTCTCAGCTGGAAGTGTTCCATTCAGATTAAACAACTACAAAAGCATGTGGTTTTGCAACCTAATAAATAAGACATAACACAGTGAAAGTAATGAAATTCAAATGAAAAGAAAGCATTCAAATGAAAAGTAACCATTTCCATCAAAAGACCAATATAATCTGTTTAGGACAAGGAAAGTGGTTTTATTGCACATTTGCTCAGTATTCCTTCTACATTGGTTTCCTAATCACAGACTTTGTCAAGAACCTGATTTTGTTTACTAATGGCAGCAGGGCTTAGGATGTTAGCAGTCTGTACTGCTTTAGAGAAAAACTGATGGCCTTCCAAAATTATCTGCTCTAGTTCAGTCTGAATTACTGGACATGAAGCAAGAAGTAAAGAACAAAATATTATGACCTGTGCTGTGAAGACCAAGCCTGATTATGCAACAAGGCTTGTGGCTAAAATCTCTGAAACAAATCTTGGTCACGCTGATGTCAAAAGCCAAACACTACCTCTGACAATGGAACTAGACACTCAGTTTTAAACTTCTGATTTTTCAGGTCCCTCTCAAAGCAGATCAGATCTTAAAGCTTACCCTCACATATCTGTTAATATGACAAAAAGAGTAGGGTACTATTCCATGTAAACATCACTAAATAATCTATGATCATTTATTTCAAAATTAAGCGATAAAGGGGAGTTAACAGTTGTTTCAGCGACTGTGAAAGACTGTTAAGTATGTTTCAATTTTAGAGAAACAATGTACAAGATATTTTTCTGTCCAGTTTGCTCTCTAGTGTCCTGCTTCCAATAATAGTTCATTGCCATGCTCTAAGCTGAAAAATATGAAGGAAACTGAAGTCTTGTTTCAGTGCTTTTGAAGGCAATGAGACTGCTTGGAACAAGTGAGGGTAAGTGTATATGGTGGGATTGTGACGTTGCTATAGTACTCTTTCATGAATAGTAATTACTCTGCAAGTGTGTAAAGCAGACAGGCCAGTTGCATAAGGCTCAATGCAAGTTTTATGAACTGCAGAAAAGCATGATTAGTATGAGGGGAAAAACATGTTTCACACTTTTATTGTAAAGAACATGAGAATCTCACAGAAAATGCCAGAACAGATGTTCATAAATTGGGCCCTTAATCTGCAGCACTTTCCAGGTTTTAAGCTATATCCACTGGTCTGTAGAACATATTCCTCTCTTTTTAATATAATTCTTCTGTTTAGTTTTTTTAATAAATAAGTTTATTACTTTAGTAGTGTTGCCAGCTGTTCAATTTTGATTTATTGTCAGAGTCTGCTTTAATATATAGTGGCTTTTGTGGCTTACCCATATAGATTACATTTTAAGCTTCAAGATATCACTATAAAGCAGCTGGAAAAAGTGCTGGCTGTGTTCAGAAACCAGCATTATTGCCCTAGTGATCAACCACTGAAACATGCAACTAGACCAGTAACCATTCTCTAATAAACTTTTGTATACACCATTCCCAAAATAAAACTGCAATACTTAAAGTGTGAAAGCAGGTCATCTTAACACATGTACTTTAAGAAATCAGCCCAATAAAATTGCTAGATTATTAATTAGGCAGTATATTAGCTAGCAATAGAGATCTCTACAATGACTGCTCTTTATTCTTTCCTTATATTGTTTCCTTTACTTCTACTGTGCAGCTGAGACAACTTAAGAAATAAAAGATTTTAGAGCTGCTTTATGGAGTGCTTTCTAAAATTTTTTTAAAGCAGTATTGAATATTGCTGGGAAAGAACTGTCAGTACTCTTCACACTGAGCCATTTTCAACCTTGCAGAATTACAATACAACCAGGCCAGGCTTCTTTTCTCCAGCATCTGCAAGTACACATGTTATTAAAATAAACTACCACAACAGTATACTTAGAATTAAACAATGAACTAAAATCAAAAACTCTGGAAATTCTCCACAGTTGAACTAGTTCAGAACTATCAGTCAGAACTACCATGGCTCGTATATTATACTGAAAATTACTTTTTCTGCTCAAAAAAATTCCTTTTTCCATACAAAACTAACTCTCTAAAAAATTCCAATCAAGAGAACCAAACAGTTTGATACAGAAAGATCAGTACGGTGCCTTGTGAGAGGGATTTTTTGCTTGTCTTACACTTTACTTTCTCCAAAGTTTAGATTTGTCGGTAGGACAGCGTCCATGGTGGACTACTCTCACAAAGTCCTATCACATCTAAGGGAAGGCCTACCTACATCATGGAAGATATAATGGGAAAAATAAAAACTAAACCAGCATTTCTACCCATAGCATCAGGAGCAAAGCCTGTAGGAGAATGAAGAATAGCATAAAAATGCACATCCCATGAGACATCACAGTGGCATTGCCAAAACAAAACATATCAAGCTCCTGTAAAGGCATGAAGTAAGGTTTTAGGAACTGAGGGTCTCTCTTTCTGTCTACAGTATCAAAGGTGTGCTATCTGTACAAATCTTGGTTTTTCCAGCCTTCATGTTAAATTATCTACCACAAAAAAAAAAAAAAAAAAAAAAAAAAAAGCTTGGTTATAAAATCCAGTAATTTAAAGTTGTCCCCAATACATTTCATGATTATATCCCTGAATTTTTCCAAAGCAAGCCTTTCCTAAGGCATTTTACTGTTCTCTGTGTTCCATTCAACTATTTAGGCCATTGCTTTTTTAAAATCACTTTTTGTTTAGCATATGAAACAAAAAGCAATAGTCCTGATGGCAGTTTTTAAATGGTATGATTGAGTTCTCCAGTCAAAGTCAGAAAGAGTTAATGTTACTCCTCATTCTGTAGACATATTTCAACACTTTAATGAATTCTACCATCTGTAGAATTCTACATACTAGTATTATACCGGTATGATATATTCCTGTTATCACATATAATTAGGTTAAAATATTGGACAATATTTACAACCAAAGAAAACCCTCATAGTATACAGATTAAAAAAGGCAATGCAGAAGAAAATTATAAACTAGAGACTAACATGAAAACAGCAGAGTAAACTTGGAGTAGCTTACTAAATATGCTCTAAATTTACACCCATGTAAACAACAAAAATTTATCTTAATTACTACTTCTGAAAAAAAACTAGAGTTAAAAAACCAAAAATATGTCATGAAAATTTCATAGGGATCTCAGTATTTTTGAAATGGAAACTATGTGCAATGTACATAAAGGTCTCCTCTTTTACAACCTTATTTTAAATAAATAAAATAAATTACTTATTTATCAGTCATCATCACTGTACTCTTCCCTCCTTAAGCAACACATTTCAGTAAATCTTAATTGGTTTTTAACTGAATTTAATGTGAAGTTTTAGACTTCTCCTTTGAAAATAAGCATATTTTGAAGTTATCCTCCAAACCATAATGGCTGGAAGCACAGAGTGTAAATAACAACAACAATACTCTCAGCATTTAACCAACAGTCTTATCTCAGTGATCTGTTTGATGCTGGCTTAGTAGTTACTCCCATGGTAACATCTTCACAGTCTCATATTGCACATATATAAGCAATGACTTTTTTTTCAAATACCATTTTTCCCCTCAAAAAAACATGCTCTATAAAATACATCAAAGTAGAATGCAGAAAGAACTGCAGCATAATTTGTACCTCATCAAGACATACCTTCTCAAATACTGGAACAATGAAGAACTCATAATCCTAAGTGCTTAATATGCTTAAAGCTCTATCTAAAAAGCCACACATTTAGCAGAGTACACATGTTCCTGTACTGAAATGGATATCATAAACCCTCAGGAATGGGGCTGTAACTGTTGCTAAACTCAAAATGGTACCATTAATTTCCATTTCTCTTGCAAAACCCCAATAAACATGATGATGTCCTGACAATTACACAATTTAAAAATATATATACAATGCATTCCCTGAAATTTTTCTCCTTTGTTCTTCAGTCTGCATGCACATCATTCATACTTATAACTACAAAGAAAGTGAAGGCTATCCATTATGATTATTCCCATATTAGCATAGACTATCCCTGATTCTTGAAACTGAACTGGAATAATAACTGTTTACTTCCAATAAAAGTCCTATTTTTTTTTTTTGGTTTACTGAAATCAGTAGAAAAAGCTGAAGCTTTCCCTGCTTGTTAGGAATAAATTTTTCTTCCACACTTTCTGCTCATACGGAGTATTAAATGTATTCAACTAACATGTGTACAGTTGAAAAACTGTACAACTGTTACTTCATTTATCAGTCTGAATCTGAAACTCTGAAGCTTTAAAAAAATATTTGTTTACTACTTATCTAGCTTTTAAA
Organism: Chloebia gouldiae; assembly: GCA_003676055.1. NCBI lineage: Eukaryota > Metazoa > Chordata > Aves > Passeriformes > Passeridae > Chloebia > Chloebia gouldiae. The sequence goes on along the minus strand of QUSF01000005.1, from coordinate 34,109,534 downwards.
TAGAAAATAATGTTACAATAGCATTTGTCTTTTTCTCCATTTTGTCCAAAATCCTAATAGTAATGCCCTATTCACACTCGAAATTTGGTGATCCTCTCTCATCAACTTCAATAATAATATATGAGAATATATTTCCACAGTAGCTAAGGGAGACATTCCTACAAATCAATGCGATGCAGTGATACAGAAATAAAAGCTTACTTCACTGTAATGATGCTTCCAGACTTCCCTTAAGTCAGGTGGTTACTTGCAGTTAATGATCTGTGACATACCACACAAGTAGTCCTAAAAAGACTTATTATCCACTGCATGTGCAACAATATTTGCTTTATGGATGGCTAAATGAATGAAGACATTCAATGTAACTGTAAAAGTAAAATCAAAAGAAAACTTACAAGTAACATGTTTTCTTTGAGTAAAAGAGCTGTGAACATTTTCCATTAATACTTAACCTTTTGCTGGAGCAGTGCAACCACATATAATGCTTGAATCCATAAAGCCCAAGAGCTGCTCAGGGTTAACGCTGATTAACTACCCCTAATCAAATGTTATAACTTTTAGAAATTTCAGAGAGTTTCCCTCCACTACTGAAATCAAAATTGCATTTATGTCATGTGGCAAAGGTAGGAGCAGGACAACCAGCAAAGAAAAGAAATTCTGCCCTGTTTTAAAAACAGTTGTTTTTTTTTTTCAATCCAAAAAAACACATGAATTTGACTGGGTTTTAAAACTATGTATTTTATGCTCCACTGACTTCTATTAATATACTAATAGAAAAGAATAGCAAATTAACCTAAAATAGCTCCAATCCAACATCACAATAATCTCCCATGACTCTCAGACTGTGCAGACATTCACACATTTTCTGTTTATAATTTTTTTCATTTACTAGACTCAGCTTTTGTCCACCATATGTCCACCGTAGATTAACTATTCCCTTAGGTACAATTAAGGGCTTTCCATTTGTTGTAAGAAGACCTAAGTATGAAGGACGCAGCCAGAAAAAACATTTCTACCTAAACCAAAAACAGAAGCACATTCAGCCTGAACTATAGTTTATGCAGCATCTTTTTTTATTGGGCGTATGTCTACATTGCTAAATAAACCACAGACAAAATCCATGGAAACAGTAAGAGATCTCTCAGCATTTCATTTGTGTATTATTATAAAAATATGATACATATACTGTTCTAACCTTTGCATTTAAACAGTTTACTTCTATTTGTATTTTTCAATGACATCTCTACATATTTTTCTCAATTTAAGCATAACTGTTAGGGAATGAGAATATATTATTTACTGGTACTTCTGTAGCACTGATGTTTGAGTTCCAACTACACTAACCATCTACCAGGTCCTTGAACTTGGTTGTGGTTCTTGGTTAGTCATAGCAGGCAACACTCAAGCGCACAAAACAAAAACCTCAAGTGCAGCCTCATGATTTTACATGTAGGAAGAAGAATTCACTTTATTCATTGTCACTAAAATAAAAAAGTGTAGTATAACAACTGTTTATTAGTTGGAATAGTTCATGACTACTCTTACTTTCTTGTGAAAGCACTGCATGACCCAAATGAGAAAACATTTTTTCTGCAAATAGTTTGCCCAGATCTAAACTGCCCTGGTTCAAATGAATGTAAATTCATTTATTTTTACAGAACTACACCTGTTTATGTCAGAGCTCTGTCTAGATGTACAAATATCAAACTCAGACAAGTAGTACAACAGTAACATACCTTCTGTGTGCAAGTTGTGTATATTGTTCAGCTTCAACTCTGTAATGAACTCCAGACTGCAGCAGAAAAAAAGTGAAAGAACAAGCTCACTACTAACTAAAGCTATTTGGGCTTAATTCAGAGATTTGATAAGGATTATTAATTATCTTTTGAGTAGCATGAGAAAAAGGATTCACCATCAAAAACTATACGGTATACATGCTTCAATAATGGGTGCAGCACTCTAAAAAAGTCCAGAAATCTAAAAAATTGCCTTTAACCAGGTTACTTATCAGCTTCTGTGTCCACTGCCTTCTCATCCAAGATCACTTAGTGAAGGATTCTGAAAGAAGGCTCAAAGTAAAACATGGGCTGATTTGCAACCCTTTGCAACAGATACATTTATCACACCAAGTCATATAAAGACTGGAGCCAGAATGGATTACATATGCACAGATCCTTGTAATCCTTCCTGCCAGGTGTTTTCCCTTCACAGACCATACAATATGGCAAGGTAAATACTACACAAGCGCAATAAACCTTCCTTCTTTTGTTCTGTATGAAGTTCTGTAAGCTCAGATCCTTTCCAAAGAACAGCACTTGAGGTTCAAGCTCTGTCTACTAATCACACTGCCACATGGCAATTTAACAGACTTAATTAAATAGATCTCCTCAGCATGGATGGTACCCAGCACTATTAATGTTAGGTTAAGCATGACCTAGGATCAAAATCTTGCTAGACAAATGCTTTTTCAGACAAGCATGGTAATTTTTTCACACAAAAATGTGTGCGCTCCTAGGTTGCTCCCATTGTTAAACTCATACAGAGCACATTGAGACACTGGATTGGAAATATAATGTTATGGTGAATAAAAGATCATTTTTACCTGTGGTTTTCTCTTCCATTAAGTTTCTTGTTAAAAGTAATTTTTAATAAAGTTACCTGACCTTTGAAACAAAGCCATAGGCCTGCAATTTTCTATTAATCTTACAAGCTGAGTGTTGTTGAGAAAAGCACTCTCTATATATTTTAAAACAGGGTATCATTCTACATTTATTCAAATGAGTTGGTAAAATGACTAGCACAGGACAAGGTTTTCTTTCTGAGGGAGTCTCTACATGTAAGTAGTTTACCCTCCAATCCCAAGAACATGTGTAAGGCTCAAGTGACCAGACCTGCTGTTGGGCATACAGGAACTTTAGTTTGATCAGGCATAAGACTCTAAAGAACAGGGCTCTTTGAATTAGCTGCTCAACACTTGTCATTATTACAGGTGAAGGACCTTAAAAGGGCAAGCCTATGGGAATCAAGAACAGAAAACTGGGGGAGGTTAGGAGGGACAAGAGAATGAATGTACAGCTCTGAATTTAAATAAAGCAGATTATCTAAGTGAATATTAATGAAGACATTTTCTAAGTACAACGTGGGAGACTAAGTATATAATGCAGCAACAGATTCAAAAACCAGACTGGGCAAGTCCCATGACCAGCCAGATTCACATTAGTACACAGAACACCAAATGTAAATTTGTATCTTGGCTGGAAAATGTTTCTTTCTGTGCTCAGATAAGATGGGTAAAAACATTTTATGTTGTATGTAAGGGCAAGTTAAAGGGTACACTAAAATGTAACCTTTAAACTTCACAATGTAACAGCATACCACTTCCTGTTCAGAGATAGCACTCCAAGATCAATTAATCATAGCTAAGACGAACAAACGGTCAACATTCTTAATTAGTGCTGATGCATTCTCCTCTGTGCCCTCATCTGTCATGAAGATTGTTTAAAAATCTGAGTTATTAGTCTTTATTGAGGAGTAGATCTGGTTAATATCTCTAAGAACAGAAATCATTCATCTAGCCACTATACACCGGTACCTGATAATTCCAACCCCCTATATAAGCTACAGATAACCACCGCCCTAAGACCATCTTGGTAGCTATAAATCAAAATGAGTATAGCTCCCATGCAACCTGGGTTAATTTTTGTTTACAATATATCCACTGAAAATGCTGGTATGACACTTGAGGAGACTGCTTATAGATTAGTGCAGAAGAAAATATATAAAGCCATCAAGGTAGAAAGGAAGAAAACACATCAATCATACAAAACATGGTAAACCCTCTCTAATTCACACTTAATGACTAGAAGATCCATTGTGATCACTGAACTTTATCAATACCTAATTTAAGCAAAGATCCTAAGTGCACAAAACACAATTCATTCACTTGATAACTATACCACAGAAATCAAAGTATTTGACAGCAACACATATACAAAAGTTTTGAGTTATTGCATAGAAACTCTAAAACATAAGTTAAAATTAACAGGAAGGTTTACTCCCCAGTTAAGAGTGCAAAGCAAATGGTACTAGCAACACAGATATAAGCACACTTCAAATATACTTTGTAATCAATAAGAATAAAATAACACAACATAAGTTACTACGAAAGTCAAATTTAGATTCAATGTCACCTGTAAAGTTCAGGATTATTAAGATCTTATGACTTAGAATTAATAGGAAAAATAGTTCTACATTAAATTTTATAATTCCTTCTGTTGTTCATCAAACACATAGACAAAAATCTGTGGAAAGACAATCGATAATTGAACATTGGTGCAGAAAGAAAGCCTGGGAAAGATCTCGATTCAAATCAGTTTTCTAGTCTCTCTTACCAAATGTGTAGGACATGCTATGGAAGAAAAGAAAAAAGGTACAGGAAGGAAAAAAAAAAGAAAACTGAAACTAAGGCCCCAGAAGGAACCCAGACAGCTTAAATAAAGTCCTGGTTTTACAACGGAGATCTGCATTTGTGAAACTCTTGCTCCCCCAATTATTTTTAATAAATTAGTGGGCAATGAAACTCCTTCATTAAAAAAAAAAAAAAAAAAAAAGGAAATGCAAAAACAAAAACAAAGAAACAAAAAAAAAAAGAAAAAAAGAAAAAAAGGGGGCAAATAAAAAAAGAGATGCGGGAAGCTCCAAAATTCCAGAATTTAGGTGTCAATTCATACTGGTCTACTATTTTCAAATAAATCTCTGATGGATGAGGTACTAGCAACTGACTGAAGCTTTTTAAGTAGAAATTACCTTTCCAATGTTTCATTAGTAAATCTTAACCTTGTAGAATCACAACAGGACATTTTAATAGATTGACACCACTCTGAAGTTAATTATCATGCTTTAAACAGACGCAGCAGCTTACTGTGCTCATGCTGCTAATCTATTGCAATGCACAATAAACCAAAAGAGTGAAAACAAGCACTGATTCATTTAAATCAGCACTGAACAATTTCTTCAAGTTTTATGGAATACTAGAGAAATCCCCACAAACTTAACATTTAACAAAATGACTACAAATTGATACTAGAAACCACTAATAAATTACCTATAAAACTGCATGACTTAACAGTAGTAAACAATTATGCACCATATACTGCTATGCATCAAATAATTTGCTTTCAATGACAAAATTACCCAGAGAAATTATTTTCATTTAATAGAATTCAAATGTACAGTTTTCTGTATCATGTTGTAGTAGAGAAATATTTTTGTTTTCTTCCAAGCTTTTTCCCTAGAGAGAATCCAGGTATATCTCCCAGAGAATGGAAAAAAACCCACACATGTATTTCAGACAGTATTACTAAGAGAAAATAGACAAAGGACAGTCCAAGCAACTATCTTTAAGCCAAAGTTTCAAAACAGAGGCTGAGCTTCCAAATTCTTATCAAGGTATCTAAAGACCAGCCCAAAGCTTTCCAAATACTATGAATGAAAATAACTGCATTCTTGGCAAATTTTAAAAGCTTTTATCAGAAAGAAAGTTAAGTGTTAGAATAACTTGCCTGTGGATATTGACATTTCTAATCTTTCAGTGAGCTTACCTGGATATTTTCCTAAAAGACATGTACAGCTCAAAAAAAAAAAAGTAGAATCCTGAGACAGAAACCACTCACTGGAGTATTTCTTCTGAATGATGCATGAGGTCAAGTAAGTTCATAAATTCATCAAATGGTTTTTCCTGGCTCTTAACCTATTATTGCTCTTGCATTGCATATGAGTGTTTTATCACTTACGAAGTAAAGAAGTCGAACAGAATGATTCCTCCATAATAATTTGTTAGTACCAGTACTTTTATCTCTTCATAATATGTGAGAGTCAACACCATGCTTCTATATAAACACCTTCCTTTCTATTTATGTAACAACAGGAGACTACTATTAATTTTTTAGTATTGGGGTGGAAGGCCTCCTAGATATTCTTATCCTACTACAGAATTCAGAAAAGCAATGTACTTTCAAAGTCGAATTTTTATCATGCTGAAATAAAAATGAAAACATCCCTCTGTAAACAGTATCCCCTGCATGCTCAACATGTGCAACAGCAACAAACATCCCTACCATCCCTAAATCAGTATTTTGCTGCTTTTCTTTATACACGGCTTCTGAAGGAAAACAAGGCAGCAAGCAGTTCCTTCAGCTGCTATTTTCATAAAATGAAAGCCCTTTCACTAGTCAGCGTCAGCATTTGTCTGAAAACTCACCTAGGAAACCAGATTCTATTTCCAGATACCCCCAAGGAAACATCTGATATTAAAGATTTCTGGGCATGTATATGTGAAAAAAAAAAAAAAAAAAAACAGAAATAAAACACCTCCAAGTCAAAACCAATGTATCATTTTCTACATCTATAGTGCCACTTCACCAAAGGAACATTGTTTTATGCTATGTTATAGTGTATCTTCCTGTAAATACTTAGTAAGATTTGCAAAGCTCCAGCTAGGAAGTCCAAATTTAGGGCAAAATAGAAACCAGTGAAAAATATTTTTCATTTGAATTTCAACAGAATATGTATTATTGACTCCGGTCTGCTAGAGTACAACACTGTCAGTGTTATGCTTTCAGAAATGCTATTTATATATTGTAACTCTAAGACCTTCTCTGTTTTCTTCACAGGAAATTAGTCTTTCATAATTAATGTCATAAAATGTTACAGCATCACGTAGCAATACTACAATTAATGGTTCTCAGTGAAAGTGTTGTCTCTGCATTGTTTTCAAATTATTTTAAACAATTCTAACTTTCTGGATAAGGTCCTTTTCTCAGGTTTGTTCATTACATGGTTACTGTAATATAGAAACAAATTATTTGGAAAGTGAAAAAAATCAAATATTTTTCTTTGTTCAAATAACATATTTATACTGTTTAAAAATTATGTATCCACTTCTACCACCTTGATTCTAAAATTTTTATATGTTGCTTTTATCATCTTCAACAGAAAAATGGGTAAGAAAGCCCAAGGATCAATACATCAGATATGCTAATAATAATGTTTGTGTAAGATTTTTTAGTTGGAAATGGGAATTAGGAAACTAAGTGATAATTATATAAAGTGACAAAAATATTTTGGTGGTCAGAGGAAAACCGTTATACCAGACTTATGTGATCACAAAAAGGAGGTTAAAAAAACCCCAAAACAACACAAATCACCCCATGTGCACAACTACAAATAACATTAAAAAAAAAAAAGTCAGATAAACAACTCCTAAGTATTATGTCTAATGCATAGTGTAGTTTTTTAAACTTATACCAGTAGTTAATCCAGCAGTTTCCTAACATATAGAACCATGAAATATACCTTTTACTACATCCAGAAATGCTCCCCCAGTTCTCCATTCCAGACACATGCCATGGCTATATCCTGGCATCTATAAAATTCAAACATGAACGAGTGATCTCCCTACTCCTGTGTGCTGCTCTCCAAGCAAAGAGGACACAGGGAGAGAGGCTGCAGGCTAGGCAAAGCATGATGCAGCAAGTCCCATAAAATAACCTATCTACCCAGAGCCATAAGCCTGAAGTATACACAAATATGTCATCTGTACACAGCAAAAACATGTAAGATAATATTTAGTTGCATTTTGCTAAATATAAATACCTTATTTCATTTCTTTAACAGGAAACCACATCCAGAGTATTTTAATTAATATTTAAATATGAGTAACTTACTTTTATTTCCAACCAAGGCTACAAGTGGCTGTGTTTCTGATCCTTCATTCACTTTTTTTACCACATTATACCAGTCTTCCAAATTTTCAAAACTCTGGCCATTGGTAATATCATAAACCAAGAGAATACCCTAAATAAAAAGACATGTTTAAAATGTTACAGATTGTAAAAGAATTTAACACGGTAAGATTTGCATCAGTCTAAATTATTATTGTCTTAGAATAGAGTATTAACAAATAATGGCATCATACCTTTTGAGGCTCAGTTAAAGGAATTACACTTTTCTATACTATACACATTACACTATTTCTCCTCCATTTCATGTGTTCCAAATGCACATTTCAGGAAAAAAAATGGCAACACAGTCAACAGCACAATTAGCTATATCAGTTGCACATGCTTTATGATAAACCCAAAATAGCATTTCACACTAACAGGAAGATAAAATGTCATTGGAGAAGGTATTTAATTGTTTTAACAAATATTAGTTGCAGTTTCAATGTTCCCTTTTTTGGAAAAAAAAAAAGGCACTTCAATTTTACATTTCTGCACATTGTCTGTCATGTTTCTGCTGTCTTTTGGGGATAAAGGCCAGATTCCATTCCTTCAGTGTTGTAAAAGATAAGTAAGAACTATTGGCAAGCTTTAAACTTTCAAAAGAGAATGTAAAGACATGGTAAGCACTCAAAAAGGAGTTCCATATATTTCTCAGGTTTTGGGCCAAGCTACAGGTGACACAAAGCCGACATTGCTGATGTTTCCTCAGTACAAATATCCAATATTATAGAGCACAGTCTATTAACAGTCCAAATGTCATCCCTGTGCCCTCCACAATTCTAAGATCAGCTCTCAGATCTTATTGAGTCTTCTGCCCCTGCTTTCCACTACACCCTAATAAAGTCAGTATCTTGTAAATGAGGAATAAAGCCAGAATTGGTTTCAATCACACTTGTTCTCATGGAGTTCACACCTGTCAAAAAAACTCTGCATCTGCACACTATTTCTCACAAAATTTTCACAGAATTTCTGAAATTATGATCCATACAAAAATAGCTGGGTCAATGACCTAGTGTCAACAGAAAAGATTTTTCAAGTTTTTTCGGGTATTTGTCTGGGCGCAGTTTTAACTGATAGTTAAAGCATTGCTTTAGATCATAAGGAGAACCTTAGATCACAAAACAGAGTGTACATTAATAATTTCACATTTGGAAACAAGTTAGTATAGCAGCAAGACTATTTGAGGAGAGTTCAGATTTTATGATGACAAACAGTGTAAAATTAATAAGATGCAATTCAATAAATGCCATGACAAGTTCAAAGGAAGCAATAATCAAGTGCACAATAGGAAGCATCTGGCTCTGCAGCAGGTTCCATATAATAGGATCAAGAAGTTACAGCTCACAGCTGAATTTGCCAAGGTTATTTTGCAAATATCACACTGGCATAAAACATTCCAGGTGAAATAATGCATCCATCCTTGGACACTTGAATGTCACAAAGGGTACACCAGAAGAAACCAGTAACAGTGGTTAACGGTCATGGAAACCATGACTGACATGAAAAAACTAGAAGAAAAACCTGACTGCTTCAACAAACACATGACTTATGATAGGCATGATGATGCTGGTACAAGTTTCAAGAGAAGATAACAGGGGATCTCTTTGTATATGCTTTTATAAGTAGTTTGCAGAAGCCACTAAATTGGGAAGACCAGCCAATGTGTCCTAGGGCAGCGTTACCACAAAGGGGTATGTAGACAGGCTCAAGGGGCGGATGAACAGCAACCTCTCAGCATTCAACAAGGATAAGTGCAAAGTCCTGCAGCTCAGAAGGGATGAACAATACAGGCTGAGGGGAGCAATATATGATTGGCTGGAGAGCAACTGAAAATGACCTGCAGGTCTTGTCAGACAGCAGGTCAAATCCAAGACTGTAGAGACCCTGAGGGGCATTTCCTGGGTTGGAGAGACACAAGAAGTTTCCCTCAAAAGCTGTTCAACCCTCTTCTTTGTACTGCCCAGATAACACAGTTCAACCCCTGCCTCTTGATACAAGGGGACCTGGGCTCTCCCGATGAGTCCTGCCCTTGGACCCTGAACATCTCACCACACACCTGAATTAAACATCTGTGGATACTATGCAAAGGCCCTTTCTGCTTCCTTACCCTGGCCTTTACTAACAGCTAATCCGGCTGCAACATGAGCCAGCAACATTCCCTGGCAGCAAGAATGGCCAACGTGATCCTGGGCTGTATTAGCAGAAGTACAGCCACCAGTCCAGCAAACCTTTCTACTCAGCACTTGTTGGATGGTATCTAAAAGAACACATCCAGTCAGAACACATCTTTAGGCCCCTCAAGACATCAGAAAAGCAGAGTAACTTAAGCAGAGGGCTGGTAAGATGATCAGAGGCTGAAGCACTCGTTTTATGAGGAAGACATGAACAAACCCAAATAGTATAGCATGGAGAGGAAGCGGCCCTGGGAGAACCTAAAAGCAGCCTTCCCATAACCATGAGGAAGCCATGAAGGAGATGGAGTCAGGCTTTTCACAATAGTGCACGGCAGGATAAAACTCAGTGGGCATAAGCTGAAATAAGAGAAATTCAAACAATAACTAATGAACAACTTTTTCACCATGAGGAAAATAAAGCACGTTGACCAGAGGTTGTTCAGTCTCCACCCTTAGAAGTTTACAAGCAGGAACTCAGTAGATCCTTGAGCAGCCTAGCTCCATCTCTGAGTTGATCCTACTTTGAGAGTGTTTTACTACCAACCTTCTGACATCCTTCCACTCCGAACTTTCTTACGAATCTATAATCAATACAACATGTAGTGAAACATTTAACTCACAGCAAGAAGATTATAGCAAGTCTACTAAAAACAAGCCAACAAACAAAAAAAAACCACCCTATGGAGACTAAGAATAGCATAGTTCTGAAATACAGAGCTATAACAGTCACCAACACGGAAAAATGTTTGAAGGTTGCTAGAAGTCATTACACACAGATAGCTTTGAAAGAAATCATGTAACAAAGTTTGCAACTAGAGCTGACTTAATTTCCTTTTGGTCCCTTTCTCTGTGATCTAAAACACTGCTTCTAAGGAACATTCTTTTCTTAAACATTTTTTTAGTCTTGTCAATATTTGCTGCACTTTCAAAAAAGAAAGATGGGAGATATAACACCATATAGATGCAAAAAAGGCAGCATGGCATCCAGGTCATAAAGAATACTTTCTGCTTAGATTTTCACCACAACAGCACTTTATAAGCAACTTAGTATGATACAGATAATTAATGAAAGACTAGTTGCAACTCCATGGCTAAAATTTATTTAATCTTTTTCTTTTATTTAACAGAGAAATCCTATAATTGCTTTCAAAAAAAATACATCATATTTTCCACAAACTTACAGTACATGGAGTACAGACTAAGTAGACAGCATAAAAGCTGTTTTTTCCCTATTATGTGTGAGGAATTAAGGAGGAAAATTAACACTGGCATTTTTACACAAAAGTACTGTATTTCCCTGCCATGAAAGAGGTTTGAAACACATGGTAGACGACATGCCAAGAACAGCACATTGATTCTCTAGTCTCCAGCAACATGGCGAATAGTCCCTGCTTGCATAATTACACTCTAAGAGAGACATTTTGCCTACATTAGGGTACATGTGAGTGCTTTTTGTTTAGGAATTATAGAGCATTTTCAAAAATAGGTCACTGGAAACTGAGAATATTGCAGAAATTATTTGCTGCTCCCTGGAGAAAGTAGAGTCTGCAGTACTCCCATTAACAAGCCAATTTATGATGTAGCATATGCCAGATCTTAAAGATAATTTAAGCTAGATATGTGGGTAGGGGCAGCAATTACAGGTAAGCTGTGGGAGTGCTTCTGAAAGATTTACTATACAAACAGCAGCAGCCTTATTTCAAAACTGAAGTGCTAGTATGGAAGTGTTGTAACCAGGCAATATATTTGTACAGATAATCAAAATTTAAGACATGCCAAGCTTATGTCAAGATATGTCACAATAAAAGGAAGCTAGAGAAAATAATAATTAAACACATATGTTTTCTTCTTCATTTATCCTCAGCTACCCTCATCCTATGACTGACTTTTGCATCAAGGAACTAAACTTTCAAATTTTCATTAATATTATAAAATTAGTCAGGCCAGAATTCTAGAGTATTTTTTTCCAGTCACAAAATATTAATTTAGTAAAAAGCAACTTAAATGTTGCAGAAATGTGCAGATGAAAACAGAGTTTTTTGCAAATGAAAGCAGCTTACAGTCCATACATACTTAACCACTGCTGTCTTTGCTGATACTGAGGACATGGTCACTCAAATCCATGTGATTAAGTTGCCATAACTGAATTATTTACTCTCTATCAGTACAGCTGTGGCAACTAACTACACAATTACTCTCAGCATCTCTCGATTCTGAGATAAATGTGGTAGTTTTAAATAGCTTTCAGTTAGTGTTGATAATTAACACACTTTAATTATAAAGAACAAGGGCTCTTCTTTTCCCAACAGCTTGTAGAGCTCTTCTGCCCCACCATTGAAATTCAGCTACCAAGATAGGATGCAGCAACTACATTGTTCTAAATGTGCAATATCAGAGAAAAAAATGAAAAATGTGCAGGGAGGAAGCAACTGCTTAAAGACAGAAGTGAACTGCAATTTCTCCAACTGCAACCAATGCAAGTTCTCATGCTCAAATCTGCTATTCTTATTTTAAAACATGGCACAAGAAATAGGGGATCTCAATCAAAATATGGCATCTTAACAGTTGCCTAATCAAAAGATATATCCTAGAGAACTGATTCATCTCTCACTAGAGTGAAAGAAATCTCCACTGGCAAGTTTTTGCAGTGAAGTATAGATGGATGCTCCATTTACTCTTGTTGATATCCTGATCAAATTTCAACCAAGATGAGGTGAACTGCAGACCTTTTCAGTTGCTGGAGAGTCTCTAAACTTCTATCTCCAGCTGCTTATAGAATTTTAGAAGTAGGCCTACCATACACAAAAATAAGAATTCAGCAGCTTATATTTATGAACCTCACAATGACCAAATAGATGGAAATCTACACAAGGCTATGGGCATCTGCAAATGCTGGATAAAGGCATAACACATACTATAGGCATGCTGCAAACAATTCCACACATAATTTAAAACTGAATTATTTAGATTTGATGAATACAGAAACACAATTTCTGCAGCAGATCCAAATCATCTGCTTTATCTGTATCTGAACAGCTTGTGTACTTTATAAACAAGATGTTTAAAATCCCAGCTGCACCATACACTCTGACCATGTGCACATCATAGGCACATACACTTTTTTTGCAGCAACTTTTACTGAAGTTACTTCAATATTTTAAAGGCTCTTTTCCACTGGGGAACCCCAAACTGAACATAGTACTTCAAATGTAGCCTCAAAAATCATGATATTGTATCATGATAGCCTCAGAGATCGTGATATTCACTTTCCTTGATTTGACTACTTCATTTTTACTAACACATATCAGTACTCAATTAGCTTTTACTGCTGCAAGGATGCATTGCAAAGTCCCATTCAACTGGTTTTTTACCTCAATAAGATACCCATCCACGACCTTTTTCCTCCAAAGCCATTTCATAGGATGATTGAGGTTGGAAGGAACCTCTAGAAGTCATTTGGTTCAATGCTGCTGTTCAAGCAGTGTCACACAAAGCCAACTACTCAGAACCGTGTCCTGACTGCTTTTGAGTATCTCTGAGGATGGAGACTCTACAACCTCTCTGGTCAACCTGTGCCAGTTCTCAGTCATCCCCACAGCAGAAAATGTGTTTCCTGATGTTCAGAAGGAATCCCCTATGTCAGTTTGTGCCTATTGCTCTGGTTCTGTCAGCAGACACTATACAAAAAAGCCTCCTTCTCTCTTCTTTGCATCCTTCCTGCATGGGTGTATATATATTGCTTAGCCTTCTATTCTTCAGGCTGAACAGTCACAGCTCTCTCAGTCTTTTCTCATAGGAGAGATGCTCCAGACCATTAATCACCTTTGTGGCCCTTCACTGCACACTCTCCAGTTGATTCTCAGCTGCACAAGATTATTTTGTACCAAGTGCAGGACTTGGCATCTGTCATCAGCTGAACTTCACAAGGTTTCTGTTGGTCCACTCCTTCAGTTGATCATGATCTCTCTCAGTAGCAGCCCTACAACAGCACAGTGACCATACCTCCCCAAATTGGTGCTATTCATAAACTTACAAACAATGTTTTGTTCCACTGATAAAACAATTAGTAAAAGATGCAACCCCAGTACCAACCATAGGAAATAAGACTTCTAATTAAGCATCAGTAAGACACTGAGCTATAGACCTTTAAATCCAGCTGATTTTCAGTAAATTTGTGGTCCACCCATTCCACCAGTATCTCTATATATTGTAATAATATTATGGGAGATTATGCCAAAGGCCCTGCTGAAGTGAAGGTAATTCACATCCATCCATCTGCTCTCCTCTCCACAGAGCTAACAACCTAACTACAGACAGCAATCAAGTTGGCTGTGCACATTTTACCCTCACAAACTCCATGCTACTGCTTCCCAATTACTTTCTTGCTGTTTTGTTGTCCATTCACAGGATTTTTTATCCATATTTAAAAGGATTTCCCTTTACAAATACTCCTACTTGTTGTACTTGGCTTTTCTTCTTTTTCTTATAAAAAGGTACAGATGTTCAACATGAAATAAGCTTATGCCTAGAAATAAGCTGAAAGCAGTGCCTTTTCAAACTATTCATGTCATTTCATGAACAGATGAAAATAGAGATAATTTTGTGCCTCTTTAACAGGCACTGTTGCAAAGCTAATACAAAAGTGTGTTAGAACTCAACTTTGATGATAAGAAGCCTCTTACAGACACTGGCAATACATGCCAACACTAGGAAAGAAAAATCACTAATCAAAAAAAAATAGGGTTAAAATGAGGACTGAGGGAAGATAAAAAACAAAGAGATTGGATGTAGGGATTTTTTGTTAATGTGTTCTGAATTACCAAAAAAAAAAAAAGTCAAACTTTAGTCTTATTGATATCAACTGCTTACACACTTTTAGGCACTGGTATTAACTTTTTGACCTGCTATTTTTGCTAAGAAACTCCTAAGTTTATCACCAAATTCAATACAGACAAAGCTAATAGCCTTTTATTTCCTTCATTACATTTACTTTGGACATATGGCAACAATTTGTGATTAATCAAATTCCCTCTGTCATGGAAGCCACTTTCTCCTACTGCTTGCTAGATCTGTAACAGGTTAGCAAATCGGGTTTTCTTTAAAAAAATAACATGCTATAAACAGATGCAACAGCTAAAAACATTGACATCTTTCTGAAAGTGACAAAATGTTACATTGGCAAGTTTCTCTTTATCCAATTGACTAATAAATCCCAATCTCTTTCATTAGCCATTCCTGTGTTGTATAACATTATCAAATATCACATGTTATGACTATTGGTCTCATTACAAACTCCAAATTAAGGAACAGAGCACATTTTAGGATCACTCATGCTAAGAGTGGCATTTATAATATATCCTCCTAAATCATCTCATGACTCAAGATACAGTTATAATACTTAGGACTTAATCCTATCATCCACTTTAAATTGCTTAGTTAACCTGAAGATAAATTTAATGTTCATTGAACAGGAGTTCTGCAAAAATATTTAGCTACCTGGTTGTCTCTTTTTGTTTGCCCTCTTATAACCTCAGTTGCATGTATGAGTTTAATGGTGTAGGATTGCTCTTAATTTCCTCCTTCTACCCTTTCCCCCCAGGAGGCAGCTGTTCTGAAAGCAGCCACTCTATCTACCATGTGGCTATCCAAATAGCCTTTACTACTTATTGTGATTGCTTTTCTTAACTCAAGACACAAGGCCTGGAAACAACCATCTGTTCTTGGGAGTTATTCAGTTCCATAAACGCACACACTTGCTTTGCTTTTTATGTCAGCTCTAAAAAATTAGCTACACACCAAAATTAAAGTAGCATATTAATATCAATTAAGTTTAGATTGAACAGACATTCAACAGTTTTGAGATTCATTAATCAATCAACTAAAAGCTATATATAATGTAAGTATGTACAATTTTAAGAACAAAGTTTCAATTAATTTTATATCATTTCTACAAGATATAATTGTCAGCATTTATACTGTACCTGAGCTCCATAAATATATTTATCCAGCATTTTGCCGCCTATTGTTTGTCCCCCTACATCCCACACTTGAAGAGTAACATTCAAATTTCCTGGAAAAAAAATAATACAGATATTGTGTAACCTGAAAAATTTTGATAAAAATATATTCAACAATAGCTTTTAACAAGTATACAAGAAACAGGAACTAAATTTTGAAACAAAAATGATTATGTATAATCTGGGCAAACAGTCATTTGTGTCCAGCTAAGCCATTAAGATACAGCAAAACTATAGCTAGTTATTAACATATCTACTATTAACAGAAAATAATTGGAATTGCATAAAGTATAACACTCCTGAATAGAAATTGCATAACATATTCCACTGACAAGACATGTAAAACTGCATGAACAATGTTATATAGTGAGGTACTTGGAACTGAAAGGTAACACAATTAATGCCAACTTATCCACATTATTTCATTCGGTGTTTCCCTTCCTCACCCCCTCTCCAAATCTTTCTTACAGATCAAGAAGCGACAAAAATCTTCATGATAACTTCATTTTTGGTAGTGATGCTGACAGTAGCATACAGTTACAGAATTGTATAGCTGAGAGTAAAAAAATGGAAATTCTGACACACATCTAAATTGTGAATGTAAACTATGATTACTGCCTCCACTCTTCACCTTAAGGCATGAAGCTAAATAGGACATGATTTACATAGTTTCATCTTCAAAGAATCTACACCAAGAATAGACCTGTCTTTGTACTCTAAACTATTTTTAAGCTATGTTGAAACAGTAAAGAGGTTTTTAAAAACAAAACTAACAAAAAAATCAGTGTAAATGCAGAATATTTAACATCCTACAAATCATACATATTCTGCAAGACAACTCAGCAATTCACAGATCAAAAATATACACAGAAAAGTATGGTACCATGTACATACAAACATATTAAAGTATACTTTCTCATATTTTGCAAGGTAAGTACTGTTTTCAGAACTGATTACTGTATTGATTACCTGGGAGCACCAAACTATAACACAGTAAGGACTGAAAATTTTTTTTCTAATCCACATACAACTCACATGACACTTACATGTTAAAACAAATTCTACATACTCACAAATAATCACAACTGCTTATTAACTTTACTCCTGGATTTCAAAAAAATACAACAAATTTCACATCACAACAATTACAAATTGAGTGAAAATGACCACATTATTTTGACTTGATAAGAAACATATATTCTTAATTCAGCTACTTTATGTAGTTGACAATCTGATTTTACACCTAATCCATTCAGAAGTAAATTTGTAACTGATACACTCGCATTGGTTACACAAGAGAATGTGTTCCATGGAAATTTATCACTGTACTAGGTGAAAATAACAGGAAATTATAACTATATAGGTGAATATATGCTAGCAGTGATATTACATGTACTAAATTATATTTTTATAATGCACTTGCTTTAATCTGGTTAAAAGAGCAGATTCCCAAAACTACTACCCTAGTCTCAAAAATAAAAGAGATGAATGTGAAACAGTACTATTACTATTAAGCTACTCTGAGTTTTATGTAACACCAAGAGAATATCTACGTGGAGCTTAGAAAACACATCATAAACACCCCAATTTAATTGAGGCAACCTTTTATAATCAACAAAAAGCTTATTTATTTTAATAGTTCATATACTATGTATTTATTAATTAATTACTTTAAAAGCTTAGAACATAAATGATTGCAAACAATGCAGGAAAGTCTTCCATAAAGCATCTGGAATGGATAAACTAGCGCATCCACAGTCTGAAAAGACTTTACATCCTCATTGGGTAAACAAACTATGCAGGCTCAAAGGCTCACCATGCTGTAGTAGTCTACCCCTATGTATTCTGCTGGAAAGTCACTGTATCATTCATGACAGCTATTTTGGAAAATAAAAATAAAAAAAAACCTTCATAAATATTATCACTTTCAAAATCAGTAACTTTCAGATGCCTAATTTTGTGTTCAAGTACTCTAAAAAGTTTCAACTTGATTTTTCCTCCTAAGGAAATAATTATGCACAGCATACTGGCCTTAGTATTTGGATAACTGAATGGAACAACCTTAAAAAATTTACTGCAGTAAGTTAAATTAAATAGTTTAACTGTCCAATTAAAAAATCTATTACAAATTATTTACTCTGCTTCATTAAGAACAGAAAAAGAAATGGGAAAAAAAAAAATTGAGATGTTAATTTAAGGTGAACTCCTTCTTAATTAGGACCTCACTAACTGTGAAATTCACACTGATCATCTCCTGTGCAAAATGCTTCATTTTCCCCTTTTTTCAGTTAGGTTCTGTAATATTTGCTTTGTGCTCAGCTTGATGCTGGGGAAGAAAGGATGTCAGGATTATTCTAACAAAAGGAAAAACTGCAGGCAATCTACCTACCAAGTATTTAATTAGCAACTGAGATAGTAGCACACAAAGTTTTCTGCAAAAATTTGAAATATTTTATTTTTTTCAATGTAACAGGAACATAAAAACTAAACACTTAACAACAAAACAAAAAGAAACCATGCATAGTAAGACAGTTCTTAGAAACAGTCTTAACACTCCAAAAATAATGCAAGAATCCCATCAAAATAACAGGTAATACACTATTAAGGAAAAAAAAAATCCCCAGTACTTCTTCACTCAGTAGAAAATGCACACAAGTGCAAAGCTGAAATACACGAGGCAGCACAGTGCAGGTGTGTAGATTGCTTCTGACATGAACTGAAGCCACTGGGCTGCTGCAGCAGTGACCCTGCTGGAGGACACTTGGTGTACTGGTTAACCTCACTCACACTGCTGCACAGTCAAGATGATACTAAAAACACAAGTCTGAACACTTTTTACACCAACGACTTTAAAAAAAAATCCTTTTAACAGGAGAATCCTGTTTACTGAACTGCACCCACAACCTCCCATGAAGTATACAACTATGGCTCTTAAGAGTCTCTATCAGCAGACCCTCTGACTAACAGATACACTATTTAAGCACTAAAACCTACACCATGGTTGCATCCACACTACACAAGATTCTGCATCAATAAATATAATTAAACTGTTAAGCACTTAAAAAAAAAGTATTTTGAACAAACTGCATGAAGTGAATTTGTCATGTTGAACAACACTGAACACATTCAAAATTTATCAAAGTATTTCTAATTTGTATTAAACAGTACTGGTTTTACCATGCAAAATATTTACTATTTTCACAGCAAAACTGCATTAGTTACTAAAACAATTGGAGACAAATGCCACTTTTATCTTAAAAAATAACTTAAAAGAAAAACCAAAAAAAAACCAGAAAAACAGTACTTCATTTTGTAAGTTAATATATTTTAATGAAGCCCAATATAAACTTCTGTACAATTCTAGAAATCTGTAATTTTAATTTCTGGAATCTTTGCTTACATTGAAGAAGAAAAAAATCAACTACTGAACCACATGTGTTCATCAATTCTCCTACTGAATAAGAGAAACAGAATCCTTTTTCCTACTGATACACACAATTTCTGCGCAGCGGTATCAATATTACTGTCAAGCAAACATAGCAGCTACGCAAACCCAGAACTAATCAAGAAATCAGAAAAATCCACTTACTAAAGTAATGTTTCCCATTCCAGTATTTAGAAATGTCACCTCCCTCCCACTCCACATGACTAGTCCAGTTTACCTATGAAACAGAGAGCCATATACACCCAAACACACATATAGCTATAGGCAAAGCCTGAGTGACAACCTACAGAAAAACGTTTCTTCCTGAATATGAATACAAATGCTGCTGTTCTGAGGAAAACATATCTACAGACTTTTTGGTGCTATTTTTACCTGCATTCTGATTTTATTACAAAATAAACTATGAATGAATGAAATTCACACACAATATAAACTATGAACAAAAATGAATGAAGCAACAGTTGATAATTTTCCAAATTTTCTACTCAACAAGGATATTTAGAATCCTAGTAATGTACTAATAGTTTCTGTCTGCTTAACAACTGGAAAAAAAACTCGCAAAATACAAGTTCTCAGCATGCACACTGCAGGATTTGTGTACACATTCCACTTGCAAGTACTGCTGTTAAGTATTATACACACTGGTATTTTTAGGACAATAAAAAAATTATTCTGTTGATTTTATGGAGAAATAACCACTGGGATTTGGTACTTTGTCATTCGTCAGATACTAAAAAAGTAAAGCAAAATGGCCAAACCAAACTAGCGAACACAAGGATAGTCTGAAAAGATTATTCTGTTTCACTTAAGAAAATACATAAACATAATCAAGAAATTATTTGTAATATAGTTTTTTTAAAAAAAGAAGTTCAAGAACTGCATACATTTTCTTATAACTTCAGGTTACAGAAAAAATGCTTACTTTCTAGGTTTGCTTCCCTTCTCACCCTTCACAAGGGGACGAAGGAATTACAGAGCTTGCATCAACTGTATCAAATCTCACTACAGCTTTTAATAATTACACTAACTTTTCCTAACTTTTGATTTCTGAATGCAGAAGTAAATGTTTCTAATTAAATATTTGCATACTTAGAATTGAGTATATATAAATCAGTGAAAATACTTATTTTAAACCCCAATTGTTCAGAGACAAACTTAACCAGCAATTATTATTTTTTAATTATTTCTTTGCATTTTCCATGCAGTGTGCTGCAACTGGCATCTAAATAGTTTCTTTGCCATCATGAAGTGAAACATCTTGAATGCTCAAACTGTATTTTTATGAGTGCCGAGGGACCCTAAATTTTAGTGGTCTATTAAATGCCAGCAATTTCATGCTGCCTTGCATAAAACAGCATTCACATATTAGAGCACGGCGAATCCATAGCTGCATTATGCTTCTCTCACATAACTTAAATATGAGTTGTTTATTTCATTAAAAATATATATATATTTCTTTCAAAACACATACTTTTCAATTAATATGTTTAAAGTTCCATTTCATTGTTGTGTGTGGCACTACCCACATGGAAGGTGAGTGCACTCAAGCAGGGATTCTAAAATTCATCAATATAGATAGCATTTCTTTTATTTCCATTCATTGTTTTACCTAGAGATATAAGTTGCAAATGCATAACTCTATGATACCTGGCAAGAATGTATGAACAAAATATTCTCCAAACAACTTTATTTTGCCATAAAAATCACTGCACAAAGCTTATTTAGTACACATTACTCTGAAGAATGTGTTTCTGCAAGTTTTGCTGCCACCCAACCTTTCAGTGTTAGTTTTTATTCTCTTACCTGGCAATAATATCCTTTTCAAGAAGAAGTCCAGTCCTAAGGTTTGTTTGTACTGCTTTGCAAATGTTTCTTGGGCAAAACGTGTAGCTAAGGATGTCTAAAACAGAACAGTATCAAATTAAGTTGTCATTTTTAACAGCAACAAACTTTATGTTAACCCAGAAGTATGAAATACAGTTAAGCACTTTTTAAAATCAATGAATGCTAACAGTGTTCATGGATTTGGATTGACAAGCACTCCAGTCAGTTTCAACATAATAACAGGAGGTGGCAAAGGCTACTAATTTATGCAAAAAGAAGCAAGGTGTGTATTTGCTTTGATTTCAAAAATATTCTAACAGCCCTATTACAAAATATTGTGCAGCTTTGAAGGAGGTATCATTAGTATGCTCAAACTGACACAAATCTAGGCGACACCATCTGTACCTGAAGATCTCAGTATTTTTAAAAAGCATTTGTTTCCAAAACATGTGTCCTCCCCTGGTAAGGAACACCATGATCCCACACCAATTTTCTGGGAGAGAATAGAGATCTGCACAGTGCAGAATCCCACAGGGGGCTCCTACATGTAGCAAAATTTCTGCCACTGTACATCAACTTCAGGATCAGGGATTACAGGAACTCTAAAATGTGCAAGTCCTTTCTTGCACACAGAAAAAGAAGTTAAACTCATATTATGAATGCACATTTATAGAATCATTCCTTTCAGCAGAAATTTGAAATTTTATTTCTTCAGTTGGTATTCTGTAGATTTATGAAAGCAAGCCAATATACTGTTAACCTAATAAATTTTTACTATATACAGCTGAAAGAATACACAACTAACCTAGGCAAACTACTGAAGCAAGGCACTTCTATTCTGTCAATAGCAATTTAGTAGCAATTTAAGGTCTACTTTCAAGACAGAAAAAGGGGGTGGGGGGAAAAAAGAAAGGGAAATAAATAAATAAATAATGTCCATAAAGAAGTAAAGGAGAAAATAGTGGTATAATCATAATTAATTCTTAAGTTGTATTGTGAAAAAAATAATACTAAATATTAAAAATTATAAAATACAACCAAAACCAAATTAGTGTACATTTAAAAATCTATTGTTGACATGACTTCTGTAAATAAAAATACAGATTAACTACAGCAAAATAATCTAAATATTTATTTACATATATAAAGAATGAAAAATACTAGGAGGGTCACAAAACCCTTACACCATCTGAGAAAACTCAAAACAGGCCAGAAGGGTTTTTTCTTGCTAGTTTTCCATTCATCAAGCCATGAAGAGATAAGTCACACCAATCATTATCAGAAATTGCTAAGAACACATTGTTGAATCAGAATTGTTAAAAACACATTTAGTTAAAAATGCAACAGCAAAATAATGCCAACAGTTCTGAAAAATAAAAATAGGCAAGGTGCATGAATAGAAGGCTATAACAAAGATCTAAATTAGGCTAATGTCAAATGTACAGGGAAAAAAAACCTTTTTTTGCATTAAAATATGATTACCAGAGCTCCAGCCTTAACACTCTACTATGAACAGGCAAACATTTATTCAACTACTAGATTTCCTATTAAGTAAATAAAACAATATTTACTGTTTTCATGTTTCTTTATCATATTTATATTCCTAACACTGGCATATATATAATGAATGATATTTTAATATCAGAAGATATGTTTAGGAAACAATTCAATAAGTCAGTGTTAGCCTATGGCAACATTTTCATTTACTTTACTGAACTCAAGCCCCAAGAGGATTAAAAATAAAAAAGCAAATGGGGTAAAAAGCAAGCAAACTATAAACAGCATGAGTATGCTTATATATTTATACCCCTGTGGAAAGAGGGAAGACCACAGAGGATGTATCATGAGAAGATTCTTCTGCCTTCGGTAATGTGACAGTAATACTAACAACACACACAAAACTAAATTCAATACAGATTCAGACTACAGTATTGAAAGAGTCAGTAGAACTGATTCATTTAATCTCAACAGTTAGCATGTCAAGATTAAAAATAAATCTTTAATCTGTCATGACCTTAAAGATGTAGATGAGAATAAGATGACTGCAGGAATACACCATTCGGTCTTCTTGAAATTTTGCTTTTTGGAAAAGTAACTAGTGCCTAGATTATTCCAGTATCATCTGACTATTATATAGTCTATATTCTCCAACACACTAATTTAGATCTTTGTTAAGTAAGTAACCACTCCCTTCTTGTTTTAAAGGCTCAGAAAATATTAGCTTATCATTCCAGGACACTCAATATTCCCTGAGGACTTCTAGAGTTGTTAGTAAAAAGAAACAACATACATTCAATTAACAGCCACCCTATAAGAGAAGCAAGTAATCAACAGCATAGCAAAGTCCTCTTAAACAGTTTTTCTCCACTGTGCTCTTGAATGCAAAGGAATTTATAGCACAAAATCACTGACTAATTCCTTCTTAAATATTTTTTCCTAATAAATATTAGAGCTCAAGAAAGGTGCTGGATTACCAGTCTAGGATCCTGTATTTATTCACAAAACAAGTATTTATCCACAAAATTCTAAGAGCAACGGTTTAAACTTCTTTACAACAATAAACAAAGAAGTTATGTCAATGCATATTCAAGTGCCTCTACAATGCAAATACTCCTTTCAAATACCAGAAGTATTCGCTGCCATGCTTGCCAGAAAAGATTTTGCTCAACAGTTTTACCTGAGGATATGTTGAATACAATCTATATAAGAATTAATGAAAGTTAAATAATAGTTCAGTAGAACTGTAGTTGTAAAAATAAATAAGTAATCAGTGACTATTTTTTAGAAAGGTTGCATTCCATACAATTCCACCTCAATGTCAGGGTCAGAAAACAGTACGATAGAATGAAGGTCTTTGTTCCTTTGCAGCTCTGTTAAGACAAACAGGCCATCAGCTTGCATAGCAGAATTTCCAGCAAAAATTCCATCAGTTTGGAAGGTTCACACACCTGCCTTAAATACCTCAAAGTGAATGTCAACATCCTATTCTAAATATTCTAAATATATGTTACTCTATAGAATGTTGGGGTTAAAAAAAGCCTGTAAAAAACAAGAAAATGTCTTTGGGCTCTAATGTAACGCAACCAAGAAAGCAGTAAAAAAAAAAATAAGTAGAGTATTCCAACTTCAAAATACAATAGGATATTTGGGAAGGTTTTTTTGAAAGAGGCAAATATGGAATTTAACCTTACATAAAAGGCATGACAGTTCCTTGCTTCTGTTTTTCAATGTCAACAATTCAGCATAAACTGAATTTGACATGCTGTTCCTGAAGACCTACATAATGAGTAAAGAGGAAAAAAAGCAAACAATATCTATGAAATAAACTAACAAGTAATTAAATTGAAAGTCAAATGGAACAAACAATCATAGCCAGCTCTGACAATAACTACTCATTAGGGCAACCAGAAACTTGCAGGGGAAATCCCACCAATGACAACTCTTTGAGTAAAGTCCTATATAATTAAGTTTTGAGAAAGCCGTGCCAAAGTGTAACATCATAATTGTAAGAAAGAAAACGAAACCCAAAATTCAATTAGATTCAAGCACGTAGTTCTGAAGCCATGAATTTCCATTCACACATGAACTTTAGCCACAAATTAAAAATCTACTTTCCAAAAACCCCATGTGTCCATCCTTTCTCTCACTCCCTTCTAGAACATCAATGCCATTATCCAAACACAGATACACTCATCCCTTTATTGGCAAGAATTTTAGGACAAACAAAACTAAAACAAACACTAGGCTAAATTTTCAATCCATTCTAGTAATGTTGGTTTATTTTAATGGAAAATCATTTTGGCCCAAGAAGAGTGTGTTGACTTAAAACCTAGACATGTAAGGTTGCTGTGTGTATATGTGTCATTCCTGTATTCAAAATCAAAGAGCCAACTGCTATTAATAATTGCTGGACTTTTTCATCTCACATTGTCCCCACTTCTGATTGCTTTTTAGATTGTCTTCATAGTTTGTCTAGTTCATTAAAATCATTCTCTATTATCTTCTGACTAACCAGTCTTGCTTCCCTCAATTTTGCTTTTCCACAGTTCACTATTACCTTACCATCTCTGTTTTACCCTAAGAATTTTACAGATTCTACCCTGTCTCACTTCTCTTATACATTCTTCCACTTTTACTCTTCTCTACTTGCGCTTGCTCCAGCAGTGCTTATTGCTATCCTTAAAATTTTAAGTATCCAATTATGAATTCAATCACCTCAAAACAAATTAATAGAAGCACAGCACCCCTCCTTTGCCTCATGAATAGAGCAATTCCTAGCTACTGTAAGTATAAACATTATCTTTACCTTGAACTGACATTGATTTGTTTTTAAGCTGCTACCAATCCTCACACAAACACAAGTCACATTGCTTCTAAGTAATGGTTGAGGAAAACAGCAAGTTTCCACCTGACCCACAACAACAAATTTTTTGTTGTTTTTTGGAAAAGAGGGGGCAAAAGAAGCCAAATGTGAATACCTCACACTAAATTCAAGATACAGTATTTCAGATATATCCCATCATTTTCTACACACCTCCTGTCTCATGATCCCAGAGAGACAGGAAAACCAACACCTTGCACAGTAAAAGAGAGATAAGTATGCTGTGCATAAAGACCAGCTGTGAACCAGATGTGAGAGCCAGGCAATTTAGAGCTGAAAGCACATAGACATACACAGGTTTCAACAAGTAAGCAGAACGAGTAGACAACAAAAGAGAGGAATCTCAACAATTTAGTCTTCTGAGGTAAAAAATAGTACTAGGTACATTTTATCCTTCCATTCCATGACCCAATTGCTTCTTTATTTTTACAAGATCTTACAATAAATCTGTGAGTGCTGCCAGGCCAGTGGAATGGTGGGAAGGAGCCTCTATTACAGCATCATCTAGGGGGGACGGGAGGAAAAGCAGCCCACCAGAGTATTGCTGCTGCTCATGCCCAAGAACCTGTCATGGAAGAGTGAGATTCCTAGAGTCAGCAGGAGATGCAGTGCGTGGCAGCTCCTGTGAGAGAGGTAGGAACCAACAGGAATATACATCAAAATTCAAGAATGCTTGAAAATCCATGTTTGGTGAAAGGTCTTGCCACAAGCTGCTCAACAGCAGTAGCGAAAGGATTCTTCAATTTGAATGGAAAACTCCTGGGAAATGCTACCCATGAAGCAGCACTTCAGCAGTCAATGCTGTGCATTTATTATGCTCTCATCACACAGCTGGTTGGAATTGCCCATCTACTGACTCAGATGAACACAATACCACTTCAGACTGGGTTTAGAATCACTGGAGACAAAAAAAATGTTTTGTTTCTTTATAGAGCTCTGAATAAGTAAGTGAGCAAAACCACATGTACTTTCACTTAGAGCTTATTCCTATTAATGTAAGGCAGTTCACTTAAACCAGCTCTACGAACATTTCCACTTTTCGTATGAACTGAAGCAAGCAGAATGAATTTCTTCTCTTTGTAGTTTCAAAAGTTAACAATAGAGGAAAGAACTGTATACTTCAATCATACAATAAATTTACTGTTTTCAGGCATATCTCACAAAATTATTCAGGCTACATATGACAATATGTATGTTCAAGTGCATTGTTAAGATCAGTGACTATTTTAAACCGTTAAGAAAGCAGCCTTTCTTTTGCCTTCTTTGGTCTCTCCTTGTCAACACTTCTCTTTTGCAAAGAGAAATTTCTTTGATTATTGTTTGATAAATAAACTTTTATAAACAGAATTTCATTATGGTGATTACACATAGGGGAAAAAAACCCCAAAAACATAAAAGTTACAAACGAAAAATAAATAGACCCAGCAGTGCCTTTCCAAACTCTGGAAAAGTAACTCCACTAGATGCAAACTGTTCTATCCAGCTCGGGGCGTTCGTAGCTCCGCATCCGAAAGGAAGGGCGCCTGCAGACGCAGCTAAGCCACCTTCCCTGCTCGTCCCTCTGGAGGGGAGCCGCGAACCCTCGTGCTCGGCCCGACCGCAGCCCTCCACGCCCGGGGCACTGCAGCCCCCAGAGCGGCTCTGGGCTGCTCCAGCCGAACAATTCCTGCCTCCAGCGCGGATCGGCAGCGCACGGGGATCACTGGGAAACTCCCTCAGCACAACACCAACTACGTTATTCGCCGCTCCTTTTCTCACGGCTCAAGAAAATCGGTGACAGTCGTGTACGTCTTTGCGTTGACGACGTCAGGAGCTTGGCCGCCGGGCAGGGCGCGGACAGCGGCGGGCAGAGCCCGCGCCCCCCGGGCAGGGCCCGGAGCCGAGGGGCAGCAGCCAGCCAGGCACCGCCGCGGCGGCCGCGCGACAGACTGCAAGCGGCCGCGGGCTGCTCCCTCCTCAGCAGCACAGCCAGGGGCAGCGTGAGGGGGAAGGCCGCCAAGGGGCTCGGGCACCGCGGCGAGGGAGAGGAGCTCCCGGCGGGGCCGGCACTGACCTTGCCAGTGGTGCCGTCCCCCAGCACCACCAGCTTGAGCTGGCGGTCCGGACTCTCCTCCTCCTCCGAGTCCGACATGATCTCTACGGCCCCGACGAGAAAGAAGAGGCTGAGAGCAGCCGGGAGGAGACGGGTGCAGGAGCGAGGACGGGACAGAGAGAAGAGCGAGCGCCGCGCTCACGGAGCCGGCAGCAACGGCGGAGCCACCACCGCCATCTTCCTTCGGCGCGCCCTCCGTCGCTATGGTCCGCACGGGCGAAACCAACGACAGCGCTGAGGGAAGGGGGGAAACCATAAATTGAGGGGAGCTACAGCAACAAGTCCTTCGGGACACACCCACTTCTTCACCCACAGAGCCGGGAGATGGTTCAGCCCGACTGTCGGCCGGGCTCGGGCCCCCGCGGTGACGCCGCGCGCCGTATCCAAGCAACGGGGGCGGTTGGGGGCGGGGCCACGGCCCGCTGAGGGGCGGGGCCGGCCCGTGTGGGGCTGGCCGGGGAGGCGGAGGCTGTTTGCTATGGCAGCTGCCTATGCAACTAAATAAATAGCTATGGCGGCCAAATCGTAGAGGCACTTTGCGTTGGAAGGGACCTTAAACATCATCTCATTCCAATACCCCTGCCATGGGCAGGGTCGGCTTTCTCTAGACCGGGCTGGTCAAAGCCCCGTCCAACCTGGCCTGGAGCCCTGCCGGGGATGGGGCAGCTTCTCTGGGCAACCTGTGCCAGTGCCTCACCACCCTCACAGTGAAGAATTTCTTCTTTATGTAATCTCACCCTGCACTCTTTCAGTTTAAAGCCATCTCCCCCTTGTTCTATCCCTACATGCACTCCCTTTCTCCCATGCAGTCCCTTTCTGGCTCTCATTCCCACTTTAGGGGGGTACATAAAGGCCTGTACAGTAAGGTCGCTCTGGAGCCTTCTTTGCTGCAGACTGAACAACCCCAATTCTAGGGACTCCACTGCTTTCTTACAGTCTCAGAACTTTTCTATCCATTTAGGCAATCAGTAACAAAACTTGTAAAGGTAGCGCTAGCTGAATTTTAGGCCATTATTTTTATTACATACCATGGCCAGGGAGAACAGGCTACGACCTCCTCTTTTGCATCAGCCTTCCCTGAGTTTGAAAACTGCCAGTGTCCCTTCAGCTGGTCATCTTTCCCATAGACTAAACAGCTCCTCTTCAGTCAGTCTTTCCCTCGGTTGTCTTTTCTAGACTTCTGATTATTCTTCTGCTTTCCTTTGGCCCCTCTCCACTTTCTTGCAGTGCTGTGCCAAAAACTGGATACAGTACTTCTGTTGAGGCCCTGGGAATATTGAGCAGAGTGGAAGTATTACTTCATGTGTCTTTCATACAAGACTTCTGTTTATATATCCCAGTATGATGTTTGTTTTCTTGACGGTATGACATTGCTGACTCACACGAATCCTGATTTACTAAAAGAGCCTCTGGATGCTCTCCTGTTATTGGCATTTCATACATGTTGAAGCTTTATTTCTGTTTGACTGTAGCACTTTCTGCTTTTCCTCATTGAATTTAATCCTGTTTCAGCCTACTTGCAACATTTGTCAATAAAATTTTATTTATAATGTTGTCCTCCAAAATGCATGTCAACAATCCCAACTTGCTTATATCTGGAAGTCTAAGAACTACACTCGCTATTCAAAAGTCATTAATAATTACATCAAATAAAACCAAATCTCTTCAAGCCTCTATTTGACATATTTTTCCAGTATGAGTGACAACAATTCTTTTGGCATTGTTTTTATGACAGTTTGAACAGAGACATCTAGAACTCTTTAAAGTATAGATGAACTTTAATGGATTCAATAACAAGTTAAGAATTTTTAAAACAACTCTGTATAATGTCTGAATAGCAATCATACCTGTTTCAGTCTCTTTCAGGTTTTCTTTTTGAAATGTATGTCTTAAATTTCCAATATTACAAGTACACTGTTTTACTTAATCTTCAGCTGTATAAAGAAAGTTCCATATTGATCATGTATTCATGTGCTTGCATAATTGAGGCTAAATGCTTTTCCAATTACATTCTGTAAAAAAAAAATAAAAAAGGAGAGGGGACAGATGCACCATAAAGTACATTAAATTCTAATGGAAAACAAGACACACACCTTTGTCACTCTATACTTTGAATCAAATTAAATGTGTTCTTCATTATTTTCCACTTCAGATCATCTTTTAGCCTAATTGTACTGCAAGTTTTCTCAACTTGGCACTTCAGCAAGATCAGCATCAGGGCTCAGCTGAACAGCATTTCTTGGAAGGAAGAGCAATAGGGACAAACATAGAATTTTCCTTTATGATTTGTGACATACTGAATAGTTGTACAATTGGCATTAGACATTTAAAAGCTCCACATCTCACTCCAAGGCAGGCACATGCTTGATAAATCACTGTTGGCAGAACTGCTCATATTTCTGAAATGCCACTTTAGTCACATTAAGAAAAAAAATATGAAATATTAATTTAAATCTTTGAAATATCAATTTAAATCTTTATGATTATTTTGAGGAGAAACAGGTTCTATTTAACACACAAGATGAGAAGCTCCATGTGCAAAAGCAGGATGATAAGAGAGCAAGGTGCTTTAGGTGTCCAGACTACATGCATTTTCATTTGAAATACCACAAAGAAATGCATGTGTTATAATAAATATCCCAAAATTTAATTGGCTTCTCTTTAATCTTCAGTGTTGTATTCACAGGCTTAAATTTGTCTTGAGCCTGTGTATCTGATCTGTTTAAATAAGCAGTTATATATTAAAGCATAATTTTGAAAATACAATGAATATTTGGTATGGATAAACACACATGCTTGCTATTGACTAGTAAGAAGAATGAATGGAAACTACCCCAGGCCATGGCATAGTAATGCAATTGGACAACACAGCTCCCAAAAACCTCCTTGCTTAAGTCTGTGAATGACAGGGATGTACTAAAATAATTTTTTACTATATAAAAGATGAATGTACAAGAAAAAAGCTGCCTGGTGGAGTTGATGCTTTAACAATAATACTACCAGAGAGTGTTGTTTACCATTATTTAATTTTAGTAGCATAACAGGGCAAACAATCTGACTGCAAATCTTTACTCATCTTGCTTGCAATGTTCAGCAAGTGTATTAACAGCGTGGTGTGGTAATTTTACACAGAGTGGTACAAATTTTTGCTACTAACACCTCCCCTCTGGGAGGTTTTCAAATTGAACTATTTTTGTCATTGCCATCTTTACTAAATACGGATAGCATTTTATAGATGAATGGAAGCTATTCTCAAAGTGTTTGATACTTCACAGTTAAAGGAAATACATGAAGTGTGTTGAAAAGTACTGGAATTAAAAAACAGAACACTGCAGTAAAAGAAATCCCGTATGGCAGTATAGAAATAATTTGAAACTCTTATGCATTTTTAAAATACTAAGAAAAAATCCTTGAGCAGTTACTTTGAATGGAGTTTTCACTAAAAAGTGACTGGGTCACCAAGTAACACAGAAAATAAATATATATTGTAAAATAAATATCTATTATTTGACATTCTGTCTATATTTTGATATTTACTCTTTTTGGGTTTTATCATACTTTCTTTATATACTTTATGTTATTTCTTTGTGATGAAAATTCACCGCTAATCCACTGGTAAATGAGAATATTGTGAATAATAATTGAGATTACAACAATTTTTAAATTCTCATGTTTCATTAAGTTTACAAACAAGAAAGTAATTGCATCCTCATTCTCTGTCAAGTATTGGCCTATTACTTTACTTCACCATTTTCTACTGAGTTAAATTGACTTCTTAATATGTGAAACAAATGGTATAGATAGTTTTCTATATCCGTACTTCCAAAAAAGCAAGGGAAGAGCTACGTAGTTCCATTTAATTTCCCTTCATTTCAATAGTTCTTGATCAGTGAAGCTGTGAGCATTTAAAAACACCTCTCAGGAGTCCATGGAAAGCTTCAGGGAAAAGTAAACCCAGAGGACTTTGGTTTAACCTACACAGATGTTCTCTTTCACTTGAGGACTTGAAGAGTCTGTAAGATCTATTGTTATTACTGTTTAATGCCATTAGTAGATCTTCCACCTTCTGAAGAGCAATCCCACTTGGTTTGGTCTTCAGAGTATCACTGAATTTTTTTCCATTCAATTTTATTGCAAAGGCCTGGCTATTTAAAGGCTTGGTAACTCTCCCTAAGTAGAATCCCTGAAACTTCTGAATGAGTTTTTGGGAGACAGAGGTCTCAAGAGTGTGGCAGGACAGGTCAGACATGTTTAGGAGAGGAGACAGGCAGCAGTGGAGGAGTCAGCTTATATATAGGTAGGAAAGGAGGGCTGGAAAGGGAAATCTGTGGGAATTTCTGAGGGTCAGAGACAAGAATGGGAGTTTTAGTATTCATTCTTCAAAGTCCACATTTTTATGCAACATCTTCATCGATCTCAAGAGACAGAGCCATGTCCCGAGCTCACCTCATTTGGGTTTAAAGAAATTTTACTTGTGGCCCCTGTGAATTTTTGTGTTGCTCTTGGATGCCACTCATTCTCTTCTTCACATTCTTCCCTACAAATCCCAGTTACAATTTTTAGTGCAAGCCATTGATTTTCATTTCTGCTCATGTTTTGAGCTGGCAGTTAGAAATACTCTCTTTTTTTCTCCTGTAATTTTGTTACAGTTTAATTAGAAAACCATTTTTGATAATCAGTTTCAGTTTGAAGAAGAAATTGCATAGTTCCAGTTTTGGTTCCTTTGCCCCCTTTTTCTTAAGTTACCCTGACTAAGCAATTGTGGCATATATAGTCCTCCATGTTTGTAAATGCAAACTGTAGAAATGCAAACTAGATCTCTGAATATGGAAGGATTTTTTTAGAATATAGTATAAGGTCGTACTCCCTTATGCAAATATATACAAAAGCACCAAAAATCATTGCCTACATAGGAAATAGATGTATGCTTCTCCCAAGCTCTGAGAAAAGGTGTGAATCAAGATGACTGTGGAATCTGCACTGAGAGAAAAGGAATAGCATGTGTGAGAGCCTTCAACCTTTTTGCCATTCTCTTCAAGAATGCAGGGTCATTAGCTGCCAAGTCATCTGCACGGTCCTTACAGCATTTGATGGAAACAACACACTTCTCAGAGTGATTGACATGAACTGTGTCCTCTGTTACCAATACAAGACATCCATTTGTTATGCTTTTTCTGCCCGTGCTTACACAACAATACTCATTCTCTTTTGAGTTTCATCCATACCAATTTTGCTATTTCAAGTCTCTGTAGCTGGGATCTGTGCATACTCCTCTTCTTAAATGTGGAAATTGACATTCCATTTGTTTGAATGAGGAAAGTGTCCTTGAAAAGAAAAGCAAAATTGTTGCCACAAAAGTGGAGTGTGTATGTAAAAAGAAAATATATTTACTTCCATTATAATGTTGGATTTACCACTCATCTCTGGAGCAGAGTAGAGAGCAGCTGTTGGTTTTAATTGCACTACAGATTTGCAACTAAAATCCAAATAGTTTCTGTCATCTCTAATGTCTTTACCAGACACTGTTTTCTTCTAGCCTGCTTGATGACTGTGCCTTGAGTGAAACTCAGTGATTAATGTGCCTGACTAGACGGACAACTGAGTGGAAATGGTAAATAATGACTTGTTTTTATACATGTAGAAAACAGTTCCTACTCAAGTTGGAAATCCTTGCTTTTGGAACGGCATTCTTCCATCTTGCTTCCTGCTAACCTAAGGTCACGTAAGGAGTAACTGTTTTTATTGCTGTTGACTTCAGTGATGTAAACGTCTCTGGCCCAGACACTGCAGTGAACAAGACTTTCCACACAGGAATATGGTTAAGCTGAAGGCCGCAACTTTTACGAACTACATTGCCTAATAAAACAGAGAAGAACCACTAGCCAGCTGTTCCCCACAAACTACCCAGTAAAACAGGGCCAGTGAGGTTCACCGAGCACAAGACTGTAGAGGCCAAGCTAAATGTTTAAGAGAAAGCTGACCGCATCCTCACTCTGGCAATAGTGACCATGGTATGTGGTCCCACTGAAACTGTCTCCTCTGACATTGACTCTGCTGGGCAGGGGAGAGAAACGTCAGCAGTAACTTTTTAATTTGTGTAAGGCACTACCTTTTTCCCTGTATTGTGGAAAGTGAAATAGCTCACTGACACCTGGCTAGTATTTAAGACATGGGCAGTAACTCTAGCCACAGTTAACATGAAAAATCCACATTGGAAACCTGCTCTCCTGTTGCGTGAATGGACAAACAAGTTATCTTGTCTTTCCACTAGCTGAATTCACTAATAAAGCCACACCACATTTTCAGTGTGGTAAACCCTTTTTCTCAGTAAAGCACACTATGTAACTCAGAGTATAAAGTCCAGCAACAACCAGGCTAACAACAGTTACAGAAAGAGAAGGGGTCAAAAAGACCTACAAAATAAGAACTAATTTACAAATTACGTACTTCTACTGAGACAGTCGTGCAAATTTGGAATTTCCCACATGAACACAGAGGATCACTGGGAACTTCTGATTCTTGTCCCCAAACCACAATGCTTGTCAGAAGAATGGAGAAAACTGTCTTTCTCATAGTCTTGACCTGTTACCAGTTCAAAAAAATAGCTTTTTTTTAATAACACCATGGAAAATCTAGAATTATTTTCCAACCTGTACTGCAGCTTTGGAAGGACCCACCTGAATTACTGGTGTCCTGTTGTTGAATTCCTGAAGTATACCATCAAGTTCCATCACAAAAGCAGGAAAGCCATGTGCTTTCACCACTTTTCTTGGAAGTTTTTTCTAAGGCCTGGTGGTTTCATTCCATGTTACGGGTTTACCCTTCCAGTTTTTTCCCTGTCCTGCTGATGGTGGAGTGTGCAAGCATGGGGCATGGTTGCCACTTAGGGTAAACCACAACATCCCACCTGACAGAGAAGCTTCCACCCAATCACTTGCTCGCCCTCTCTCAGTGGGAGCAGGGAGAGAATCAGAAGGACAAATACAAGAAATGAAGGTTTAATAAGTGAAACAAAACCACGCACACAAGCAAATTTTTTCTTAAAGGAATTACTTCTCCACTTCCCATCAGCAGGCAGATGTTTAGATGCTTCCTGGAAGGCAGAGCTTCAGCATGCCTATTTGGGAAGACAAGTGCAATAATCAAAAATGTCCACATTCCTTCCCCTTTCCCCCAGCTTTTTTTACTGTGCATGATAATTGCATTTGCTTTTTTTCCACACAGAAATCACATTTCCAGTAGATCTAGTAGCCATCTCATTCTTCTCTTAAACTGTTAGCTATTAAATCTCATCGTCTCCTGAATATTTAGTTACTAATTTTTAAGTGTATGATTTTGCAATCTATATGGCTGAATCTTATCCCACATCAAGGGTTTTGGGCCACAATTATCCAGTTCTCTTGGTCCAGTATCTCGAGTCTCTGCTGTAGCTTTCCAAATCTTCTTGCCAGTTAATGAGCTTGATCCCACTTTTTGTGGGCAGCTCTTTAAGAAATGCATTACATAATGTTGCACCTGAAACTTATTGCTCAGGTGGCCCATCCCCTGCAACCTGATACTTCTTTCAGTAACATCCGTCATAACTTCCTCTTTATCTAATTCTCCCATCTTCACCTTATCTACTGATTTCCATTTTTCTGCCTTAATATGTAGCTACTCTGAAAGTTCACACAGATGATATCTTCCTGAGGTGGATTGACCCTGGCTCAGTACCAGGTGCCCACCAAAGCCACTCTATCACACCCTTCCTCAGCCTCACAGGGGAGAGAAAATACTATATAAGGTTCATGGGTTGAGATAAGTGCAGGGAGAGATTTCTCATCAGCTACCATCATGGGAAAAACCAACTTGCCTTGGGAAAATTATTTTATTTATTACTAATCAAATCAGAGTAGAAAGAAGAGAATTAAACCCAAAACTTAAAACACCTTTCTGTCACCCCTACCTTTTTCCCAGGCTCATCTACACTCCCTAATTCTCCAGCTCCTTCCCCCAAGGGGTGCAGGAGGATAAGGAATGAGGGCTGTGGTCTGTTCATCACACATAGTCTCTACCTCACCTTCCTCTGCAGGGGAGGACTCCTCACACTCTTTCCCTGCTTCACCATGGGTTTCCCAAGGGTTCCAGCCTCCTTCAGAGTTCTGCCTGTTCCAGCATGGAGTCCTCTAAGGGCTGCTGGTAGATCTCTGCTCCATCAGAGTTCAAGAGAGCACCTGCCTTTCCAAGGTAGGCTGCAGGGGGATAAATCTCTGCTCCAGTGCCTGAAGCACATCCTTCACCTCCTTCTTCATTGACTTTGGTGTCTGCACATTTATGTTCTTCTCACATATTCTCACTTCTCTCTTCAGCTGCACTTTTGCAGTTTTTTCTCCCTTCTCTTTAACTCCTGGAGGCACTGCCACTGTTGCTGTTGTCTTGACCTTGGCTGGTGCCAGGTCCATCTTGGAGCCAGCTGGTATTGGCTCATGTTGGACATGGTGGAAGCTTCTGGCCGCTTCTCACAGAAGCCAGCCCCACCCCTGCTATCAAAACCAAGACATGCAAACCCAATACACTATCATGTGTAAATTGTCCATGTCTAAAAAATCTTTCAGCAAATCAACCATCACATTAATATGACACATGAAGTAAACCTGTGTTGCAATGTACCCTATTTTTCACTTGCCTAGAGGTCCTTATTAACATTTTTTTTCACTCTGAGCTATATGTCAAAAGAAATCCCTTGGAAATACATCAATTAAAGTTTTTATATAATCTCATTCTGTGAAGACTGTGTGAACAATTCAGAAGACAAACTCAATTTTCTGAATAAATTATTAATTGCAAATTATATTTAATATCATTTGATATTAATATGATAGTGAATATATCCCTTTCAGCACTTTTATGATCAGCTTTCACAGCAATAATTATTCACTATTGATCTTCATCCAAGGAACTGCACACACATGAGTTGAATGAATCTTGATATTGGAAACCCTCTGCAATCTCCTTTCTGCCAAACCTGTTCAAAGTCATATATGTTGCTAGCCTCAAAGGCAAGAAAAGAGCTCAAGGTTTCCTACTTTGGCCTCTCCAAATATACATTAACCTCCAACATTAAACTGCAGATGTCACAGTCATGACAGTGCAGCTCTGTGTTCACTAAAACACATGCAAACTATGCTTTCAGAGTGCTCAAAGCTAATTAGTTCCCCAGACTACTAATTTTATTATACTGGTCACTGTAGAGCCTCTATTCCTCTGGTCCTTCACTGTGCAACCCAATCTATAAATACTTGGCAGCTGGAAGGTACTGATGATCCAGTACAGTTGTCTGTCATATTGTATAAAATTGTCTCACTGTTCTTTGATTGTTCCCCATGACTGTGGAATATTTTTTTCTTTTTCCCTAGATTACAATTTGCAGTTTTTAGGGAACAAATATGATCTATTGACTATACCTGTCTACATCACCTAGTGAACTGAGATCCTCATGTCTGACTACAGATTTTAGCCACTGTGAATATTCAAGCAATGAAGTCAGGTGCATAGCTCAGTCTGGAGTTATTGAATGCACACTTTCCTGTGAAACTTTCATGGGAGAAGTAAGTTTGCACTGACTGCAGACACCCAGGAATGATTTTCTGAGCAAACCACTATTTCAGTCCAAAATTAATTTGAAATAGCTATGGAGTGTTATTTGGTATCCTCCAACTCAGCTATAGTTTTTCTGTTCTTCTTTCTTATTGCTCATGAAAAGCTAAAATCAGAACTATCTCCCAGTTTTCCATAAGGGACTATGACCAGCAGAATTATATCTCTTGGGTAACTGGTTTTCAAACCCCTACTTTGTATCAATTTTCTTCTGATGTGGTATCAAAAGTTGTGACTCACTCGAAGTGTTTTTCCTCAACACTAGCTTATACACTTCCAAACTCAATTCTTCCCAGGAAACTTTACATCTTGAGGGCAATTCTATTACTGCTGCCAAAACTGTAGGTGTTTCTGATGGAGATGAAGTGCTTTATGGCATGATTATCTCAGATCTACGTCAAGCCAAACCATAGAGGTGTATTAGCAACGTGGTAAATATAGAAGAGGGAGTTAGGAGAAGCACACCAGGAGACGCTGGAAGAAAACGGTGACAGAAATTGCATATTTAGTACTGTACTCAAGTAGACCAAGAAGAAACGTTGCAATTAAGGTTTTGAGAACATGCAATCATTACTAGTGAAAGCTTAGGTATCATTTTCTGTTTCCCAAGAATTCCACCACCTATACTTTTAACATCTTATAATGGATCAGTTGTGTTTACCTTACTTTACTTAAGTAGAAGTCTTGCCAGTTAATAACACACTCAAATTCATATTCAGTTTGACAATGTATTCAATTAATTGAGAGCTTACTCAGCTTATTGCATAGACTTAATGGAATACTATAAAAATATCTAGACTGCTATGAGAATTGAGATTCAGACTTAAAATTAGATGCGGTGTCTCTTTAATCCTTCTCATAATTCGACACAATTTGAAATGTTTGGAGTGATTTGTCTATTCTTACTTGTAACTCGAATACATGTTTTTAAAGGAAATGTGATATTTGAGTTGCTAGTGTTCCTTTTAAATGGACAAACATACACCCACAGACACAGACAGTATGTATCTGTGACTGCTGGAGCACATCAAGTGAAATGGTTGGATTTTAGATCCCTGCTGGCAAACACAAACATGTTGGATGCTGTGCAATTCTGTCACTTCACTTTGGTTCTTCGATGGCAGTTGTAATCTTCTGAAAAAAAATTGGTCTCATAAATTTCTGAGCTGTTTGGCCAAGGTCCTGCAGTCCTTTGCCTATGCAAAACTGCCTTCTACTCAAGCTTTGTTATCCAGTAAAATATTACAAAAGTTCTCCACTGATCTCACTCTGTCATGCAAGAACTTCTCCAAGACATTGCCTGCTAGATTTCAGCTTTAACTGGTAGGCGTTAGTATGTTTTCATTTTCCTGAATCAGGCAATGTCTGTCTCAAGAGCAAAACAAGGATCCTTGAGCCAGACTCTTGCACTGCACATGCAAAGAAATTTTTTTGAGATCAAATGAGAAAATCTGGCTGGTGTGAAGGGTGATATCACTGCTAATTCTGTTTTATTTTCTGCCTAGTGAGAATGAAGAGCAGAAAACTTTATACAATATACGCTGTAAACATAACAGAGGGCATAAGCCTGTCAACCTATCATTGACACGAGACATGCAGACCTGGATCCTGACAAGGATATTTTGTGAGCAAAGGCAATAATGAGGTTTTGAAAAGCACAAATTTAAGAGTAATGGATGCTTTAGAGCTGTGCTCCTACAAGTTGATTTAAAAGGCTGGAGGCTTCAATTTGAACCACTAAAATTCAAAATGACAGAAACTTACAAAATTTTATTGCTCTGTATTTAATAAAATTTACATTTACAAGCTGTCAGTTTAAAATGCTGAATAACTCATAGTTTAGAACACTGAAAACCAGTTTGAATTACTCTTGCAGCCCATTGCTTCCTACTGACAGTCTTTCTCAGATACCTAAAATAATCCATCCATCACACACTTTTCCTATCTCTCTTAATTCATCTTTCCCCCCAAAAATATATTTGTTTTGAAGGAAGGTCAGGGAAAGAAATTCATCTTGCTGGCATTAAAAAAAAAAAAAAAGAAACCTAGGCATAATGAATGAAAAGCTCCCTTTCTGCTTGCCTAATGTGCTAATATAAGAACATTAAGGCCAATGTACCATCTACAGCTTGGTTACTCTGGCTGTCTGGATTTTTTTGTTAATTTACAGCCTCAATTATGTAGACTCTTAAATTCACAGCATTAGTGGGTGGGAAGGTAGATGGTTAATGAAAAAACACAGAGTAGGAAACTTCTGTTTTATATGTATCTTGGGTAACATTTTTAGAAGAACAAGGATCAAAGATTGTAATTTAAAGAAACTCTCAAGACAGGAATAAATGTACATGACTTTAAGGCACCCCTAAAAATTATGGGATGGCTAATATACCCATGGTTCTGTGGTCTGTTCTAAAACAAAAATGTTAAGCCAAATGTTTGGCTGTATATAATGAAAACAGATTATCTAATGGTTTCCAGTGGGAAATATGAGAAAGAGCATTTATAAAGACTCTGTAATAGTTATGAATTATAAAGCCTTCCTCATTTTCAATATGAACTGAGACCCTAATAGAAACTGCTAGATATTTATTCACATGCCCTCAAAGGGACTGCGCATGGACACTTTTAATTAACATTATTTGCAACACGTTACTCAAGTTGTTCATTATTAATTTGACATGTTTTGAAGTTCTGACCAGAAAGTTTTCATCACTTACTCTAATAACACCATTCTTACATGATTTTAATACTTTTAAAGGGTTACGGTGATTTGCAATCTATACTTATTTTAATGAAAAAAGAAAACAAAGTTTAAATAATCAAGATCATAACATTAAAAAAAGAAGTCAGGAAACATGAAATCAACTTTGGCCTGCCATTAGGCCATTTCTGGAAGAAAAAAAAAACAAGTAAAAAAGAAAGGTACAGTTTGACAGCACTTTTGTATTTCCAGAGATGCCCATTTTGTGGCTGTTTCACTCTTTTCAGCTGCCCAAAATGTTTTGACATTTATTACTGGGTATAAAATCTGTATATCAACTTCACTTCACCTCCATCTATCCTCATTGGCCTGATGTCTGTGCCTATCAGTTAAAATTATTAAGACAGGGTAAAAAGTCTTTGTCTTGCCTCATCTGAATTATTTTCCTTAGCTTTTATCTTTCATGAAGTTTTAGCTACTGCAGCCAAAACTGCATGGTGAGTCTGCATAGATTTGTCTTAGGTTACAGCACTGGTAGCAAGGCAGAAAATATGCAGTAAAATATTGACATGACCTTCATGTTTGTGCCTGCACAGGATAAATAAATTCTACTACTTTCTTCCTAGAGAATGGTAAGCATAACTAGAAGAAAAGTGACACTGGAGAGACCTGAGAGTACCTGAGAGCTGTACTATGACAGAGACAGAGATACCTGCTCATCTTCATGAAGGTCTCACAGGCTCAAATATTTCTAAACTTTGCTCTTTATCTAGGAGCTAAAATGTTGAAATTTAGCCTTTTAAATAAAACGGGCACTTGGCATCTCCCATTGAGAGCATGTGTTTAACTGTCTCAGCTGCACCTTTTATGTTCTCAGCCACACGTTTTGGTCGAAATTGGTTTCATAATAACAGATGGAACTGTAGAACACAAGATGGCAG
This sequence comes from Chloebia gouldiae, assembly GCA_003676055.1. Classification (NCBI taxonomy): domain Eukaryota; kingdom Metazoa; phylum Chordata; class Aves; order Passeriformes; family Passeridae; genus Chloebia; species Chloebia gouldiae. The sequence continues at coordinate 34,068,542 of QUSF01000005.1, read as the reverse complement.
TGTCAGACGCCACGTACCAGCAGGGGACTGTGGGACGGTCCAGCGGGATCGCCTGAGAGAGGTGACAAGCAAGAAGCACTGAGGTCTTCGTCCTTTCTTCCACCACTGTGGAACAATTGCTAGGAAGCCGGGAGACCCTTCTGTTCCAACAGTACCTAGAAAATACTCTGCAGAAGGAATAAACATCCAGTATGCTCTGCAGAATAGGTTTTGCTCCACACAATTCACTGAGATCTCCAGGTCTAAGGTGGTGTAAGACATAAAGTATTATGTATCTTGCAAAGTTATCAAGGAAAAGGGACTTTCTGTCTCTGGAACATTGCTTTTCTTTCCTTATCCTAGCAGAGAATGAACGTATAGGTTCTTTTTTTCTCTCTTTTTTTCCCTCCCAAATTTATATATCACCAGTCTTTACATCGATACATATAGTAAGAGGATAATATTTGTCAAAAATATATAGGATTTTTTTTTTACTAGTTCCTGAACGCCATGGTGTTTTTCCTGGTTTTAGGAGGCTCACTATAATCAGTGGGGGCGTGCATGTGAAGGTCAGGGTGGAGAAGGTGTGAACGTGATCTAAATCGTGGCAAAAGCCCCAGACCGAACCTGCCCGAAATGGATCTGAGTCCAGACGCCTGGAAGAAACTTTAGGGGGAATATAATTTTAAAACCCTTTAATCAAACCTGTATGTCAAAAGCAAGGGAAGGTAATTAGCAATTACTGTTCTGATGAATTTGAGAGATTCTTACTGGGGTGTCCTTCATTACTACCTTAGTACTACCGAGCATCTGAGCCCCAGTCCTGCTCCCACTGAGGGACGTGGGTCCATTCCTTCGCATGCTGCAGTTCGGAGCCCCAAGTCTCGGAACTCCGGGATCCCCCGGCGGTGTGTTTGGAAAGGCTGTTTCAGCCCAGCCTGCCTTGCCCAGGTGAGAAGCCCTGCTCCCGGCAGGTCAGGCTGACACACAGTTGTTGGGGTTTTTTTTAGTATGTACTGGGCTGGTGATTTTTTTTTTTCCCATCATCTTTATGTCAAATTCAGGAGCCGAAAACGTATTTTGTTTAATTCCTGGGGAAAGTGCAATAACACCTCAGACATGCCTTGGAAGTTTAACTAGAAATAAACCTCATCAAAATACGTTCTCGGCAGCCGAGAAACCTCAGACAGGCAATCCCTCTAGTCTTTATTTTAAAGTGTATGGACGGCTAAATCCTTGCACTTCTTCGCTTAAACAGGCTGTGAGAACCCATTTCCTGCACCTCAGCTGTCCAAAGCGGGGGTCGGTGTGTTTGCCCTTCGCGGGGCCGTTTTGCGGCCGTGGAAGGTGCAGCAGGGCCGGATTCAGCACTTTCCCGACGATGACAGTTCCCTGTCGCCGCAGCGAGCCGGAGTCCGGCGGCTGTGGCACTGCGGTGCCCCGTCCTCATCCCTGTCTCGCCCGTCGGTCCTCCCGCCCCAGCGGAGAAACGAGTTCATGAGTGGGTTTTGTGGGAGCACTCGGGGGGAACAGCCTGGGGACTTATCTCACCAGGGGTACCGAGAAGGCCCGGGTAATGCCCCGACATGCTCCGATGTGTAATCTTCACCCCGGTAATCACCATCCCCCCTGGCTGTCCCATTGGAAACACGAGTGCCTGCGTGGCCCTGTCTGGGCTTCTCTGTCGCTCTGACTACTCATCGGGCTGCGTCAGGGGGCACTGCAATGCGGGGCAGAGGAGCACGACATCAGAACCTGACTTTTGCTCCCTCTCTGCCCGTCCTTGCAACTGTGACTATATCCAAAGTCAGTAATTCCTGACGAAGGAATGTTTCATGTGACTCTTCAAACGTTAATGCAGAAGAAACACCCAGGGTTTAAAAAAGCAGACGATGCCTGCCGCTCTGTAGAAACATGGAGTTTCTGCCTGGCAGCACTTGGGCACGAATGTTGTGCCATCGACATTGCAGTGGCGCTTCCGTCGTGCGGGGATTAAAGTCAAACAACGGCGGCTTCATTTGTTTATGCACAATAACAAAACCAAAACCAAACATCACTAAACAAACAAACAAAAAAAAAAACAAATAAACCCAAACAACCCCGAAGAAAACACCCAGGGTGAATCTTCATATTTCTTTTTCTCCGAAAGAGACACGGTACTGGGGTGAATCTGTCCACAGAGCGTGTGGGTGCCCCGACGGCCGGGCCGTGCCCGGTTCTAGGGCTGGGGCTGCCGATTCTGCTTCCATTGGCTGCACCGGGTCCCACAGAGACCTTACATCGTGTGCATCTAGTTCTAGGGGAACTACGGAGGTAAATACCCCAGGAAACTTGATGGAAGCAATGCAAAGGCATTGAGCGCCCTGTCTGCAGCTGAACCTCCCCGCCACGCTTTGCTATCTTTTCCACAGAGGACAGTTTAAAGCCGTGGGTCGTGGAGGATCGAAGCACGGGTTTCCCTGGCCGTGATGGTGATAAGGGCGGCGGGAAGGGAACAGTCCGCAGGGACGGCCCTGGCTGGCGGATCAAGCCGCTTTCCATCTGGGATTCCTCTGCGATGTGTAAGCGCCTCGGGGCGAGCGCAGCCCCGCTGCCCCGAGGGCACCGGGGCGGGGAGAGGAGACGAAAGGAGAGGAGGGCGCGGCTGCTCCGCGTGGGACTCGCTCCGGGCCCCGCCGGCCCGCCTCACCCCCACCCACGGCCGCGGTGCTGCCGTCCGGGGGCTTGCGGTGGCGAGCAGCCGGGCTCCGGCGGCCTGGGGAAGGGCCGGGGGTGCCGGGGGGTCGGTGGCATCCCAGGTGCCCCGCTCAGAGGAGAGGGGCTCGCTGCAATTGTCAGCAGGACCTCGCCGCCGAGCCCGGCGCATTTCAGCCACATATGGTGGGTGGATTTAGGTGTCAAAAGCCGGCGAATTAGAAATGGTAATTGTCCGTCATTATGGGTGAAACGCGATCTATCACAACAACTGGAACATGTCTGGGCGCTAGCAAAAATAATTTGAATGATTAGTGATCATTATGGATGTCAAGCCGCGTCCATTAAGTTGTATGAAGAAATTATCCTTGACGTGCGAAATCAAACTACAAATACACAGGCCTGGCATTGAGAAGACCCTCCCTGCCGGGCCGCGGGAGGCCGGGAGCAGCCCCGCAGGGCGCTGGCAGGGCCCGGGAGAGGCTCTGGGACTGCTGCGCTGCGGGGCCGGCCCGCCGGGAGCTCCCGCCCCGCTGTCTGTACGGCCGGTGACGAGAGCTCTGCCGCCAGCTTGCATGGCCCTGCTCACGGCGAGGCGACAGAAGACAGGCGCTCGATCAGTCAGAGAAGGTTTTGCAGGGAGTGGGAGGCAAGAAGCAGAGAGCCGAGCGGGATGCGGCAGCGATGGGAAGTTGTCCCGAGCAGCCAGCAGACACCTTCCGGAGGGGCAGGAGAGAAAAGATGGGGAGAGCTTCTGGAATATGTCTTCTGCCAGACACACGCTGCATCCCGCGTAGCTGCTCCTGTCCTTGGTATGAGGGGATGTCGGGAGACTCGCTCTCCCGTTCCCGCAGGACCGGGACGTGCAGCGACCCGGGCCCCTCCGCGTTCTCCAGCCCGCAGCCGCTGCCCCCTCTCACCCCCGCCATGCCTGCCCGGTGGGCTTTGCCACCCCACTGAAAACAACATTCTTCCCGAGGCGAGATCGCTTTACAAGTAGTTTCCATATTGCAAATAGTGCATATATTATTTTTCAAGATAAAAATGTCGGGGTTTTCCTTTTAAAGTTCGCCCCGTAAAGAGGGCTTGTGATAGATTCTTTTCTTGCATCTTTTTTTTTTTTCTGTTCATTTTTAGTGAAATAATTTGTTCCCAAAAACGAAGTTGTTGTTTCAATATTTTTGTAGGTATTTTGGGTAAAACTATGTTATTTTGTTCCCACGAGCCATGACCTGACATGGACACCTAAACACAACTTTCCAGTGGCCGCGAATCCACGCAGCAAAAAGGAAAAACTCCTCACGAGGACCGAGGAAACCCGTCTGCTTCTTCCAGACATTTTTTTTTTTAATCTGGGAAGTTAGTAAAATTTCAGACAAATTAAAGGAACCTTCACATTTGCTTGACAAAATCACAGTCTGCACCCCTGCAGAGTGGGGTTTATAACCAGCAAATGAGCACGTGTTCTTTTCTTGTTCTGGTTGCTGGGAAAATGTACTACGTCCATAGAAGTTCCCCCTTTGCCATCATTTTTCATTCTTAACTGAATAAAGACAACGTCGAATAGTCTATTATTATTATTATTATTATTATTATTATTATTATTATTATTATTA
>QUSF01000005.1:33997701-34051482 GCA_003676055.1 Chloebia gouldiae | reverse complement strand
TTGTTGAGGATGGCTTGGATGGAAAAAGGCGTCAGGGCGTTGCCGCCGCGGACGGACATGGCCCGGCGACGGGCAAGCCCCGCGGACGAGCAGCGGACCGTGCCGCGCCTTCAGCTGGGCGACCGCATCGCCGGCCGCCGCCGCGCCGGTGCCGGGCCCTGTTCTGCCGCCGGGAGGGCGGGCGCCAGCGGGAGCAGCCTCTCTGCGCCACTGCCGGCCCGCCCGCCCATAGGGCCGGGGCCACCGGGGCCACCGCGCTGCGCCGGGCGCCGCCGCGGGTCCCTGGCGGCGCGGGCGCTGCCTCCGCCCCGCTCTGTCCCGCCCCCGCCCGCCCTCCGCTTTTTCTGCCGGCGGCGCCGCCATCCCTCACGGCCGCCCGGCAGCGCCGGCCCCGCGCCTTCCCATTGGGCAGCCCCCGCGCGGCCCGCCCGCCCATTGGCTCCCGCCGCGGGCCGACGCGGCTCCGCGGGGCGCGCGCCGGGGCGCGCCGCCTGTTAACCCCTTGCGGCCCGCGGGGCGCCCCCGCCTGCCCCGGCGCCCGCGGCCGAGGAGACCCTCGAAGGGACGGTCCCGCTGCACGGCGGAAAGCGGCGGCTTCCACCCGGAGAGGGTGGGATCGCCGTTCAGAGGTGTTTCCCCCCTGGCCGCGCCTCGGCAGAGCGCTGCAGCCTGGCGCCGGGGGAAGGTTCGGTCCCGACGGGGACGGGACCAACGCCGCAGCCTGGCGTGCATTGCTGCGCGCCGCTGGGGAAGGGTCTCGGAACTCGCCTGTTCTGACTCTGTCGGGGGCCGAGGCACCGTGCCGGTGCGGGGCTGTAATTGCGGCGGGATGAGCGCCCAAGCCCCCGGCCGCCCGCGCTGTCGGGGTAAACGCAAATCAGCCTCGTCTGGTTTTGAAAAATGCTCTTTTCACTACTGCGTTTGTTTAAAAATACGGTCGGGCTTATATTAACTACGGTCTTCTGTCCATGGGGCTTATAAAGCCAGTCTTAGAAAAGCAATTTCTCGCAGATTAAACTCTTTTCCCTAAACGATGCTTTTCCTAAAAGAAAACGGCCCTACACATGAAGACTTTGGAAACTATTACACGCACGTGAATTGTGTATCTGCGACTCGTTGCCAAAACAACAATATGCCCCCAAGCATCATGCTTTTCTCTTTTTCAAATATTACTGGCATTCTTTGAGCTAATAAAAATACCGGCAAGGGTATCAAACAGGTACACGAGAAATGAAACGCCCGTGCTTCACGAACATGAGTGTTTGATGCTGGGTGAACGCGGCAACATAAGGACATAAAGCACAGAAAAAAAAATACCCGCGAACCTGCTTTGCTCCATGAGCTAAATTCCCCGGGTGTCACCGGGCTTCTTCACAGGCATGTGGCCACCGCCAACACCTCACTACTTGATCTCACAGAGATGAACGTCGGTTTGTAGTAGACTAGGAAGCGACAATAATTGATTAGCAACGACTCCGGCACGAATTAAATGTTTTCAATAATATTTTTTACATCAAAAATAAATCAATAAAACAAACAATCCCACTTTCATACACAGCACAAAGCTGCAGAGCACCTCTGCATGACTAAGCGGGAGCTGTCTTTATCTTCCTAAACAAACTCAGACTATTTTAATAACCCTGCATGGACTCACCTTTTACCTAAATTTTTCCCAGGAAAACCATCGCTTTGACACCAAAGACTTCGGTGTCACTATACACTAAAACAATATCCATAGGAGAAACTTTAAGAGCTGGAGGTAAACAAGAAGCATCTAGGGAAGCTACGAAAAATCCACTTACAAGAATATACGTAGGGGACTAGGAAGGGTGTGCTGCAGGAGTGTTTTAAAGGCTCCTTAACAGCCAAGAGATGAAATTTGGGATGTCAGAAGAGATGAGTGGCCTCAGACGCGGGGACAGAGGAAGGGCTCCGCTCTTCCAAGGGGAAGGGCTGGAGGTGCGGGTCGTGGGAGTCGTGGTTTGGGTAGACGGCCGGGAGGGAAGTCGGGGCACCGCGGAGCTCTGGACGGGGGGTCTCTTTTGTCGGGCTCTGCTCAGGTGCGGCAGAGAGGCCAGAGCGGGGCAAAGCGGGCGGCTGCCGGGGGCCGGCAAGCGGCGGGGAGAAGGGCGAGCCCGGTGCAGCCTCCCGCCGTGCTCTGGGACACGGAGTTCCTGCCCAGGAAGACCCTGATTTACAGAGTTTCGTGCCCAAGTTGTTGAAAATACCTACAAATGGTCTATAGTGGCTGTAATTCTTTATTAATTTACTCAGCTCTCCCTCTCTCTCCTCCACCTCCTTTTCTTTTTTCCTTTCTTAATATTTTTTCTTCATTTTCCTACTCAGGCGATCTCTGCACCCTCTTTCTGATCAGCAGCCTCTGTCTGGGGGAGGAAACGCCTGGGGAAGAGACCGGGAGGAGAGCGAGCGGCAGCGGCGTTAAGGCGCAGCGGAGCGGCGGAGGGAGGCCGGGCAGGGCCGGCGTGCCGGGGGCCAGCTGGGTGGTCCCGGCCCGCCCGGCCCCCAGCCCCGCCGAGGAGACGGGCAGCGGGAGGGAGGGAGGGAGGGAGGGATGGAGGGATGGATGGGGGAGAGCGGCGGCCCGGCTGTGCACCGCGCTGGCCGCCCGGGCGTAGGGCTGGCAGCCGCTCCCGGCGCGGGCTGCCCGGCCACGGCGTGCGGGGCGCACCGGGCACCTCCGGCAGCGATGGAGACACCGGGCGCCAGCTGTCCTCGCTGCAAAAGGCTCGGAGTGGACATGATGGACTCAGTGGAGAGGCGGGGCAGCGCCTGAAACGGAGATGTCTGAGCGGGGCACGATTCCCACCTTGCCTCCACCCTTGACAGAGCTCCGCACCTCCCATTCCTCGCCGTCTGGAAGCGGCCACGAGCCTTAATGCACCGTGATTTACCGTAGCACACGGGTGGGCCGTTTCTCAGTAGTGTGTTACATGTCAGCGGGGAAAGACCAAACCCGCCGTGCCCACAGCGGCCTCTCCCCGCGCCCACCGGAGACCCCCGGCTCGCTGTGCCGGGGCCCGCCGGCTCCGCTCCCGCTCCCGGTGCCGCCGGTGGCCGGGCTGCCCCACCTAGAGGCGGCCTGGCCGCACTGCCCGGCCCGGGGCCGCCCTCGGGGCTGCGCTCGGCCGCGGCGGCAGCGGGGCCGGGGCGGTCCGGGGAGGCCGTGCGGGCACGCGGGTGCCAAGGCGCGGCCCCGCTGCCCGTGACAAACCACGGGACAGCGGGAGGGCAGCCGGCCTGGCTGCCGCGGGAGGTGGCTTCTCTCAGCCACCTGAGCCGTTCTGCTCGCCGGGTGAGAGGCAGCCCTCTCACAGAAGCACTGCATATGACATGTGGGGTGATGAAATGGGGAAAGATGTGTTCTGCTTATAAAAGCCTTTTTATCACATGTGAAAGCACAAGGAAAGGTGGCTGCAAAACCTTAAACAAGCCTTTGTAGAGAGCACAGATTTTCTCCATAATATATAACGTTGCATAAAAAGACCCAGATGATCTCCTGGGCAGGAGTACACTGCACTGGGAAAAGGAAATGTTATAGCTTTTCCTTCAGGGTAGGATTTGCCCAGTATGGGAAAATAGTGGTGTAATCTCCATGTGCCAGTTTTGGGGCAGAGCCAAGCCTGCACAGTACCACTTCTGCTTTCCAAGCTCTTCTCAGCTCTGAAGCAGGCCAAGGAGTTTCATGGCCAGGGGCTACCACACACTGTAGCCCTCTTGGCAGCACCTCCCAGAGCCTGCATGGTGGTAGGTATTACTTTTGCCATACCTTATTAGAGATTATTTTTTTCGAGACACAAGCTGTCTCCCCAAACTAGTTTGCTTCCCGATATACTTAGAGCAATGCAAATCCTTGTTGAGTCTCTGGCTGGGTCTTTCAGGGACTTAGGTGGAAGATGGCAGTGGTACAAACAGTACTTCCTTCTATAAGGAATTTGAATCCCTTGTTGGTAATGGGAAAGATTTCTTTTGTGGCTTTTACCTCAGCTGTGCTGCTCTCTGACTGTGCAACAAAGGCACACAAACATATCCTGGACAATTTGCTAGTTTTGCAGGAAAATCTTATGTAATTTGCTTTTGAACAGCTTTTGACTCTATTTCTTGAGTAATAATTTATTTCCAACAAATGTAACAGCAACTACACAGTAGGTGACAGCTGTACATCCCTAAACTACTTTTCTGTCACGATTTCTCCACGTATTTAATGAGTTCTCATATAATGAACTGTTGTAACACTCAGTCTTCAAATTGCTTTTTGCAGTTGACACCAGGATCCTGTGATGTTGCTGAGATGTGAACTGTAAGATGTTTCTAGACTTAAGTGAGAGAAGGATTTACCTTCCACAATTAAGAGAAAAAATTGAATGATTTTTAAAATTCAACTGAATATGTGCAAATATAAGGCTGACAATGAGAACTTTATTCTCACTAATGTGACAACCTTTTAGCAAATTAGCTCAGTAGGTTTTAATAGCTGCTTTACAATCTCTTTCATTCCTTATATGGGGAAAAACCCGTGTCCTTTAGGGCTGGGAGGCTCAAACAAAAACACTTCTACAGGAGTTTACAACCAAACTGAAAAGAATTCTTGAATTTTGCTGGTTGCATACATACAGTGACACAACTTCACCCAGTTTTATTGCTCAGAGATGCCATTTCTGGGAAAACCAACCCAAATCTCCCTCTTGTTACTTCATCTTTACACTAACAAGCGAAAGTTTGGCATGCTGAGTACCAAGCATGAAAATAAACCTACCAACATTTCATTTCATTGAATGGCTGTTTCTCCTGAATTATTCCTCCTTGCAAGACCTTGAAAAGGAAAAGATATGCAGGCTGTCTAACCACATCATGTTCTCAGGAAGGAGAGGAGCTGCATGATTCTGTCTGATGCTTAGTGCCAGGAGGCAACAAGTTCTGTACACACTGAGAGCCCTGTCCCACAACTGCCTTCAGGCACCACCAGCTTTTGAAATAAATCTTCTCTTTGACTGTCTCCTTATTTCCATGCTAGGTTTCCTATTAAAGACATAAATGGCTATATATTCCTTATTTTCTGATGTAGTTACCTCTAGGATAGAAATACAACCTGGATAAGATTACCTTGTTTTACTAACAAAAACCAGATCAGCACATGCAAATGGCCAGGTGCTTCTTACAGTCATTAAGTAAAACTTTTACAGACCCTGTATTTAGCTTTTAATCTGTTTTATTTGCAGTTCCTGATAGAAAAATTGAGGTAGAAACTTCATGCATGTGTGAGTCATCCAAACCGTATATTTACTTGTTCTGAATTTTTCCCTATTATTTAGTAGAATATTTAAATGACTATCCACAATATTACGGCAGATGCATTTGCTGTGTGCAAGTTTCTAGGCTTTTAAGAACATTCCTAGCACAGATGAATCATTTGATGTTTATTTGATACAACATCATATGAAGTCCAGGTTTCCTTTACCACTGCTCTTCCACCTATATAGAAATAATAACCTTTCCTACTTTTTGTCTGAAGAAGTTGAGCTTACTTTTCACATATGATGGACTAACTTGGTAACTAAATCAATGGCTGCATTACAGTAACAGTTAAATATTTTTATTATTTTTGATCCTTAGGTAAATCAACTAAGCCTCTCAGGATACTGGCACTGGTTACATTTTTGAAGAGATTTTACCTCTTTGTCTAAGAGTCACCTCTTTATTGATAGCCAGTCATAGTAATTTTATATTAATATTTCTATCTCTTTATTATTCATATCAGGAGTAAAAGGTAAATGTGGGACTGTTTGGGACTTATAAATTTACACAGATCACTGATTGCTCAAAAATTTCAGAATTTGAGATCAATTTCTTGTTTGTTTCACATCCTTCTCACACTGAATAGGAAGCCTGGACTGTGGAGATAGGAGGTGGCATTTCTGTGTGTGTTTTGGGCAGCCTCCTGCAATCAGTGCTGGCTGTTGGGATGCTGCTTTGAGAGCAGACCTGACTCAGGAGCTCCTGTGCTGACTCAAGTGTCTCAAACATGGTGTGTTGTGGAATATCCGTCCTATTTTGGACCCAGGCCTGTGTGACTGCCATCCTGTGCAGGGAGGGCAGTCAGAGGTGTCAGAGCAGCAGCAGCTCACCGAGCCATGGGTCTGGTCCCAGGAGTTCCCATTGTGCTGCCCAGCAGAAAGGGAAGCCAGGCAGTTTAGACCGAGTCTCACTGCATGTGAGGGAGGCACCCCTGCCTCTTTGAGAGCCCTGTGACCCCTCTGGGAGGGCAGACCCCAGCCCCACCTGCTGTGTGACAGGGGACAGTGCCTGCAGCTGCCTCCAGGCTCACAGCGCTGGCCTTGCCCAGTGACCTGCGAGGGAGCAGCCAAGCCAAGCAGTTTGAGCAGGAGAGCTCGGATCCAGGGTTGGGTTTATGAAGTTTGGGCAATTAGCAGGTTCACTGTGTGAGTTGTTTCCACTGGCAATGATTCTGTATGTACAATGACTGTACATTTCATCTAAACACAGCTTTTACATTAAATCACTAATTCTTTTGGCTTGCTCAGTGAGAATACAAATACTTATATAAACTTCACATATAAATTAGTGACTCTTTTGTTCAGTACACCTGCAGATTTAATTGGCTGCCCGAAAATCACAAACCAAAAAAATCAAACATGACAAAACTTGTCTGCAGGCAATACAGGTATTGTTCTTATTTTCTAAATATTTCTTAAAGGAAAGAGACTTTGAGCATGTCAATTGTGGATGACTACAAACAAGCACCCTATCTTCTTTTTATGATGCTAAATTCTGTCCTCTCAGAATTTCTTTCTTCATTTTTTTTTCTTGCCTAATTTTAGATATTTTGAATTTTAGGTTGTCTCCTGAGTAGGTTCTCAGGGTATTCCTGTCATACAAGTAGCCATTTCTAAAATTTATTCTAGACATGTTTTGGGATTTACCTAACATAAAAAAAAATATTAAGGCAGGTGGCAGATGACAAATAAAAACGTGTAATATGAGATCAGTTTGTACCCTACCCCATATATGACCAAGTGTAAATGAGATGGTTGGAAAAGCAACCAGTACTAAAGGATTCCTGTGACTTAGTGGAAAACTCTTGTGATGGGAGATGTACAGAAATGTAGGTGGACAAAACAGCAGTTATGGATTCCTTGGAAAAACAAGAAAATACTTTTATTTCTCCAGGTTTTTCACAACTAAAGGATGCAGAAATATGCCTGCAAGTGAAACTGAGTAGAGGAGTGCTGTCTGGAAGGAATATTTCCAAGATGGCCAACTGTGATATCCTGCACTATGGACGAGGTTATTTTTGGCAGGACAAATGTGAGCTTTCTGCTCTCCCTGTTTTGGAAGGAGGGTAGTCTGTGGTGTGACCTTCTGGTGCTTTATACTATCATCTGTATTTTATGAGAGCTGATTAACAACCCCATGCTTTCATCCATGTACTCTTAGGAACCTGTACAGGACCAAAGTAAACTGCTGCTTTTAGGAAGCATTAAAACACAGGCTTTGGTCAAAAATGTTGCTATCAATTCTTATATCTCTGGAGGACTTCAGATATGTCTATATTTCTTTCACACACTGTACACTTTGTGCAACACCTCTCAGAGACTGTTCTGCATCAGATATGCTCCCTCATCAGGAAAAACAAGTCAATAAAATGAGTTGTTACACTTTATAGCTCCAAAAAGATGTCTTGAGTATAACCTTCTGCAACAATATAAGCAACAAAGCTGTTGTAGTCCAAGATCTTTGTACTGATGTGATGATTTGTCTGGCTGACTGAACATTCCAAACACAGATGGTATATGTGTCTATGGATCAGTCTTGGATAGCCATTCCTCTGACTTTGCCCATAGTTATGGTGCACCCCCACAGCTCCTGGGGCTGCTTTCTCCAAGGTGACTGCAGAAGCAGGCCTGGGCAGCTCAGGTGCCTGCTTTGGTACAGGTAACAGCTGCTTTTACAGAGGATATATTAAATGCCAGAACACCTGGATAAGGAGATAGTGAGATCCTTTCAGTGAGGAAGAGGCAAGTCTAGCAGCTGTGGAGCTGAAAAGACAAATCAATGCCATGGCAGGGATCTGTGCATTGTTTTGTTCCAATAGCCCCAGCCCTTTGGACAAGGTATGTGCTAGTGGTACTAATGGTAGAGCATTGCAGTGCCATACTCTTGCATTTAATAAACTGCTTTTCAGAAAGTGTTGATTCATGATAAGACCAACTGATGAGTAGAATGGGTTGTTACAGGCTGTAGCCTGTTCAGATACATATCCCTTGTCATGTGGCCTGGCATCTCTGTCCCAGCTGGCAGAAAAATCTCCAAGAGCCAGAGAGTGTTCAACAATTTCCTTAAAGAACAGGTTTTATTTTCCCAACTTCTGTGTCAGCTGCTTTTTGATGTTGAGTCTGTCCCAGTTCTTGTTTTCTGCATCCTGGAAGCCCAGAAGTTTATTCCAGTCACATCAGACTGAAAGAAATGAGGAATAAGGATGGCTAAGGAAAAGGGGATTATGACTGCTTTACTTGATATTTGCACAACTTTTCTCATCAATTGACTCGCAGAAGCTAGTACAAATAAGGTAAAGGCCCCCTAGGTAAAGACTAACCTGGTTCAATATCAGTACCTCCATGTACTTTTTTCACCCACAAAAGTTCTTGGTCATAACAAGAAGACTGAGATGAGGGAAGAATGGACCTGAAGAAAGGATTTTTAAAGAAATAAGTGGAGGACAAGGGCATTATATGTGATTCAAGGGTGTGCAAGAAACAGATGAGGGAATGGGAAAGGGAAAGGGAAAGGGAAAGGAAAAGAACAAGCAGAAAGGGAGAACTGAGGACTGAGAGGGATCCTGTGGGAGAATTGAAGTACTTGTATGGGAACAAATGTGCATTCAGTGAAAGACAGGTAAAATGAGAAGTGAGGATGGTGGGAATTAGACTGGAAAAGTGCTGGGAAGAGGGGGCTGGAAAATGAGAGAAATGAGAAGGACCTAAACAAGGAAACAGAATGGAACAGAATGGATGGCTTCTATTAAACCACCAAATCTATTTCATTACACTTGAGGAAAAAAAAAGTTAAATGCACTGTTCCTGGAGAAGTTTGGCGTGCCTATAAAGATAAACCCATATTACATGGAATTTAATATTGCATCTGGGAACAAAACACTCGGTGGATTTGGGCTTATGCATGGTATGCTACACAGCCCTCTCATGGATGCAGAGTTGAAGGAAGATGTTTCTGCTCAAAGTGGTGAATCCTGCCTGTGCTGTGCAGAGCAGCAGCTCAGGAGGAGCGAATGGATGGGTGGCTCAGGATATCCAGGAGTGGTGGCCCCAGGACCACAGCACGCCAGCCCTGCCTTGCTCCTCTCTGGAGCCCTTGTGGGTCTTGCCTGAGCTGCGCCGGGCTCGGGGCGCTGCGGGGCAGGAGAGGGATGCTGCCTGTGCACACCCTGCCCGCGTTCACCTGGCAGGCACCCGTTGCCATCTAGTGGCTATTGCAGCACTCTCTGTGCCTGGAAAACATTTTTTTCCCAACCAAATTGCAACCCAGCAATTGCTTTTCTAGAGAAGATTTGCACAGTTTGTCCCCACAAAATTGTCCTGACTTGCTCAGAAGCACAGGGTCTGAGGCGTGGTGTGGAGAGTGGGTGTCCCTTTCTGTAGCACCTGGAATTTGGCCTTCCTTTGCAATTAGGTTATTCACCTGCCTTCTAGGTGGGCATTTTATGGAAGGAGAAGGCTGGGAAAATCTCAAAAGCAGCTGAATGAGGCCTCAGCCCTGCTGGGCTGGCTCCCTTACTGGCAAATGGGAACTCAGCAGCCCCAGGATCTTCACCTCTCACTTTTGATGATTCTGGCCAGATTATTGGAATAGGCTGGAAGTTGTTTGTCAGTATATTTTAGTATTTTCACCTTTGCTAGATCCCAACTGGACCAAGACAAAATACTCTAGCTGTTGGGCCAGCAAGAGCAAGTATTGGTCCAATGGGTATGTTGAACTGCCTCCAGATCATTCCTTTCCATTCCTTTCCCCTGGTCACTGAGAACTGAAGACATGGTGCAGATGGACAGTTTAAGACTGATGCCCTTGAGTTGAAAACAAAAGTAATTGGACTCCTTTTCCTTTTAGAGTTGCCAGTCACTTTCCATTTTTTTTTCCCCTGAAGGAAAGAGATGATAAAAGCTAAGAAAATTTGAGAATGGTGGGAAAAGAGGGAGAGGAGTAAAGGAATGAGATCTGTGATGCATGCCCTCTATTCACTGGTGTCTTTGAACAATCCCATTACCTCAAGAGATCAAGTAGAAAAATCTTAAGGAAAGAATTAGGAGAACTTGGAACAGTGCAGTGCCTCCCTTGCCCATTATTCTACTTCCATAAGGAGATGACTATGAAGGAATGGAAGAATTTTCCCTCTCTGTCTCATAGAGTGCCTCAATACAGAACATGCCCACATCCTTTACTCTGGTAGCATCTACTTGGCTTTGTGTTCACTTGTGATGGATTATTCAGTTTTGGGTTATTGCCACTGTGGTGTATAATCATCATAGCAAATAATTACCAGTTTTAAGTACTTATCACTTACACACTGACCCAATTGCTGTTTTCAGAAAAAAAACTTCCCCAATTCTGGAAATACAACAAAACTGTGTGAACATTCATCATGAGGTGATAGTGGTAACTGGACAGTCTTTTGTTCATGCAAGGAAAATGAAGCTCACAATATGTCTGTAACAGCAAAGCTTTGTGCATGTGCTACATGACACAGCTGCCTTTCTCCTTTCTTGGATGCACTTGAAGAGGATCCTTGTGTCTGCTAGCTCCAGGCTAAGGCAAACCCAGGGATTCCTGCAAAGCATGGCTGCAGGGTAAAAATCTGAAGCTGTTATATGAACCCCCCCCACCATAGATGTTTTATAATGAAAAAATTCCCTACCTTTTAGTTATTTATTTTTTAAATGCAGAATTCTGTTCTTTTTATATGTTTCTTTCAAAACAGAAGAAACCTTTGCTTTATGCTATTCTGCCTAAATTGAGGGTTTCATGCTATTCTGCCTTTTCTCTTTTTTTTTTTTTCCAGTGGAAAAGTGGGAAGGAAAATATATGAACCACTGAAAGCTGAGAACAAATACAGCTTTCATTTTTGAAAACAAAAAAGTAACAAAACTAGATGAAGCAAAATACAGGTCTTAAGGGGGTGAGATCCCACTGTAAAGATATATGGTCATACAGGGAATAAAAGGCAAAAAATTGCAACAGAGAATTTTAGGTTAGAAAACAATTCCTTAAATCTAGTCATCAGCAAGGGTTGAGTGACATGCAGGTGGTGTGTGTTTTGCCATCACTGGGTATCTGTGGGATCTGGCTAGACATCACATCCTTGGAACAACCTGGAGCAATCTGCCCAGTGGATCAGCCAGTCTTTTCCTCCCACCATGGGAGTGGCTGTCCTGTGGCTGACTTCCAGAGGTGTTGGTGCCAAACCCTCCTAAAGAAATGGACCAACTTCTGCAGCCTCCGGCCCCCTCTCTGGTGGTCTGGTTGCACCCAGCGCTGTCGGCAGCAGGGCGTGGAAAGGACACAACCTCCAGGGCCTCCCTGGGCTCAGTGGCCCTTCACGCTCATATCTGGTGGCTCCTCTTCTCCAGTTTCACACCAGTCTCTGTCCCCAGCTCTCCTCTGAGCCAGAAAAGGAGGTGGCATCTTGCTGGGAATGGATGACTACCATCTTACTTTGATTAGGGCTTCCCCAAGAGGATATTTCCTGTCATTGAGGGCCACATAGAGTTCTAAGTTCAAAATTAGTTGAAAGATGTTTTATCATAAGTTTTATTTTTCTTTTTAAAGAGGCCTTATATTGCCTATTTACTTAGAATGAAAAATCCTGAATAAATAGAGTTAAATAAGCACTATATTACTGAGAAATCCTTAGCTCTTGTTTATATAAAAAGAGCAGAGTGAACCTATCATTGTCTGAAAGGAAAGTCACATTCCAAATCTCTGCTTGCTTTGGGCACCAAAGCGGGAAGGACTATTTAATTTTAACATTTTCAAGTTTATATACTGGAAATGATGCTGGAGTATCATGAATGCGATCACAGAACATTTTTCTTTCATGTATTCCTCTTTATTCATTCATTTTAATGTATGTTGACTTATATAAATCATTGCACAGCATGTGTGACATGTTACAATGAAATCTAGAAAAGAAAAGGACATCATTGGAGAGCTGAGTTCTCCAGCTGACAGTAGGACTGATAGCTTTGATACTGCTCTGTTATTCCTTCTCAGTTACATCCTCAGTACACACAGAGGTACAGTTGGTGTCTGTGCTGTCCAGTTGTCTGATCAACAAAGGAGCTGTGTTTAAAAATATGGCTCAATTTTGGTCTATTCATGTGGTTTGTGAGGGTCCAAATTATTCTGAAATATGCTGTAGAGCTTTTCTACTTTAGCTATATTCCCACCAGCTAGTTAAGCCTGATAAGAGCTGCACTTTATGTATGGCTCAGCTGGAGCCACATGTGAGCATTGTCCTTCCACAAGGAAAAGCCCCAAATGGAGCTCACCAGGACTGTAGCAGGTACTTGATCTCCAGACTGAACTGACAGAAAGGTTTATGTTTCCCCAGTGGAAAGCATAGATATTTTTGGTGTATTTGGTGGCACAAGGGACCAGGGCTCTGAGACAGCTTTCCCACATTTCAGGAGACCTGAGCTTGCTGATACGAGCTGTTGATGCTGAGGATAGAGATACATACCTTTCAATTGTCAGTATAATTTTTTGTCAACCCTAAACAAATACACAAAATAAAATAACTCATCCTTGGTGATGCATAATCTACCCCTACAATAAGCCTCTTTTGTTTTGTCACTAGAAGGGATAAAGCCCACAAATTACCTCACTGTTCACTTATACACCAATTATTGATAGAGAGGGTACCATAAATGCCATAAATAGGAGACCTAATGGTGCACCTGGATAATCAACATAAGGGCACTCAAATCCATGGTACAATGGGAAGGTGATTTCACAGCCCCTCTCTGCCGCGTGGACATCTTCTTTGTGCAGGCAGCAGTATTTGCCCAGTCCCCTCAGAAGCTGGTTTAATAAAATGATCACATCAAAACCTAATCTGCAGTTTTGTTTTGTAGAGGTGATTTCAAGCTCCCTGATCCAGCAGTCTGTGACTGTACAACTCAACACTGGCATGGAGAAAGGCTCTGGCAAAGGGGTAGAAAAGGGAAGGTGAAAAGTGTCTTGCAGTCACAGCCTGACCATGCAACCCCACCCCTCTGACAGTCAGTGCCAAAAACCTATTCATGCCCTACTAAGTTACAGCCATTTCAAATCATATTTTCATTCCCCGGTTGTTTGGCAGGAGTGTTATGTTCCTAGCTTTAAATACGGCTATCCAGGGACTCCCAGCAAGACATTTATTTTTATTATGTTTTTCTTTTGAACTTTATTCACAAAGCCAGCAAGGATAACCAAAAAGCTGAGATTTGAAAGAGGAAGCAGGTTTAAATGAGAAATACCCTTTCAAGGAATTTTGGTGAAACATCTTGAAACTGAGATTAGAATGGAGATAGAATTTCCTTGGTGTTTAAACTTTCATGTTTTAGTAGAAAAAAACCCCACCCTCTTTGAAACAGGCCCCAGATTTTTGAGGAGCCAATGGAAGTAATGGAGTGTGACGTACATAGCTGGGACAAGGAATATACTGGAAGAAGCGAGCACAGTATCTTTAAGAAGTTGCCAAGACCTGCAGAAGGTTGACATGGGTAATTTCCTCCAAACTGAGGCTACAAGCAAATGAAATAGATGGAAGTATGTTGAAATTGAAGGTATGAGTCTTCTGAGTTCTATACAAAATGAATGAGCAGGCAATTATGAGAATATCAGAGTTATCAAGAGTTTGGAGTAGGTGTATGCTGTCTGAATGTGCAACCACCTTTGTCAAGATGGTCCCATTAAACCTTAAACCTGAAAATTTTACTGGGAAGAGAATAAAAGTATACCAGTTACTTTCACTCTTTACAATACAAACAGGTACACCTTCAAGGAAATCAAATGCTGCTTTGGAGGGATCTGTAAAGGCACTCCGTGCATCCCAGATTCAGGGCAGCAGCTCTCTCTCTCCAGAGCAGTGACGCTCAGCACTGCAGAGGTGCCACTTCCTCTTCCAAAAGCAAGGCAGTATCCAAAGTCTGTGGTGGCAAATGCAGATCCTGATACAGGTATCGGGGCACTTTTAGGTATAGACACCCAAGCTGGTGTTGAACTTGCTTCACAATGGATATCTCTTGATTGTCACTATGACCAGGAACACCTGGTGCTCTTGGTTGCCAAGTGTTTGTGACAAATTTTTACTGAGATTCTGGAGAGATTAAAGCAGCTCGGGACCGTATGTAGCCTCTGAGGGATCGGGGCCAGGGATCGTTCTGTATAGGAGAGTTTTGGAACATTGGTTGGGAGAGAAGAAACAGTAGATGTGTATTTGGGATGGATGTCACAGATAAACCCCCACCTCCCTCAAGAGACAAGCAGATGTATTACTAGAGAAGCTGCTGGAATAGAAAACTGAGGCACTCACAAATCTGCCAACATCAGCAAAAACCTTGCCCCAACTGCTGAGTGCATCTACTGACTTTGGATCAGGCTCTAGAGGGAAATCTCACCAGTTGCAAGACTTAAAAGCTTGCCAGACCCCACCTAAAAATGAAAATTGCAAGCTTGGAACTGGTGATCCTCTATCTGGTTTAAAAATCCATCACAAAGAAAAACAACTAAAAAAATCCATTAATGCGATTTAAAATCTATATAGTACATAACACCATAGTATTTCAAGTTGAAGATAGTTAAGAGATGCAAATAGCCTTTAAGTAGAATGTATCAGAAATATGAAGAGATCCTGAGAACAAGCCAACAGCCAGCTGGTAACACAGGCAGATGAGGTATGGCAAGCAGGACTCAAGGTCCTGTTCTGTAAAACTCTGGGAGGAGTTGAATCCAGTCTTCCACCAGCACACCTCTGCACACTCAATATTTTAATATGCAGAGAAATGAAGTTGTCCCAAGAGAAGGAACTGGAAGAACAAACAGCCACTAAAACATAAAAACCAGCCAAGTGGTTTAGAAATTTACTGGGATTGAAACCTAGCCCTGTTATTGCACCAAACAGCCCTGAGCAAATCTCTCCACAAAACACCTTCAGGATATTCTGTTTCATCACAGTGCAGGACAGTATTTCTCTCCTGACCTCTCTAAATCTGCATGGGCTAGGAAAGTATCACTGCTTTATACATATGTCAAGATTCAAGCTGGAGTACAACCTCACTTCTGAAGATGGGTGTGTGTGTGACTGTGGCAGAAGATAAGTCTTCTGCACTTCCTCCCTCTCCCACTTTGCAACTGTCTTTTAGGGGCAATATGATTTGTCCCGAGATGAAAACCAGGTAAGAATTGCAGGAAGAACTGTCACCTACCAAGATAAAATCTTAAAGTAGCTCCAGAGGTGCTTGCATTAGAATTGTGGATTCTAATTCTTGCAAAGCCAAAGACTGTAAACACTTCTAGCTCTTCATGCTCACATATAAATCCTTTAGAACTGCTTGTCTTACACTGGCAATACTTGGATATTGTATCAGCAATAAATCCAGTCATAATCATCCACGTAACCTGTGTCCAACTTCTTGTGCCTGAGTCTTCTACTACTCTGCCTTAACGTGACTCCTGCTGCACACACCCAAGGAACTGATTCTTCTTCCACTCCCCGTCTTGTGCTCGGAAAGGCTCTAGGAGACAGAAGCTACAAAAGAATTGGAAGCTGTGAACATTCAATCATAGAATCACAAAGGTTGGAAAAGATCTCCAAGATCATTGAGTCCAACCCTTGATCAAATGCCACCATGTGAACTCAGTCATAGCATGGTGCCATGTCTGGTCACTCCTGAACAGTTCCAGGGATGGTGACTCCACCAGCCTCCTGGGCAGCCTATTCCAACACTTAACTACCCTTTCAGTAAAGAAACTCTTCCTTATCAAGGAAGAGTTTCTCACATTTTGCTTAACTACAGCAGACTAGTACTGTTCCTGTAAAGGGCAATAGTAATTTAGATAACACTCTGGAACTACTAAGCAAAAAAATATTGGGAAAGAATTCCCTATATGGATTGACAGTGATATGGCCTAGCATAAATGTCTATTTTGTTGACAAGAAAGAAGGTGGCAGTAAGTGAAATATGTATAAGCTGAAAATCTGTGGAATTGGCAGTTTTTACCTTCTCTTAAAGTGGCTGTCCTGCAGAAAAAGAATTCCTTTAATGCTTTTATGTTACAGAATAACTTAATTATCAAAGATATGTTCCATACACAAGATATTCCCAGATGTTATTTCTAAATGTTATGGATCACTATGGGGAAGGACAGTAGGACACCTCTTAGGAGCTTAGCTTTGAGAGACTGACACTGATCTTCAGAGCTCTGTTTATCTACTGAGATATCAGATAAGAGCCAGTCAAAGATGAGCTGTGCTGGAGCAGGACAGGTACAACCAGCAGCGAGAATAAATGATAATGTACACTGCAGTGGTGAGGCTTCCTTAGGACCTCCTGAGCAACCTCACTACTGAATTCAGGTGTAAGGAAACAAATGGAACAGGTGCAGGGAATGACTCCAAATCCCACTGAAAGTCTGGAAAGCACCCATGGAAAAACAAACAGTTCAGCCTGTTTAGCCTTACAGAACAAAGGCTGAGACAAAATATACAACTTTGGTCCATGTCTGCTGCAGGGGGCAAAGGGGAAAAAATGGAAAAAAGGGAAGATTAAACTTATCCTACAGCTGTGCATAAACAACAGTATTAGTAACATACAGGACTATATCAGTCAGTATGCTAGCAAGGCATGTATTAATATGGCAGCAGAGTTAAGGTAGAAAGTAAAAAGAATTAATTTCCAGAGCTAAGATATTTTCTTCTTTCAGACTAATTTACTCAAAAAAGTATTATGTGAGCATTTTTATAGTGTCCTAAGGCAGGCAAACAGTTGTAGACTTTCCCTACTGTTTACATATCTAAAATATAAGCACCTGTGAACATTTTTTAAAGACACTAACCAGGTAAAGTTTATAGACATGACTCCAACCAGACACATTTGTAAGACAAGTTCCCCAGTAAAACAATTAAAGGAAAATAAAATATGGCAACTCAGATTTTTGGCAAACATTTTATATTTTTCATACAAAAATCTCAGTAAGAAACCTAGCAGAATATCTGACTGAAACATCTGCCTTACAACAAGTTAAAAAAAAAAAACCAAAAACCTCACAAAAAAAAAAGAAAATAAAGAAAAAAAAAAGTAAAATTTGAACCCCCAAAGTATTTTTTAATTATAAACCAGAATATCAACAAAACACTTAAAATAATCTCAGATTGTTTGGCAATTAATCACATCATAACAAGAGACACATTTCATCATAAGAAAAGTTTAACTTTATATACAACTTCACTTGAACATTTGCTCTTACCAGAGTTCATATACATTAAAAAAAGATTCTGGCAATAATACCAGCTTCTATTTTTAATACCTGTGTATAAAATGTAACATAAAATGCTGAAGCTCTATAGTTAGGAGAAGTGACATTTGATTTCAGTGGGTCCCTCTTTGTTGAAAAAGATAAATACTGAAAGAACATGTGTTTAGTTGCAAAATAAAACTTTCATTTTAGGGTTGTATTGGTTGACTGTGAATAAATCTAACCTAGTACTATTTATTTCTTGAAGTTGGTAGTAAATTTCCAAGTGAAAATATAATCTAGTAAGATTACATTTTAAATGCTGTACTTTGCCACAAATGTGAACAGAAAGGAGCCAACTCCCTTTCACTATGCTAAACTACTTTAACGCATGCGAGAAAAATATTTTACCAACTGTCTGAGCATATTTTAGAGAACTTCAGATTTTAGACAGCCTGGGGGAGCGGAGGGGAAGCTTCCTACTGACATCTGCATAGAATGTAAAATATATAATTAAAAAACCCTAAGGTATATACTAAAGTTTACAGACCAATGCTTTCCATATAATAAATAAAATGTCCATCATTGATCAGATTCATACACAGAGTAAAATACAACCTATTTTTACAAGTTTATGTACAAAGTGTATTAGTAGGCACATGGGTGCCTTATGGGCTGGAAGCATTTGCATTAGCATGTCACACTGGGAAACTCCAACTTTCCAAGTCAGTGATAAAATATATAACTACTTTGTTTTTCATTCAGATACAAAGTAAACTTATTTTTCATCTGAAATAAATGTACATAATATTCTGTATAAACAATAGTTTATAAAGCTGTTTAAAATGTAACTTAAAAGTACTGCATTGTTTAACTTAGAGCTCTGAAACAAGCACGTGCAAATCCCTTTGCTTTAAAAAAAATAGAAGCACAGATGTTTGTTTTCTTTTTGACTCTTCCAAGAACAGTACTGGCTGGTAAAGATTATCGTTTTGCTTTCTTTAATGGCGTCTCCTCTGCTTTCTGCTGGCCTTTTCTCCGTACCACTGTTGGGCTGTCCTCCCTTTTACGCTTGGCAGACTGCACCTTTAACCTGAAAAGCATATTAATCATTATTTTCACAATGAAGAGTGGTCAGGCACAATTCTATTCAGAGGGCTGAACTAAATTGTCCATCTCTGATATACTATATAAAAGCTGACTACTAAAACCCACTTCTCAATAAAATGTGGGGTACTAATTCTGTATGTTGGAGAGTGCTCCATATGCACAATTTGGGGCTAGAATTCTTCTTCCTTCTCTTTCTCTGGAAAGATTTGTGGATTTATAACAGATTTATAATGGACTTTATTACTCTTCATTACAAAGAGAGAATAGCAGCAATAGTGTCTCAAGCCCTGCATACACAAGAGGGAGTAAAGGGGAGAGATCACATACCCTTACCCTGTGCATTCACATACCCATCCACATGATCACCATATTTCAGCTGCAGCTAACTGTAAATGGGCTTAAACTCTTGGCCATTCATACCCACACAAAATAATGGAGCTGAGGTGTACAGTGACAGCCACCAGTGCGCAGTGCACATCTTCAGGTTCAGCCTGAAGACACTGACAGATTTCAGAAAGGATGACAGCAACACGTGTTTGGCATACTACACATTTTACAGGTAAACTACAAGATGCAGAGCAACTGTGCATCACGCTTGTACTTACTCCCTTGGGATTCTGCACCATGATCTCAGCTTTACAAATTAAAAAGTATACCAGGAAAAGAGGGAAATGGACATATATTCAAAGCTTGGTATAAGGGCTCTCAGAGTTTCTCCTCTTTTAATCAGCTGATCTGAGATCTTTGAAGCATTAGACTCATGTCATCATATTTAGCTTTAACCTGAACTACCGATGCTCTTAACCCCCACAAAGGAAAGAATCACAGCTGAAGTTAAAATGCTACATAAACAGCATTTTCAGATTCTCACAAGAGGTTTCCAAGGATATAAGAAAAAAAATCTAGTCTTCCAAATGTCAAATAAAGGAAGAAAAAGAAAAAAATGTAAACAGAAGAAAATCCTTTAAAAGCTTTTATAATTCACATGAGAACAGAACAAAACTAGTCTGCTGTTCAGATTTTGAAGCAGTGTGTTACATATAAGGAAAGGATCTCTGTAGTGGCTTCCAAAACAAATACTCGAAGTAGATTCAACTTTAATACTTACTGTGTCAATGGAGGAGATTTATTGATTTTTGTATCACTTGAAGATCTTTTTTTAGCTGCTAGTTTCTGTCGTTTTCTAGGAGAAACTGATCTTGGACTGCTGCCTTTAGAAGTTGCACGTGTGGTTGGCTTGCTGGGCTGTTTTCTGTAATACAAAAGAATGATGAATTTATATATAACAAAATACTTTTACCAAGTCAATTTCTTCTTGCATTCCAAGTGTAGATAACTAAGACTGCACAGTATTTGCAACAAGTAAATCAAAGTTGCCAAAAGAAACAGTGAAAAACCCTATTTGCCTGCTTCAAGACACACTGTGAAGCCAAGCTGGGTATTTTTGTATCAAATGTAGAATCAAAAGATTTTACTGTCAAAAGACTTTACTGACAATATTTGGCACTTGCAAAAAAAAAAAAAAAAACAACAAAATCAAACCAACCAATTCCAAATCTTGAAATAATTTTTGTACATAAGTGTCTATGTTTCAAAGAATATCCTGTAGTCTGAATTCACTCACAAAAAGCTTTGGTATCCATGAGCTCAGAAACCTGGAAAACTGGTTATTGGTAATTAATTTCATAGCTTAGAAACGGTCACTTAAGTTGGAGAAATCCAGCAATGCTGATTATGAAGAAACATCCTCTCCCACAGACTTATTCCCAAATGTTATTTATAAAATGCAGACTGTACAAGCACCTTAAGGTAGAGATGCTTTGCAGCAATCAGAGCCAGAAAGGTAGCACTGGATATCTGAGACACAACCCCAAATTTATAAAAAAAGTAGATGTTTCCAAAAGCAAGCAGAATAAACCCACAAAAACCTTTATTACAATTTTAGAGTTAACAGTTATATGAGACTAAAGGAAGTCCCTTTACATTTACGAAAACAAAACTTGTTGTTTACTAAGTTGTAGTGGTAAACCTTCAGTTTTTATGCAAATGAAGAATCATGGAACTACTTTTGGATTCAGTTCTGAAATTATCAGCTCGAGAGCACTGTTGCATCTGTGCTTCAAGTACTGCCCAAAGGCTACCATATACTACATACAATATAACACAATATCCTTAAGAGGGAAGTAGATATGGTCAGTTGAAAGTAATCCGACCACCAAGATAAAAAAATGCCTGGACTCCAATTCTCTTCTGAAAGACAGCAACACACATCAAAACTTCCCAAAGCTGCTATGTTTCATTGTTTCCACAATAACACCAAGAGGACGAGCTCTGCTAGAATTCATGATGCCTACAAAAAGGCAGACCAGTGATAAGGCAGATGAAGAACAGCTTCCTGAAAACAGAACTCTTGCTACCCACACTTGTCTTTTGCAGCAAGACTGCTTTCCAAGCTTACAGAACATCATACTGGAAATAAAATCCTCCAGTACTGCAGATTCATGTATTTAACTTGGACGGTACTTATAGAAACAAACAGGGATAATTATATTTTCACCTTGTTCCAACATTCCAACATCAAATACCAAATGGTGAATTGTACAGTCAACTCTGATGTCCTGTTTTACCCATCAGAACCAAGTGTCCGTAGAATTAAATTCTGAGGCATCACTAGACAAAGCGTGCCAGTAAGACCAATTCTTACCTTGTTACATATTCAAATATGCCTTTTGAGACCCTAACAATTTCCCTTAGCTCACCTTTTGCCTCTTCATTCCTATAAGAGTGGTATTAGCATTAGAATCAAAATTATTTGGGAAGCTCTTATCAATTTAAAACAAACAAACAGAAAAAGGCTAAAAGAGGAAGTAACAGGCTCTTCCCTACAACAAACCCCACAATAACCGAGAACAAGGTAGCAAAAAGCTTGTTATTGGAGAGTCTACACAGTTACCTTTGAGCCTCTAATCTTGTGGCTGATCTAGTTGTGGCCCCAGAATGTGCATCATCATCTTCCTCACCATCCTCTTCCTCACCTTCCTCTTGCTCTTTTAGCTCATCTTCAGAAGACGTTAATTTCCGACGTTTCTTCTCCGGCTCCGGTGTTTCTGTCCATTTAAAATTTTACACATATGCTATAATTTTCCAAAAGGCCTCCAAAAGGACATGAACACTTAATTTAGAAAAGGTATTCTAGTCACAAGTCCCATTTTCAGTAAGTAATTTTCCATTTCCTTCATATTTCAACATTTTTAATTCACACTTGTTTGACTTAATCTTGCTAACACATTCACCACAGTTTACTTACACAGCTCCTAGCCAGAATTCATAGAAAATTCATGAGGCTTTATAGAAGCATCTGGGACGTAGCAATTCTGACATGAGATTACAGCAATTTACACATATTTACATAATATTTACACTAGCTGTAACTCAATGATTTTTCCTCAAGAAAGGAAAATTGAATAAAGCTTATCTTGTTGCTATTAGTAAACAGAAAGGCACAACAGTATTTTCTTATTCTGTTAGGAGTAGGACAGCTTCTCATGCTTTTACCCATTTCCTCTGACTGAACCAGAGAACGCCTGGGCTTTCTTCCCCTTTTACGCACAACCATTTCTGCTTTCTCAGCATCATCTTCCTGAAAAACCAAAATGGAATAATGTAAATCAAAAACTACTTTACACAGAAGACAGATATTTTTCATTACATACGGCTTGTAAATTTATAATTCACACTTACATTTGTTGTTTCTTTCTTAGTAGATATGTCCATACCTAAAAAGAAAGGAAAGAACAAAACTTGATCCTGAACTTCAAATCTTTCACCAATCAATTTAAAAGGGAATTCTTTCATACTCTCTCAACTTTGTGTAAGCATCACAGTAGCTCTAAAAACATTCCAAGTCTCTTTCTAATTTACAAAATAGCTTTGCTGTACTTTGTTATATACAGAGTATACAGAGACTGGGACAATAATTAAATTTTTTTTACGTACTAAGGCTTTATATGACTGACAGTATTTACTGCTCTGTTGCATATGCTGTTCTCTTTTAATAGAAAAGCAGAAGACACTTATCCCCTTGTAGCTACTGTCAACCAATTACAGAATTGCAGAAAAAAATTGGCTTAGAAGAGGTCTCTAGAGGTCACCTAGTCCAATCTCCTGTTCAAAGCATGGCTAAATTAATTGATCTAATCTTGCACAAGATCTTGTTCAGTCCAATTTTGAAAGTCTCCAAGAACATGGTTCCTTCAGGTGATCTGTTCTAGTGTTTAACTGTGCTCATACCAAGATGACTGAGATAAAGCTCAAAAATACACTATTTAAATACTTTCTAGTATGGGAATGACATGACTTCCTCTGCTGAAATACTTCTTACTTCCAACTCAGTAATTTTAACAGGCTAGCCTATACATGTTAAAACAGATTTTTAACTCTACAGCCCATGTCTCAACTTGGCTTCTCTCCATGATTACTTCTACCCTCACTCTGTGATGAGAAAGATTATTTTACACAGATTTTGAACTCTGTCAACCAGAATTATCTCCAACACTGCAAGGATAAAAATGCTTAGCAGTAGAAAAGAGAAACCTCTTTAAATATAAAAAGGCATTTTTTAATATATTTTACCCTTGCCATAAATTTGCTGTCTAATTTCTGAAAGCTAAATAACAGAGGACACAAACTCTAAACTCCTCAGCAATCAAGACTGAGAAAACAAAAGAATGACAATGCAAAGGATCTAAAATAGACCTCAAAGAGCAGAAAGATACTCTAAAATTCACACACAAGCTTTTTGGCACTCCTTTGTAAGGTTATGGGGAAAAACTTTTATACAAAAGCAAATGAAGTAAACCAGAAATATATTTAAGTGTTCAAAAAATAAGTGAAATAAAACATAGGACCATCCACTGTATAAAGCTCTACACATAACATAAGCACATATATCATACAATCAGCCTGTATTATTTCTATTGTGTTCAAAAGAGATACTTCATAATTCTGGTTCACTTTGGCAAATCTCTAGCAAAGGGGTTTTTGACTGAAGAATAATCCCATCTAGGTCCATGACATGACTTTAACATAATCCTCTGTAAGACAGGAAAATGTACCACTTGTGCCTAAAGATAAGTATAAAAATAGTGAGACATAGTATCTAAAAACTGTACTAATTTTAAAGCCGCAACTGTTGATTAGTGCTAAATAGTTAGTTCAAGTTCAGTGTTAGTGTTATGGGAGGATGATACCTTCAGAAAACATGCGTGTCTTAAGTGCATGCGCTGTAGTGGCCAAAAATAAAACTGCATCCCACTCCACAAGTGGGTCCGTCCCTATTGCAAATCCTTGTGCAGAACACCCAGAAAGTACCAGAGTAAGTGAACTGCACAGAGGGATTCAACTTGGCTTCCTTTTCATTACCAGAGGTTCTTAACCCCTTAATGCCCATGAATGCTAATACAGGATGAAAAATTTAACAGTACATTCCCCTTTATATACTCCTCTGAATATTGCTGTGATACTAACAGCCTGTTACCTGGAAAACAGAAACATTACATAACACACACAAACTTTAAGTACACAGTCAGGTGTCTGTACTTTTGAATAAAAAGCAAAGTAGAATGCACTTTTATTTCATTCTCACATTCTTGTCTGTTCTCTTTGCAGTTCACAGAAGTCAAGTATCACACAGCGAGCTAACCCTCCAGAGACAATTTTGAAGCATATGGATTAAAGCTGACATTTTAACAAATGTGGAGAAAATAGGAAACAGCCCATATGTTCACTGCAGCCGAATTAGTGCATCTGTAGAAGCCTAAGCTTTTGGAAACTCCAGATTTGTTCTGAAGATTTGGTTTCTCAGATTTTTTGCATGTTTGTTTGCAACCATTTACAAACCATTTTTTAACCTACTTTTCAGTCCACGTGCTTCCTGAAACAGTTTTAAAAAGTTTTTTTTTTATGAATGGCCATAATTAAAAAGAAACATTTAAACAACAAGTGCAGTTCAGACTCTATACACAAGAAAAATTAGGAAACAGAAATACAAAGCTAAGCAAGCTAAGCAACCAAGTTCCAAAGATCTTACAGCAGTTGTGAAAAGGGAAATAAATAACCCCTCAAGATACCCCTAAGATCCTTAGATACATAGACACAGATAAAACAACTATCTGAATAAAGTTTGAAATGTAAAGTAGTAAGTGTGATTGACAGTTGCTGTATGAAGGAAAACAGGCAGAAATGGAAACAGTCACTAAGAGCAAGCCTGACGGAGCACCTGCCTTCCTCTGAAGCTCTGCCATGTACTTAGCCTGCTCAGTTGTTTGGTACATTCTGCAATGCATTATTCAGCACTGAGCAATGCTGCTGCATCTTTGAATTAAGTTCTTATCAAGCTGCTCTTTTTTGAAACGAAAAGCTTGGTAGGAATTGGAGACAAGTCTTCATCTCTTTCTTCAGATGCTTTCATTCTTGAGTAACACTGACTGACAGAGATGATGTCAGGACAAAGGAGGAGGACCCATGTGATTTTTGTGAAAACCCTCTTCTATTTCTTCCATCTCTCATTTTATATGTTGAGGCAAGTATTATTTGCTTACCTGTTTGAGGTGTTTTCCCTCTACTTGCAAAAGGAGGAGACTGCAGCTGAAATAAAAAAAGAGGGTTTTTTAATTTAAAGAAATTCAGCATTGTGTTACATTACCACAGAAACTTGCTCACATTCAATGTAGAATAAATCCATAAATCTAGAAAATCTGAACACTAATAAGCACACAAAGTTTGTACTGTAGTTTAAGAGTAGGATGCATTTTTCCATTTTGCTGAATAACTGAAACATCAAATCAGCCATAAACAAATCACAACACTTTCAGGAACCTGACACTAAAGTCATTGCAATAAAAGACACAAAAGATAAAAGCAGTGTCAAACACAAAAAAGCAGTCAAACACATTTCCAAGTCTTTAATTATCAACAAAGAAGTTAGTACAGTCACTTTATGTAATCCCACATATAGATTTACAGAACTACAAGTCACCAGAAATTGTTTATTTACTCAGAATGAAGAAAAAGCTGCATATAATTACAAAATGTCCTATGATGACTGTCCAAAAACTTCAGTGCTTTCACCACTGAATGACCACACCAAGATGCCTATGGTTCCTCTAAAGTAGCAACATGTTCCCAAGCAGCCCTGGGGAAACTATCATGCCCTCCTGTCTCAGGTGGAGGGCAGGTATCACTCCTGCCTGAGCCAGCCTGCAGCTCACACCAACCCCTCAATCAGCACTAGGAAGCACAAGACCTTTAAACACTTGAACCAGAAGAAGATGATTCTGTTCCAGTACTGAGGGTACCAAGGTACACCTATTAAAATTAATTTTAATCCTTAATTGGACAAAAACCACCCCAAAAACAATCAACTCAAAACACCAAAACCAAATACCAAAATCCACACCAGTTCAAATTACTTCATTAAATTAACATTGGAAAAAAATCAATCAGGAAAGACTAGGAATTCTGAAACGGAATTCCAGCCAACCTGTAAGAACAGACAGGACTCAGAGGGCTGCCTGAAATACAAGGACAGAACAAGCAGAGACAATAATTCCTTTTATCCATAAACTAGGTAAATTCCCAAGATTTCCAACAGCCATGCCAGCTGGTGACTCATCAGGCAAGCAGGAAGAAAACCTGTGTTTTAACACAACTTCATTTTTAAAATCCACTCTTTTCTGTACAATAACGTTGATTCTGAAATAGAGGAATTCCCTAGAGAGAAGCCTTTAACTAGAATAAATCCAACTGGCTGTACTCCACAAACATGCCTGACCCATCACTGCCCTGTGCTGTAATCCAAGTGGATTGCAGAAACAATACCAAGAGACCACTTTCTTAGCTGTGAATATCCTTCACAGGGGTTAGGAAATAAAACTACCACTGAGCTTCAGAAGACAGACATGTTTCATGAGCTCCTAGGTTACTCACCAGTATGTCTCTATCTCTTGCATGAGATGTTGCAATATATATGTAATACAACTGCTTTATATAATATTTTATTTTACAGCTATGAAAATATTCTATGTGCTATTATTATGATATATTCAGAAGAGGAAAAAAAGAATTTGTTTTTGAAATAAAATCACCCTTGCTCTTCAGGCCAAAATTACTCTCAGCACGAACTAAGAGAGACATATGCACACCACCAAAAATTCACCCTGCACACAGGTATATATTGCTACTAGATTTGTATTAAGTGATCTAAGTGTGAAGGTGATAGGTAATTTGCTATGTTCTGAATTAACACTATAGTTTGCTTAAAAAGTTTAGCTATATTAAGAGATACTATTAATATGTTTTTTTTTACTTAGACTGAACTCAATTATCCAGTTTTCCATAAGATGTTTTTGAAATGCTGTTAACTGTTAAACAGATCAATGGCTCTTGAAATACTGTGTTTAAATGCACCCAAACAAAATAAAGGCACTTACATTCCCAGTGCTCATATCAGCTTTTGACTCCCCACCTGAGGGAAGAAATATGAGTTCAGAACTTGAATGTCACTATTATCCTTGTTTTTCCACACAGGTATTATGAACTACTTACCACCAGGCTGTACTGCTTCAAGAGGGTATTTACGAGGCCGTCCCCTTTTGCGTTTCACTACTACAGGCTGATTTTCCTATTAAAAATAAAGGACAAAAATATTTTACTTACTGCAACTGACATTTAGCATTTGAGCAATACAATACAAAGACTGCTAGCTGAATTAATAATGTGACAGTGGCAGGAGTAGTACTTTTCAGTTAAAAAACAGATGAGGAAAGTTTAACAGCAAGAGACGCTGCCTTTTATGAAATCAACCAATATAGGTTTTTGAAAAGCAATGAGAACTCCCAGTTATACAAAATTCTCAGTGGTTTCACTCAGGCACAAAGCATGTCTGAGAATGCAATGTCTTCTGCTTCCCTAGCCCCAAAATCTTTATCACTTGGTCTCACAAATGCTGCTGGCTTACCCCATGCAAGAACTCCAGACTTTACATCCCATGAGCCCCTTTTACCACAGGCTACATCTTGTATGTTGAGCAAGTGCTTCGAACAGTTAATATTATAATTATCCCAATACACAGATTGCTGATATTCTTTATATAAACAGGATCTTTAGCAAAAAGAGCCCCTTCCTTTGAAATGTTAAGCTTTGAAACAGAACTTTTAAGTAAAAAAGTAGATGCTCAGATTGTGAAATCCCCAATAAGACTTTCTCTTATATACAAAGAAAGCTTAAATGCCTCATTCAGCATTTAGTGAAGTTTAGCTATATCTCTCCCAGAATGGTTCTTAGAGACTCCAGCCTTGAGTGAACAAATATAAAAATGTATCATTGAAATTTACTTCTACTTCCAAATTTGTGGCAAAAAACCCCCAAATGATGAAATCCAACACCTTTCTGAGATCAGTATCTATTTCTAGAGGCCAGCATCAATTTTAATCTCGAGAGATCAGACATATGTTTATAACCCATACTGTAGAATATCTCAAGTACGTGCCTAGGAGATTATAAAGACTTTAAAAACTGTTGACAGACAATATTTTCTAAAGGCAAGTTGTATTCGTTAATGACTAAACTGTCCACATCAATTACAAAGTTTTCATAAACCATGCTTTCTATACAATATAATTCTATATAATTGCTTTCTAGATATTTTGTAAGCACTATTAAGCCTAGGAAGGGAGTTAGCTCTACTCCAGTAATGAGACATTGATGTCTTAGTCTGTGAGTTTATACTTTTTGACAGAGCTATGCAAGTCCTTGGTACTTTTTGAAGACAACTTTAATATTGCTGTCTACAAAATACAAAGTACTTATGTACCGCAAAGACAGTACTGGGAACCTTCATTATCTCACTGAGTTAACATGAATAAGACCATTCACCTCTGGAGAATTTTCATTTGATTCTAGACTGTGCTTTTTCTTTTCAGACACTTCCTGTTCAAAGTTAAAGCCATCTTCACACATACAAAAGAAAGAAAAAAAAAGAAATGTTATACCTTTGCTTTATTAGGCAAAAGAAATAACAAAAGGCACAACCTCCATACTGGAAATGTTATTTCATTCTTTAGCCCAAAATTTCCTAAAAAAATCCATCAGAAACCAACACTGTTTGCCCTGTAGCAACAGTGTATCGGTCTTCCAAAGTGCTTTCCACTAACGCCAGATGAATTAGGGAGGTCTTCTATTTTAAGGTACCACAATTAATGCTATTAATCACAATTGTGACATACTACAAAATGGTAGGACTAATACAAGCCTCTATTCCATTTTCTCACATGTTCCATGAAACAGGAAGCTGAGGATACAAGCACATTGCAGAACAGATACAGACTTGTCAGCTTGCTTGCATGAGAAACAAGACTATTAATATGTCAAACTAACATCAGGGAACATTCCAAGGAACATTTTTTGTTCCCACAGACAGAAGTAACATCAAAGCCACATTAATTATGTGGACACAGTGTCTTTTATTATTTATTTTAGTTCAATTAAGTCAATTACAACAGTGCAACTTGCAATTTTCTGATTGTTTACAGAAGCAAACAAAACTGATTTGATGGTTATGTCATGGATTTTCACCTAGGACAGTTCTTGCTAGTAGTCAGAGGTAGAAGATGTTTTTATCACATAAGGCTGATTATTCTATTTTCCCCACCTAGCTGTTTATTTCCCATTAGCTCTCCTACCCAAGACACATACTAAAGCAATAATGGAGCCAACAGGTGGTAACAGCAAAAACATAAAACTTTTATCGCTGTTAAAGAAACTAAGATTTATGCATTATTTGCTAGCAGTAATAGAGCAGAAATCAACAAGAATATATGCAAGTATATTTGCTGGGATAAAGTTCCCAATTTCTCTCAAAAATCATTCAAATGAAAAGAAATGAACACTCAATATGGGTTCAGAAAATCTGCCATAATGGGCAGTTTAATTACCTTTTTCTTCTGCAGTACTTCTAGGAGGTGTTTGAGTTACATCAATTTCTTTGGACACTTCTGCAGCATCACCAGAAATAACTTCCTACATTGTTTTGAAACAAGAGAAGAAAGATGTTTTACTACCCATTAAAAATCATTGCCAGTTACACTAAAAAACCACCCCACCTCGATACATGAGTAGTTATTTCACTCATCAAGGTTTTGTACTGTCTCTTAAAAACTTTGATGTTGAGAAGCTTCATCACAAGTCAGTGGGTGAGATAGTCCCAAATATATTGCATGTATGCCTAAAAAGAATGTCTATCTTGCCCTAATTCCTGGTTTGATTTAGCAGAACTCAGGTACAGGGCAATCTACCCTCCTGAAAAACTCAGGTCAGTATGCCCAGCTGGCACCCAACAATGCTCCATGAGATCCCAAGCTCCCAACTCTTGTGCAACTCAGTCCTCTCAGTTATCCACACCTCAAAGAGGTCCAACACAGACCCCTGCCTTTTTTTTTTGCCTCCCCCACTGAAAAGTATCATCTGCTAGTCAGTTCTTTTGTATTCCAAGACAACACAAAAGTAGCTTAACTATGGAAACACCCCCCAAAATAAACTGCTAAAGGAATTATGATTAGATTTTCATCTTATTTACAATTGCAGAACATAAGAGTTCTTGAAAATACCTTGATGTTACCAGGTTTCGTTTTGGAACACTGACTTTGTTCATCATCTTTTAGCACATCCTGAGCAATCTGCTGTTTGCCTGCAAAAGCAAGTGACAAATGAAGTGTTAAAAAAGTGTCTTCTGTATTTGTCATTTTCATGTCACTTTTATACCAGCTCATTATAACTGAGATTCAAAAGTCTGAAAAGCAGCCTCTTACAAAAATATGAACAGGAAGTTATTCTAACCATTCTTTGAAAAGGGAAGACAACACAATAACAGAAAGGAATTACATGTTTCTTGTATGTTACAGATGTGGTTTCGTTTGCTTGTTTATTTTTAAATATAAGCTAAAAATTGAAATTTGGTACGTAACACATCAAGAAATAGAGAACCAATCTCAACTTCAACTCTCCCACAGACAGCAAAAGCAGTTAATGCTATGTGGGACACTAATGAATACATAACTTTTAATCACTCACTTCATCAGATCACAATTCTTAGAAGAGGAATAAAGGCTCTTATGAAAAAATGGTATTATTAATGATACTAAATTTTTTCTAAATTGTTCTGATGCTGCCAAAAATGTAAGAAGTTGAATCCAGAGCTTGAAGAGATATTACACTGTCAGTCTTGTAATTACTACATCAACAAAATGGCCAACTTATTTTAACACTAACTGCATCCAAATTTAATTTAGAAATGTTTATGCCATTCAATGGGCTGAATTCCTCCTCACTTTTTACTTCCAGACAAAGGCTACACTAAAATTTATTTATTTCCACCTAAGAAAAGGAAGCATGCATCCTCAAAATTTAGGCTTTCCCGATGATCAGCTTACTTATCTTTTATTTTAAAAGTATAAAATTAGTAATTATTTTACAGGCTAAACAGAAAATGTTTCTTCACCTATGACTGAAAAAACTACTCTAATTCTCTCCTGTGCAGTAATTAAATTGGTTTTAATATTTTTATCAAATATATTAACTGAGATACTAGAAATTATTTTGGGAATATAAATTGCTTTGGAGTTTGGAATTTCTCCTATTCTATACTTTCCTCAAAAATACCATTTTATGGTCTAGACACAGTAGAATATGGCTTTGCCACAGAAAAACTTTGCACAAATTCCTGTACTTCTGTATCACTTACATTTTTCTTTATCCAATGTTTCTGAAGATTTACATTGAATTCCTCTGGATCTGTGTTCTTCAGTTATCTGGGTAGCCAAGTTTTCCACCTACACACAAAACACAAAGAAAGATAACTTTTTTTTTTTTCCAGGAAATTTATAAACACAGAAGGGAGGAACTTTTTCCTACTTGCTACTTCCAAGCACAACATACATTAAAATGGAAAGCAGCCGTTGGGAAGGAATTTATTCCTAGAACTCAAATAACATTCCTACTACAGAACAGCATGATCAAAAAACTTCAAACTTGCAGTATTTTCAGAATTTTTGATTGATATTTTTATTGAAAAAAGTCTAAGAATTAAGAACCTTACTACATTTTTTTAAAGTACTTAATCACAGTAAACCACACAGAGTATTTCTGGATTTAACAACATTTTCCTACACTCAGGAACAACAGAATTATCTCATTAGCATCAGAAATCATTAGCAACCAGCATTTCAATACAGTAATAAATATATTACTACCCAAGTTTAATTAATCACAAACACAATTTCAGCCTGCTACCTGTATTAAATGTATTGGTTTTGCTCCATAAGATACACTTTACATTTGCAAGTTTCCAAGTTATCCCTTTTATAAGTTCTTGTGAAAGACAGCATACTGCATTAAATAGGTTTCTAATTGTGACCAAAACCTCCAAGAATAATCCCTATTTTTTTTATCTAGTCTCATGGAGACCAGTCAAGCTTCTTTCTCTCTTGAAATCTTGAAATAGTCATAGACCACGGGACAACAATACAAGATTTCTTTACTGGCAGATTTGAAAGAATAATTAGACATCAACCCACACAGCTGCAGACTTTCAATAAACATAGGCTATACATATACAAAAATAATATTTTCCTTTACAGAATACTTAATGTAAATAGAAGGAAATTCAAGTATGAGAAAAGCAGCAGATTTAGAGAATAAATTTAAAAACCAAGTACTTACATGAGAAGTTTCTTTTTCTAAAGGAGTATTCCTCTGCAGCATATCTATTAAAAATAAGTTTAACACAATCAGAAAAGCTAAGCAAACACAAAGTATCACACTACCCTGTACTTCACCTCCCTGAAAGGATTCCAGACAACCTGAAACTATATAAAACTTACTTTCAATGTCAGAAGAAAGGGACAACCAATCTTCTCTTTAACAGTCTACCCACAAAACAAAACAACTCAGCACAGAATAACTGAGAATCACTTTATGGTTGAAATACAGCCAATGAAGGGGCTGTCATCTTTCAAATTTATGGCGACTTTAAAATTTTAAATATATTCTACCATCTGAATCAGAATTTCATCCCTCACAATCTCAGATTCTGGATCATGAGATGAAGTAGAATGTGATTAAGCTACATTAGAATTCCAGAGAACTAAAGTTTGCATAATTGTATTACTAAAACTTGTAGCTGACAGAATGCACATAAAGAAATTGTCCAGTTGCTAAACTCCACTACACTTTGATGAAGTAGAGCCTCAGCCTTCCATATCACAAAATAGGGAAAATAATTATAAGAGTTGATAAGTGGTCTGCAGTTTTGAAAGCATTCCATGACTTTCAATACACAAAGAGAATTATAAAGAAGCTGCTCCATCAAGTGTTCTTAAACTTTGGTTCATAAAAGCACCAAATTAATACTTTGATTAAAAAAATCTGCTAAAACATTCCAAGCAACTTTCCCTTCAGCTACCACAAAAACATAAACCTAGAATCAAATAAACCCATTTTTTTTTACATAGAGTTTTATGTATTTTGTAGCTTGCTTCTTAAATCTCCATGTTTTAGCAACAATTCTTTCACAGCTATATTGCTGAGTTGCACATCTTTCAATTTTTAAAGCAGTGTCAAATTAAGAGCTAGTTCCTACCCACTCAAACAGCAATGATTTGTTTACATTCCAAAGAATCTTGGACTACTAAACTACTGTGTCTGCTGTTCATACTCATGACAGGACACACATTTGTCTTTTAAACAACTTCCTTTTACGTATGTTGAGCTGTATGTATATATGCATGCATATATACATATAAGAGAGATTACTGTGGGGGAGGAAAAAACCTCTCTACCATGATCTACACAGCATTAGTCTTCAGTATGTCATATCCAACATGATTTACACAACAAATGGACTTTTGTTAAACATTTCACAAGAAACAAGATTATCTCAGCATGTTCAATCTGCACATTTAAAATTTTAAGTACTGTCTGTCTGGGTGACTGAGTGATGGGAAGGGGCAGTTTTACAGGCACTTCAAAGAAACCTAACAGAAAAACCTGTTCAAATTTTAGATCTGTTATTCTGAAGTCTACATTCTTCTAACCAATTCTCAGGGTTTACATTTGATTTCTTGTGAATACAGCATGTCTCTTATTACTCAGCTGAATATACACCACCCTATAACCAGGTATATGCATCTGACTTACCCAGATAATAAAAAAAGAATTCCAGTTTTATACCAATGCTCATATCTCACCTTACAGCTGTTTTTGTTTTCTATTTGGTATGTCTAAAAATTTAGAACTGAGTTTAACAGTGAGTCCCTTCATAGCATATAGGCCTTCCCTGCAACCTTCTGTTAGAGGAAATGCATCTTTAACCTCCCTGGACAATATAAACAGCAGTAACACTGCTACCTCTTGGGATACATTTTAGTTCTGCTTGCTATTCCGGTAACTGAGGATTAGCTCTCATCTGGTCATGTTGTAAACATCTCTGTAATGCATCTGGACCACAAAATCCATCAAGATGGGCACTAAGTTTCTGGTTTCTGGTTTAACAAGAAAGCCAAACAATTGCAATACATAATTTGGGCTTGGGAAGAATGGATTCTTTTTCAGTTTTGGTCCTACTGAAGATTAGTTTAAGTACATGGAAAAACAACCACTGAGCACAGATCCAAGTTGACTAATTTTGGTTCCTAAGTATTAGGTAATTACCTACTTGTAACTGCCCTTCAAATTTGAGTGAATGGGCACAATTATTTTAATCTTTTAGAGAGTAAGAAGAAAAAAAAAAAAAACAACAAAAGAAATTTTCTGTAAAGTCTTTGTGACTTGTCCTATAGTACTTACTATTTTCACATCCTCACAAGGCCTGTCACAGCACCCTAAAACCAAGATGTTCTACATCTATAAGGAAGAAAGCTATTCCTTGGGGAAGTTTATGCATCTTTCCTAGAAAAATGTTTTTCTTTATTTATTGATTCTAAGTAGAATATTAGCAGTTGACTTTTTTAAAATTTCAAATTTTAAAATCCTTTCCTACTTTCAGCATATCATGTTGGAGGAAAGTCTGACCCTCCTTTCCCACAAACCAAATTCAAGGCCCCCTGAACTCCTAGATACAGTTAAAGATTTCTGAAGGCTTTCTTCAGCTCCTTTATACATCATATATAACAGATCTGCAACCCTCTCATCATAAGTAATAGTCCCTTCAGCATGAAACTAAGTTGCTATCAAGCATAAAAATCACCTTTTTGCAATTCTTTAGTCTGAAGATCCACACATCCTTCTTCACTTCTTGCACTTTCAGGCTGTTGTGA
The DNA here is from genome assembly GCA_003676055.1 of Chloebia gouldiae. Classification (NCBI taxonomy): domain Eukaryota; kingdom Metazoa; phylum Chordata; class Aves; order Passeriformes; family Passeridae; genus Chloebia; species Chloebia gouldiae. The sequence goes on along the minus strand of QUSF01000005.1, from coordinate 34,016,461 downwards.
CTAAGCACAAAGTCAAAAGAAAGAAATATTGCAGTTATTCAGAACAATTATGTCTCACTCTGCTCCTGTGTGTCATGATGAACATTGTCCTATCATGAACTATAAGTCTTCAAAAGCTTTCTTCTTATTATTAAGACATCAGTATACATATTAAGAAGGAACAGTCAGAGCTATGTTCAACAGTACAATATTTAGATTTGACCTTAGAGTTAACATTAGTACCTGAGATCAGTTTAAAAAAGCAGATTTCAGGAATTCAAGGTGCAACACCTACTCTGAGCTCCAAATAAAAGCAATAGCCTAAAAATGTTCACCTATACAAGGAAAAAAGAATCTTATGTATAACAAAGTACAATGATCTCCCTTCAACTTGTGTTTTGGGTGGGTTTTTTAGATTTGCTTGCTTTTAAAAAAAATGAAGTTGCAGATCAGCTCCAAGTTACCACTGCATAAATAATGCTATAAGGAGCTAAGTGTATTAAGTCTGTTCTGAACATTGCAAACTCGGCTACAGTTCCACTTCATGGCTATACTGACTCCAGAACCATGTTATGCTGGTAAACAGTGCAGCTGTTTGGAGGTGGAATTATCAGTAATTCCCACCAGATTGAAGCTGACTTCCAGTTTCCTGAAATCCACCCTTTCATAGATGCTTGAATCTCTGAACCATGCTATCCCTCAAAAACCTATTCTCAGAGCTTGACAAGATACATGGCTGCACTCCTGCACCTGAATGAAGAATTAAAACATGTGGAATCCTGCCTACTATGGAACACAGCCCAGCCACACAGACTCAGCTTTGGTCTTACACAAGCTACAGGTGACCATGAGCCCAGACACCCTGGATTACCCAGGGTGACAGCAGAAAAGGGGCTGCAGTTACCAGAACACAGCAGCAGCTCACACACACACAGATGTGTGAGTCTGCAGACTGGCTAGGAAGTGATTCAACACAATGAACTGCAGTGCAGGTTTGTTTACTGGTTCAAAGGACTAAACCAACCTTTGCCAGCTCTAAGAGCTGGAGTGTGGGTGACTGTTTAGCATGCAACATGCACAAAGTATGATACATTTTTAAAAAAACAAACGTCAATGCCTTAGTCACAGAAAGAGTATGGCTGAAAGAGGGAATTATTCCTAACACAGAATAACATGGACAACCCACAATTTAAAGCCAGCTGCTTAAAAAACTACAGCTGAATAACCTGAAAAATTACTCTGTCAAAGTTCTCCAGTTTAAATTTTTAAATCTCCATTTTTGCTGCACAAAAATCAAAACATACAGGAAGAAACCCTAGCAAGATGTATGAATAAGCAAGAAACAGTGTAGTAAAAATTTCTGAATAACATAAATACCTTGTCAGTTCTCACGGTACATTCTAGTTCTTCTGTCAACTTTGGTGAGGCTGCATTATTGCCTAATGAAATACAAATATGGTAAAATTATCAGAATATGTTATTTACAGCATTTATCTCATACTATTTATCTCATACTACAGTAGAATTTTATTTCTGAGTACGACCTCATGAATATGGCACATAAATTTAAACCCTTCCTGTGAACAACAGAAACAATAGCCAGTCTGTTTACAGCAAACCAGCTCAATGAAACCCAAACCTGGCATCTGCAAGAACACAAGTACTGCTGTGTTTTCCTTAAATACAGAAGGCTTGGAAAATATGGGGTGTCAGGATTTAACACAGCTTACTTATGAATTCTGACTTTGGCTTTTTTTTTCTTGCTTATTTATGAATTCTAACTTTGGTCTTTTCTTCCTGCTTTTCCTTCAAAAAGAAACCATCAGCAGATTTTTTTAGATCAAATTCAAAACAGCAAACTACCTCTGTATTAATAAATGCAGAAGTAGGAGTTAATATTAAGGATATATTTTGCTTTAAGTGACAATTAGGTCTAAATCTGTCAGCTCTAGAACCATAATCAACTGAAAATGTTCAATTTCTACAGAGACTGAAAACTCAGTAGTTCCTGTTAGCATCAAAACAGTTTCATAAAATCATAAAACCCATTCCCATTTCATTCACCAGGGCAACAACTGTATGCTTGTAACATCTTAAAAACAGGCCATGGCAACAGCATAGTCTCATGAGTTTTACAGCATTTTCAGAAACCTATTTCAAAACCCTGTTTTAGAAAGCTTTTCCTAAACAAAAAGAAATACTTATAACATGATAACTCATCAATGATGCATGCAAAGTGATTACATGATGGTTGCAGTTCACAGAATAAATACCATTACCATTTATAAAAGCTACATCAATGGACAACAAGGATTGAGGCAAGCACTGAGACAGGAATACTTTACTGTGTAGTATTTTACACTTTCATGGCTCATTTGCCTCTTGTATAAACAGCAAATAACATTTTCCAAGCTTACTAAACCAGCATCTTTCCTAGAAAAATTTGTAAAATCCCAAAATCTGCAGAGACAGCTTTCTCAACCCAAATGTCAACAAAACTAGAGAGTAAAGCCAGCCTTTAAGAAACTGGACCTAAATCCACATTATAATTTTTTTTTTAAATTCTAGCAAAGAGACATGAGAAGATTAAAAAAAAACAGTACTTGACCAGCATCATTCCACTTTGTGTGGCATAGATTTTTCTACAATTTAATTTCCCCAAAATTTATAATGAAGTCACAACCTTGACTTCATTAAAGCATCTGCACAATTCATTAATGTTCAATAAACCTGGTGCTTCAGCTACTTCAGAGGGTCAAAGAAATGCAAGGTCAAAAATAGTAGGATGTTCATTACACTGTATTTTAGGAACCAGCAACCATGCAGATTCACTTCAAATGTCAGTGTAGAAAAATAGATCTGGATATAGAGTATGATATCCTTAATGCCATATACTATCATTTTCTATTTAAAATAGACATCTACTGCTCACTTAAAATACTTATTTAGGATAACTGGCTGATTCCTTTGTAACATGAAGCAGAACATAAGACAAAATTAAGTGTAATATAGTTAATCTGAACATGACCACTAAATAATAACCCAGAGAAAATCTGCAGTTGTGATTAAGAATGGCCAATCTTAACCTTCAAAATTATTATGAGCATATCTTTCTAAAATTATGAACATATGTCAAAATGAAATGCAACCTCTTTCCTAAAAAACTTTTTGAATTTCGTAACACATTAATAACAAAACCCATGTGCACCTCCATAATAACTACCCCTTGCAAATAACTTTAGATATTGGCTGACGACTTTAAGTCAATGTATTTTAGTAATTTCTTGCACTCTGATATTTGTTTTCCAACACAACTCAAGTAATTGTGCTCAGCTGGTCTTGTTCACCCAGAATCACATGCTTATTTATTTGTCACCAATTCTTAAGTGCATAAAATAGCCATTTTGCAACTAACAACGAAGTGAGGTATATCTGAACAGTACAACTTATTCCTAACTATAACAGTAAAATGCATCTGTTTATGACAACTTATGAAGAATTAAAAAAAAAAAATCCTCACCTGAATTAAAGGTTGCATTACTTTTCTGAAAAGTAACTTTGATGCCAGTATCACCTGTTTTGACCAAGTTGGTTTTCTCATCACTGTCATATAGCTTTTCTACATGCAACGAAGTGAGGTCCCTTTTTTTCCCTAGTTGTGCTTCTATTGTTACTTCACCATGGTTGGTGTTTACAGTCACTTCATTTGCAGAAACTAAGGAAAGAGCCTGTGTATTAGGCAGGGGAGTCCTTATTTCGGGTAAGTCACTTTCTATAAGTACGTTCGAATTTAATTTATAGTTTACAGTATTTACAGCTTCACTCTCTTTTGCTGCTTCTGAAATTGTACTTGAGAGTTCTGATTTAATGCTCCCACACAAAACATCTTCCTCTTGCTCATTGTCCTCACCTGCTTCTGGGGAAGGACTCTCAGCAGTCTCTGTACTAATCTCCACACAAAGGGCCTCATCTACACTCAAGAGGTTCACTGCATTTTCATCTGATTCTCTGATTTCACTGTCTGCTGTGGCCTGAGATGCTGCTGATTCTGTCCTCACCCCACTCTCATGTGTCTTGTTCTCTCTACCAACAACAAGCAAAGAATTCCCGCTTTTTTCTGGGCCTGCAGTTGAAAGAACGCATTCAATCTGGTTAGCAGTATTAAGAATTTCTTCACTTTTGTCTTTTACTTCTGTAGTCTCAGTAGCAAGTTGACTTTCTTCTATGACTGTGAAGGTGAAGAGACTATCACATTCTTCCATTGTGCTCAGAGTGATCACTGCCCCCTCCTCCTTATCTTCTACATTTGAATCAGTGTGTTTATCTTCACTGTCAGTTGCAACTCGTAGAACAGGAGCTCCACATTCTCCCACAAAAATCACAGAACCTTTGCTTTTCCCATCTGCATTGAAAGCAGTTAGTCCAAATTGTTCATCTACAGTTGCAGTGGTCTCCACCACCCTACATTCCTCTGATGCATTTGGAGAGAGAATGGCACCTTCATCTCCTGCTACGATGAGCTGACTTTCATCTTGTGGTGCTGCACTGATCAGGACTATCTCACATTCTTCTGTCATGCTTGTAGTAATCATAGCAGCTTCACATCTTCCTTCTGTTTCTGAAGCAGTGAGACTGTTTTCATCTTGCACAGCTACACTAGACATAGGAGCTTCAAAACATTCTGCTGTACTTGTAGAGATCATTAGTGTTTCATTCTTTGACTCTGTGTCTGAGATATGCTGAATCACCTCTTCCGTGACTTCACTTGACATTAGGATTACTTGTTCTTCCACAACACTTGTAGAAATCATAGCACACTCATCCTTTTCTTCCTTCCCACTAGCAGTTGGGTGACTTCCATCATCACCATTATCGTCTCCTCCTGCACTGGATTCACTAGGCATGGGAACCTCATATACCTCCATATCTACAGAAACCATAGTATTCTCATTTATTTCTTCTGTTTTCACAGAGGGGAGCTGACCATCATATTCAATAGCTGCACTTGACATAGGAGCCTCAAATTCCTCCACAATACTGGTGGAAATCATAGTGCACTCATCTTTCTCCTGCTTACTGCTGTAAGTATTCACACACTCTTTAAACTCTGTAGCTGTGCTGGGCATAGGCACTGTGTCTTCAGTGTCTATTAAGATCTTAGAGTTTTCCCCACTTTCATTCACTCGTGCAACAGCAAGTGGACCTTCTTCAGCATCTGTGGCTGAATGTAAAGGAGCATCTTCCACTGTGCTGGTAGAGATGACATCACCTTTTACCTTTACTTCTCTGTCAGCAGGAGTATGAGAAGTGTCATCCTTCTTTGGAACTGCACTACTTATGGAGGCATCAAGTCCATTGCTGTCAAAGAAAGTCATGGCTTTCCCATGTTTGTCTTCAGCACCAAACTGTGTCTTATCTTGCACTGCCATAGCACTAGTCATGGGAGCCTCACATTCCTCAGCATCTGAGGGAAGCAAGGTGCCTTCACACTTTCCTGTCTGTGCAGCTAGGGCACCCTCATCTGCAGCACTTGCACTGGTCACGCTGCTTTCAACAATGCCTTTATCATTTCTGCAGTCTGGGCCACAATTACCTTCTTTCTCTGCACTTGTCATGCTGTCGACAGTAAGCTTATTTACATCTGTGCCAGCCACTCCTGACTCAGCTTCCATTTGTTCAGCAACTATGCAGATAATGGAACTTTCACCTTCTTCTGCACCTATACAAATTAGTGCACTTTCGCTTTCCACTCCTGTACAAGTAGAAGCATGCTCATTTTCTTCATTTCCTCTTCCTGTACTGGACACAATATCCTCACCTTCCTCATCCTCTTCTTTTGAGCCTGTACTAGTCACAAAACCTTCATCATCACACAGACCTACACTAACTGTAGTGATACCGGCGTCTTCCTTTGCCCTTGTACTGTCCATTAGACTTTCACATTTTTCAGTTTCTAAACAAACTACAAATCCCTCGTTGCTGTCTTCTAGCCCTGTGCAGACTGCTGAAATTTCAGCATCATCTTCTGGGGTTATGCCTGTGCTGGTCACTGCACTTTCGCCATTTACAGTATCCTCAGATTTGTCACCACTAGTTCCAGCTGTAGCACTGTTGTTTGTGACCACTGCAACACATGCACCAGTTACAGTGTTTTCTCCTTGGGTATCTGTACCAGTCACAGAGCAGATGATGAAGTTATGACCTCTATCTTCTGCACCTGTGCAAGTCACAGTACCTTCATGTTCTTTTACTTGGCCAGCTGTCACATTGCCCCTAAATTCACCTGAATTATCAACACTGGTTGACCCTTCACCTGTTTCTGTCCCTGCACTAGTTACAGCTCCATCGCTCTCCATTTCACCTAAGCAGGACACAGAACTTTCAAATTTGCCTGTATCTACACAAGTTGAGGTATTTTGCTTTTCTTCGGAGCCTGCACTAGTCACAGCATCATCTTTTTCTTCTGTCCCAGCACTATTCACACTGTCTTCAATTTCTACTCCACTTGGGTTCACTGAATCCTTACCACTTTCTTCTGCATCAACCATGGTACTGTCACCATTTTCTTCTCCTTCTGTACTTGTTAGGAAGCTTTCACTTTCTGCTAATCCTTCAGTGACAACACTGCCACCACCTTCTTCAGCTGCTGCAACAGTACAGTCACCAATATCTGCTCCTGTGACAAAACTGCAGCCCTCACTACGTTTTACCCACATGCCTGTTGTGAAACCTTCATCAGCTTCTATGCTTGTGCATATTACTGTCACCTCACTTTCTTCTGAGCAAGTGGTTGTAGCATCACTCTCCTTTCCAGAATGTGATGTACCCTCAGCTCCTTCTCCTCCTGTACTAGTTGCCATTGCAGTGCTCTCAGTGATCTTTTCTGTGCTAGTTCCTATCACACTGGCAGGAGATTTTTGTAGGCTGCTATACAACAAACTAAGTTTATTACTTCCTGCACTGGTACCTACAGCATTACTTTCATTTTTGTCTTCCATGCTAACCACATTAGTCCCTTCTTGCCCATTAGCTATAACAGAGCCTTTGAAACTTTCCTCGGGAACTCCTTCAGGCACTAAAACAGAGGAAGACTGGATCATATCATCACTGTCATGCACCTTGTTCTCTTCCACACTATCCATCATTGTGCTTCTTTCTCCCTTTGTGGAAGGATCTATATTCAAGCACTCTCTTCCTTTTCTTTTTGGGTTAAGTTCTTTTGTTGTTACATTTCCATGATCTTCAGTTATGCCAGACATCAAGTTTTCCTCTTTTCTTTTTAACTTCCTGTATTGAAAGCCTTCTGATTTTGCTGCTTCACTGTAATCTTTTTGCCTACATAACCCAGCAGTACTGTCTTCCATTGCCTGTTCATCAGGCTGGGACACCTCATTAACTTTTTCCACTCTGTTTGCCACAATGGTGTTGTCACCATCATTTTTCATGACAGAACTCGGCACTGCATGATCTTGCTCCTGTACAACCCGTGCTGTATCATTCTTCAAAGGGAAAGCATCTTCCAGTAAGGAAGTCCCATCTGAATTGTGGCATTCTTTAGACATGGTACCTAAAGAATCTGTAGAGATATCCATATCCACAGACTTTGCATTAGCAGCATCTTCTCTTGAAGAATTAATTGCTAAAGGAATATCATCTGAATTAGAATTTATCACAGTTCTTAAATTCTTTGGTCTTCTGCTATCTTTCGAAGCCTGATCCTTACTAGATGCATTCTTTAAGGTTCTACCACTTGTTTCATACACAATACTTGTTTTATAAGCCCCTTGTTTACCAGGACCTTGAGCCATGGAAGCTTTTTTGGACAAAGGGTCTAAGGCACCAACTTGTTTATTTGAAGTATCTTCTTGTTCAACAGTTTTTTCAGCTGCAGGCAGAAACTGTGATTCACAGGCTTCAGGATCTGCCAAGCTGTGTTTTAACTCCTTATTTGAGACAGAACGAGATCCTTTTTGTTTTACTGCACACTTCGCATCTGTGGCTTGGAGAGAGTTTTGAATGTTTTTTCCATCAATTTTAGATGCTTCATGTGCTTTTGTTTTTTTCAAATCAAGTTCAACCAGCTCTTCCTCATTACCAGCATGCAAGTTATCATTATTCATAGTTGCCTTTTGAGGGGCTGGAACCTGGTTGCTTTCAGTTGTGCTAGCTGATTGCTTTTCCTCCTTAAGTAAATATTGGTTTGATATACTGCCCTTCCTATTTTCACAGGACACCTTCTTGCTTTGTTTTTTATCTACTGCCATTGAGACGTTAGATAATCTTTCATGCCCACTCTCCATTTCTTTAGTATCTTTACCTTCCAATTTGATGTTCTCTTCCTTCTTCTTTATTTCCTTGTTGCTGTGCTTCAAGTTTCTGCTTTTATGACCTTCAGCAGAGAACCTTCTTTCTAGTTTGGAATTACTTAAATCTTTATCACTTCTGTATTTCTCTTTTACAGCCCCTTTTTCTCCAGAATGTAACTTAACTCTGTGACTAAAGTCTTTTTGTGATCCCTGAGTTGACTGTGGGCCACTTGAAAGTTGAAACTCGGCACCGCTCTCTTCCAAACCTTTATCTTCATTCTTCGATTTGTGCTGTTTATCTGAATCATTGTCTTCCATGCTCTTATCTTTGTCTAGTTTCTGTCCAGTGTCTTGTTTTGTTAATTCCTGTAATTCTGTTTCAGATGCTTTGAACTGTTTACTATGACTCTTTGATTTGGACTTTACCAAAACCTTGTCTTCTGCAAGGCTCTTAGATCTTCGTCTGTCTTTATGAACACCATCTTCAAGTTTTACATTACTATCAGAGTTAGTTGATTCTATTTCATGTTTATCTTCTGAATAGCTTTCACTCCTTCTGTGTGATGCTGAACCAGGTTGCTTTGAGGCACTTAGGGAATCCTTCTGTGGCTTAGAATCACTCAAGGACCTTTTGGTCTTGTATTCTGCTCTTGGTTTGTCTGTTGAGAGATGTCTGTCTTTTTTGTTTTCTTTCCGCAGCAATTCTTCAGCTTTTAAGGTTGACTCAGAAGGGTTTTTACCATCTTTTCCTGTTACTGATACTCTCCGTTCACTTCGGTGTTTACTTTTTCTTTCACATTTGTCATCCGAGGAAGCCTTTATTTGTTGATTATGTTTCTGCCCACCATCCTCTCCTTTCAAACTTCGCTCAAATGTAGGAAGTTCAACATCTTCACCTGACTTGTGCATACCATCTCCTTTATATTTATGCTTTAAAGGAAGTTTATCTTCTAAAGCAGTTCTTTCCTTTTCATTTTTATCTCTGTAAGACTTGGCTTCTTTTTTGGCAGAATTTCTCATATGTTGAATTTCTGCGTCAGTATCTTTTTTGGGGTGTTTTTCATTCTTAGATATGGATTTCTGCTTCTGTGGTTCTTCAATATTGACTTCTGCTTTATCAAGTTGTTTTTTCGCATCCCTTGTTTCGCTGTCCTGCTGAGCTCCTTCAGCCTGAAGAGAAGTGGAGGTTTTTCTTTTATGTTCTTTTTCTGCTTTAGAATCACTTTTGCTTTCCTCAGCTGAATGTCCCCATTCTGAAAGTCTTCTAAGCTGTTTACAGATTTCATTTTTTCCATGATTGTGCTTCAATTCTTTGGAAGAATTTTTTTCACAGGTCTACAAAAGAAATTTTTTAAATATATATAAATATACATTACACAGTTCCCTCACTTATGTGCCTGAACACAACTGGAAAGCAAGCACAAAATCTTGAAAAAAACCTTAACACACTAGGGAATACACTTAACATTGTAATAAAAATTCATTTTAGCCAGGAAATGAAAATTGCCATTTTCCTTTCAGCTATCTGCTATAGCGGAAAAACTGAAAGCAGGACAAGTTATCCTTAAGCTGTCTGAACTTTATTATTTTTTCTTCATAAGATAATTTTTCTAAAATGAAGGGTTTTTGAATAGACAATCACAATTTCAAGTATTCTGTAAGCTACTTTAAATAGCTATTATGCCATCTGGTAAAACAAAACTATAACTAAAAATCTGAAACTAAACAACACACCAAAACCTAAAAAAGCTGCATCTAGATTTCTACTTGAACTTCTGCTCTTTTTAAAAACTCAGCATGCTTCACAGATTAGGGCTCAAACTGCATCTCAGGTTGTACTACAACATGCATCAGCACTGAAGCCAGATTTCAGTGGCTACTGGAATTCAGAAAACATTACTACAGTGATGTCTGATCGCTAATACAACTGAAGGAACAGGCAGGGAAAAACTTAAGAGTGAGAACGACTGCAATTATACGCAGCTTGCTGTGGACATATGAAAGAGTACTACCAGAATTAAAAGGAAGATCATAAGATTTATCTTTAAGAGACACCTACCTCATTTGTCTTTTGCATTTCTTTAGAATCTTCTTCAGATGGCTCATTTTTCTTTCTGCAGCTATCTTCAGCATGCCTGAAACAGGTATTTGGACAATTTAATAAAGAACAATTGGTACCAGCTTACCACTACTTTACAAACTTTCTGCTTTCAAAGGTGAACACGAGAGAGAAATGCCCACTAAAAATACAGAAACTGCGCATAATCACCAAACTTCTGACTAACCAATTCACCCAGACTATCTTCTCTTGCAAAATTATATATATTAGTTTCAAAAATACCCTGAATACCAGTGCTTTTAAGCAGTATTAGTATGACATTAGTACTGTTGCTATCCTTGTAAAATGGGTAAAAGTCCTCCTTGCCCCTTTTTTACCTATATGTAGACAGTTATGAACAAAGGCACATATCTACCTGAAACATCTAACGATGAAACCAACTTTTGCCTATTAGATGCACAAACATGTAAAAGCTCTCCATTCTCATGCCTTTATTACCATTCTGTGAAAAATCACAGACTGCTACTGCAGTCTGAGCTGCAACATATCGAATCAGCTGTAATTTTTCTGCCAGAATTTCATGTTTATTAGTAACAATATTATGCAAATATTTTAAGAAAAAACTGTTTAAATGGATAAGGCTAAGCACAAAGTTGAAAATAACCTTTCCAATCTGCAAAAATTAATATTCAAAACATTAAGTGCTTTTGAGCAAATACATAAATACCTTGAATCTCTTTTTCTTTTTCTGCTCAGGGCCACTTTTTTTTCCAAAAATTTCTGTTCTTTAAGCACATCCTTAATGCTGGTACCAGTTGTTTTTGACTCTAGACTTTTTGATGAAGGTTCTTCTAATTGTAAGCCACTTTTTCCTAAAATAATACACAAATGGTGAAATACATACACATCATTATATTAATGCTTCAGCTATAAACATGACAGAAAGCAGTACAAAGAGTATTCAGGTATAGCAGAGAATAGCAGTTAGGTGTTAATTAAGCTTAAGCAGTGTAATGCGTATATGAAAAAGTGAAGACGAAATTCTGTATTAATACTTTGCTGTATAATTTTTTTGTTACATCACTGTTGAAATGTTGGGCTATTAAAGGAAGGAAATTACTACAGCCCTATATGACTATTATTCAAAGCTGAATGTTTTATTTATTCTATGGAGGGAAAGCGGGAGCAGGGTGATGTGGGCTACTCACAGCTTTTCTTCTCATACCTTTAGCATTCTGATTTCCAGGTTTTAGGGATTTCGTCTTCTCTGCAGCCTTCTGTTTACGTTTTTCTTCAAGTCTCTCTCTGTTCATTCGTCTTCTAAGGAGTCTCTCTTCTTTTTCTTTGGCCTAGAGACACAAAACCAAGGAAAAAAATTTATCATTCTTTAACTACAAATATAAGTCTAAACCCCATAGAAAACAGAACACTGTAGAGTAAGCCAAACTAAAACATAAATACACATTAGAAATAATATAAAAGTTAACGGAATCCTCTAATATTTTTGTGAAGTTAAATTAGCTAAGCTGCAGAATTTCCTTGCTGCTCAACACTGCAGACCGAAGCTATGCAACCTTCTTAAAGAACGTATGTTCTATCTGTATGTATATACAACAGATACGTATTTATTATAAGTATAAATATATGTATCTGGCCAACAGAGAAAGTCTAAAAGAACTACTGCTCCCTGTTCTCTGTGCTGGCCCTTCTGCCACGGAACACAGTGCATATGCTTAAATCTGTTTCCATTCTCATTGGCTGCAGACTTGCTACAAACTACTGATTTCATGGTCAGCAAGGACTATATTTGTAAGAGCTGAGGTAATGAAGTTGCCTGCCGTACTCAACACAAGCCTGATCTACTAAAAAACCCCACTGAAGGCAGGCTGCAGGTAGATATAGGCTACTTTTTTCATCCAAATTCTCATGGTATTTTGGCAGGAGGGGAAGGAGACAGAAAATTCTGTAATTGCTTTACTATAACCAGCAGAGCAAAGTGCTGTGCTGGAAAGCAGATCATGCCATACTGACGGAAACCCGATGATAGGAGAGCTGTAGAACAAGGAATAAAAATATACTGAAGGGAGAAGTAACTGAAGTCTCCTCCTTGCACAAACCATCACCAAACCAGAAGTGAAGTTTCTGCTCTAGAAAGTTTTGGGGCCAGAACGTGAGCAGTAGCAAAAGCCGCACTCACAATGGACTGACGGCGCTGTTCTACGGTTCGTTCATCGTCCGAATCACTGAAGTATTTGGAGTACAGGAAAGGCTTGCGAACATACGCGTGGCGAACAGGCTTGGCTTTCCCATCGCTCAGCTCGTTCGCATGGGGCTTCGTCTTACTTGGACTGTTTTTCTCCTCTTCATCTAAGGAAAGGAGGGTGAGTGTAGAGATATACTGATAAATTATGACAGTGCTTTCAACAAAACTTAAGAAGGCAAAGCTACTCAAAATGTATCAACCATTATTTACTCTAAAACCATAAACAGTTAATAGAGCTAAATCCTTTTAGTATCAAAATATCACTAGATTATAAAAAAATCAAAAGTGCATTGATGTGTTTGTGTACATCATTCAGCCAAAAAATTGCATGACACAAGCCCAGTAATAAACCAGGACACAACAACTGCGCTTACCCCACTTGCCTCTAATCCCACTACCCCTTTACACATAGTATTTAGTAGCTAGCTATGCATGAGAAGCCTATGTAATTTCTTCTATGTGTTAAATTTTAGTTCTCTCCACACCAAATGTATCAGTACAGTATTTGAGTACATAAAAACTAGTTGGATTAATGAAATACATGCACAAAACATACTGTTGTTTACACACATCTAAATATTAATCTAGTAAAAATACATAAATATATTCCAGTTTTATCAGGATTACTAGAAATAGTGCAATACTGTATAAAGTATTTGTATTCATGAAACATACTTAAGGCTTGCTTTCCTTTCATAAATATTTAGTCATAACTGAACACAATCTGTGATCTTTCAAAGTAAGACCTAAGCCAGAGAATACACAAGCAATTCAGTGCTTCTAAATTATATTTTGAGAGCAGAAAAGGTAAGCTGTGAGCATACTAGAAAGAACTCATTCAGGTACTAAGGCATTCTGCATTATAAAGTGGAAAGTTTTATTAACTGCAGAAATCAGTCTGAAGTCTGTACTATACAGGCAGAACACAAACAGGCAACACAGCCAGTGAAATACTTGGTGTTTCTGAACTTTTAAAGCTAGATCCATTCCTGTTCTTTCTACTGTGGCCAAGCTCCTGAATCCTAAGGCTCTACACCCAGTCCGGTCTACAAAGTCAGCTACAACCACTACCCTGGATCACAAAGCCCTCCAGTGTTATTCCAAGTTGATGGCAACTAGGAAGGGAAGAAACCTCACAGAACAGTGACACTCACCATTAAGGGCTTTGTCACCATGTAATACTGTAGCATAATAAAGATTTACAGTGTTTAGAGGATACTATATTATATGAATAAAAATATTCAAAAAGTAAATCCACTACTCATCTTTTGCAAATGCACAAATATTATCCAGCTGACATTCAAAGCCTCTCTCATAGGTAGGTAAAATATTACAAACTCTCAAATTTATGACATGGTACACTTAACAAAAGCATTACATACTCTTTATTCCCAGTTAACAATGTAATTATTTTACCACCTGATGTGATCTCCCCCTCTTCAGTACTGTCAGAAATTACAGGCTCCTCTTCACTCTCCTCTTCAAAGGAAGAAAGGTCACTGGTATGGACAGAGCTGACTGTGATGTCACTGAGTACATCCATATCTGAATCTATTAACATATTTTCTTGCAAAGGAAAAAGTAAAAACAAAGAGCTGTAAGGCAGCACATTGAGTTTGTTAAACTTCTCCTACCAAAACATCAATTTTGTTACTGAAAACAAAACTATGTTAAGAATTAGAAATAAGAAAACAAAATCATACCATAACAGTGTGATTAAATAACCAGGCTAACTCTGGTTTATTCAAAATAAAAATCACTCTGAGGTAGAACTATGAACTTTAAATGAGGATTGAAACTGTTGAGAGAACTTGCCAGATTAAGATGACCACACCTGAGAAATCACACACCTGAGAAATCAAAGGTCATCTGAGTCCTAATTAAGGTACCTCAGTTAGGAGAGATGGAGGAAATCCAATTGTCATTAGCAGACCAGTTTGCCAGAACTAGCAGAAAACTTACATTCCAAATATACTGATTCAACTTCTGAATTAACTTAAAAACCTCACTCCTTCATCTATATTTTCAGCAACAGCATTTCCCACACCATACCTTCTTTAGTGCTTTCAGACGTTTTATGTTTATTGCTATTTTTTTCTGGAACTAAGTGTTTCACTGGTTCTGACTCTTTTGTTTGCCTTTCTTCTTTTGACTTTGTAGTATCATCGCTTTTCTTTGAATGATCAGATTTCTTGTCAAGCTTTTCCTTCTTTTCTTTTCGTCTTTCACTTTTTTCACTGCTCTCTGGTTTCTTGTCTAATTTATCCAATAATTTACTCTTTACATCTTCACTTTCCTGTGGAATATCTTTACTTGTAAATGAATTAGTATCCTTTGCTGAATTTTTTATTTCTTCACTTTGGCAGGGAAGCTCATTTAAATCTTCACACTTTGCAAGTGTTTCAGCCCCTTCTCCAGAAAGGTCACAAATTGCCTTTTCTTTGTCTGGCAAGTCCTCTGCATTTCTCTCTTTATCAGTGCTAGCATCCACACTCTGCTGAGATGAGAGTTTTTTTGCAACTTTGTCATTGTTCTTGGGATTTGAGGTCTCTGTTGAAGCCCTGGCAGCACTTGCTTCTTGATTAAGAGATGTTATTGTTTCCAAAATGGACATTGCATCACTAGCTACATTAGCACTTGGAGTTGCAGCAGAGACACCTTGAATAGTAAAAAAGAATAGTTTTACTTCACCCTAGTTTCCGTAATTCTGTTCTGATAGAAGGTTAAACATGTAAAAAGAAACACAACAAGCACTCTATAAAATACACATACCTAACTAACATATTTGACTAATTTTGCCTAGAGAGATTTTGGCTTAAAAAAAAAAAGAACTGAACAAAAATCTCCAAGATGTGTTGGGGCAGCATGCACTGTATGATTACTAGAGATCCATTTTGCTCTGTGCCACTGCCACTGTTCCTGAGCTCTGCCTAGAGAAAGTGAGGATTGTCAATGGGAGTGACATCTGAACACAGCCCTTGTTCAACTTTACCAACATACTAATTCAGATGACTCTGGCTAGAATACTACATATATAATACATATTCTATGTATGTATATATATATATACATATATATGTATATACACTGCAAGCGCAAGTTGGTAGCTCGCACCTCTAATATCTCCATAAATGTCATAGAAAATCAAGTCAGCATAGTGACTATATAACAAGACTATCAAAAAAACCTCATCACTTTTCATTTTAGAACCAGCTTTGAAGACGAACCATTAGGCAGACTAGCACTGAGAACTGCAGCTGGCTTGCTAAGCCATTTTAAAGGAAGTGGGCCTCACAGGATAAAGGTCTGGATTTAAATAAAGATTACAAAGAGATGGATGGCTGTGGAGTCTCTTGGAACAGGAAAGAATGGACAATTACCTGCACGAGTGTTTAGAAGTTGATACAGGTAATATTAGGACCATCCAAATTTTATGACACACAACTGCACAAGTAACTGTCTCTTAAATAATTCTTTCATCTCTACTGATGGACAAAAACGTTGCATCATTCTTCTCTTACACATCTATGTCTTATCTGATCCTATAATACTGAGACCAGCTTTTCTCCCCACAATAAACTGATCCCTCATAATCTCAAGCAGAAGTGAACAAGTGACATGGTCACAGCGTGACATCTCTTTTGCCTTCTACATTTAAACATAGAGTAAGAGAAAAGTGTTCTGGAATGCTGCCTGGAGCTCAGCTTGCTAATACTAATAGTATTAAGGTAGCAGAAAACCTAGTAAATGATTGTGCTCTCTTAAACACCATTCTTTTGTTAATATACTACTCAGAGAAATGGTAGAATACCTTGTACTGTAACAGAAGCATCGGCTTTCTCCTCACTTGGAGATGTACTGGGGCCTGCCTCCTCTTTGTGATTCAATGTGGCTAAAAATTCATGGACAGCTTTTTCCACCTGAGGTCTGAATGTGTGGTTGATCTTTGGGTCCACAACCTGAGAAATAATTCTGTCAATTCCTGATTCCAACATTCCAGACCTGGAACAAAGTTACATAAATTAGTATGAAAAATTAGTTTTTAAGAACATATTAATAAAATACGATCATTTAGACATGCTCCAATGAAGCACCAGTGTTTCCTGAGCATTCCCACTGTTACACATTTAGCCTGCGCCTTCCCCGTAAGAAAAAAATGTGCTAAAGAAACAAAACAATCCAAGCACATGGAATTAATACAACAAGCAGCGTGTTGTTACATCCTTTGTGGTTACAAGTGTCATCAAACTGCAAACACAGTATTTTGGAAAAAAATTTAGAATAAACTTTGTATTAGGAATTACCACAGCAAAAAAGAGATGAATTACAGATGGCATGAGGCATAAAAAACTACTACACCACTCATCACTACCCTAAGTAACTTTCTGCCCAGGATTATGTGGCAAGTTCTTCAGCTTTATAGAACACATTTAGCCTTCAGTAAAATAAAAACGAAAAGAAAATCCGTAGTTATAAAGGTTATCTTTTTAGAACCCTGTAGTCTTTTGTGGGACATATGACACCTCATTGCTTTTTTAACAAGAAAGAACAGTTTGCTCCTTTCTCTACAAACCAAACAGTCCTCAGTACAAGTTATCAATGGTACCACCACAGTACAACTGATTAAGTTTGTCCCCAAATCCGTGGTTTGGCCCAATTTAATGGCCAAACTCATGGTACTTTGAAGACATTTCCTAATGTTTCTTGTGAGTGTAAGATTTGAAAAGAAAGTCCAGAGGAACCTTCATGAAATAATGTCATATCAGGTTAAAGTGTCTGACAAAATTTTAACAATAACACCAGTTCTTAAAACCTCTTCTCTGTCCAGCTAGATTTAAATAAATTTTTCTATTTTGTGACTTTAGCTTTAGACTCTGCAGAGTTTAGTCTGTGGAACGTTTCTCCTTAGCTCTAAAAATGATAATTGCAATTTTATTAACACCGCCCTTAAAAGAAAAAGCAAAGATAGCATTTAGCTAGGGAGTTACATCTCAAGTCAAAATCGAGTTTTCCACCCCTGCATAAACTTGGATGAGATCAAAGAACATCTGCAGTCTAATTCTGACTAATACTGAGAGCAAGTTACTACCTCCAGTAGTATTCCATTTTAAACAGTGAGAGGGGAAAACAACCCAACTTCTTCAGACGTTTCTCTTAAGAAAGCAACCCACTTTACATTGACCCAGACCCTTTGTCACCTATCACAGTACACAAGCATGCTCAGAGAAACCCCAGAGCTGTCACTTACTTGAGAACCTGCTGCCTAATGTTATTTCTCAGCTGGTTCTTGTTGAGATGAGGACTCCAGGTATGAGTTGCCAAATGGTTGGAAACAAAGTTGTCAACGCGCTGTCTCAAATTCTGGTAGGCAGGCTAGAAAGCAACAGCAGAGAGGTTGGACGGGAAGGATCATGTAAGTGGCTGGTTATCCTCCCGGAGGCCAGGCTGCTGCAGCAGGGAGCCCCGTCGGAAGCCCCGGTGCTCTTGCAGGTGCCCGGCGGCGGCGGCAGCGCGTTAAACGCTGCCCCGCCGAGCCCTGCGCGACCCGATCGTGTGTGACCGTGCGCGCACGGCCGGCCGGCCCGCGCTCCCGCCCAACACGGGGCTCCGGCTTCGCTCCCCGGCCGCCAGCGGAGCCGGCCCCGCGCGGGCCCGGCGGCCGCTCCGCACCGCCGAGCGCGCTGCCCCGGGCCGGGCCCGTCCCGACCCCCCGAGCCTCCGCTCCCCCCGCCCGCACCTTGGTGTCCACGTCGGCCAAGCAGTCGCGGCGGAACTGGTCGAAGAGCCCCTGGCTCTTGAGGTGGTTAACGATCATGGAGACCAGCTCGGGCTCGGCCGCGCCGCCCCCCGCGCCGGCCCCGGCCCCCGGCAGCGGCGGCGGCTGCTGAGGGGGCGGCGGCGGGGGCGGCGGGGGCTGGGGGTTGGTGGCCATGGGGGCGGCGGGGCGGCGGCTGCTGCCGGCGGTGCCGGCCGGGCCCCGGGACGGGGCTGCTCAGCGAGCAGCGGCGGCGCTGGCCCCGGAAGCGGAAGGGGACGGCGGGAGGAAGCGGCGAGGGGGGAGGCGGAGGCGCCGCCGCCGAGAGCGGCGCCATCGGCGCGGGACGAGCACTGGCGGGGCCGCGCGCAGCCGCCGCGGGCCCTGCACAGGGGCGG
>QUSF01000005.1:33947981-33985759 GCA_003676055.1 Chloebia gouldiae | reverse complement strand
TTATTTTATTTTATTTTATTTTATTTTATTTTATTTTATTTTATTTTCTTTTCTTTTCTTTTATTTTATTTTATTTTATTTTATTTTATTTTATTTTATTATTTTATTTATTTCTAATTAAAATGTCCTTCTATACGTGCTTGTTTTAGCCAAAATTGTGATTTACCTCTTGTTGAAGAGTCTGAAGAGACAAGATTATAAAAAGTATGATCCCTCCCCATAAACTAAAATCCTATGCAGCATAACAGAACTTTCTTTGCAAGCATGCAATATAGCATCTCAAAAGAGAAAGGGAGCCAGGAGAAAGATACATGAACTTTCAGAACTCAATAAAAGCTGGTAATAGTGAAAGTTTGTGAAATCTACCATTCCTGAAAAACACCTGTAGGAGTAGATTATGCCTTGACTTTTCCTGACATGATTTCATTAGTTGTGGTGGTAGAGTACTGCATGTAAATCAGAGTGGGATTTTACCTTTATGTAGCAGAGGAGGGAAGGACAGATCTGTCATATGCCAAATTTCTCACTTTGCCTGAGGGAAGGATTAAAATAATTTATTAGAAAAGTAATCCAAAACCCTGGGACGGGTGAAAGTATTTCTAGATTCTCCTGGGATAGATTACTCCTCTGCTATTAAACCAGGCAGAGTGAATAGTGAAGGGAGGGCCTCTAATATCTGTTTTGTCTATGAAGCTAATCTCAAGATTCTCATCCTGTCACAAAATATCAAAGAGAGCCTGCCCTTCCTTCCTCCCTTCCTTCCTCCCTTCCTTCCTTCCTCCCTTCCTTCCTCCCTTCCTTCCTCCCTTCCTTCCTCCCTTCCTTCCTCCCTTCCTCTTCTTCCCTTTCCCCCACACCCTCTTTGGAAAGTCCTGCTTAACTGCAGCTAGAATTTGCTTCTCAAAATTACATTCTGTTGAGGTACTACTCTGTGTCTATGCTATTTAAGATGTCTATTTGCACTAGCATATGAGCAAGATAGGAAAATGCAAATAGTTTTTTAAATGAACAGGGATTTTGCTAATCTAAAAATATTAATTTTATGCATTTTTAGGTCCTTTTGCTCCTGGGCAGACAAAGAAAATTATGGTACCAAAATTGTTCCATATATGAATCCAGGCTTATTCTATTCTTTCTTCATATGAGCTCCTCAAAGACACGTTTGTATAAACAGAAGCATCCTAATTAAAATTTCTAGGGAGTCATGATCTATTTAAAGCCTCAAAGCACAATTTTACTTTTAGCCTTCGTATTGTGATAGTGTAAAAGAGCAAAGTTTCTCTTGGAGACTTAAACATAATGAGGTGAAAATTTTCTTTAAGTATTTGCTATTTGGCTGCATGCTGTTCTTATCTCCACTAACATGCACCTGATTTCCTTTTCTATCTTGCCTTTGTTCATTTGTAAATCTCCAGCGGTCTTTCATGTTTTTTAAAGGACTGCAAAACTCATTAAAAGTTTCCAATTGTTTATTTCCTTGTGCTTTCTCATTTAGCCCTCTTTTCACAGTTCCTGCAATTTGACTTAGATAACAAACTTTAAACAGTTCAGGCATACTACCGTCTCTACCAAAAGGATTTGCAGGTCTATTTATTGCCAATATTTATTTCTTCTGCTGATGTACAGGCTTAGTTATGTTGATTTTTTTCAATCTAGTGTCTTTATTTCCCAAACAAGGACCATAAAATTCCATTTCTTCCAGTCTGTAGCAATGGTCTCCACATTATTTTTGCAGATGACAGTTCTCTTAGGTTTTTCTCCTTGTGTCTTCTCCAAGATGCTCTGTCAAAGTCTTCCATTGAGGACACCTGTGTAACTCAATAGCTACATATATTTGAACCTCATCTTTAGTGAAAGAAGCTCTCCAGCATTTATACAAAGGGGCACATTCCCTTCAATATCCAGAAAACTTAAATCTGTTGTTGAGGGAAGTGTTCCTACATTCACTGTAAGAAGAGATAGGCAGCAATCCACTGAGCTCCTCCAGCTTTCCTCAGCCCTAAATTCACTGTTACAACAAACCACTTTGTGCATTGGTGTGTGACTTACCCATTTTGGCAAGAGTCTGAAGCAGGCAGAATTCTTATGCCCTCATCAAAAACACGTATAATAGCCAGTTTGAGATCTGTGTGCCATTGCTGCAAAATGGCATCTCTGAGCCAAACTTCAACAGCTTCTTTAGTGAGTGATAATCTGTTGGCTAGGACAGAGGGTAGGAGGGTACAAGAGCGTAGCTGACTGAATGGCCAATACATACCTATATGAAATAATGTACTTACAAAGTAAGTAACTTGTTTAGAAGTCATGAATACAAGTTAGCAGTGAGAGACCAGCAGGTTCAGTATATATGCTTGTGCCTGCAGCACAGAAAAGTTCTTTTCAATTTGCGCATTATTGCAGCAACATTTTTTTCACAATAATAAATTATTTTCTGACAATTTGGAAGCTCCTGGTTTTGCTTAACATACAGTTTTGAATAGAAGAGACTATACTAGAATAGACTACTACAGTTGGAAGGAACCAACAAAAAACCTGTTCTCCAACTGTCTTACCAGTTCAGGGCTGAATAAAAGTTTTTAAACATATTTAGGGTACTGTCCAAAGGCTGTTTAAACCCTGACAGGCTTTTGGCATTGACCACCACTCTGGGAAGCCTCTTGGTAAAGAAATGCTGGCTAATGTCCAGTCTGAACATCCCCTGGCCCACATATTCCTGTCACTGAATACAAGGGAGAAGAGATTGGCATCTCCCCTCCTCAGGAAGCTTCAGAGAGCAATGATGTCACCCTTCAGCCTCATTTTCTCCAAACCAGACAAGCCCTGAGTCCTCAGCCACTCCTCCCAGGACATTCCTTTCCCCAGCTTTGTTACCCTCCTCTGGCCGCATTGGGAGCCCCGAATCCCTCTCGGGCCGCGGGGCCCAGCCCAGCCCAGCTGCAGGTGAGGCCGGCGCAGCGCTGGGCGCGGAGCACAGGGAGCTGTCCTGCCCCGCTGGGCTGAGTTTGGGGCACCCTGGGACAGGGCTGCCCTCGGGGCTGCCAGGGCCGCTGCTGGCTGCCATCAGCTGCTGCTGGCCAGCAGCACCCCAGACCCTTCCTGCAGGGCAGCTCTCCCGCTGCTCCTGAGTTGTGGGAGAAAGAGAGAGACTCCTTAGGACAGCGGGAGTTCAGCATGGTTCCTGCACTGGGGTTTAATGCAGAGCTTGGGTGCTGATGACATGGTACTAGTCCACACAAGGTCTTTTGGTTAATATGAAAGTAATCTCTCTCCAGATGTGCTTTAACTTTCTTTGTGTGGTTTGACTCTGTTCTCAGTGCCCAATGAAGCCAGGTCCAATGTCCAGTGGCCTCTTGCAGTTGCTCCTGAACACATCAGGCTGCATTTTCAGGTTGGAAAAATGTGACATTTTGCTTTCAATTCAACCCTGAATGAAAAAAATCCAAAATCGGGGCAGGGGAGAAGGGAAAATAAAAAAGAAATGAGAATACCAAAATTAATATTTTAGGGTTTATATTTTTACATGTTTCTAGTTGTGTGTACAATGCATGTCTTGTTGGAATAGACTGTTTTGTTTCAGCAAGAAAACAAAGAAGTATTTCCTTGAGTATTTGTTCTCTCGACAGTATGGAAAGGAATTAGCACAACATAATGCTGCCTAGTCTCCCTGTTCAAGTAGGAGGCACTACTCTAATGTAGCTTGATTTACTCCAGATTATCCATCAGTGATTAGCTTTGGTATTTAAGAGCTCTGGTTTGAAGTTTGCCTCTGTGGTTGAGGCGTTTATAAGGTCCCCATACGTAATTTCCACCGAGCCTGGATGTCTCTGCGAGTCCCCGGCGCTGCCCTGGGTTCGGCCAGGAGGTGGCAATCTCTACTTTCAGTGCGAACTTTCGCAAAGTTGTGCCCCCACAGCGCCAGTCCTGTTCAAAGAGCTGCCTCTGCTCTGCGTCGCGTGTTCTGACTGGCAGCGGGGCGAGATCTCATTGCAAATCTCTCTTAACATTTGAACGCTTACTTAGTCATCAAAGTATTTCTAAAAGCAGAACTTAGAAAGCCTGTTGCTTTATAAGTCATAGTTGTTCCTTTCCCATTCCCAGCTCTGTGTTACAGACAGAAACTCCCACAATTCAAAACTCAGCCATATAAATCGAGTTCTGTGTATCATATATGTTACTGTGAACCACAGACATTAATTAATATGCCAGTACTCAGACTTCATAAACTTCATGTTCAAACATCCAGACTTGATGTTATTTATTAATATTTTAAATTAATCTTGTAAACAGGTAATGGAATGAGAAAAAAAGAAGCAGGTATTTTCCATGCCGGTTGTTAAGTGTTTGCCTCACTTATTAGGTGCAAGCAATGTAATGCCCTTTCCTTGAAGAACAATTGGCCAATAACTCTGCCCAAGGTCAGCCAGTCCTTGAGCTCTCTGCTGTGTAAGTGCAGTGTTGCAAAGCAGCTCTAAGGCTCTTTCAGTACTGACATTCCCTCTCCTTACCCCATTCTGAGACCTCTTTTGCATACCAAAATGTAACAGCAGTCATAGTTTCATATGGAAATGAATGAATAATTTTTTTTTTTGTCTTAGCTTTGTGGAATATTTGAATTTCTCTTTGAAATTGGGAGAAACATATGAATAAGTCTTTTCAACAGGTATTTTGATCTTAGCCTTTCTGTCTGAGATACATAAGCAAGCTAAAATACTGTGATTGCTTGTCTAATGGCAGTGTCAAGAAAAAATAGGTTTTTCATTGTTTAACTGCCATTTGCTCTGGACTATTAATATCTAGAATTTGCTATTTAAATATAGTCTGTATTCTGGCAGTTTGAGGAAATTTGATGAGGATTATTAGGAAATTATATTACAGTTAAATTAAATAATTATGCTGAAGACATGCAATACACCTGAACAAATGAACCCACACAGATTCATTCTGTCTGGTGGTCAAAAGCAAAGTATGAAACATTATTTTTGTTCAGTTAAAGTCTGAGGTGAGAGCTTTATGCAGTTTGTAGTTAAGCAGCAGATAAGGAAAAAGTTCAGTTCATTACATTTTCTAGTGTAACCTCTCAAAGAGAGTTGCTTTTTTTAAGAACCTCACCTGCTTTGTTTATGACCTGTCTCATTGCTCCACCTACAGCTGTGCTGCTTGTGATGAGCAATGAGCATCTGCTGGCAGCCTGGGAAGCGCTGCTGGCTTTCACCACAGGCTGGCAGCTGGAGGTTTCCTGCAGGAGCGAGGTCACCCATATTTAGGGAGAAATAAGAACATCCTGTTAGCCCTTGGCAGCCTGTAAATGCACTGGGTATTGTGTTGTCCTTAAGTTCTCATAGCTGTGCTGGGAGCTGCCTTGCAATTTCAGTATTGTTCCTTGGGTAGTTGTTTCAGGTGCTTGGATGCCATGGTGACAACTCCTGTCAAGGCAGATAAGTAGGAAGGGTTGCTGACTTAAAACCAGTGGGATATTCAGCCCTGGCATAACTGCTGTTCTGAGGCAGCACTTGAACAACAGATATTTTAAGTACACATTTTGGCTAGAATGGTTCTACAGTGTCTGTCCTCAGAGGTTTTCAAGGTCCAAGTAGCTGAATCCCTGGTCTGATCTCACAGCTGACCGAGCTTTGATAAGGAGGTTGGTCTGGAGCCTGCTGGAGGTCCCTTCCAGCCTGACTTGTGGTCATGCACATAAACTTCTGCAATGCCTCAAGCCTTGAACCTGGCCAAGCCCTGCTGTGTCTCTGAGTCCTGGCCCTAAGACGTCTGCAAGTGCCAGTCGTTTCCAAGTTGTACTTCAGACAACACTTAAACTTCAGTTGTTCTGTGAGCTGTTATCCCATATTACTGTTGGGAAAACCATGAAATAGGTGACCCTGGCTGAAGGCCCAGGGAGACCTCCATGAGGGATGAGATTGGGATTTGATAATGCAGCTGGAGAAGGAACCATTTTTCCACTCCAAATAAATTTCTTGTTTTGTACTAGGCTTAAATTTCAAAGTTAGAGAAAGGTTTGTTTTGTGGTTTTTTTTCTTTTTTTTTATTCAGATCCAAGAATAACCAATAACTGAGAGGTGCACTAACAGGACATACGATAGACAAGGTTACCAACTCTGGGCTAATGAGAAACACCATGGATTTTTTGACCTATATATATTCTGCATTTGCCTAGTCTTTTTCTAGTGGCTAAGCAGAAGCTTTTATAGCTTCTAAAAACTTACTCGGCTTTCTCCATCATCCCCCCCCCCTTAAAAAATAATCTCTCTATTTATCTAGACCTATTCCATTTTCGCCTTGCTGCTAATCTGGCTTTTTATCAGAACATACCTTTTGATCGATTCCATAACCTCATCTGACAGGGAAACACCAGCTCCTAATGGTGAACTGAAAGCATTAGACAACTTAGTCTCTTTTGCAAAGGACATTGTTTGAACTGAGTGGCTGATGCAGGTAGAAATCACAGTTCACTTGAACTAGGAACTCTGGTTATCAGTGAATGAAATCCAGACTCCACAGAGTCTAGTAGAATTTGCAATCAGTTGAGTTAACAATCCTTAAACTCATGTCTTGTTCTATTTGTAGTTGCTTACAGACATTTGGTGGTGAATAATTTCCTTTGAGAGTAAAAGACAAAATGTCCCTCTTATTGGAGCAATTTACCTGTAATCCAAAGCAGAACTATCCCAAAACAACTGCCTTTGACTTTTATGTTTTATTTTTTTCTTCTTAATTTTGCATTTTCCTTTTACAGGTCATCCTTGGTACAAGAAATTGTCTTCAAAAAATTTAATAATCATCATTCTCATCCTCATCAGCATGTCATTGTCTTTTTCCCCCAGCAATTTGTTCAGACACATATTCTGTCTAAGCAGTAGATGAGATTCAAAATCTAAGTCACAGGAGTGTTTCACTTTTGAGACAGCGTCAGGCTCCACAAAGATATTTCAGAGTGTTGTAAGCTCCAACTAAACATGCAATAAATGGCCACAGGTTTTTCTCTGGTATTGGGACCTAAGAAACACAAGTGAGGTATAAGAAAAGAGGCTCATAAAGAAGAGATTGTGCTGGAATTCTCTCATGTCACACCTTGATAAAAGCAAACTTTTGGTATTGTCTTGAAGTAAAAGCTGCTGGAGAAGAGGCTACCCAAAGGAACTAAAAGGTAGAGACCATGGCAACAGTCCTCATTACTGGAGAAAGAAGTACCAGAGAGATAATAAAATATTTTTCATGGGGCCATTCCTGTTTCTTTCCTTCATTAATGCTTTCTTTGAAACATAGGGAACCATGCTGGTTGGCTGGAGTGAGCTATAAAGATCTAGGCATGCTACCTGAATGGATCATTCATCCAGTTTTCTAATATGATTAATCTGTAAAAACTCCCACATTTTTGTATTAGAGGTGGTGCTTCCAGGTAAGACAGGGAATCCTGCAGAAAAATTAAATCCTGAAAAGAGGAATAATTATTCTGTGTAGCTACACAGTCATAATAGTTCTGTGACTGGTTCAAAACACTGCTGTAGTTTCCCTTTAGAAGTAATGCCATTGAGAACTCAAGCCCCATGTTTTTGCAGAAAGCCTGATGGAGCCAGTTGCCTGTGAAAAGGAGACAGATTTGCTCCATGACTTACTAACTATTCTTTTTTTTTTAGAGCGTATTCAGGAAACTTTGCAAGATTAGCCTTGCAGAGTTTCATGAAAATTTCTGTCCCACTGGAGAAGAGCAGCTTGGATAAGCATGAGGTTCATTAACTTTTGGGTGACCTTTTCACAGTAGATACATGGCTGTTGCAGAAGCAGGTAATGAAATGCTGATAATTTTGCTGAAAACATTCCATAAATGTGGCTAGAGGCAGCAATATAAAATCTGAAGAAATAGGTTTCCTGCTTCTAAATTGGAGTTAAAAATGAAGCTGAATTCAAAGACAAATCAAATTGTGCAAGATTATTAATGTGATTTAAAGAGAACCAGTGTTGTTGGAGGTTTTGTTTTGTTCTTAGCATGGAGACATGGTATTTTCATTAAATGGATGAATAATAAACGGATTAACCTGTCAGGGAGGAAAATGGCATACTATGCTTAAATTCTGCAGCTATTTTGGGGAAGTTGACAAATGTGTGAGTGGAGATTAGGCTTTTCTTTTAACTCTTTCTTTTCCCTCCAGAAAATACATGTAGCTGCAAGTAGAAAAGATGAGGCAGGTGCCTGCAGAAGGGGAGGTTAACTGTGGATGTATGTATTTTCTTTTTGTGGGAGCATTTGAATAGGAGGTTGTGTATCGAGTAACCAGGGATTCCAGCACCATGGGGAACAGGGCATTCTGTGCTATGGCACCTCTGATTGCGTCCTCCTTGGGAAAATATGCTCAGGTTTCATCTTTTGGGACTTACCTAAAAGATTATCACTGCACCCCAAGGATTAGTTTTGTCAACAACTTAAAAATCCAAAGGAATGTCTCTTAGTTTGTGTGATCAGAAAATGAGCACAAGTGAACCAGAAATCATTAAAATATACCAAATCTGCTGTAAACTGTATTTTTTACATGAGAGGGGTTATTGCAAGTTGAAGAAGTGAGACCTCCAGCTCACAGTTTGTTTGTGGTGGGACTGGGAGAGGGCTGAGAAATTCTGGTCTGACTCATTAACATTTTTGTATACAGCTTCTCAGGAGTTCAAGCAAAGAAATACCTTTGTCATCTTCTGGTTCTACAACAAGAAGTTTTGAAGAGCTATCCTCCATCCCTGAAATTCCATTAAAGACATCATAAGTACATGTGAAGACTTAGTGGGTTTCAGCTTTTAGAGTTCAGAGGCCTGCACTAATATTTGGTGAAGAGATTCACAGGTCCTTGGGGAATGGATCTTTCTAAATTCCACAGAATTATCAAAATGAAAGCTTAGTATTTCCACTGCTGTAAAATGAAATACCTATAGCCTGATTATAATCAAAATGCTGTAATCAAAATATTGACATTTCTGCTTTTTAAATTTAGCCTATTATATATAGCTGATATTTCAGTTCTAAATATGTGGGACTGAGCCCACCCTGACCACTGGAGAGAATTGGGTTGAAGCTCTGTGGATCAGCCTCCTCAGCAGATGTTTTCAAGCATGAAAACAATGCTTTTAAGATGGGAAGGAGAGGAAAGGGGATTATGGAAATCCCAGTGAGCTATCCTGGCTTTCACATTAGTTATTTGCTTTACTTTTCCAGAGTGTTTCTGAGAAGAAGATGGCTAAGAAGCATTGCAGGTGTCATTTTTTGTGATCAGAGCATTATCTGTCACTTGAATTAATTTAAGAATGACTGATAATTGGCCTTTAATAACATTTTATATGACTTGCTACTCTCCTAGGAGCATTTTAGGTTGAATTGGTTGCAAAGAGTTAGTAGACTTACAGGGGGGAGCTTGAAGTTTCCATTATCTCTTTCACAAGCATTTTTCTTCTTATAGTGAAGACTCATAAATTTTATAACCTCCTAATTCAGAGTTCTAAACTGCCATCTCAGAATTTTGGAAACATACTGAACTACATCCAGTGCCTGTGTAAATGTGCTCAGCCACAATTTAGGTTATTAGAATTTTCTTTGTGAAGTACAGCAAGGGCAAGTCTATGTAGATGAATTCAACAAGCCTGAGCCTCTCTGCCCTCCTAGGTGAGCCACAGGGCAATGTTAGTGGCTTGTCCATTCTTTTCAGTGCTTTAAGCTTTGCCAGGATGCTCTGAAGATCAGAGATGGCTCATGTTCACACAATTCACAGCTTTATGAGTGACTTTTGGGGACTGGAAGGTAAACATGGGCCAAGCATTCCCTTTGGGCTGTGTTTGTACTGTGTGTTGAACCTCAGCTTGGGCTCTGGACATTGGTCTAGCACCGGTATTGAAGCACTGGTATTACATCCTCAGGTGGAAAGGAACAGGTACCCATAACACATATGATGCAGATGTAGCATTTAATATGGTAGAAAACTAGATCTATACTGATTGTTGGTGCATATTTGTAGATCTGAAACTTTTTGTTTGCATTTTGTTCCTTTTTCCTTCTTTATGACAAAAAACAATTATAGCTAAGGAGAGTATTTAATGAAACTAAGGTGAATTCTGACTGTACTAAGTTATTTATCAGATTAGATCTCAGGGCAAGGATATTATCTCTAGTGCAATGATAGATATGTGTTCAACTTTTCTTTATTGCCTTGATTGTTTAATAAAATAATTCCTAGTTAATACCAGAATGAAATTCTTTAGGAATACTCATTGTTAAACACCTTTCTTAAAAGTTAGGAAAAAGGTGCATAGGAGATATTAATATGATGAATGCTATAAGCATATTTTATAAATGTTTTGTGATGACATATCAAATGTCATTTGGGCATGGTGGCAGAGACTTCTTTTTTTTTTTTTTAGGATATACCTTGATTTGATCACAGACCCCTTAATATGCTAGAGCAGGGAAATGGAATTGAACTGGAAGTATAGATGAGTGAATAGAGAATAGAAACTCATCTAATACTGTGATGACATAATGGACAGGAGTTGGAGAAGACAGAAGAAAGCAGTAGGTGACTGTAAAAAATACAAATCCTAT
The DNA here is from genome assembly GCA_003676055.1 of Chloebia gouldiae. Classification (NCBI taxonomy): domain Eukaryota; kingdom Metazoa; phylum Chordata; class Aves; order Passeriformes; family Passeridae; genus Chloebia; species Chloebia gouldiae. The sequence goes on along the minus strand of QUSF01000005.1, from coordinate 33,975,165 downwards.
TTAGAAAATGATTGTGGACCTCTGCCATGTGTAAAGGGTGTTTTACAGTATGTGTGTTTTACAGTATTTGATTTAACAAAGAATGGAGGAAATTTTGTTTTTACAAGCCATTACTAATTTTAGGAACTGAGAGAATAAAGTTCATTTTCCTTTTGGAAGTTGCGTCTTCACAGCTGAAAATCCATCCTATGGCTTCCTCTTTGTTTCCGTTGCCCTCTGATTCTTATGCTCCAGATTGCAGTATAGTTGTCTGGCTGAAACTGGAATTAGTCTTCTAACCACAAATAATGTCAGAGAGAATGAGGTTTCACAGTGTAGTAAACTTACACAGGCAGTGCCAGATGGCTTTTACAGTCCAGTTTGGCCCATGAGCGTTTGCTTGTGTGAGTGCATGTGTGCATTTAAAAAACCAAAACCAAAATCTAGTAGCTGCTGGTAACTGGACCATCTGGTAGCTGTTCCATCCAGTATAATGTAATTTACTTTTTTGCTTTTCAGGCAGGTCTGTTTTTAAATGGCTTATTTTAATCACCAAAAAGCACATATGTGCCAGTCAGTCGTCTAGTAGTTCCCAGCACTCTTCCCTCTATGCAGCCTCCTTCTGTCAGCTGGGGTTTTCCCCAAGATGCCAGTCACACTGATATCAACTTTGTCTTTTCCCCTAGGCATCTTCCAGCTTTGCATATGCAGTGCATTTTTTTTTCCAGCAGAAAGCAGTTTCTGTCTCTATCATCTCCTCTTTGTAATGATGAAGTCTGTTCTTCCTAAATACTCGTATCTTGTTCTCTCTTACGCTCTCATTCTTAGGATGAGGTCTGATCTCACCTGACCCCAATGAATGCTTAAAAAATTTAAACTATGAAGCCCAAGTTTCTTATAGCCTTTCCCCTGTGTAGCTGAACTGGTTACAGAGCTGTGCAAGTCCCCAAAGCAGGTGCAAGGAAAATCATGCTTAACTGCCTTTATCAGTGGGGAAAATCATTTCAGTAAGTGGATCAGGAGGGAGGTGTAAATGGCCATTGGCTAGATAGCCTGTTCTGGGTTACCCTGGAGCAAGCTGAGCACCTTCAGAAGGTGCTATTATTTAACTATTTATGCCCTTATTTAATGGATTGAATGGGATCCAGGCCGAGGAAAACAGCTGCTAAACTCAGTGTGCTTTCCTACTTCAACTGTTTTCTCTAGCTTCTTCACATGTCCTATGTGCATTTTGTGTCCATGAGATAGTGTTATTGCACACTTTGTTGTGGTGGAAAAAGCTCCCAAAATGGGGATTCTGCTATTAATAATTATGTTAGTTTCTCCCAAATACATGTAGGGAAAAGGACTGAAATTAGCTACCTGCTGTATGTGTGCAGATGCTTTAGCCCTTTCTCATCTTTTAAAAGCACGTCAGATTTCAGATTCTGTTTACCCTTTTAAAAAACCACAGCTGTAGGAAATTTTGTTAATGTGGCACAGGGTAATCTAGGCTATCTTTTCCTCTCTGTCTCACTGTAATTTGTATTAGTGAAGTACAGTAAAGGGCTTTTAAAGAGGGTTCTACTTTTGGTGCACTCTCACCCTGCAGCATCCCTGCAGTCTCGGCGCTGGGCTGTGTGATGCAGAGGTTGTAATGCGCAGTGTTGCTCCTAAGATTTAACAACTCTGCATTACAGCTCACCCATAGGTTTGTGTGAACTCTATCTGCCACCCCAGTATATCTTTCTTAAACTAAACATGAGTTCTAACCATCAGTGGGGGGGATGGTGAGTTGAAGTAGATAAAACAAGAATATATAATCCTTCATTTTTAGGCAATCTCTGTAGAACAGCAGGTAATAATAATCTGAATTTGCTACTCTGCCAATATTTTCTCTGTTGTAATTTATGTAGTTTCATTTTAATATATTAAATTAATTCTTTAGCTTAGTCAAGTGGTGAAACTGTGCCATTTTGACATTTGTTCACATGAAATGCATTTCATAATATGCATTTTTAATTTGTGCTTCCTCTGAAAAGCTAGCATGACTGTGTATTTTGGCATTGCAAGCAAAAGTAAAATACATGGTTGCAGTTCCACTTTTTCTTTAAATCTGTGTAATATTATATCTTTTCATGTGAAGACAAAGTCCTTGTTGAATGAATGATTAGATAATCATGACTTGAAAAACATATTCTAAGATAGAGGTGTATGAAGTCAGTGTTATAGAGGATTCTCAGCAACAGTCTTCACTGTAATTAAAGAACCATGGCATTACTATGAAATAGGAATGCTTTGTTTTCTTACTCCTCACAGCATTGTCCAAGACAGTCACCTGTGATCAAGAAATTGGATTGGCAAGGTATTTTATCTGTCACATTGTACCACTGTTGAGGCTGAAAGTTATAGCTGATTGATTTACAGACAGGTTTCATAGTTATTTTCATTTGTGAAAAATAGTATATCAATAACTCCAAGAAAAATACACATGGACTGGTGCATTTACTGGCATCTGGAAGAAATCTATGGACACAGGTCCATTGCTTTGTACAGGTGTGAGCTCTTGTCTAGCAACTGCTTAAGTACCTCCCTTTCATCAGAAGTTTGTTCCAATGTTGGAAGAGAATTCCAGTGGTGTGAGAAGCCACCAGTTTAAAAATGTGCTTCTACTGGTTATGTGGTATTCATGAGCAAACTACCAGTGGTGTGTGGCTTAATCTGTTGTCAATAACAAGACATAAAACCAAATGATCTACATCAACTTTAATAGGGAGAATTGAAAGGGAAAAAATGAAGTTTTGGCTGCCTCTTTTCATAAAACATGCAGAAAAAAAAAAAAAAGAGTCAACTACAGATCTTAAATACATTCTTACATAAAATTCCAGCTCTCAAATGAAATAAAAGGTCTTAAAGTAATAATCAAATCTATATTTGTTCATGAAATATGACTTTTCCAGAACTTGAAGAAGAAAACAATATTTGGCAGATATATCTGTGCTTCCTTGCTGCTGTTTGTTTAATTGCATACAGGAACCCCAGAATAAAAGAAGCACTATGTAGCAGGATGTTATCTCTGATAAATATATAGGAAGCATGGAGAGGGTTGGCACTCTGACCATTCCAGCACATTTCAGAAAACAACATGAAACCACACAACATATTTTGTCTTCCCTAGACCAACCTGTAGAAGTCCAAATAAAATTCAAGGCTTTGGACCTCATGTTTCTGACCTCTGATGCTGGGGTTCAGTTTACCCACGGCTAACAAAAGCTTTGCTATAAGGACTACAGGCAAGGTTTCTATGTTGCCAGGAAAACAGAACTTCCTACAGATAAAAGTTATGTTGTCTCTGTTGAGAATAGAGGTTTCTTGGCAGGCTGTCTAAGACTAGACCAAGCACCCACAGCAGATGAGGATAATCCCAAACCTACTGTCTTCCTCCCCAAGTGCAAGTCTTTGTACTTGTCTAAGAGGCCTAATCAGATGTGCAGATGCTGTATAAACTCCTACCAAAACCAAACACAGAACACATATACATGTATGTGTATGTGGTTGGTATTTCAGGGGCTGTGTGATTACGGTCTGTCATGTCACCCCGGACCTCACCTCTAGAACAGCTGGAACAATGTTGGCCCAGCCCAGCTGTAAATAAGACTAGAGGGACGTAGCAAAGAGCACTGTCAGTAATAAACAGCATAAGAAAAATTGCTAAGGAAGAGAGACTGTAAAGATTTGGCTGCACTTAAAAAAAAGAAAATAAGAGAGTGATATAGTCTAGAAAAGTATACAGAGCAAACAAGGCAGAAAATTCAGCTCCATTCCTCAGTAAGTTTCTTTTCCCACAACAGAACAAACAATATTTTTGAAGAATACTTACTGGGTGTAATAAGGACAGGCCCAACAGAATAGTCAGAAATATCAGTATGACTGGGATATAAAAAGAAATGAGTGTGGGCTGGTTAATAAAGACTGAACAGTGTGAGACATCAGCAGATGTGACACCCAAAACTGCCTCTTTCAGTAATGACACTCACTAGGTAAATTTTGTTTTATTTTGCATAGCGGAATGTTGCTGGTGGCAGTATCCCTGCTTTCTCCTGTATGCATAGCAGATTTCCTTTTCTTTCTTCTCAAACCTCCTGCCTCTAAGATACGTCATGCAGAGTCCTGTTTTCCACTGAGTTCACATGTTTGCTCCAGGTGCCCAGACTTGGCTTTCCTCCCTCAAGACTGCACACCCACGCCTCTCTGCTCTTATGTTTCTTCCAGCCTGGCTCCCACTCTGCAACCCCAGTACTTCTGCTTTCCCTCACCCACGCTCTACAATGCCCCTTTCCCTCCCGTTCCCTCTATCCCCAAGGATATTGGGATATCCCAAGCAGGGATCGTCCTGCTTTCCCTGAGCCTCCTCCTTGGAGTGTGAACCCCTGCACATTGTGTAGAAATCCAGGGCACTGCTTGTGTCAGCAGATACATGGGAAAAACAATAAACTGCTGAAGAAGGAGGTAGAAAGTAACACATATTACCTGATCTCCAGAGCTGCCCCCATGCAGGCTCTTGGCACCACTGCAGGAAGTGGTGATTTTAAATTATTTTGTATTTCCAGAGGAGTTTCTATCATAACACAGACGACTAACCTGTTGTTAGCCATCTCATAGAAGAACTTTCATATTCAGGTGATAAAAGTACTTGGAACAATTTATGACATTTCTGTAATGAGGTATCATTCTCTTTCATGTCTTAAGGCAGTTTGAAAGAGGCAGACTATCAGTTATCTTCTGGGAAAATCCTACACATAGTTCAAGATTTTGTGTAACCATTTTACACAGTCTTCTGAGATTTTTTTTTTCTGCTGAATCCTTCTCTGCAGCTTCATGAGGACCATGCTTTGCCTAGTTTTCTCCTTTCTGTTGTTTTTTTAATCAACAGAAAGAAATTTAAAAAAGAGGCTAGCCCAAAAGAAGTGTAAAAGGAATATTCCTTTATCCCTTTTTGTGTAAACAATACCACACTTCAGAAATTTTTTAGTTAGAATTATGCAAGAAAGGGTTGATCTACTGCATCAGACACATCCCTATTTCATCCATTCTGTGTATGGTTAGAACAAGAGGAGCTGAAATCCAGCATTTCTTCCAGTGGATTACAAAGAATGTCGGTTCTGAGCCAGCAAGCTATAAAAATGAGCAAAATTATATAAGAACCTATTAGAGGTAGCAAGAGATAATGATGATAATGTCCATAATGTACTGTTTCTGCCACTTCATTCTGCATTAGAGACTATTGTTGAGAATGATCTGCCTCAGCAGGTTCCTGTCTGTCCTGCTCCTCGCCTGGCTGCAGAGACTTGCCCAGCTCAGTGCACTGTTCGCTGGCCACACACAGTAAATCAGAACCACTCCACTGAACCCACAGCAGCATGTGCTGCAGGTAGGTGGTGCAAAACTATATTTTTTCATGCAGCATCTGCCAGACAAAAGTTCCAAGAGATTAACTGATATTCTGATATTGGGGCCAGTCCAGGCGCTGGCCTACAGCATTGTTTCCTGGTTGCATCCCTAGAAGAGAAAATGTTATCTTAAACCTGCAATGGCAGTAGATAAAACTATTAGTTTATTTTCTTAAGCTCTAGAACCAATTGTATTCCTACCTGATTGTTTCAAAGTCAGTATTTTCTAAGGGGCTGACTTCTATAGCAGCTGAGCTTCTGTTTATCCTGGGCAAGCATGTATGTGCCATGTGGCATGCACACAATGATTATTGCTAATAAGAGAGGTTTTACATCTATGTGTTGAGCACAGTAACACTGTGATCCAGCTGTGTGTGCAGAATGTCCAGCAAAGACAGTGGGTATAAGCAACGAAGCCAAAAAGTGTTGAGCTCTCTGTGCAGATGTGCAGACACTGTAGAGTCAATCCATGCAGCAGAAATTTGCATTTATCCAGGATTTCCACTTAGCTACAACTACCACTTCTGATTGAGTTTCCTAGGTACTTTGTCAAAATAATTATTTCCCTTATTTTTTTTTCCCCAAGGCAAGTGGCACTTCTATTCATTAATGGTAGGCATCTCTATACAGCTCCCCCAAGGTGTCACCAGCCCCCCCAGATAATCAAGAAAAGGGCAGAAATAAGGGAGAAAGTCTCCCACTACTGCCCAATTTTTCTCAAAAGGAAAACATTGGTAGTAAATGAAAAACTCATTCTGTTGACTAACCTGGTATGAAATTCCTATAGGTTCTGTTAGGTAAAAGTCTGCTAGGAAAGCATTTTGGTTGACACTGACATGGAGGTTATGTGAGATCAAGAACTCACTGTACCTATGAAATTGGCTGGATTATAGAGTTCCACAAATACTTCAGCTCTCTAAGACACCATGAAAGTCCTAACTTGTTTTACTAAGGTAAATTTTGATCACAGAAGACAGTTCCAGAAGAAGTTTTTTAAATTTGCTTGCAACAGACTCTTTTCCAGCCTATATTTTAATGTTCCTTTTGTGTCAGACATCCATTAGTTTTATCATACATGCTTATAAAGCAAAGCAGGTTATTTAAATACCTGTTTTGCAACAACACAGCTATTGCAGTATAATTTTCTTTAGCAAGAATTTCTTAGTGAAAGTAATGCTTTTTGATGGTGCATGTCTTCTCTCTCATCTACTCTGTGTTAAGCAGGTAGCTCCATGCCTAAGCTCATAAATCCTGCAGAAACTTGAGACTATGCAAAAGAGACCTCTGACAGCTAGAGAATAAGTACATTTGGTTAATAACCTAGTCTTCCTCTAGTCCAGCTATATGCTCAGTAAAAATATATTTTGCAAAATACTATTCCTTTTGTGCAGGCTCCCCAAAGCATCAGGGTAGCCCAGTGTTGAAGGCTTAATCATGGCAAACAGACTGCATACCATGATGTGAAGGCAGCTTGGGTTTACTTCTAGTTTGAGCATAATTTAATCTCATTGTTCTGAAAAGTAACCCCAGTAAAGACCTTATCTTTAGAAGAGAGTAAAACAGAATGGGAAAAAAAAAAAACTTCTTTTAATTGCTGACCTGGCCAATTCTAGTTGAAGAGAAAAGAGAAAAGTTTGACCAAATATGACCAGATTTTTAAAACTTGTTTCTCTAATTTAAGTGAAATTTCAATGACTATTTATTTTTGGCACAGTTATTTCAAATCCAGCCCCAGATGTATACAAAATCTACTGTAATATATTAAAGAAAAAAATGTAATCAGCATTAAAATGTATTTGACATTGGAATCCAGTCTGAAACATAGTGAGAAAGAATGTCTTCATGTTTCACTCTAGTGTTGTTTCATAAGGGCCATCAAAAGTATCATAAAGGTACGTATCATTAAATTCTGGATTTATGCCTCCTAATTGTCTGGCTAGAAGGGTCCTCATCTAAGCTATGAATACAGGCTGTGTTTATATTACAACGTGTAGTACTGCAATACACTCTGTGTTGCTCATCCTCAGATGTCTTCTCCAGCTGCAATGCATTTACATCTGAGGGTAAACTCAGAGTTCTTCCTGCTCCTCTGCATGTCCTAGCTGTTTCTGCAGGAAAACCTCAGCCCATGTTCAGGAAGGGATTTCAGGATTTCTCTGGGCTGACAGCAGAGTGACCTGGACTACATGACACCATGGATTGCACTGTGCTGCTGAACAGACATATCCCAAATCCCTAGGAGAGACTCCTCCAGACAGTGAACTGTCTGACCTGCAGTGTGTGTCCAAGAAGCATGGGATAAATTGTTCCTTGCAAGTGTCTCTCCTTGTGTTAGCAACATCTCCTTGAATAGGCATTTAACTTTCAGGCAGTTGAAATTAGAGGAGGTGAAGCCCACCCTGACTGTGTTTGTTCAGTGGCCCACTGAAAGCATGAAAGAAACAAGTGTGAAATATGTGACTCTGCTAAGGTTTCATTTTTATTGCCAGTGACTCACCTCTGGGTATCCAGGGGCTGGATGGTCCTGCTCAGAGAAATGGGCTGTGTAAGCGTCAGGGATCTGAGTGCATTTCCCTTGACAGCCCCTGTGAATGAGCCAAAGGGTGTGCTGTCTGCTGGGTTTGGGATATTTCCAGGATGTGTGGCCTTGGGGAGCTCAACCACAGAGACAGACAAGGGACCTTACTGTGCCAGTCCTGCTGGGAATTAAGCATCAGATCAGTGCTGAGCTCTTCATTTCTGAGCATTGCTTTTCACCTAGAAGCAAAATATAGCATGCCCTGGGGACTTTAATATTTGTTTGCACTGAAATGCCTCAGGACTAGATAAAAGCTTTGAAAAATCTGTATTTTGGATGTGTACAGTTCTCAGGGGCTAAAACCCTCAGGTGCTTTCTGGGAAGCTCCTACAAGTGCAGTTATTCTCAGCCTCATGTTTCTGCTCCATCCCTGCGTAGTACCTGGCATTATTATCTTTTCCCAGATCAGACCTGCAGAAACTTGTTTGAGTCCTTATAATAACCTCTTTATATCTTTTTGTCACCTGAAAATGAGTACTGACACTGCCTTTCACTGCTTGCAATCTGAAGCAATAAATCAAGTGCACTGTCACACACACAAATCCTCTTGGTTTTGTCACTGTCTGGCTTTTAATTCAACTCAGACTGGTTATTATTTTTGGGTTTAGACCAAGTACAGCAATTAGATGCTTGCCACACTGCTAATAATTTAAGACTTAAAAATATCAATCACTGTTACTGCAGATAAATGTTACCCAGTATGACCAATGGACAAATGACAACGTTTTAGAGTGGAGAGAAGCTACAAGATAGAAAATAGTATGTTTTATCACAGGAGAGGCCAGCTACTAAAGGATGTACAGACACACATCAGTGTCTAAAACTACTGCTGGTTACAGAGGATGATCTGATAAAACATGGGTATTAAAAATGCTGTCCTGCTGGGTAAAGGCATTTCAAAAATCTAGTCACCGTACTTGTGATGTGTCAGGACTTCTGGTGCTCTGTTTTGCTGTACTATTCTGCTAGTGCTTGGGAAAGGTGGCAAGAAAAACCCATGGTGTCTTCAGCTATTCTGGACCAAATCCTGCAGCAGTGAGAGCTGGTGCTGCTTCCCTCAGTGTGGCACTGAGCAGCTGCAGTGCTTCCAACATGTAATATCCTACTGAAGGGAGGCAACAACTCAGGAACAGTGCAGCCTATGTATGTGTGTTTCCTTTGTCTAATTGAGTCACAGCCTGGATATGGCAGTGTTTCTGGTAGGGGCTGGGGACTTCTTTCATGCATCCTTTTATATCAAACATCTGTGGAACAATATTAATATATTTAGCTGCTCTTCAGTTTTTCTTTTTTTTAAGAAAAAAATCCTTTCGGTATGAATCACATTGCCTAATTTCCCATGTTTGAAGTGACCTTTTCCTCTGCTTCTTTCTAAATGAAATTACTGCAAATTTATTATTCATAGAATCAAGGCACAAAGACCCAGTTGTAGAAAGTCAGGAGGTTACTTTCTTTGAAAATCTTTTGAAATCCTCAGAAAACATAACAATATTTTGTCATAGTGTCAGCAACCTTGTTCTAGCAGAGTACACTGTGGGCTACCTTGGGAAGGTTGGGAGGCTAACTATTATGGGTGTGTATTTGTGACTAAGCTGATAACTTTCCTTTGCTTGTGGTTAGTTCTTGATTAAAGTTTTTGGAAGCTGCACAGACTAGATAATCAACAAACATGCAAATCCTTGGCCATAAAAATGCTAGCTTGCTGGTGTGTACACAGGTTTTGCAGTGAACCTCTTTTTCTGCTGAATGTAATTCTAGAGCTAAATTACTTTGTATCTGTGAAGAAATTCCAAGTAATGATTTCAAATGATGAATTATTATAGCTTTCATCTAGATATAAATGTGTTAATATTCTTTAGCTTTAATGGTATTCTCAGAGAGTAATATTCTTCTGGTTCAAACAAATATATTCAAAGCTGCTTGTTTCATACAGCACACTGATTGGAAAAGGAAATATCACTGGTTTCAGGATTTAGCTGAGAAGTTTGGTTCACATGAACAGCTACAGTCTTTGAATGAAGAACAGGCCAGCTTGTCTTTTAATTTGTTTTCATCTCTTAGGAGATTTTGGGCATGTGACTGAGACTAGTGTGACGTTTCCAGTCTTTTAATAAGATAACATATGTCCATGCAGTTATGTCTGAAGTTTGTATGAAGCTTTTCTTGGAGAGTTTTGATGAAAGAGTGCAAGAATTTCCTCCAGATTTTTTTCCAGCACTGCAAGGAAAAGTGTCTTTATTCACTTTTGCACTTAAAAAGTTAGGACCGTCTGATATTTGATTAGTGTATTTTTCCCTTTTTAAGAAGAAAAAAATCTAACTTAGGTTATCCACAGTGTGTGTGAGAGATCTAACCCTGAAAGAGGTGAAGAAGCAGCACCATTGCATGAACAGACACTTCAGAAGGCCACTACAGTGAATTTTCTGTCTAGCGGGTCTGAATCAAGTTTGGGTATGTTTGACAATAAATAAAACCAGTTGATCTTAAATTCAGTACCAGGTTGAATTTGTACTTAAGTTATGTTACATTGTGGTGATTTGACCCAGGCTGGATGCTGGATGGCCACCAAAGCCACTCTATCACTGCCCTCCTCAGGTGGACAGTGTAAGGTTCAGAAATTAGAGGTAAGGGCAGGGAAGATCATTCACCAGTTACCATCACCTCCATGGGGCACAGCTGCCTCACCATGGGCTGCACCAGGGGCTGCAGGGGAACCTCTGCTCTGGCACCTGAAGCACCTCCTGCCTCTCCTATTGCACTGACCTTGGTGTCTGCTGTTGCTCTCACATGTTCTCACTCCTCTCTTCTCTGGCTGCCATTACTTCTGCAGAATAACTTTATTTTCTCTTTTAAAAATGTTATCCCAGAGGTGCTATCCCCATCTCAGACTGGTTTGGCCTTGGCCAGTGGTGGGTCCATCTTAGAGCCAGCTGGCATTGGCTCTGTTGGACGTGGGGAAATCTTACAGCAGGTTCACAGAGATGCCCCCCTTCCATTACCAGAAACTTGCCCCACAAACCCAATGCATATATACATATAAGTATGTATGGTAAGGTAACAGGATATTTGCAATTTGTAACAAAACCACATAATTTATTTTTTTATTTGTTACTTAATGTGGTGGGACTATGATAACTGTCACTTTTCTTACTTCTAACATAAACAAAACCAGTAATATTATAATACAAAAATAATTAAAACTGTTTTTGTGTGCCAGAGAAGTGACTGCTCATTTTTAATAAGCCATCTGTTTAATTTAGAAATTGGCTGTTTATAAATTTCCTTTAGTCAGCAAAATATTGGCTTCTTCCAGTAATATTGAGAAAACCCCACAGGATCCAACTAATAAACTGATTCTTTTTCACTGTGAAAAAAGAAAGAAACAACATAGATTTTAAAAGAAGTTACAGTGTGAGGTACAATATTTGTGGCCAGATGAAGCCATTGGGAATTGGATGGAAGTGGGTATGGGAAGGGCAGTACCTGTCCAGCCTCATGGACAAAGCTCACCAGCACCATGCTAGTGGGAAGCATGGTTGGGAAAATGAAAGGAGGAGGGAATCAGACTAGTTAGAGTGATGGTTTGTATCTCCCAAGATACTTCAACGGGAGTTCCAGGACACCAAGAGCTCACAGAATGAGGTTTAAAACAACACAACAACCAGTACTGAAATTGCTGCAAAAGTTTATTGTTCTCATGCCATTTTGGAGGGCAGGGGAGACAGAGCAGAAGATCGTATTTCAGAGGTTAACAGCTGATTTTCCATGAGACTTTTGCTGGACTAAGGATACTGATGGTGTGCTTGGGAGGCTCCTGGTTAATGAAGTTGCAGCACAAATAAGAGAGCACATACAAGAGAGGAATATGATGTAAAGGGGACCACAAGGGCTAGGAAGCAAAGAAGGGCTGCAAATATGTTCAGTTCTTATGAAAGGGAAGTTGAGAGATGGGCTTGAAGGAAGGGTGCTTAAGGCATAACAAAGATGTCACACGGTTCTTCACCAAGGCTCTTGCTGAGGATTTTACAGTCTAGCTGAGAAAGGCATAGAAAGATGAATGCTAACTGAAGTTAGATAAAATGAATCCTGAAAAAAGGTGTGTTTTTGTAGAAGGGAGAAAACAAATAATTTATTAAGGAATGTGGTAAATTTGGCATGCCTTCATGTGTTTATGGCAAAAGTAAAGTACATCTTTTAGGAGAATATTTAATCAAGCACTCAGAAGAAGTTATACAACTTGCTTGTGCAGTGGGTTTTGCTGTGTGGTTGTGATTATTTTGCTTTGGTTTTGGAGCCAATGACTATATGAAGTTCCCCATTTATTTTCTTTCACAGAAAGAGAATAAAAATCCCTGCATTGTCCCAGCATATTCATTGCTACTGCTGTTCTGCATTAAGAAATGCCTATAACAAAATCTCATTATTTAGAGTTTCTGACAGTTGCTGCAGTGGTCAGACTTTATTCACTTTCAGTATGGATTTTCCTGAAAATATTTAGTTTGGGACTGGCTGGGGGTGGCAATTATATGCTCTTGAAAGTTAATATCATTCTTTATGGTTGTTCTGTGCACGCTTTCCACATGCTCAGGGTCTGCCATTTTGGGGACAGAGAGGGTGCCCTCGTGCCTCAAGCCCTGTGCTGTGCATCTCCTCCTGTGAGAGCCCCTGAATACCACTGAAGTGTCTCCCTGGTGCTCTGCTTCACCTGCCTTCTCCTGTGTTTGTGGCACAAAGGTGCTGGAATGGGCCAGTCCAGGCACTGCTCTTGAAGGGTCACAGGGGAGCACTGACCTGCTGGGCATGGCCACTCAGCCACTCCTCACTCAGGTACTGAGGTTTGGCTGTTCTGGCCACAGTGAAGTGACAAGATATTCATAACATTTTAAAGGGTGCAGTGGTCACATTACAGAATATGTAATTCCAGTCCTCCTATAAAGCTACTCAAGATGCAGAAAAACTTATGGAAAGTAGATTAATCTATTAATTTTTATAGGTTTTGGAAATAATTTCAATAAAATCCACTTGGTTTCTTTATTATATTAGAATTTTCCCTAAAGAAATTGGTATTTTATTATGATGTTTATCTTGGACTTTCAAGAATTGCAAGTTTAATGTACCCAATTACTTTTGTTATTAAAAAAGTCAGAAAGCAACCTGATTAAGATGTTAGAATTTTTGACCATACTATCCAAACAATTCCACTTGGTTAGCAGAAATATTTGGATCCAAGTTTTACTGGCAGCCAATGTAATTGTAATTGAGTTAAAAATAAGCAAAGAATTAGTTTGAAAAAAAAAAGAAACTCATGCCTCTATACATATTGTGCCATAATATAGTCTGATTTCAAGGGGTTTTTTCTTTTTTTTTTTTTTTTTAAGACGTTTTGATAAAACTCATATGGTAGGTGAGTTTTGCACCTACTCCCACCTTGTTTTGAAGTGGGAATGGTGGGAAATCAAGTTCAAAAATACCTTACTGGAATATTTCTTTGGAAAGCAAGAAGTCAGGCAAGAACTACAAAAAGTAGGATTTTGAATTCTGTGTTAATTTAGAGGTATGTTCTAACAGATACATTAATTTAAATACTTTCCACAATGCAGTCAATTTCGTTCTTGAATGTGAATCTTAATAAATCACGCCTGCCAATGTTGTCCATTAAAAGAGATGCATAATGTGGCCAATTTAATGTTCTCCTAGGAACTGGGTGGAATTCTGGCCCCATGGAAGTCAGTGGGAGTTGTGCCACTGGCTGCAGCAAGTCCATTTTTTTCACAGCACATTCATTCATTCATTTTTGAATGTGCGTGTCTAGTGTGCTTGATTTTCAGCCTTAATGTTTGGTTTTGCACTTACATTGGAAAAGAACATTTTCAATCCTATCAGGAAAAAAGCCAATGCATGTTCTTAAACCTTTGGTATTATTTCCTTTGGAAGAACTAGACAGAGAATAATATGTATTTTTTCTTTATCTGATGGCAGTATGCTGTTCTGAAATGAAAAGCATTTCAACCTGAATTCAATTTTATGTTTTCATACGTATGTGTTTGTGAGTGTGTGTATCCTACTGACGTTACTTCCTATTGACTTAAGATACAGTTGAATATGGGTGACAGGCATGATAGGACTTTCTTTGTAAACCTTTGCCAATTAGGAATTGAAGGCTGGTAAGAAAATCTCTCTGTTCTTCAGTTCCTTTTTGGTATCTGGAAATTCACAGCAGATGGCCTCAGTTCTCTCATTTGCACCACTCTGGTTTCACTGATTTAGGTCGTAGTAAATCCTGATTATCCAGCTATGAAAGTGGGATCCAGGACCAGCATTTGGCAAGCAGCTCTGACTATAAAAAGAGCTCAGTACAAAGGAACAGTTTGTGGCTCTAATAAAACCTGTGGGATTTTTGCTGTTTACTTCACTGGAATCTGGATGCCACCAAAGTACAGTGTTCTATAGTCACCTCCGTTAATATTCTGGTGGTGAATGATGGATGAGACATCCCAGGGAAACAAAAAAAAAAACACATTACTTGCCAGTTATAGGGCAACCTGATGTAATTAGTGTTTGCAACCTTTGCAAAACTGGTTTTGTTTGTGTGATTTTTACTTCTGTGAGAAGGGAGCAGTGAAATCTATGCCCAAGGTACCATAGGCAAAGACCTGATCTGACAAAATAGAACAGCAGATTTAATTTCCATTTTGTCTGAGAGATATTTAGCATCTCTGCTAAGGTGTAATATGGCACTGTGCTGAAATCCATAAATGTATAACTTTCCTGAACAGGAAATTTAGTTATACTGAATTTGCTAGGTTTCCATAAAATTGCTGTAGAAACTTTGTGGCAACAGAATTCTACATAAATGCAATTTGCAGGTTTGTCACTTTTTCAGCTATATTTTCCATCCTTCTCATCTTTGTGTTATGGAGAAATACTGACTTTTTGGAATCACTGCAGAAAGTTATAAATGATGTATGAAATGAGAAATCCCTGCTCAGAGCACAGAACTTAATCTATGCTATTTGCTGTGAAAGTCAGCTCAGCTGCAAGCAGAAAAGCCTACCAAAACCAGAAGCTACAGACTAAGAAAACTAAAGCGCACTCTAAGGAATTTTTTTTCTTTATACCTGGGATAAGCCAGGGCATGGTACTGCAAGCTGCAGAAAGTCATTGGGAGGGCAGGCATTTGCATCTTGAGTGTGCTGAGGTGTTCTGTGCAGGCTGTGGGTTGAGGAGACCACCCTCAGCTGAGAGAGGAACTTCTCTGCTTGTGCTGAAATGGAAAGAGGGGATACAGGGGAAGCTGCAGGAGAGGGCTTAATCCCCCAACACGGCATGGCCACCAATGAAACAATACTATAAAATGCCTCATTGCTTTTCTAGGATTCAAGTTTAAGTGTCTTTGTGTGTGTAGTGGTTACAGCACTTGTGTGGGATCACTTGTTAGCATGACACAGTTTATGTCACCTTGTTGGATGGACAGAATCCACAGCTACTGCTGTCATCCTGCAGGATCCAGCCCACTGGAGAAGTAGGTGCTGCAAGAGCAAAAAGTAATCCTGAAAGGATGCAGTGATTTCTCTTTCTTCACCCACAGATTTTTTCAGGCTTCTGCCTAAAATCTACAATTCTGCACTAGAGTTAGGGAGGCTGCAGTCTGTTAGTTGTGTATTTCTGTAAAGAAGGTATTTTTTGCAGTTGTTGTCTAAAACTCTGTCTCCCATGAAAGTTGCTTTGGCAGAAAGATACATTAGCCCTGCCTATGAATAGGAACAATCAGTCATTTTGTGGTAGAAACAGCTTGCAAATAACTTTAGTGGTTCCTAAGAAACAAACACCTCTGCCAAACACTTGTAGTGGGGAATGCAATTTACAGGTAACAGCAAGCCTTGGCTTATCACACTGTTTATTTCCCTTGTTCTCTTTACTGTGAACCCCATGTCCATTGTGCATACCAGCTGAGAAGGTCACTAAGGAAAATTTCAAATTCTGTAATCCCAGAGTCAAACCTGGGCAGCAGGAGAGAGCAGCAGGTCACAGGCTGAAGTGACCTTGGCTTTGGAAAGAAACACTTTTGGGAAGCTATCTCTGCTGATGTCCTCAGTAGCTTACTGAAGGGCTCTCTGTGGCTGCAGACTCCTTCAGTAGCTGCTGTGCATCCCAGAGCAGCCTCGAGCTCTGAAGGATGAAGTGTTTAAATGTGTGCAGAGGGTCAACTTGGAAAGACCAGGATTTATTTACAGGACAGGTGGCCTGCAGTCTAGCACACAGAGCTACTGCTTATATCCTAGGTAAAATAGATGACTTGGCACTTGGCAAGTGCTACAGATATTGCTAAAAAGGTGTTTCTTGACTCATCCATCTCTTGCAAGGTGCAGAGGAGCTGTGGCAGCTATATAAAGAGTTTGGGGAAAAATAGAGACACATGAGTAATGGAGTAGTAAAACTCAGTTCAGCTCCTTGGCACTAGCAAACTCAAGCCAAGCCCTGCAGCCTTAACTTGGGAAAAAAATTATCTGGAAAAATCAAAGGGAGCTTTAACTTAGAAAGCCACTCTACTGCTTGCTTGTTCTAGGGGTAGGTGTTCAGCAGCAAAGTTCCCTTTCTTTGGCTATACAGGCTGTGACTGGGGGCAAGTATCTTCTCTTAGTATCACAATGATGCAAAATTAATCAGAAGCACAATTCTGACAGCTAGAAAAATCTGTCATATTATTAAGAACAGATTCTAAAATGCTGAAGAAAACCTCAATCAACTGCTAAAGCATGTCTTGGGGAACTAAAGGGGTTTATAAATAATCATTAGAATAAACTGCTCCCTGCCGTGAGGCTCATCTCTTATTATGTCTGCTATGTCCCTTTCGGCTTTCTCACTGCATCATCAAGCATGGATTAAGGTCTAATAAATTTAGGATGAGTGAACACAACAGTCTTGACTAAGTTTCTAAAAATGTGAAGGACACGATCCTGTGAGTGAATAAATGCAATGTATTCAATTGCACTAAAATACTCAGATTTCAACTGGTTCATAGACCCTTTCACAAGAAAAATGTATTGACAACATCACTGTGCCAATAAATTCACATATATTTAGAATAATGCATGTAATTATGTCAATATAATGATGAATAATTATGGTGGAAATTAATTTGCCCCTTCTATTTTTAAAGTACTTTACTGTTTACATATTTTTCATGTTTGAAATGATATCAGTTGTGTCAGGAGACACTCCAGATTTGAGCAATAAGCATTATGTTACATAATATTATTTTCATATTTATTGACACTTCTCTTAAAAGAAGTTAGACTCCTAAACCAGCTTTTTATTGTGCGTGTGTTTTGTTTCCAGTATGATGTGGTTTGTGTCTCCCTTACAACTATGAAATTGATGCCAATTCTAACTTTTAGCTTAAATAGATCTTACTGATACTTATCTTTAGAAGTGTTTCCAGAAAGCAGCTAGCTCCCAGTCACTGGCTTGCTCAGGTTAGGCTTGTTCACCTCCTACTCTAAAAGAAACTCTGCTCCCCAGATGGGATGACGTGGAGCTGTGGAGGATGCCCATGGGAAGTGCCTTCAGCAGCTCCAGGGCTGAAGGAGGGAGTGCTATAGGTCCATCTCCTTCTGCACTGAAGGAGGATTCCAAACCTGACAGCCATGTGGAGAGAATGCTGAAACCAGAGAATTTAAACTTGATCAGAAAACATAAATATAATAGGTGCTAGGAGACCTAGTGGGAGCTTCCACAAACCTAGGCAGGGAGAAATAAAGCTTTAGAAGGGAAAAAGAATTGAATGTGAGCAAGGCAAGGTGTCTGCTGCAAGCAGAAGAAAACCTGTTTCAGCCTCTGCAGTAAAGAAGGGTGCAGTTTCCCCAAAGAGCAAGCCTTCAGATGGCTCCTGGGCTCCCTTGGCATGGTCAGAGGGGCACGTCCCTGTGGCAGCATGCAGAGCTGGAATGGCAGGCTCCCCAGTTATTGCTTCCAGCCTGTCTCTATTCTCTGGCACTGTGCTGAATGCAGTCTCTGCTCTGTGCTGCTTTCCAGCCTCGCTTCTGAGCTTTATCTTCCAGGCTTTTGCTGACCTCCAACGTATTTCATATTTCGTTATCCTTGGGTTTCTCAACTGATGTTATTATTGATGTACCAGGGTTTTTTTTGACAATAGAGTCTGTTTTTTTTATAGCTCGGCACACCAATCTTGCATTTTATAATGGGTACCTCAGTGAGCAGTTGTTATCTGTAGATGCTGTTGTCTGTTCAGCAAGTTACAACAGTTTTTTCTGCAGTTTCTAGTGGCCAGAGTGGTTAAGATGCATAACTAAAAACTGTCCCAAGCTATAGATGAAGATCAATAATATTTTCAGTGGTTTTTTTGACTTTTGATTTGTTTTGTTTTAGATTAGCAAAATCTGCTTTATCATTTTGAGGGTAGAAAGGGAACTGATTGCAATAAAAACAGAACAAGATTTATAGCATGTTCTTATAAATAAAGGCACACTGCTCTGCCAAATGATGTAAGATGTGGCATGTCATATTGTTCTGTTCCTCTCATGATCTACAGTGCCATATGGACTTGAAAAAATAGGACTATTGTATGGATTTCTGCAGCATAATTGGCATTGACACTTGTATTGATTGAATAAATGAAATAACATGCACAGTTCTGACAATCTTTTCAGGTTTCTAAGATTACAGTCGTGATGATTCTATGTCAGCAAAAAAGTCTTTAGGAATTTAAAATGAAGCCACAGCCAGTTCATTAATATACATATGTTTGAAATTGCAGCCCTAACAATTGAGTTCTCTGCACTGAATGCTATAATATATATTGTCGTGAGCTATATGCCCTCAGATCATTTCAGTGAATTACAAGAAAATTATGGAGTGGAGAACATTTTATTGTTGTGCTTTTCATCCAGGGATACAGCTTTTCACTGATGAAAATTGAAAACACTGAAAATTAAAATGTAAATGCATTTATCAAAAGAAGAGGAAAAAATTGAATCCTGAACTTTAACTGCTTTTGCATTTTACTTCTTCAAAAGGCAATTTTGATATTTACATCTCAAAAGCACAAGTAGTCAGACTCTGTAATATCTATTTGGATTCTTACTAATAAGTGACTGGCTGTTTGTTGCTGGAGGTCTGAAGATTTGTTTTAGTAAAACAGAATGGAAAGCTGTGTGGGTGTTTATTTGTGTATGTGTATATTCTGAGAGATAAACAAAATAACTATGCATTTATTTAGCGTTTCTCTCCTTTCTGTTTAACACATTCTTTTTGTGTTTTTTACAGGTCAGTGCCACCTTACAAAGAATGTGAGTTACTAATGTCTTTGTACAGAAGAAAGAAAAGACAGAAAGCGATGAAGACTAGAAGCTCTTCACATGAAATTTAGCACTTTAGAGTCAGGACAAATGCATAATTTAAGATTGAATTAAGCTGGATTTTTTTCCTTTGAGTTTCAAAAAAAAAATTTTTTTTTTGGTTGGCATCCTGACTTAACTGAGGATATGTTAACAGCCCCTAAGAAGAAGCTCATCCATATGCTGAAGACTGTGGGCTCAGTTTCCTGCAGAGGAAGAGTGCTGGATGAAGCATGGAAGCAGGCAGGCTGTGCAGCAAACTGAAGATATCCTGTGCCTCTCGTGCTGCCATGCAATGTAAGAAAATAAGTGTATTATCTGAATGGAGATGTGTCTGTTTGTGCATCCTTATTGTATACAGTCAGAAGAGTTGACTGCCTGTAGCTAAAAATCCATCCAAATCCTCTACAAGTGACACAGGTAATGAGCAGGTAAATCCTTTGTATAGCATTTTCACTCCTCTTGTGATTCCCTTCTCTTTCTTTTTCTTAACTTTGGAAGCATATTTTTTCTGGTGGACATTTTCTGAACTCCTCCATGCTGGGTAACTGTGCTAGATCCCTTAGATTTAAGTGACAAACCTGACAGACTTAAGGACCTGATGCCAAAACTCTCACCCATGTGTAAATACAGAAGAGGCACCAGAAGAGAAAATGAGTGCTGTTATTCCTTTCCTGCCTTACAGTAGATGTTTTTGAATCTTTGGTTTGATAATGTGTGTCTCTTTTAGTGTTTCCTATTGTATTTGGAAGACAATGTTTATCTTTCCTTAATATTTTTAATTAACTTCAAAATTCTAAGCTGATAAGTAAGCATAAGAAACACACACAGTATTATACATGGCACAATATCTATCATAGAATAATTGGCACCAAGCAAAAGTTGTTGCCTTTTAGGATCTCGGATACTTAAATGGTTAAGAACTTTCTGCATTCATATTTCAAAGAAAAGAACTTGTCAAGCAAAGAGATAGAAAAATTGTATCTATTTATACTAAATATGTTTATAGCATTTTTTAGAATGAAAGAAAATCTGGTTTAGTTATCTTTATTTAAGAAAAATTACTCAAAATTTGTGGTTGAAATTTTTTTTTTTGTTCTATTTAGGTATCTGATACTTTTTACTTTGAAAGGAAGATTTCTTCATTGTTTCAGATGTGTCAGACAGTGGAATATCTTGGGCTATCAAAACAGACTACAACAGTCATGATCAGAAACATTTTGCTTTAGCATGAAAGCCATTATTTCTATAAAATCATTCATATTCTTAGGATTTAACTTGCATATTTGGTGAATTTATTTACATCTTCCCAATGTTTTATTCATTTACTGTTTCAGTTTTATCTTTGTTATTTCTGTTCCCTTGTCTTTCTTGAATTTATGATTAATGTCTCTTTAGGCAGCAAAACAATACATTCCAGATCAAGAGTTATGCAAAGATATAGCTTTTTTGAGGAATAAAATAATTCAATAAAATATCAGTATTCATAGCAAGTTTTCTTTCTATGCAAGAGATGTTGTAGGCAAAAGTTACACTTAGACCAAAATAAAAACTATCCAAAGAGTAGAGAAAAATGGAACAAGCAATCTATGTTTGTGGAAAATTCCAGTCACTACCTGGATCTGGATACAATTGGCAAAGAGGACAAAAGAACTAATGGCATGGATTTAATGGATCAAGTTTCTCTTCTGCAGTTCATCTCTTCATTAATGGCCCATGAAAAGTGAAGACCAAGATATTTGGACCAAAGAGCTGCCAGAGACTAAACCAACCATTACCCCTTGAAAGATTGCATCATTGATGCTTTAAATTAAAACTTTATTGCCATTGTAAAATGTCTGTGAGTTACCCAGAGAAAATAAAATATATGGTTTTCAGAGAGTGGTCATTATGTTTCAGCTAAATAAGAAATGTCCTTTCCCCTTGGGAGCAGAAATGGAGCCCTCTGTAGGTCTTCCTCAGCTGGATTCCTGGCCAAAGACTATTCTACCTTTCCATGCACATCTGGTTCTTTGTTCCTTTTGAAAGAGGTGAATCAAGGTTTGGGTCACATCTGCAGGCCCTATTCTAGCAGTAAAATAAAAAGAAACATATTTTTTTTTTATGGAAGAAAGAATTTTCCAACTGATCTAAGACAAAGTTGGGGATTGTTTAGCCTGGAGAAATGGAGACTCAGGAGGGACCTTATTGCTCTCCACCAATACCTGACATAATATTACAGACAGGTGGGGGTTGGTCCTTTCTCCCATATAACAAGCAATAGGACAAGAGGAAATGGCCTTGAGCTGTGTCAGGTTCTGACATTTCTTCACTTAAAGGGTGGTCAAGCACTGAAACAGGCTGCCAGGGGCAGTGATGGAATCACTATCCCTAAAGGTGCTCAAAAACGTCCGTTTGTGGTGTTTGGGGACATGGGTAAGTGATGGACTTGGCAGTGGTGGGTCAATCATCGGACTTGGTGAACTCAGAGGTCTTTTCCAACCCCAGCAATTCTGTGATTCTATGATACTGTGTTTAGTGGTGAACATGGCAGTAACAGGTTAGTGGTTGGACCTGATGGTCTCAAAGGCCCTTTCCAGCCTAAACAAAATTCTCTGGCTCTGTGGTACAGCCTTCTCCTGCATCTGACATGGGCTGCCATGGGAGAAAACACCACTGCCTCAGGCTGCTCTGAACTTACCTGTCTTACATCTGAAAGGCAAACACTTAGAGACCTAAGCACCAGCATGGCCCACAGGGGTTTGGGTCAGCAGTTTTTGGGTGACAATTCCCTAACAGGACTATAAGTAACTCAGTGACCACAGTGGGAGGAAGGGCCCAAGCAGGTGCCTGTGAAGAGTGGCTGTTCAAGAACCAAATATTTTTTGTGTGAAAGAGAAGGTAATGTTTTAGTAAAGATGCAGAGGTTTGGAGCTCCATACTGTGACTCAGGAGCACTCAGCACTAGCTTCAAAATATCAGTGTGCAAGGGAAATACCTTAATAATTGCTGGATGCAGTGGCACAGCTCAGCTCCAAAGAGCTACTTTGTGCTGGACAAAAGGGCTCTCACAGGCACTCAATCACAAGACTTCCTGTTTTTGAATAAAAGAAATATTCTCAGTTGAGAAATTTGGTCACTGATAGTATCCTGGCAGCTTGAAAAACAGCCACTTCTCTGTGAATAGTGGGGAATGTAGCATTTGTAGCTCTTCTGTTCAGGAATGAATGGCACTGCTTTCCAGGACACAATGTAAGTTTCTCCTGCAAAACCCAAAATATTTAGGTGCTAAAAATCAGCAAAATTGAAGTATGTATACTGTGAACAGTAATTTTGAAATCGTTTTCTTGGCTCTCACTTACATATGGAGGAATCTAAACTCCACAACTGCCTGATATTATATTTGGGTTTTTTTTTGTTGGTTTTTTTTTTAATTAAGTAATTAATTAATTAATTAACAGTGAGAGTTGGAGTGAAGACTCTTAGAGACTCTATCTCAGTTTCCTGCCCAGAAAGGTTCAATCCCAAATTTATCACCTGTCCTCCATAGGAGGATAGCTATGATGCTGGTACAGGAGCTGAAGTTGGGTATGAGGGGGCAGAAAGTATCTGTTGTTTCTGCAGCTGAAGCTGTTCCACTTTCCGTGCAGAAAAACCTTCACAAGTAAAAAGATCAATCAGGCACCAAGAGAGATATATGACTGTATAATCTAGCAGTTTGTACAGCAATCTGGCAGAAAGAAATCTACATTCCACCCCTCCACCAGGCTCTTTCCTCATGACCTTATGTGAAAAAATCACTGGAAAGTGTATAAAAAAATTCTGATCCTATGATCTTTCTTTTCACTTTTTATTTAATTAGATTGTACATAAGTGCTTTGCATAGCAGGAACCCTTGTCAGAAGTGTGAAGCTTTTCCTGCTGAATGGGAAGATGAAAACACGCTCAATAAGATGCTGTATGTGTCTAAGCTCCAAGTTGATCCTTGATCCCACAAAACAAAGAGCTGCTTTTAAAATATGTCTTAATTGCAAAGTATGCAATCAAAACCAGTTGTTGATGGCAATAGATTCTGTACATCCCTGCTATTTTCTACAGAGAAAAAAAGTCCAGGCAGCCTGAGAGACTCCCTGGTAGTCTATGCACAAGTCACAAGTCACAGCACAACCCTTCCAGAAAAAACTCAGATAGAAATTAATAATGTTCCTTCTCCCCATCTCTGTCTTGCTCTGTGTCCAGCTGAGGCCTGACTGCTTATACAGCTGAGAAATTCAGGTCTCAGTGCCTCGCTGATTTTGTGTGAAGATTTTTTTCCAGCTCTGCTTCATTTCCTAGATTCGAGTCTTCTGAGCTTTACTGGCGTGCATTTACAGCCGGACAATTCCCAATATTGAGCAGCAGTATGCAGAGCTTTTCCTGAGGTTAGGAAATGAATCTGAAACTTAGCACACCATTATTTATCTCATTATATACATCTTCAGAGAGCCAAGAACAACGTATCCAGTGCCACCGTTGTGAGTTTAAATTCCCAGCCGATGGAAGCAGATTGGTTTGGGGCAGAAGCCCTGTGGATGGATGGCAGCCTGAGCCTCCCTGCCCTGCTCTGCCTGCAGGACCCGCGTGGCTGCAGCTCCCAGAGCCAGTGAGCACAGCATCCTTCATGCCTGGCTAACAAATCCACTTAAAGGAGCACTCACTCAGAGGCTGGCATTTTTCCCCCCCCATTTTGTCAGATGGATGAATGTCATGGCAGCCAAGGACAGATGAAGGTTTGAAATATTACAAGCAGAAGCCTTTCGCTAAGATAATATAAAGCCAATTTTTGCAAGCATATCTCTGAGGAGGAAATAGGCTAGGGATTATAATGAGAATTTTTTCTAGCTGTAAGATTTTGTTAAGATGCAAGCAAAAAAGAAAACAAACCAACCACTAACCTATCAAACAGCTCAGTACTGAAACTCCAGTGTTTCTTAAGACAATGCTTCTTGAAATTGCCACATCATTCAATTTTAAGTGATTTGCATACCAAATGCAAAAAACAATTATTAACTGGAAACTTCCCCCCTACACCCCTCTGAGACATATGGTGAGACAGCAACAGAAATGATGGATGTAGTGGGTGATTGCTTGCTGAACCAGTGTGTGAGAAACTATGCTAGGAATAATTCATGTCAAGGCATGGTCTTAACTAAAAGACATATTAAAAACAACATCTTGACAGGTTTAATATCTTACATGATACACATAATCTGTGACTTCTAAGGCATGTGATTATCTCTAAACATGATATTTTAGTAGAACTTCAATTTTATTAAAAGATTTCAAGAAATGCTTCATTTAATGTTAAATCATCCTTTCACAAAATAAAGGAAACTTCAAATCATTCTGAGGTATGGTATGGCCTCATCTTTATCTACTATTGCTTCAAATCACTAGTAATTCCCCAGGAAAAGCAGAGTAACAATGGCATGAAATACGTGAAAGTGACCCAATAAACAGGATAATGAGGCATTTTGTACAAAAATGCATTTCATATGAACAAAGGATTTAATACTTTGCCATGAAGAGAACCCAATGACACCTTTGCTAATACAGCAGATGTATTTCACATGTATTTCTGTCACCTGTATTTTATTAAAGAGTAAATTTCACAGTGACAAAACTTAAGTTGGATGTTTAACAATGATGGAAATCAGATGATGCTAACAAGTAGAACTGGATTGCTTACTGCTGTGATTAGTTTGTGGTTGTTAAGACAGCTATAAGATGAGTAACAGTGGCTTCTAAACCGGCCACATGGTTGTACCCCACCATGAACAGAAATCCTGTGTGAGGGGACAGAGAACGGAGCTGGGCATATGGACTGCTCCTCACCTAGTTTGGGATCCTGGGCATGCCAGTTTTCCTATGTCATTCTTGTTTGTCTCACAATTTGAGAAAGCTCTCCTTGACTAAAAGAATTTTAAAGTATTTTTCATAGTCATTGTCCAATGAAATCAACTAATAATAAGTAAAGGCTGCAAAATGCCTTCTATTCCAAAGAGGTTTTCATCAAAGGACAGGATTCTTGAGAACTGAAATAAAGAGAGTTGGGATCAGCATGCAGAAGAGCCAAGTGATTAATCTGTGTTTCGTACCAGAGATGCAGTTTTCTCTGAGGTTGAATATAAAGAAGATTGTCCTCTTTTGCTCTCATCTGTCTAATTTGTGCATCTACCTGTTTTGAAATTAAATTGGGTCAAACTTAGCAAAAGCTAAAACAAAAAAATCTTATGCACCCTGTAAACCATGGAGTTTAACAGATGATGACCAGATGGAAGCAGCCATTTTTTTTCAAATATCTAGTACTGTCAGTTGAAAAGTATGCAGTTCTGTGGATTTATAGTGTTGCCCTCTGAAAAAGCCTGCTAGTTCTAACCAGTGATGTTTTTATCTTTCCATAAATTAGGAAAAGGCTGAGATTTACCTCACAATGAAAAGTGTAACATACATTCCTGAAAACTAAGAAAGTTATCACAAAAGCCCTGCCGTAATATTCAAAATGCCCAGTCCTCTCGTATTGCTGTTGTTTATCAGAATGCAAGTCTTGAAATAATAGAATCTGGATCATAAAATGGCATATAAAATAATTTCTTATCTTTACTATGTCTTTCTATCTGGCAAGTAAAATCCCAGCTCCCTATGTCTTGTATGTGACAGGGTGATTTTTTTCTGCCAATGGCCATCTTGTCAGCAGCTTCTTATTAATTCCTATAATCCTTTTCTTTGATGCCTTCATATCATTTCTTTGATGCCTGACATCTCATAACTTAAGGAGTGTACATTTCTGTGCACAAGCACTTAGACATAGCAACAGAAGGGAACACAGTTTTGGTGGCTCTGACAAATAGAATTTGATGGCAAATAGCCCCAGCTTTTGAAAAGTCTGACTTGTTTGTTAATGAACCCTTAAACTTAACTGATTGTGAAAAAATGTGCAAGACTCCCAAAGACTAGCAGCAAGGAATAATGGAAAAGCAACAGGCAACTCAGAGAAATAGATAAATCAATATCTGAAGTTTAATAGTATCAGAATATCTATAGATTTCTGATGAAATCCAGTTTTATTGAGTCGTCCCTAGCTTGCTCACTGTTGTATGATAGAATAGTTAAATATTCAGTATTACAAACTTTGCTAAAATGACCTCTTTACAGTCATGCAAGAGACGAAAATTATTTCCATCCAATTTTCAGAGGGAATTTAGACATTCAAAAATTTAATTTTGGAATCTGCCTTTGTAAGGGAATATCAATATATTGTAATATTTGAGAGGCTAATTCAGTCAAACTACCTTTTTGATGTTTCTCTAGAGAGGCACAAGAATTCTGGTGTTCTATGGGAACAGTGCTTGAGAAAAAGAGGCAGTTGGAGTTCTTGGTTCTCAGCTGGTAGGTGTGCGTGACATTGCCTTATCTTCTTTCAAGTCCACTGAATAAATCACTTTACAGTGCCAAAGTGCATGACCCTAATTAACCACAGAGCAACCTGGGGAGATAATTAGGCTGTGGGCAGAGACAAGTACAGAAAAAGGCAAAAGAACCATGGATAGTAATGAAGAAAATATTTGTTAGTTGAACCACTGGGAGAGGGAACCTGAGTGAGAAATACACCTTGGTTTATGGGTTGGGGAAATATGTAAAACAGGGATTAGACAAAAGTTTGCTTCAGCATTGAATTTCACCTTTAAAATTATTCAGGTTACAACTTCTTCCATATGAAGTAAATTGAGGGGCATCTGGATCAGTAACCTTTCTATTAAAATGTGTGAATTTTGATTAATTTAATTTAATTTAATTTAATTTAATTTAATTTAATTTAATTT
>QUSF01000005.1:33743859-33947971 GCA_003676055.1 Chloebia gouldiae | reverse complement strand
ATTTTATTTTATTTTATTTTATTTTATTTTATTTTATTTTATTTTATTTTTTGCTCCTCCTGAACTGTACAAAATAGCATGCAGGATGAGATAATTGGATCCCACCAGTGAATTTTAATTATTTTTGAGTTACCTTGCTGAGCACATGACCAAATGGTAGCACATCTCAAAGGCTAATAACCCAAAACCAAAAGGGAGACTCAGTCCTCCCAGACGAGCAGTGAGGTTGATACCTTTTTGTTTAGGACTTTAATGAGCTGAGAAGGTCCATTCTTTCAGAGTCAGGTCTCAGCATGTCAGACAGATTCAACATATCAGTGAATTAATAAGTGAGTTGAATCCAAGCTCAAATAAAACAAGAAATAGAAGTTCAGACAGCAACATCTAAGCAGTGAGAAAGTACCTTCCTATTTTTTTCAGTTTCATGTAAGTTTAGAAGACAGGAACAAACAGAAAGAGGTGAAGAAGTAACAAAAAATGGTAGAAGAGTAATGAGGTCTCTATTTAATGCACTCAGCAATAGCTTTTAGACAGAAGATTTCTGAGTGCAGTGGATGTATTTCTCCAAAATTAGAAAGGAATAAAACCAACCCACTGGTTTGGTCCCACAGGATGGGATACAAAGCTGAGATACATCAATAAAAATTGAATTAGATTTACAACTCTGCCCTATTACCTAATTATAGCATGCTTGGGGATATATGGTAATTTATCAATAGAGACCTATTGAACATGTTAGTTATAGGTTTCACACTGAAGACTATTTTCATTAATCAAGCTGCTAGATGGTTACTCTCGCCACTTTACTTTTAAAGGAAGGGGAGTTAAGTTTCTCCTGTAGAGCTGTTTCTGTCTCAGTGCCCAGCCAGAATATACATGAGTCAAGAAAAAAACATTCTTTGTTTATATGCAGACCACGTTTGCAACTTGTGTTAGTCTAGTAGCTCCAGTGAGTTTGCAGCAGGCTGGGAGTTGGCTCTGCATGTTGCATTCTGTTTCACCTATTTGTAATGTGAGAAACACCAATTCTACATATAAAAAACTATTTTTTAAGTTGCAAATAACCCACCAGATTCTTAGGGAAGCAGAAGTAAAAGTTGCTCAGGCATCTTTGCTTCTATCCCTTTGTGTGTGCTTTATGATATAGTCTATAATTATGTGACTAAATGTAAAAATGTGCAGGGTGTAGAAGAGCACGTGACAACATATTTGTATGCATCGAGATCCGAGAGGATGGCATTTTGGGTCAAACTTATTTGTGACTTTTTATGAGCACCTAATATTTCCATCAGTTTTCTGCTCAAGTAGTATTGTATCCTTTTAGAGACTTTTTTGTGTTTTCTATGAACTGAGGACAAGATAGTACAGTTCAGCCAGACACTCTGTGGCTGTGCACTCTCTTTTCCATGTGATATGAAATGTGTGCTGCATCTGCTCACGGGCAGGTGCTCCCTTCCCCTATTTATTTTCCCCAGAAAATCCTGCACTGGGCAGCTTTCCTTGTCTGCGTGTTGTTGGTTGGCCAGTACACACCTGGACACTACCTCTGGTCCCTCTGCCACAATGCTCCTCCAAATCCAAACCCATCATTTTACTTTGACAGCAGCAATCTCAGAGCTTATGCTCTGTGCCAAGGATAAGAATAAGAGAGCCATGCCAGCACTGGAATGTGATAGTGCAGCTGCTGCAAAAAGTGAGTGTAGGGATGATAGTGAAGAGAGTAAATTGTTAGGGACACAAAATTTACAATTATAATGAGGATTTGTCTGCTGACTGTTGTTTTATCATCCATCAGCTATTTCTGGCCTTAGGCAACACCCATGCTGTTAGCTGTTAACAACTTCAGTCTGCTTCCTTCTACTTTAGTTCATAGCTTTATTTTTGCTTCAGTAAGTTTCAGCACCTAAAAAAGTGAAGTTAAAAATGAATATGAAAATTTTATTTGTGGGTGCTTTAGGCATGGAGAGTCACCCACAAAAGTGTAAAATGTTAACTGCTTACTTATTTTCTTCTTGATGTGTATGGTTTGGCTGCATTAATGAAGGATTCCCCCCACCCCCTTTCAGAATATCACTTTTTTTTTTTATTTTAAGCCTGAAAAAGCATTGTCTTCACAACTATCACTGGCAAACTTGCTGAGGGTTCACTCAGTCCCACTGTCCATATCACCATCAAATATATTAAACAGTGACAGTCCCAATACCAACCCTGACGAATGCCACTGGTCTCCAAGTTAAAGTCTCCAAGTTAAAATGTTCCTCTTTCAAAGGCTTTTAAAAATACATTTCACCTGAAGAAGTGGGTAGAACAAGCTCAGAATCAGTCTGGCAGCTAGGGCTGAAGTGAAAAACCACTTAATTTTGCTTCTTGATTTTGTTCTTTTATTGTGCAGTAGGAGCCCTTTAAGGTGGGCATCTGAGTAATGCTTTGAGTGCAACTTGATACATTTTAATTCTTTCATGGTCATCATCTGCTGGAGAAAAATAGTTGGGCAACTGAGTATGAATTTCTCTTGAGGATGGCATTTACTGGGGCAATAGCGCTATGAGGCACAACTCTATAGTTGCATAGACAGTTTTATGTTCGTTAGTTCATGTTATTTTCCTTCAGCATTTATAGCTGAAATCATTTTCCCAATGGCTCTAACAGAACATTCTGATTCTCCACTAGCTGTAATGCTATTATTCTTCAGTAAGGGAATCCTACATGTTTTGTAATTTCTTAAATCCTTGCCTATGGAAAATTGTGCTTTTATCCGTTTGTAATCCTATTGAATTCTGGAGATGGAAAACACCTTATCCAGTGATGTGACAATGGCACTGGCTACCATTTTATTCCCACCTAGAGAATTGTAAACACTCATCAATAATGACCAAAGCACAATACTAGAGATCCCTAAACATTCACATCTTCCACAGAGCCCACAAGACTAAAAGTAATAAGAATTAAATTAAACAGTTTGGACTGTTTTAAATTAAACCAGTCCAAACTGCTTCTCCATTTTAGAATGCTTAGTTCATCCTAGTTTTGAGACTCTGAGAAATTTAGGTTAAGTCTTGTTTCCATTTTTTTAACATGTTAAGCATATTTTTGTCCTAATACACAGTAAGTGTAGTTGAGATGACTACTGCAAAATCTGCACAATTTTGTGCATGTACATTGCCGTCTATCCATAGTCTGTAGTTTCATCTTTCAGAATGGATATGCATTTGAAAGGCAGCTACAGCCCCTTAGTAAAACCAGCCCTTGTCTTTGAAAGAATATGAAAGCACATTTTTAAATATGGGTATTCTTGTTTTAAAACACATATTATTAGTTTTAATTTTGGCCTCAGCATGTAAAATTTATTTGTGAAGTATTACAGCTTGCTCACCTTTTTATGTAATTTCCAGTCATTTACAAACATTGATCAAAGGAAATCCAGTCCTATACAAACAAAATGTTGTTAATTTTTGTCTCACTCCAAGAGTTTTTGCATTGCTAATTTCTGGGTTTATGAACCAAAGCTGATTGATTGAGAGCATTGGGTATAAGATGCTTCCTGGTGAAACACTTTAACTTTGGAAAGTGCTTTGCTATTCTGCTGTGGAAAGCTAATTGAGAAGGGAGTGTTCCAGTCTTCTCAGCACAGAACAGCTCCGGTGTTTTGATTGCTTTTTGCAGCTAATTGCTTTAATTTAATGAAATGTCAAGTATCAGAAAGTTATGGTAGACCAGCATTCCTGGTCCCATGAGAACAGCACACCAATGCCACCCAGGGACACGAGAGCTCTGGGAAAAAAATTAACTCTTTACTTAGGAAACACTTTGGTATGCTTTCACAGGACATTTTAGCAGCCTCTCACAGTTTTTCACTCAGAAACTTTGTCAGACAGAGCAGGTATCTCTGTGTTGACTGGACCTCAACAGATTCTTCTTTAAGTGTATTGAAATGCATTTTCACTAACTTGCAACTGCAACATCCTGCAGGAAGTCAAATTCCAGATAAAATGGTTTCATTTTAATGCTAAGAGACTCATGCCATTTGATTTTCTTTCAGAATTTAATTTCTCTTATCACTTTGGTTTTCGTTCTATCTTGGATTAGGATTTTTTTAAATTAAAGAGTTTTCTGTAAAAGAGAAATCAAGCACATGTCTGCATGCCCAGCTGTATTTATGGGATTATACTATTTTATTTGAGGGAAAAATAGGTAGTCTTATGATTACAGATAATTTGCTGTAATACTCTTAATTTATAGCAATCATTGGGAATAAAGATGGAATAAAATAACAGGCAGAAAAATCCTGGGCTGTAATCCATATAATGAGCAAATTGAAGAGAATTAATGTCTGAGTTTGCTATAAATTTGCTATTTCCTCATTTTTAAGTATTATCAGCTGTAACCTTGGTTACATAAATGCAAGTTTTTATATGCTAGTAGTTTATATTACTCAAAAATTTATATGGCAGATTTTATAGCTGCCTAATAGCTCAGTCAGCCCTAATACAGAAGAATCTCAAAATGGGATGAAGTTTATATTGAGTTTTAATGAGGAGCACTGAGAAGTCCAAAGACATCCCATCCTGTTTCAGACTTCTGGGCCTGAAAGTGGTGCTGAATACATCACACAGCAAAGCTCTTTCTTTCAGCTGTTGAGATTTCCTGATTTCTGAAGTGACAGTCTTCTGTGATCTCATTTTCTCTTGAAAACTAGAAGAGAAATGGAAATACATAAAAAATTTAAAGTAAAAAAAAATTTAAATTAAACATATAGTCCTTGGAGAATTTGCACTTTTTCAGAATGGTTTTGTCTCCACTGCAGAGCTGACATGTGAATGCATTGGCTAGAATCCATACATTTAAAGTTCTTAAGTTGCCTCCAATGTCAGCTGATAATGGCAAATAAACAGTTCTGGTTCATAATCTAGATTTTTACACAGTGCTTATTATCATCAAATGATGTGATGACCTGTAAACTGTGATTCAAAAAGCTGTGAGATTATCTGTGTAATCACTCAAATGTAAAGAAATAGCAGGACCACGTTTTTGGCACTGTTATCTTCTCCCACAAAATATACATATTGTCCTGTCAGCATGACCTGTCTGTTTCTGCAGCTCTTCTTATGACAGTAGTGCAGATCTGTCACTGCAGCAATACAGCAGGGAGCAGGTACCCACGGTTTTACACTTTTGTCATATTCATCCACCTGCTTTGTCCTGAACACCTGTAATCTTGAAATGACTGACAGCACCAGAAACCTCAGGGAATTGTATCACTACTGAGGCAAGAATTTGATTTCTCTCCAATTCGTTTGCTCTGTTGATTTGCTGAGCAGCAGACTCATCTGGATTGAACAGCAGGACTAGATCCACCCGAAATGTGGAAGGGGAGAGTGCACTTGGGCACAGACACTCCATCTCCTCACCTGGAACACATCCTCTGTCCATGGAGGCTCACAGCTGTTTTCTCAGAGTAGCCATTCTCACACACTTTTTAACGCTTTTAACTTTTTAATGTTTCCTGAGGCATTAGGGATACAAACTCACCTGTGACCTGTGACTTGCAGTCCTTGTCTCCCAAAATGATATAATGCTTTCTGGGAAAGAGGAAGCCCCAACTCAAATTTCTATTTTCTAATCAGGCTTTGATATCTCATATGGCAGGAAAGTGGCTATCAGCCATTCTCCATGGGTATCCCTCCTGTTGGAGTTGCTCAACTAGATTTGATTCAGGTTAATTCTAAGTTAAATAACAATTGGTCCAACTGAGTCTATACCCCCCTGGTAAGTGTACTCAGCTCAGATCTAGGAAGCTGAGGTCTCAGTCTCTGCTAAATGTTTAATGCTGTGTGCACAAAGAATAGCTCCCACAGGAGGAATCTCCAGCATAAAAGAGGCAAAAATGAAATCATCCAGAAGAGTGGTTTGAACTTGGCTCTTTGACATTGCAGGGATACTCTAATTGGATTATCAGATCCTGTGGGGTGGAACCTCCCTTGCTTTTTTCTCTTTGCAAATGGGGTAGAAACATTAACTCCAGACTTGTGGGTTGTAATCCCAGGCAACAGGAGAAACCTTCAAAATCCCCACTATGACTGTTTTGGTTTTAGCTCTATTTTATTCCTGACTCCCTGTGCTGTGGATTGCTCTAAAAAAGTCTGTATTGCCACAGCTGAAGGCCCTGGGCAACAAGTGGGGAAAGCTTGGGGAACTCTGCTTCAGTCTCTGGTCAGGAAAATCCTGAGAAATCTGTGAAATGACATACTGAGCAAAAGAACAAGTAGAGACCTCAGAGTTTTCTGTCTCTGGAAACCAGTGTGTATCAACAAGAAGGGGAAATTAAAAGAAGCTTTCTTACTGGGCTGAGGACAACATATGGGAAATATTTCCTATCAAACACTGCACTAAGTCACTCATGGTCATTTATTTGGCTCTTTGGATTAATGAATATTTAAAATAATTTAAAAATTGTCTCTCCTGAAACATATAAGTCCTTTAACCTTGTTTTTCCCAGTGGTTTTTAGTCCATATACTTTGATTAATATCACAGAGTGAACTCGAAGCATATAAAAATGGGTTTCTTTGAAGTGAGACTAAACTGGAAAGTGCTCTCCCAAAACACACCTTGCCCATTCTCATGCTAGGTCAGCCTAGAGTTGAGTAGAGTTGAAGTCAAATGCCAGGATATGCATTGTGCTGCACTGATCTGCAGATCCACTTCTGGCGTGCTCCTAAGGCCATTTCAGACTTCATTCCTCCTACCTTGGTGAGCCTGCTCACCAAGAAGCTGCTCTGAGCACCATTAATTGGCAGCTGGGGACCTTGACCCTTTATAAGGTCATTTCCTGGAAGTGATGATTTTTCCTCCAGTCACCTATGCCAATTGAGGTGAGATGCTTTCCTCCCTTGTTCCCTTTCCTTGCACACAACACACAGTAACAGCCAGTTTTGGAAATGTGTCTGCTGTGGCAACAAGTTTGTTCATGCTCAGAATTGCTTCATCTCTCCAAAATTCAGCTGTGCCTGCCGACTTGCTGCCCGGCCGCTGTGGTACCTCACTCTGCTGGCTGACAACCTCCTGTGTGAACCTGACAATCTTCCTCTTTGTGTTAAGTTTAGATGCTATTCAGTCAGACTTTAATTTCTTAGCTGTTCTTTTTTTTTTCATGAAGAAAGGCACAAGATAAGAAGGAGGAATAGATCAGCTTCCTTGATATCCTTCTTAATTGTATGAACCCAAATCAAATATCTTCCTTTTTTATTTTTTCTTGCTTTTATCTAGTGCAGGTATTGAATGATAAAATTTAATCTTGAAGTGCTGAAACAAACGATTAGAATGTTACTGAGTTATCAGGCACTCTTAGGGGTCATGGGATA
This sequence comes from Chloebia gouldiae, assembly GCA_003676055.1. NCBI lineage: Eukaryota > Metazoa > Chordata > Aves > Passeriformes > Passeridae > Chloebia > Chloebia gouldiae. The sequence continues at coordinate 33,940,612 of QUSF01000005.1, read as the reverse complement.
ATTAACGCATAATCTGACTGCAAGTAGCATTTAGAGCTATTGTATTGATATTTTTCATTCTTTTCATTCTGAAAAAAAACCAGAAAGGACCTCCCAGCCCCCCTTCTTTTGTGTTGTAGAGTAGCTACAAGTACAGAGTGCTTTTGTGAAACCAGGGAATTTTATGATCAATCCTAATGTGATCTGCCATTGACGTAACTAAGACTGTGAATGCAAGATGACATCTGGGTGATATTAGCAGAATTTATATTAAATTAAAACAATATGAATATTTATAATAATGTAATATAGAATACTTAACCAAACTTTTGTTCAATAGATGCAAGGTTCTGAAGTTGCACCATTTGAATAAGCAAAGAAAAGTGGGTTAAAAAATAAGTAAGAATGAAGAATCTCTTCACCTGATACTGACATATAAAATTGCAAAATAGCAAATATTGCATTATTATAGATCTTTCAAGAGACTGCATCAGTATTGGAATGATTGCTAACTGTTACATTTGGGCTGAATTCAAGAAGGCACAGTCTTTTACAACCTGATTATCTCTCCTAACTTGCTCTTTATCTCAGTGGGTAGAATAGAGGTAATAATTAGAGAATTAAGCTTTGCTCACTCAGTCATGAAGTGCACAAATTCACTTGCTGTTTCATATTTATTTTCCAGCTGGAGGAGTTTAATTTATTTTGCTTTCTGCTGTGCCCACACCTGACCGACCAAAGCAGCTTCACAAGGACCTCAATGATCTCTACTATTTAACCCATGTATCTCTTCCTATTGCTTTGCAAAGCAGTTTTCCTTGGAGGTTTGTGCCACAGGTCTTTAGATACAGCTTCAGTGATTGCCATCCCTGTTGATGCACATCCACAGAGTACATTCACATTCCTTCCATAAGGACAAGAACTATGAAGAGGAACCTAGTAATGATGGATGGCAGGATCTGGTCTTCACTCAGCAATATGTAAATTTTAGATGCTTTTACCACCTCTGTTTCCCACTGTCAGATTCATAGGTCTTGGTCTTTTTGCTTGAGAAGTACAAGAATGTTGTTTCCAATGGGCAGAAGTAATAGTATATCATTGAGTGATACTGATGAACGGCAATGTGTTCCTTTTGAATTACTATCTCCTCTCTGAATCCAGATGTTTTCTGTGGTCCCTGTTGGCAAAATGCTGTTTGTGAGTAAGTCCTTGCTGTCTGTCACAATACAAGTGTTATCTTGTGAAGGGTTCCTTAAATGTCTGCAAGGTCACAGAGATTAAATGTTCTCTGGGGAAACTCAGGAAAAGCAGAATGTCAGCATCACCTTTCACCCAAGTGAAAGGTTGAATGACATTTCCAGTGATATTGATTAGAGCATCTTTGAGTGTGAAAACAGAATGGTGATTTCAACATCTACAGTGAAATGCAGAGGTAGGAGCAGGAGTTGGTGAGTGTAGACAGCATTTCATTTCAGAAGAAATTGAAGTCTGGGAATCAGGAAATCTCTTTTCTCAGAGTGCTTGGGTCTCATAACTGGGGACCTGGATTTTTCTCTCTCCATTTGCACAGGCAAAATTGTGGACTGAGGGGATCATTCACAATGCTACCTCCCTCTCTGAGGTACCTTCTTCCCTTACTTGTCTTCCAGGCTGTAGTGCTAGGGAAAACCACTTCATCCAGGATACTCCTGTGCTGCATAGTCAAAAAGGATACTCCAAGCCATCTCTGAAAAACACATATTTTAAGATGCCTTCCTTTCATTTCAATTCATCCTGTAAGACAAGTCACTGGCAGCCCAGAAAACTATAAACTAACTTTGTAAACACAAGTGAATAGCTATTTTATCAGAGAGCTGACTCCTCTCTGTCTCTACCACAGACACTTCCCCTGACTCGGGGGTATATGTGTCAAAGGAAGGACCATCACTGTTTGACTGTTTAGCATATAGTTTGTTTCACATAACATTTTATACAGTGTCCCTACAATGCTTCTTGCATTAAATAGAGCAGAGTGAAAAATTACCAAAGAATGTAAAGAAGAAAAGAAAATAGGGAATGGCAATTTTCATCTGGGGTAAACTGACAGCTGCACTGAATCCAGTAGAGGTATCCTGAGTTCTGCAGTAGATTCTCCAGACAAGAATCCATCTTAATTTTTTTTTTCAGAGAAGAGCAGAAAAGCACTGAAATAGGGAGTTACAGACAGACTGTTTTAACTTGCAGAGCTGCAGATGATGTTTTGGCATCAGAAATGGTGGAATTTTTGCCAACTCACAAGGAAGATGACAGTGCTAGGAAAGGAGAAATAAATAAAAAAGGGCAAGGAGAAGAGTCTGAAACAAGAGAGAAAAGTCTGAAGCAAGTCTAGAGTGAGTTATTTTAACAGTTCTTTGAATGTGCCCCTATCATATAATTAATACAAATTCTTTTTGAAATACATTTTTACTGCAATTCTGAAGCAGTAAAATTGAAACAAGTCATTTAACAATACAAATAAATGATCTTCACATTCTAACTTATAACTCAATTTGACTTCATTATTAATAAAGTAATAAAATAATCTTAATTAATGTTCAGATATTCTATATCTTTGGATAATTGGTAGATGATCTCTGTGCACTGAGCATTTTTCAGTTTCAATATTGTCTCCAGGTTGAGCTCCCAGGCTCTCACTTGATCTTTTGTTGTCCTTCTTGACCTCAGTCTTCATAATCAAATGGCTATTCAGATTCTTATGATTGCAGCCTGAGAAACAGAAGGCAGGGGAGGTTTATCTTTAGCTTGGCCCTTCTATAAACCCATATTGTTTCTTGGCTATTACAGAAAGAAATTGGGGTTGTAAAAGTCTGCATTACATTGATTGTCTACTAGGTTCAGAGGCATAATGGGTTTTATTTGATTTCACTTACACCAATGTAAATTAGAAAGGGCTGCATTAAAGGTATCAAAAGAAGCAGCTGCATTATACTGGTGCAAGGGAAATATTAAGACCCCCTTCTCGCACAGCAGCAACTTTTTCCCCATTTCTCTATCCTCATCTCTGTTAGGTTAGAAAAGAGCAAGATTGTTGCAAAAAATAGCTTTTCACATTCTTGTATCAATTTCCAGCAAAAATTTAGTCTAGCAAACTATCAGGATAATTACTTAAATTTTATGCAGGGATCACTGCAGCAGAGGGATGTGTTCTTGCCAACAGCAAAAGCTTGGGAACAAACAGAGAAGGGAACTGACAGCCTGGCAAGATGCCATTTTTGTCTTCCCTGATTTTCTAGGACTTGTGAGGCAAGCTGGTTTTTATTTTAGGAACTTTGATACCCTATTTATGACATACAAGATGCTGCCTTGCAGGGGCTCTCATTTCCCAGGGTGAGTATTGGCAGGTAGCAGGGGAGAGGTCACTGCCCTGCCCCAGGGGCACTGACTGGCATTGCTGAGTGGCAATAGGAGACTTCATCTTTCAGATCTTTTTTTTTTACTGATGGCATTAGAAACAGAAGTGGGTCTCATCTAGGCCTGTGGACCTGTCGCCTCACCTCTGAGGAGGTCTGAAATCCAGTTGTGGTTCTAATAGCTTAATCAAACTCTTTGTGTCTACAGGCAGGGCAAACTGTCTGGAGTTAGGGCTACAGACAGCAGCTGGTGAAGGAAATGGCAGAAGGGCTGTTCCACAGACTTTGCTTAGACACTAAGGGTGTATCTGTCCTATTGGTCCTAAAATATAAATTATAATGCTATCTTATTTGCACTTGAAAATTCTGCATGCAGCCTGTATGGATTTCATTACAGCAGAATCAGGAACTAAGGAAACACAGGAAGGTGGGCTCATGCTAAGGTTTTAATTTTCTAATATTTATAGTAATGTGGAAGTGCAAGGTAAGGTTGGTTTGGATTTTGCTGTTATTATTGCCTTTTATAAGGCAATAATAATAACTCAGCATGTGAGTCATGTCACCTGAGTTTGACCATCAAAACCTGTGTATCTAGTCCAAGCCAGTCACGTCATCAATGAAGAGGGAAAGACATTCACAGGCAGCAATTAATCTAATCTTAAACTGGGGGCCTGAGATAAGTGATCTCAGTACCACTCTAGAGGAATCTATCTGACAAAAGACAGAGCACAGATAAAGAGTATAGACAAATTAATTTCAGACCCATGAAGTTAGGGGAGACAAATCCATTTGGGGTCATCGATGATCACAGAGATTTAACAGATGTGGAAAATAAAGATGGACTTGGATGTTATTCTGTAAAAGAAGAACTGGAGATTGCAGTGCAAGGTGGTGAGTACTAAAGAACTAATGTGCTGTGAAAAGCTTCCTCAATGCTTTGGCATGTTGGAATAGCCTCTTGTCCTTGACTGACCTGTATACCATAAGGTGATTAGAGAAAAGATACCTGGCTGCCTTTTGATGCAGAAGAAAGTGGAAAGAACTCCAAAACAGTGGTGGAAAGAGAAACCCTCCTAGACCCTAAAACACACGTGGAGCATCTCTGCTACCAGGCATTGCAAGGGCTAAAAGTGTTTCAGAGAGACATTAGACAGATTCCTGGAGACTCAAGTGATCTGTGCACAGCACTAATTGTACTGGAAGGCCAGTGCCCAGATCCAGCTCACAAAGGCCCTGAAACCACTAAATCTGTAAAAAGCAAATTGAAATATTTTTCTTTTCAAACTACTTGCCCTGACCATAGTCTGTGACTGCAATCAGGATAATGAAACAGCTGAGCTTTCCCTTTCTGGCTATAAGATTCTTCCCATGTTCTTATAGCTTCTTATGGCTAGTGGGTCACAGACACCAGGGAAGCATTTGGCTTCAGACCCTCCCTTTTCAACAAGGTTGTAAGTGAAATTGGACATCAATGTGTCACAATGTTGTCACACAATGCTAGCAGCTCACAGAAGCATAATACCAATAAAAAGATTTTGGTGGTTTAGAAAAATCTCTTTTGGACAGCTTTTTGTACGGAATCTCAAAACAGGTTTCAGGTATCTTCTTTCATTAGCAAAATATGGCTGTGTTTATTAAAAAAATAAAGGTTCACTATAGCCTGTTATGATTTGGAAATATCTAGGATTTTTAATGTTAGGTAGTGACAATAAAGAAAATTAATTTAATCAGAGAGGTTTTGTCTTAAACATTCTTACTCTGTAAATTTCTTACTATTCAGATGTAGTCACCAGGGTTTCCTAGCATTGCTTTTGCTTCTTGCTTCATTCATATAGCCCATTAGAGATTCTTTTAGGAGTATACATTAGTGTTTGTGTTGAAAAGTAGATTTCCTCTATTTTTAGGAGTAGAATTCCTCTTTCGGTAAATATCAATGCTTGAGATAAAATGCTTTTGTCAGACCTTCATAAACAATGAAACCAGTAACATTTTAATTGGATTATTCCTCAATTTGTCACTACCTGGTATTTCTCTTTTCCCTAAAAGAATCTTAATTTGTGCTTGGAGAAAACCAAATTATTCTAAAACCCAATCTTTCTCCTCACATAATATCCATTTTCTATGAATAGCAGTATTTATTGATTCTTCTTTAACTGAAGCTTATTAATTAGAGTGGTACTTGTGAAGTAGCTGCCCTTAAGCAAGATTAGTGTGAGCTACAAGTTATTTTTCTACTAGGTTTAATCACAATTAATTATATATAACCATTTCTTATAATTCTCTACACATTCCTAGGCTGATCACATGGTTTCACACAGCACTTCTTAATTTTCTCATGTTGGGAAATGACAAACCAGAAAAGATTAAAACCAAGGTATTAATGAGTGATTTTTTTTTTCTGAGTTATTTTTCAACTAGATTTTGTTTGCTGACCAGCAAGGGGGGACAGCAAGTGACTGCCTTGCTAGAAAGGAGGCCAATGTAAACAGCCAGAGCAGCCAGGAGAATGGCTGTATAACCTTTAAGCTTTTGTACTATACCTACCTTCTACCTTTTGTAAAATATAAAACTGTAGTCTGCAAAATGCCCATAAAGATATAGACCTTTGAAACACATATGCTTAAAGAATGTAAAACTATTCCAGTGCCTAATACTGGACTGCAATGGATATTTAATTTTTACTGGGATCAATTATTGTGTAATAGGATTCTGGCCCAACAAAACATTTAGCCACGTAATTCTTACTTACTTTTAGATCACAGAATATCCTGAGTTGGAACAGACCCACAAGGATCATCAGCATCTTCCAGAACTGCACAGCACCATCCCCAGGAGTTACACATGTGCCTGAGAATATTGTGTCCAACCACTCCTTGACTTCTGTCAGGCTTGGTGCTCTGTGCAGTGCCCTGGGGAGCCTGTGCCAGTGCCCAACCACCCTCTGGGTGAAGAACCTTTTCCTGATATTCAACCTAAACCTCCCATGACACAATTTCAAGCCATTCCCTTGAATCCTGTCACTGGTCAGAGAGAAGAGAGCAGTGCCTGCCCTTCCTCTTCCTCTCACAAGGAAGTTGTAGACTGGGTTGAGGTCTCTGCTCCAGGCTGAACAAACCAAGTAACCTCAGCTGCTCCTGCTATGGCTTCCCCTCAAGGTCCTTCACCATCTTCTTACACTGTGGCTCCCAACACTGCCCCCAGGACTCGAGGTGAGGCTGGCCCAGCTGAGAGCAGGACAATCCCCTCCCTTTCCCAGCTGGCCAGGCTGTGCCTGATGCCCCCCAGGACAGGGCTGGCCCAGCTGGCTGCCAGGGCACTGCTGGCTGATGTTCAGCCTGTCATCAGCCAGAACCCCCAGGTCCCTTTCTGCAGTGCTGCTCTCCAGCATCCCATGGCCCAGTCTGTCTGTACATCCAGTGCTGCTCTGTTCCACCTCCAGAATCTAGAACTTTCCTTTGTTATCTGCATTTAAAGGCGTTGAATTAGCTTTAGAAGTGCAGCTAAGAAGTGGTGCTGAGAAACTGAATCATGGTATATGATGGCCAAATGTTGGAAGAGCTGAGCCTGAGCCCTGCCTTGCTCCAGCACTGCTCCTACTCTGACAGATGCCCATTCTGTGTGTAAGGAAAATCCCTTTTCATATATGTCTATATACAGGAGCAGGGGCTGAATTAGTCTTGTACCATCTGGTAGAGCTTAAATGGCACCTTGGAAGGTCCACTACCTCCACAGGGATTCAGACAAGCACTAAAGGAGATAAAAAATACAGCTTAGTCATGCTCAGAGGACTGTGACAATTTAAACTACTGTGAATTTAAACTATGAATGTTGGATCTTGGCTTGGGTTTAGAATTATTGTTTTTTTTTTTCATGTAGCTTTGCATCTCTGGGGCCAGGCTCATGCCCAGGACCACAAGCAGCCATCTGCTGTGTGAAGTGTTGAGGCTGGGTGTCTTCACTGCCCGCACGGAGAGCCCTGCATGACCAGCTCAGGTACAGGCATCTGCTCTGCAGGTGTCTGCATTTTGTCAAATGAGTCCTGAGTTCTGGCTTGGTGTTAGGCAGCTAAAGTCATGACTTGGATCACCTCCACAAACACCAGTCATGTACTGTAAGTATAATACAAATTACAGGACAAAAAATAACCTGACAGGGAGAATAATATGCACAGGACTTGGCTTTCATTTGCACTTAGCCTCACTTACATTGCACAGATGTTAATAAAGGTGCCTTACACATCTATTAAATACAAATTAATCACACTTTAAAACAACCTGACATGGCCTGAGTGATATATGGTGGCTTTAATGTAAAGGAGTAAGGAAGGTGCCACTCTGGCATGTTGTCTTTTCAGAAGAACAGCCTGTTCACATGGCAGCCTGCCTCACTGGATCTGATTTTAGCAGATCTCCACACCTTCTGCTTAATACAAAGTGTGATTCAGAGCACCAGGAAACTGGCACATTTGCTCCCTGTCTTGGATGAGTAAGTCCAAGGATGACCATTATCTGCAAATGTGGCATAAGTGGAAGGAAATGGTGTGAAGCTGAGCAGCACTCAGGCTCTTATCTTCCACCTGTAGATGTGGTGGGGAGCAAAATCAGGTGATGAGAAGAAACAGCTGCTGGAGACCTCACACTCTGCCACATCACTGGCTCAAAGACACGTCTAGCAAACAAAAGGTGGAATGTGTATACAGTCCTGAGAGGAAAAGGTCTTTTCTCCCTTCTTTTTCCAAATTTGGATAGGCTTTTTGGTTACTAAAAATAGGGAAACCAGGATAGACTGGAAGTGCAATCTGTACCTGGAGCTTGTAAGTAGAAGTTGACTAGCACTAAATTGTGGTTTTACAGACAAAGGCTTATTTATTGTCACTGACGACATAAAAAATTTTCTGGTGCACACAGAAACCAAACTTCAGATTTTGTCGTGGTTAATAAAATATTGAATTAAGCAGAAGTGAAACTACCTGCCATGTCTAAAAGATAGTCTCAATGCCCTTTCAATGCTTTATTTTAAGACCAAGTACAAAAGGTTTTCACCTTACATAATTAACTTTTTATCATTAGGATTCAGAAAAATTGAATTGTGTTGGACACAGGTCATCATAATGAGAATTTAATGGATCTGTATTACTATGCAAGTTAAGCTTTGAATATGTGCTAAATGCATTACATTACCATTGACCTATGCAAATTTCTATCTCTCTGACTCTTTTTTTCCACTGCTGCTGCATTAAGACCCCCTCTTTCTCCTCATCTCCTTAAACAATGATTTCCTCATTTTCATATTAATTGCATCAGTTAACTGAGATAATGCTCCCACTGAAATGAGCAATAGGATGAATCACTGAAATGGTGCAGTTATTCTTTTTGCTTAACCAATTTCACAGGACCTTCACAAAGAACTGCCTTAATTTGACTTTATATAATTGCTTATCATTAGGCACAGCAGCCCCATGAAGTACCTTTATTTATTTAAGTCTCATCTCTGATTGATGGAAAATTAGTCACTTGCATATCTGAGGAACACAGATTGTTCTGCTACCAGGCAACTTCGATGTAGAATACCCTGGAGAACTTCAAAACAAGCAACTGCTAATGCATGCTGAATATAAAATACAGGGAAACAAAGTGCAACAGCTAATGACATCCAGGAGCTCCTGTAGAACAACTGTGATGTCACAGAACTGCCTTACCTGCTCCTCACTAAATTTTCTCTATGAAAAAGGAAGGAAAGGCAGATGTTCCAGAAGAGATTGTATAGCTGGCTTCAGCCACAGATATACTCTGTCCTGTCTGTTTTTAGTAGTGGTGATGCTTTTCTATCACACAGTGTGAACACTGAAGGTTATAACATGACTCATTTTAAAATTAGCAAGGCACCCTACATGGTTTGGAATTCACTCAGAAAGCTTTAATCCACTTCTCATTTTTAATATTCTTAAAGTATTTATTCAGGACAGCTCAAAGGAATTGTTCATGCTTTTCTTCTTTGTAAGGAAAAGGGGGTGTGTGTGGGGAATTAAAATTTCTAAGGCAAATTATGCTGTTATCATGAACTGACATACTCAGAAGGGACCTAGAAAGGATGCCACCTCCAGCATAAAAGAAGCCATAGCATATCATCCTATCATGGGATTTGAGTTGAAGAATTGCCTCCAGGTCTCCTCGAAGCACGCTGTATACTTTTGTCCCTGTAGATGAGACTACCTGTCACTGAACTAGATAGCAGCAGTCATTAAATCCATATAGTCATAATATTGTTCTTTCCAGACATCAATACTGTGATTCATTTTCCCCCTTACATTTGCTCCTACTCTAATTCTACATGCCAGTCTCTCATCTCCCTCCCCAGCAGAAGCCTCAGTTAACCTTTCCCTTTTTGCCAGGCTGTTGTGGCTCCTGAAGAGCCCAGCACCCGAGCGGCCCTTTGGACTGAAGCCTCAAATCAGCTTCAGCCACCAGCATCTGAGTCAGGAAAAAAACTGCTAATGAACTGAAAGGAACAGCAAAGGATTATACTGATTATTTCTTCTATGTGTTGCACTTGGAGCTATATCAAATACCAACTAAAGAGAATATTACCCCATGGTCTTGCAGTCAGTACGAACCTTGGAGTAAAGGCTGTTTCAATTGTTTGGGAGGGTTAAATTTTGGTTTAATTCTGTTCCTGTGAAATCCCAGATAAATGAAGTACAGTTTTGCTTTGCTCTGTTTCTGTTACTTTATCTCTGCCCAAAATAACTACAGGAAAGAAAGTAGTCCCTTCCTTGACCTGGCATTATAAACACGATCAAAAAAATCAGATTTATTTTTGTGGGAAGACTGAGACCTGAAAAAGTAGCTTTTCATACCAGCAGTGAAAACCAAATGCAAATTTATAAACATTATGTAATGTTTTGGTTGAATTACTTGTTTGCAGGTTTTCATGCTTTATTACAAAAGAGGACATGCCCTGAGAAACCCAGATACCTGTTTTATTGAGTTTCAAAATCTGGAATAACTCCTGATCTCAAAGTTGGCAAACTCTCAGTAATGGCCACCTAAAGGTAAGTTTCAGAACTAATGCCAAAGAACATGTCTTACATGCTTTCCTCCCAAAAGCTCTCTTGTTCAAAGTTTAATTGAGCTGAATAACTTTTTGCCTTGTTACTTGGCACATTGATTTGCTTTGTTCCACTGGTAGTCTCATACATCAGGGGCATAAACTCACCTGTCAGAGTATCCACAACAAGGGGGCCAGGACTAGATCTGAGCATGATTTATATGGAGATGATGTCCTTATCAACATTTCCAAGGAGCTTCTGTGCTAGTTAAGCTGCCCACATCCTGGCTGCCAGGGAATGTTATGCAAGTCCTTACCTTCCTCATGAGTTTTCACAGCTCATCCTTGCTTGTAAAACAATTTGCTGTAAAAAATTAGGAGAATATTTCCCTGACTGAGTGCAAAACATGGAGCTATTCCAAGAGGCAAGTATTTGCAATTAGGAGACAGCATAGTCTTAGGTCAACTTAAGTACCTCACTGTATATTTTCATTTATCCATAGCTGCTTATTTTAGTCTAAAATGGCTAAAATGAATAGAGTAGCAGGAATCTTTCCCCCACAAACCCTTAACAGAAACAATAATGACTGTGTTAAATCAGACCTCATTGCAATGTAATGAAGCCTGTCTGACATATTGCAGGTATGATACTAAGTAATTTCATAAATTATTAAGCTGTAATTGAAAGTAATAGTGCAGATTACTTTTCAACACACTTAAAAAAAGACCTTGGCATGAAAATAAGGACTGTAGCATGACTGATAGGAAATAATGATCAATATCTTAATTTTAAGAATAGCCACAAGTTCCAAGTTTAAAATCAGAACAGGAAAAAAAGTATTTCTACTACTCAAGCCACTCTTGACACTTTGACTTCTTTTTAGCTTCTAAGTGTAGAGGAGAAATCAAGATCTATTTTACCCCAAAGAATGGGAAACTCTAATAAATTTGGATCAGCTATGGTGAAATACTTATGGAAATCTCAAAATCTGGAGAAAAAGGAATTACTTTCCTAGATAATTTTTAATATTTAGAAATGCACTTTCACTCTGCAACTTCAAAGAAACTAGTTTCACTGAAGATCTTGCTGTTATATAAACTGTATAATTTTATGCCTCTGACATTTTGTGTTTCCTGTTTCACCCTGTTAGAGGTTAGATGCCATGATATGTGTTTATTTGTGCACATGCTTTATGAAACCAGCCATACCCTTGCACTTCTGCTCATTTAATTATATTTACTCCAGATCCAGTGGCTTGATGAATTTAGGCAGCGATTTGAAGACAAAGTCAACAAACCTTTTGGTGTATTTTTAGATTGTTTAGCTTGGGATATTGTGGTCATGAACTGCATGAGAATAAAGGTATTTATTAGATTAACCTGACTGTTAGTACATTTCATGTGCTGCTTGCAGGGACTTTTCTCACAAAGCAATTGGTGGTTAAAAATCTTACGTTCTAAAGGAAAAAGATTCAGCAACATTTTCATTGACATGCTGAAATGTCAGGGAACAAATGCATGAGGGAGAAAGGAGAGAGGGGCACTGCAGCCCAGTGGTGAGGACACCTGAACAGATACACAAGGTCACAGGTTAAATCTTCAATCCCACCAAGATTATTTTTTCTCATCAGGAGATGGAGTTCTACCTTTCAGTATGACAGAGTGAGCTAAAACTACTGTTTTCATAATTGCATGGAGAACTACGGCATAAAATACCCACGTCATCCCACTGCAGACACAAAAAATATTGCCAATTTTAATGCAACTATGCTTCACAGATTCTTACTTACTTTACTGGGTTTCCTAAAGTGAAGCACTTTCGGTTCAAGGGCATCTTCATCTTTAGCTCTTGTTTATTTTTCTTGTCACTGGTCTATTGCTCTCCAGAGGAACATTAAACATCTCAATGGCATGGCTTATATGTGAAATATACAGTTGGCTCAGCATAGAGGGCTTCATTTTAGGGCTCATATTAGTGTGTCCCTTGTGAGTTGATATTATGCCATTTTTGTCCTTAGATCTTATGGGGAAAGCTATCATCCAGTAAATTGCCTTAGTCAGATAAACATTACCAGATAGATCTCTACCTGCCTCTCTCAGCAATGGGCTCTGCAGAAGGAAAGGTCATTGTTCATTCTCTTTCACTTTATCCTGCTCAATTGTTTCTCACTGTATCAAGACAGAGTCAGCTAGTTTTTACCAAGGTGAACTTAGGAAATAATAGTAGCATAAACACACAATTTAAGTGAACTAAAATATTTGACAGTTCTGAGAATGTATTGACTCTTCCAGGAATTTTCTTCATTCAGTTTAATTCTGCCCTGTGCTCAGCAATATGTAAATCTGTTCCACCCCCTTGGTTTTCTACTTTTGCTCTATACAGCCTGTAGAAAAGTTTTGCAGCCTTCCTATGATTTGGAAATGGCTTTGTTCTATGTCTGCCAAGGGGTAAATTCTATTGAATTGTTTTTCAGCATAAGGAAAAAGTTTACAAAGGCAAAGACAAGATGAAGAGTTATCCATTTTTGACTGTGTCTAGCTTGTCTGTCCATAGACAGAGTAATAACTCTTAGTATGGCAAATATCATGACTTGGTCTCTACCAGCAAGTAACAGTTGAGGTGGAATGGGGGAGTAATATTTCCTCTCTGCTCTAGCACTGCCATTCCTAGTCATGCTGCATCTCCAGTTTGTTGCTGTCCTGGCCATGCAGACCCCAGCACTGCCTCTCTTGGAGGCATTTCTAACTGGAGAGTCTAAAATACCTCTTGTCTGATGTGCCGAATTAATGAAGATTTCAAATTCTGCAAGACGGTGCAGAAATTTCAGGCCATTACTTGTTTCTGGACTGCAGTGATGTAAGTGCACTGTATTTCAATACATTCAAAACTAAGAGAGTTTTTTAAAATTGAATTCCCTTTAGATGCTTCTTAGTGTGACATTTGAAGTAAAATCAGCATCAAGCACAGCCTTTTTAAAGAATCTGGCATGAGCAGTTCCTTTATGGTAGGCACTATTTCAATTTTATTAATTTGTATTGGAGCCAAGAGCTGTGCATTTGAATCTGTTCAAATGTAATTTGGATTGGATCAGTTTAACCCAGAGACCATGCAGGGTAGACTGATGCTTTCATATAATCAGTGAGTCATATATGGATTGCAGCCACCCCTAAATATCTCAAATAAAGCTCGAGATTGCAGTGTGCATTGGAGTAACAGATGATGTGACCAAGGGGCAGCAGTTAGCACTTACCCAAATGAGACAGATCATACCTCAGTGGGGTTTGTGAGTGCTAATGGGCAGGAATTACACAGACAGCCCCAGTTCAGGCACTGAGCATGTCCTGAAGAATATTTAACTGTTCTCACTGATCCTGCAGGGATTAGGCAGATTAAGAGAGTGAGAGCTTCCAGATGTGGATTTTCTGGTAAACTCTCTTTTTGCTACAATCCTTCCTTTTCTTTGGATGTGAAAGGAGTACCATAGCTACAAAGCACAGGCTCAGCCCCAATACTGGGTATCCCTTTCACCCTGTGAGGCTCATTAGACTCTCTTCAACAGGTTGAGTTTGATTTTCTGATCCTAAAATGGAGAAAATCATGAGAACCATGAGACCATTTGGCATTTCTGTTTCACCATTCAGTTGGGCATGATTTACAGTAGTCATCTAGAAATTCTAATGTGGAAAAGTTTCTTTGCTTTTCTTTTCCTTTTGGATACCACAAACATCTCAGACTTTTAGGTCAATAGTTTGTTGGACCTGTATTATTCTCAGACTGGCTACTTCTGCATTTCTGCAATCCAAGCCCTTCAGAAAATGCTTGCTGGACACTTCTGCACACATACAAGAACCCCAGTTAATGTGGGACGCTGCAAGGGTTGTTCCCACTGGCAAATCAGTTTCTCTATGCTGAAAATCCAGTCTTCAATCCTTTAAAAATGGAACACATTCAACTGTTTTGCTGGTAACTCTCTGATGTTCACTGGAAGGCACAGGTTTTGGGAAGTGACCTTGGGCAAACTTGGTGTGCTCTGTGCTCTAGCAATTATATCAATCCACCTTTTCTGAATTTTTTCTTATATCTAAGAATCAGAAGGAAACTAAATAGCAAAAAGGCCTATGCAAGTGTTCATGTCAAACCCATACATGCTGCACAGTATCTGCCTGATAGCAGTGCTCTTGATCCATAGGAGAGGTATACAGCAAAGCCTCCTGCAGAATTGTTCTCATATTGGCCAAAAGGTCCATCAGGATTCTGCTCTGTGGTTCTCTTTCAAGCCCATGTGACAGAGTGTGTACAGAGCAAAAGATTGCTCTTACCTACATCCATATGGATCTGTCTGCCCTGCACCGTGTCTCAAATATAAGAGTGATGTCACACTGAATCAAGCTGAGTATTTACTATTCTTATATTCTGACAATGACTGAAACCAGTTGCTCTGGAAGATATAGCTGTGCAAGAACTGAGAAATTAGGTAGGTTGGGGATGGCTTCTGTATCCTGCATTCCATTTTTTCTTGCAAAATACCACCCTACTTTTACAGGAAGCAAACATACTTTTTCTTCCCACCATCACGTTGGAAAGCTCTCATCTTTGTCTAGAGTTCAAGGTGAATATTAATCTCTTTCCTGTCTGGATGACTCAGAGTTTTCTTCAGACATCACTACTGGGAAAAAATAAAGCATTGGAACACTTGTTGTCTGGGTCCAGAGCTGAAATGAATTTTTTTTGTCACCATAACACAAGGTAATTGCATTGCATGCATTTGTGTTGTCTTAGCTGCAAAAGGTCAGTCAGATTATTGTGCATCTCCTTCAGTTGTGTCTTGCCAAGATTTTGACAAACAATTGTAGGGAGTCTCTCTTACACTGCTCAGCTATTGTTCCAGAGCAGAGAAAATACACCTACTGCACTGAGCCTTGTAGGCTGCAAGTTTCTATCACTTTAATAGCTTATGTCCTTAAATATCACTTCTGCTCACTTTGCTTCTTCAGCAGAACTTTAACATCTTTAACATCTCATTAGCTGCTCAGAATTTGGCCAAGGCTCACAGAATCACAGAATATTCCGAGTTGGAAGGGACCCACAAGGATCACTGAATCCATCTCTGGAGTGAATGGCCCATAATGGGATCAAACCCACGACCTTGGCACTGCTGGCACCATTCTCTGACCAACCAAACTTCACCTGGATCTTGGGTCTTGCTCATTTAACTGCTTCAGTACCAAAATCTCAGATTTTTTTTCAGATATGTTGACCACTAACCCTGTCCTCTTTAGCAAGATAGAGAAATGGTGGCAGGAGAAGAAAATACAGAAAGTTTTGTCTTCTAAATGGACATGTTTGGCTTTCAGGTAGCAGAATCACTGTGCAGGGTGTATAGAGCTTTTGTCACAGCTCAGCTGTTGGCCACAGATCGCCAAAAGGGGCCACACAGGGGTCATGGGGCTGGGAGTTCAGTCCAGAATATGCCAAAAGGGTTGATTAGAATGTGGCTTTTGAGGACACTGGATGGAAAGGGGAGCTCAGCTTCTGACAACATTTACGTAAGTGCTTCTGAGGGGAAGCCATTGCCACAAGCCTCTGTGCTTTAGACCCTTTTTCTCCATGAACACAAGCAAGCAGTGGGACAGAGTGTTTGCCTGGAACAGCTGTGCAGAACAGCTCTCCATTGTAGGTATTTGTACCATTGTAGGTATTTGAGATCCAGATGAGCCAATCCACAGCCAGCACTGTAATTCCGAGCTCAGCCTTGCCTGACTCTCCAAGCAGAGCAGCCCTGGGGTGTGCAGCCTCCAGCAGAGCAGAGGACACAGCCTGGTGCTTGGTGCCTGGTTTTCTTCAGGAGGTGGTAAAGGATTCATCTTCCACTGGGGATGTTCCCATGAGCCACTGACTCTGTCATCTCTGCTCTCACAGCTCTGGGAGGGGCTGGGGCAGTGTGTGGCTGCTTGCCTACCAAAACACCACTCACTGTCTGCATGGCCAGTGTGCGTATAAGTAATTTATCCTGTTTTCCATCAGTAGATGCATAAGAAAGGTCATGAAAACATGGTTCTATGCAGTTTTATTATTTAACTTATTCCTCTTCCCATAAAATATTGAATTTGGTACTTTTTTTTTAACCTAAATCGAAGAACAAAACCCAAGCAAAATTCAGTCTGGTATAATTTTTGGATAAAATTTTAGATTCATAATTTTTAAGAAAAGCAGGAAGATTTGTCAGGCATATTTTTTCCCTGATTTTTCAGAATGAAAACTGGGTATATTAGGAAATCATGCAGGCACAACTAGCTGGCAGAACTCACCTGCAGTGGTAAAGAATTAAATTTAAATTGCAGATTAAATTGCTCTGAAACTTCTTTTATAATATCATCACTCTAGGGGTACGTAGGGCATGTACCCAAGGATATGTGTGTAAGTCTCCATGGGCACAGACAGGCACAAGGTGAAGAAGTTTGAAAGAGAGATAAAACATACAACCTTTTGAAATTTATCTGCTTAGAGCACAAGGTAATACATAAAAGAAAAATTCATTTTCTGTGTTTACAGTTTATGTTAAATGCCATTGTAGATAGAATCTCAGTTACAAAGGCAGACAGTTTGGTTCAGGATGATTTGATTATTAGCTTTTTTTTAATGGAAATGTCATTATTTCAAAGCAGCAATGCTGAGTGTTAACTTCAGGCATGTCATGTGGCAACAAGTTGGACTAATCTCTTCTGTCACAATGGGTTTTGTTCCCCCTTTTTTTTTTATTTTTTATTTTGGGCTTAAATAAAACTAATAAAAAAATTCTCAGCAGCAGTGCACAAATAGCAGCAGATGGGGCAGGAAGCCTGTGCCTACCTCAGCTCAGTGATGAGACGGGAATCACACAGGTGACAGAAATGCTTCAATATGATGTGACAGGTCATCCTCACTGCTCCACCATGGGTTTTGTAAGTCCCTGGTGACAGGCTTAGGCAGCCACCTCACAATCACCTGAGAGGCTGCTGTGCTTTAGTCATTTGAAAGTATCAAGGCAAGCACAAGAAAATATTCGAGCTGATGTCATTAGTGACTATTTGGTTTGAGCAAAATTCTCTGGTATATATTTTTGTCAGGGAAATTATTTTGTCAGCCTGCATGCTTACATCCCTTGTTTCAGCTCTGAACATTGATTTATAGCCATAAAAGCAAAATTACAGCAGAATTAAAATACATAGTTTATGTGAATATTTGCTTTTCTGACAAAGCTTCTAGAAAGGAACTTTAAAATGACCTTTTCCTTCTGTGAAATAAATAATACCTACCATTTTTGGTAGGTTTTGAGTTTCCTTTTGGAGGACATCAAGTTAACTTGTGCACAAGGCTTTTGTCATTGCACTGGCTCAGTCACAAGGTAAGGTGGTGAGTAAGCAGCTTTGGGGTCAGATGCTCCACCTGACCTTTGAGATTGTACTTTGCACAGATATTACACCCCGGGAACATTCTTTTGTCCCTTGTAACATAATCTCTGCTCAAATATTACCATACAGGGCCCGGCTGTTGGTATAAACATGTTTTAAAAGCATTTCTGTACAGTTATTTTGTAACTCTTATCTATAAATCCCTTCAATGAAATATCAGGGAGTTATTCAGCTGTGAAACTACGCAGAGGAGACATTTTCCTCATCCTGGGTCAGCATTTTCTGACTTTCTGTAAACACTCACTCACATGATGCTCATTAATAGGCTTCCTCATGCAGAAAATTCTTGGCAGACACTGGAAAAGTTCTCCAAAAGACTGATTACTTTCCCTTTGCCTGAGGCCAGTTGCTGATCACGGCCCTTACGTAGCATGACAAACACAGTTAATATCAGAACATGTAGCCAGGACTCTGAAACACTCAGTCATGCACCAGTTAAAGCTTGGCCTACCAACACCCCAGGAGGTTTTATAATATGCTGCAACCTGTTGGAACCAGTTCCCAAGAGTTTTAAAAGTGGAGGGGGCTGGGGTTGGAGGATGAAGACAGCGGAGGATGAATGTAGCTGGAGCTCACCCAGGGCACACTGCCATGGCCTGAGGGCTCTAATGTGATGGACTCTTCCTGCCAGCACCTCCTGGGGCGTTTCCAACCCTGCTCATGGCCCAGGAACACATTTCAGTTCAACTGGCCCTCAACCAAACAGCCCATCCATCCCTCAGCCCTGCCCAGGGACAGCCTGATTCCTGGGCTGGGCTGTCCCAGTCCCTGCTGAGGCTCTGGGATGGACAACAGCTGGCAAAGCCCTGCCCTGCCACCCTCCGGAGCTCCGACACCATTTGTATGCAGGAAGCTCCTGGGATGACTTCCCAGACTCCATCATTTTTCCCGGACCTAAGAACACAATGCATGCTTGTATCATAACAAATTGTGCCAGCTTATTTTCTGAAGATGGGCCCTAGACAAAATAAAGACAGTTATTTCTGGGAGGAATCAGAATGTTGTTATTTATTAGTGGTGGTAATGATCCTGCATGCCTACTGTGCTAAGCAGATGGATCCCTAAGCACTTTGCAAATGTTGCTGCTTGTCTTCATAAGAGAGTTCAGCAAAGCTGCAAAAAAAGAAGAAATGCAGTAGCTGCAACAGCAGGCAGTGCCACTACAGTAACTCAAGACAAATGAAAAGTTAAGTGACACTGTGAGGTATGTGGGAGACGGGCTAGAGGGAAGAAAGTGTTTAGAAAGGCCCAGTGGATTTTGGCTAAAACAGCCATGCTGGGTAAAAAAATTTTTTTCAACAGTTGTTGCAAAGTATTTCTCTTTGTCTGAGCTGTCACATTTAAACTGTCACAAAGCTGGTGGAATCTGATAGTGGAAGTAGTTTATCTGCAGCCAAAATATAGGGAAAATAAGTATATATACAATAATGGAAAATAAGCCTCCAACTTACCCTTCTCAGGTATTTTGGGTGAGACATCGAATGTTTACGAACAAACTAAAAAAAAAAAAACCCCAAAAACAACAAAACAATAGGTAAGTGGTAATATCCTTGCATAAAACATAAAATTAGGAGCAGAAACCAGATCATGTTTTCAGACAGTATTTGGATGATAGGATAGATCTGTGTGATCCAAATTTCTCTGAGTTTGCACAAACTTATAAAATTGCATATAACATTGTCTGTTCACTAAAACCTGACTAAACAAGTCCAAGTTCTCTGTTTTGTGTACTGCTTAGTAATCTTCTAGGCTTTCTTTATTATGGCTGAAAAAAACCTTAATTTAGAATTGTGTAATAATCATTTCCTCTAATCTCGGTAAAAGACATTATGAAGTTTTAGAAGGAAAGCAGTGGCACAGGCTAGATATGTCCAGAGGAAACTTTGCTGTAAGCCTTTAATTTTTATCCCCCTCTCTTTGATTTCCAGACTTAGGCAAGACTTCCACATGAACACACAAATGCTGATTTTTACCTTCTTTATAAAACAACTGAACAAGTTACACCTTAGATTCCCAAAACCAGGTACATCAATAATTGCTGACAGACAGAAAGTTCTTTCAGCTTCATTCCTGTATTTCCCTGTCTAATTTTTTTTTTCTGGGATTCCATGTCTCATCTTTCCTCACACATATTTCAGTAAGACACCTCAATATGAGGTGTCCTGTTGAATGGAGAATGGGAGACACCACCTTCTGTATGCAGGCCCTGGTTCATTGTGCTCCTATAGAAGCATTACTAAGAATGGAACATGGCTGAAAAGACAGATCAGAATGAAAATGTGGCTTTGCACAGCCAGGATAGATGGTGAAATTAAATGCATGTCAAAGTAAAGTGATGCATGTAGGAAAACCATCACCCAAATTTCATTTGTAAAATGAGGGGCTCTGACCTAGCCTTTGCCAGTCTTGAGAGGGACCTTGGGGAAACAATTGATAATTATATGAAAATGACAGCCCAGTGCTCAGCACTCAACAACAACAATAATAACAGCAAAACTGCAAATGTTAGGAACTATTGGGAAGGCAATAGAGAACAAACCAGAGTTTGTTATGCCTTTATATAAATGCATGGCATGTCTGTGTCTTTATACTGTTCTGATCTTTTCATCTCAGAAAGAATATAGGTAGAACTGGAAAAAGGTTCAATTGTCCTTGATTGTCAAGGGCTATCAATATATGGGATGTGTGCTGTGCAAGGAATAGCTAAGTGAGCTAAGATTCTTCTTTCTGGAAAAGAGACAAATTGCAAGCGACATACTAGAAGCTATAAAATCAGGAGTGAGGTGGAGAGGATGGATGGGAGCTGATGGTTCACTGTCTCTTCCACTACAAGTACCAGGGATCATCGAAGTCAGATGGTAGGAACAAGCTTCAAAACAAGCAGAAGTAGGTTATTCTTCATGCAGTAGGTGATATGTCAGTGACACTGCCTGCCAAAGGATGCAGTGAGTACTAAAGGTTTGGGGGGAACTAGGAGAGACTGGACAGGTTAAAGGACGAGAAATACTTTGAGGAAAATACAATACAGAGTAGCCAGACTGAACCCAGGGCTGAAAATAGGTGGTGACTGGGGAAGGGTAATGAAGGGCTGTAGTCTAGTCTTGCCATTTGCTTAGTTCTTCCTGCTCAGGCTCCTGAGGGCATCTGTAACCTCAGATCTTCTGTCAGGTTTGGCTCTCATCAGTTTGGCTATCCATATGTCCATATGAGGAGCAATAACCTAGCAAAGGGAGGATTCTTCAAGTCTGGTGGGCTTGGAAGTGCTAGGCTTGTGGTTGAACTTGATGACATTAAAGGTCCTTTTTCTACCCTAAATGATTCTATGACTCTTTAGCTATTTTTTCTTTTTTCTTCTTTTTTGACAATAATGCAGTTGCTAGACTGCATTTAACTCCTGTTGGCCTATGTACTAGTATATCCCTATGCATCAGATCAATACAGTTCTTATTCCAGAGGTGTTCTTGCGTCCATCAGTATAAATATGTCCTTTATGTTCACAGTCCAATTCCTCCCTTTTGTCTTTTTCCTATCTGTGCTTTTCATGCCTGTGCTATGTCATTTCTATTGCAAAACAAAGGAAAGGCCTTTGTATTACACAAGGAAATTTAATTTGCTTTTCACAATGGACTTAAAACTGGTGATTGATGTGTTTCAGTAATTAATTCTGCTACGTGCAAGTTGCTGAATGTAAGATTTAGGAAGACAGGAAAAATGGGTGAAAATGGAAAATATATTAGTAACTTTTGTGTCTTGTGCTACAGTGTTCAATATACCACCCATTTATGTTTGAACAGGAGAACAACTTTCTAATACAGGAAGATAACTCTATATGTTGGAGAGGAAAAGTCTGATAATTATACTGCTTACTGAGAGAGGAATAATTGAGCACTGGGTGTCAGCATACATTGTCTCAGGAGAAGAAAGAAGCAAAAATTGTGAGTATTGGACAAGTCAAAAGTTATAAGGAAACCTGAATCCTTTGGCAGTAGTGTTATATTTTAACTTCACATTGTTGTTAGCTCTCATGACATTCTCAAATGGCCTCTACACAGCACAGCGTCCCACTGTTCACAGGTTCCCAATGTAAATCTGTCAAATGCACACACTCAGTGGAAAGCTTAACCCCAAGACTCTGCTGCTATGTGAGCACTAATGGATTTTACTTTGCTTTTCTACTGAAGCTTTCAGTGTCTCTGTTCAGAAGATGCTCAGTGCACAGCAGACTTACCTTCATATTAGGAAACATGAATAATATACATCACCTATGGTTCATTCTTTCTGTCTGCCTCTCTGTAGAGAAGAAATAGTATGTGCTGGGTGGTATTTTGTTTATTGGAACCTTAGACTGGTCTTTGGTAGATGGACATCCCCTATTTGAGGTCTTTCCAAGGACTAGATGTCCTGAATTATGTATTACAGCTAGAAGTCACCTGAAAGGTACAGCCTTTGTGCTACACCCTAATACCTCACCAATATTGCAGCTGTCAGCTAAATAAACAGGCAAATACCTATTCAAATCTGTGAATAGCTCCATTACTTCCCTGACTGAAAAAGTCTTAATGTCAGTAGGTAGGACAATTTTGTAAGCACTCCACTAGTGAGCCACACTGTAGCTTGATAGGCCTTCAAGTCCTCATTTTGTGTTCCCCTGGAAGAACATCATTCAGAGATCTTTGGTGCCCGGGACAGATAACAAATATTCAGCTTGCTTTTGTGGGGCTCTATAGCCTTTTCAACTGGAAGCAGGGGCCTGTAAAGCCAGATTGGAGTCTGAATCCAAGAACAAAGCACTGCTGGATGCACTCTGCAAGCAGGGTTCTTCCCATTGTGTTGACATGTTTACTTTGTGGCTGCTTAATTTTCTAGCTGATGTTCTGACATAATTAAGGCCATTGTCACTAAATTAAAATCATGATAATGTGACTGCTTTTGGGAGTCATAAATACTAAAATGTGGGACATGTCAGGATATTCACAGCTTGGAAATATGGTATTTTATGAAAAGTAGAAGGAACTGTCATTTTTTGGGTGGTCACAGTGTTACGGGCTTTGCTCCTCTTATTCACAGCACGGCCTTTGCTCCCATCAAGTCCTCAGATCTCTAATACTTGCAGCTAACAGCTTCTAAGTGAGGTATAGGCCAAAAGCTACAGTATTGAAGTAGCCAATGAATTATTAAGAATGACATATATATTACAAAAAGTTAAAATCTGCTTTCAGAGATTTTTCCAAGTTTCTTCTTTCCTTTCCCTATCCATGCTAATGACAAACAGCTTTTGAAAATTTAGTTTTGTTTTATAGCTTACAGAGAGCAGTTACATATTCTCTTCCTTTTGATATGGAGAGTTTTAACCCTGCTTTAGCAGAAGTTTAGCAAGAGAGGACTTAAACCTGAGTGCTTTCTCCTGCTGGCTTGTAAGATAGTTTGATTTTTTTGCTACTCTGTTTTGATATTGCCTTCTGGGACAACAAGAGCAAAGGTACAACTTTGGAAAAAGAAAGGTCACTTATAAATACATATTGAAACAAGAAATACTTATTTATTCATACTCATCTCATGTCAAAGAACTCTCTTTTATTTTTCCTTTTCTTTATACTTGCAGCAGCCATTTGACATTGCTATTACCTTCTCTTTATTTGTTAAGTGATTGTTACAGCTGTCCCAGGTGGTACTGCAGTAATCAGGATTACTCAAATGAGAAGAAAAATATATTTAGTTTAAGAAAAAGACACAAAAAACGGAAATAATATGAAAAGCAATCCTGATTCCCTCTCCAATTCCCTCTCTCTCTTTATTTCCATTGCATAAATGCTCAGATAGGTTACTGTGTGCTCTTGATAGCTTTGCTCAGAAATTATCTTCTGCCCAAATGCATGTTATGTCATTTGATAAGCAGAGTGACAAAAATGGTCCTTGCTTTGCAACTGGGGTTATTTCTTCAAGAAAAACACAGATTGGTGTAGACTGGCATAAGTCTCAAAAAATGTGGGTTTTAGGCAGAACTATGAAAACATGGGACACAGCAGTGAAAGGAACTGCTGAGGATGAGGGCTGGGGCCAGGATACTGCAGTGTGCCAGGTCACATCAGGGACTTGAGCCTGCATCCAGTTCTAGCCAATACAGATACATTTATTCTGGTGTCAAAATTGCTACTTTAACCAGCTTTTCTCCTTCAGACATACTGGCCCATCTCACATGATTTATTTATTAAACACTACATTATTAAATTTAATTTCAGACTCTCTTTTGCCAAGGTAAAGCAAGCCAAAATTCCATGTCTCTTTCTGTATGGCTTACCTCAGCTCTCTGTCTAACAGCATTCTAGATGGTTCCACCTCTAGTAAATCTGGCCAAGTTGCACCTGCAGTGCATACACTGGTGTATTCCCTCCCAATAACTCTGACCCCTTTTGTGAGTCCAAGGACAGCTGACTGAGAGACAGAATACTCAAGGGATGTGGGAAATAGAAGTCTGAGTTTATACTTCTGGTCATAGGGTATGTGATTTTTCTTTTCTGAATCAAGAAAGTCAGTGTTTGATTAAAAATGTTTTTGGTTAATAGACTTAGTCAATAAACATAAGACCCTTGCATTCTCTACTGGCAGCAGGCTGAACCACCTAACTCTGTGTATCTGTCCAATAAGTTCAGAAGCAAAAAGAACCATGGGAAGAGTATTTTGACAAAATGGGCAGGTGGTCTAAAAAGTACTTGACACTTCACCTGATTACTAAAGGCAAAAAGGCTCCAGAGAATTTGGAAAGAAGGAGCAAGAGGTACTTCCTTGCAGTAGTTCTGGGAAGAACTGCCCAGTCCATTTGTGGCTAAGGAAGACAGTAGTGTGTATTAAAGATATATGTAGTAACAATAAGAGAACTTTTCATAGTCCAAGACAGCTGGCTAGAAATGTATCACAGAAACCTATGCAAAAGACCAAGTTTACTAAATTTATGATAATACTAAAAGAAATCACAAATTAGGGATAACAGAATACATAGAGACTGGCTAACCTGCCACCCTGCCATCAGAACAAGGAAGAAAGGCAGAAGATATCATGAAAGTTTAAATCTGAAAAGAAATAAAAAGGATGCAAATATGAAAAAAACATGATTTTATGGCACAGAGGTCATGTGACTCAAACCTGATGTATTCTTTTTATTTTAATTAAAACTTGGTTTGTCAAGATAGGTGGATAGACTATGACAGCACTGCATTTGACCATTATTTAAAAAAACTTGCTCTTTTTAATATCAGTATTCAATGCGTGAAACAAAATTAAACACTGGCTAAATAATAGACCTCAAAGAAGTAATGCAGAGAGAAATGCCACTGACTGGGATTCTTCATTGAGTTTAAGGGCTAAAAGTCCTGATTCCAAAACTGTTTTCAATATATGCCAAGATTCGCCACCTGGGGATGTATCACTGATGAGAAATGAAGAAATTATTTTAACTTCCATGAGCTAGAATAGGATTAATACTAGAATAGTACCTTTTGTTCTGCCACCTTCCTTTAAAAAGAATTGTTGAGGAATTTGAGACTAGTAGAAGGACATAAGAAAAGCAGAGGAAATTCTTTGCAAAGAATAACCCAGCAAATTCAGCTGGTCTATCAGACACAAAGCTTGGTGACAATGTTTAAATAACTTAATGAAAAAGGAAAATATTTCAAAACGGCTTTTCTGGAATCAATGCATGGAAACAGAATGCAGGCAAATTAATCTGAAAAACACAGTGCAGTTTTTTAGTAGTGATTTCCATTACAGCAGATAATTATTGGGAGAGGTGGATTATTTTCCATTGCATAGTATGCTCATCAAGATTTTATACCTTTGGAGAAGTCATGCTTTTGTCAGAAACCAGCCTTTAGGCTCCAGTGAAAATGATGGGCCTGTGATATGAAGTCTGGACAATCTAATGGTCCTTTCTGGGTTTTAATGTAATGAATCTCTTGATGATTTTTAGAAAATTCTTGTGCATTTAGTACTGAAATACATGTAAGATAGCTTCTTGCAAAAAAAAAAAAATAGATATATATAAGGGCTGTACACAATTCAACCAAGAAATAAAGTGCCCTGAACTCTCAAGAGGACTCCTTTGTAGAAACAGTGAGAAACATCAGCCTCTCTTCCAGGAGTTGAATAAAGACCAGCTAAACAAAAAGATGAAATATTAGCACCTTCTGTTGCTGTCAGTAGGTCAGTGTAACACTTGTGGCCTACTGAGTGCTCACCTGTGAGTCAGTTTAAGACTTCTGGGCAAACAAAGGCTGTGCCTCAGAAAACCATGAAGCATTTCTGAGACAGCCAACCCAAACATCCATGGATATTTAGTAGGAAAAAAGTGGGGAAAAAATGGTCAGGTGAAAAGGGGAATGTCTCTAGAGCTATGAAATGACTGGTTAATACAAAAATCTTGTCTTCAGCTTGCAAAGATATTGAATTTAATGGGAGAATTAGTGACAGTTAACAAATTTGTATTTATATAAAGACACACATCACAGTGAGTGAACAAACATTTCTTTAAAATAATTGATTGATTTATTTTCCATCTTTAACCAGAAAACTTGTCCTTATTAAAAAAGAAAAATGTGAGTGTTTTGCAAAATCTGAGTTCCATTCAATACCCACTCCCTCCTTGAATGTCTTGCCACACTTTTTTTCCTGTAAATCAATGATCTGTAAGACATCCAAGCTTTAATCAAAGGAAATGTTATTATTCTGTAGGTAAAAGTGCTTGCAACATGCCAAGGGGTGTTTGTTTAAACTTTAATGTGTAGAGAGCAAGTTTCATTAGTCCATGGGCAAAATACATTTATTTATCATTAAGTGTGAAGTCAACAGTTCTGTAAGTTTGTTAACAATTCTGCTAACTTACAGATACTGTTATATGATCGTAAATATCCCAAAACTGTAGAATATTACTGGTAAGGAATGGAGAGTTTATTCTTGTCCTTTGAAAATCCTGAAAAAGACCAAAACCAAAAAAAAAAGGTCTGAAGTCTAGAATTGAGACTTAAATAAAAGTTTTAATATAGACTACAATATAGACTTTTCTGTGTGCAGAAGAGATTCTGTGAATTCAATTGGAGACCATGTTTTGTAGTCAAGGATTGAGGGAGAGAGGGAATAGAAGAGTTATGTCCCCATGGTGCTGTTTCCACCCATATTAACTGAATCTTCTGAAGCTCCCAGTTCTAGAAAGGCAGTTGGAAATTCTGAATGAAAGGTCTTTCTCCTAAGGTTTCAGGTACTTTCACTGTGGATTGCAGCTTTATCACTGAAAATTCTATTTTCACAAATCTTTTGGTAGTCCCAGTTGGTAAGTGCAAGAAGGTCAAAACTCTTTACCTTTCACTTTCTGAATTTTATAAAAGTGTTATTATATTCCACCAGCAGATGGAGGTGTACAGAGATTGAGAAGAATGAGAGATGAGAAGAAGGAAGCATATATCATGCTGGAATGTTAGTATATGATATGATGAATATGTGGTATGATGGTTCCAAGGACCAGCTCTATCAGCTGAAAATTCACAAGCATATGGGGCCAGATGGGATTCATCCCAGAGCACGGAAGGAGTAAGTGCATGTGATGGCAGGATGCCTCTCAATCATCTATTAAAGATTTGGGGAGTTTGGGGACGTCACCACTGACTGGAAGCTAGCCACTAGTATTCCAATTTACAGGGAGGGCATGAGGAAAGACCCAGGAAATTACTGAATTGTTAGTTTATCCTCAGTTCCTGGAAAAAAAAATGTGTAGAAGAAAATACTGGGAATTATCAAAAGGCATTTAAAGAACAATGCAGTCATCAGGCACAGTCAGCATGGGCTTAAAAAGGGAAGGTCCTGTTTAACTGTTTTGATGACTGTGGGATGAGCAGGTTCACATTGTGCTGGGTGAAGAACTGGCTGAAGGTCAGAATCCCTTCCCTTCCTCACAGCTAAAATCAGGACTTCTGGGCTGCTGGTGTTCATACAGCTAGAAATGACACTCTATCCAAAGTGTTCACATCAACAGAAGACATATTATTGAAAGCAGTATATTAGTCTTATTTTGCAAATGAAGACCTGAAATATGTACAGAGATGAAGGGCTTGTTTTTAATACCACTGTTAATTTATGTTTTTAATTTATGGGTTCATCTGGGGCCAAGTCTGGTTTTGCATATACTGAATAACTATTTCAGCATCTCATTAATACACAATCAGCCCTGCTTGCCCTGAGTTGCTATTCAGTACCTGTTTATTTCCTGTTTCTTTCAGAAAAATCACCTGCCCTACTGAGCCAGGATATTACCATCTAATCCTGTCACATGCAGCTCCTGTGGCAGAACAAGGAACTGAACCCAGGCTCAATCCCTGACTACTTCCTCACTCACTCAAGGTCATTTTCCCCTATGGCTGGTAATGGTGATTAAATGGTCATGGTAATGGTGACTAACTTTGTTTTTGACAAAGTCATAGCTCAATTCATCTCCTGTGCTCAGTTCATCTGAAATTGGTCAGCTGCACACAAATATTTACATGATGCGTATCCTGACCTGTTTTTTCACTTCCCTG
Organism: Chloebia gouldiae; assembly: GCA_003676055.1. Taxonomy (NCBI): domain Eukaryota; kingdom Metazoa; phylum Chordata; class Aves; order Passeriformes; family Passeridae; genus Chloebia; species Chloebia gouldiae. The sequence continues at coordinate 33,912,186 of QUSF01000005.1, read as the reverse complement.
CTATAATGAAGACCAAAAAGCCAAACTTTCATTTGTTTTAGCCTGAATCCAGTTTGACACTTCTGGCTGAGTGAGCTCCTTGGCACATTTCTGCTGAAATCTCACACGCATATGTGCTCTATTGCAAGTGCTGAGTAAGCAACCATTATTTTGATGAAATACTGGTCCTGGGGAAACAGAAAACTGCATAGATTATCTAGTCCAGGTGCAAATTCACTTTCAAAGGTACATCTATATCTGCCAGCCATACAGCAGCTTCTGTTCTCTCAACTACATTTCCTCTAGTTCATGTATTAACAGTTAGCTGCTTACCAGACTGGGCTCTTCAAGGAAAAATGTCTGTTAATGTCTCAGTGGAGTCGTGACCAGGGTAATGAAAATCATTACTCATGAATACATTATGTAAAAACTAAACAACAAAAAAAAAAATCTATCAAATTGATGTAATTGCCAAAGAACACTTGTTCCTTAATAAAAACAGCAATAAGCAAAAGTACTGCACTTCAGCTTAGAAAGGTTGAAACTTTATCAAATTTAAGGTTTTGCCTCAATATTTGTTATGATACTCACTACAATTTGCTCAGCTTTGAGTTGTGAAGATGAAAAAAGTTGCTCCTGAATTAATCTGGTGTCAAAGGGTATTTAAGAGGTAGGAAACAAGGAGCTAAATAATCATCACAGGCAGTTTCTAATGGTGACAACATTGAAAATGTGTTCCTTTCAGAATCTTTCTCACCACCTTGCAGAAACAGTGTGTCTAGCAGGACTAGGGAAACGATTCCTTCCCTGTACTCAGCACTGCTGTGGCCACATCTCGAGTGCTGTGTCCAGTTCTGGACCCCTGAGTTCAGGAAGGACATTGAGGTGCTGGAGTAAATCCAGAGAAGCCCAACAAGGCTAGTGAAAGGTCTGGAGAACAAGTCTTATGAGGAGCAGCTGAGGGAGCAGGGGCTGCTTAGCCTGGAGAAATGGAGATTCAGGGGGGCTCTGATCACTCTCTGCACTACCTTAGAGTGGTTGGCAGCCAGGTGGGAGTTGGTCTCTTCTCCCAGGCAACCAGGACAAAGGGAAATGTCCTCAAATTGCTCCAGGGCAGGTTTAGATTGGAAATATTTATATTAGGAATTTTTTCTTTCATAGGATGTTTGTCCAGCATTAGAGCAGACTTTCCAGGTAAGTGGTGGAATCCCTGGAGATATTTAAAAGACGTGCAGACAGCTCTAAGGGACATGGTTTAATGGAGGGCTTGGCAGTGCTGTGTTAGTGGTTGGACTCAATGATCTTAAAGGCCCTTTCCAACCTAAATTGTTTGATGATTCTACCAGAATATGATTTAAATTGCAAGAAAAACTCACTAGGTCAGTACCCTGATGTGTTAGGTGCTGTGAAGGATAAATGTAGCACCTGAACCCACAGGCATAGACATAGAAAATAAAAGATAAGGATAAATAAATAAATGTGGAGAGAATATGAGTAGGTTAGTTGGAAAAAGAATAAGAAATTGAATAACAAAATAAAAGCAACTGTGAAATTCACTGTTCCTTTCTTTGGACTATTTCAATTATACAAAAAAAAAAAAAACCCAAGAAACAACACAACAGCAACAAACCCCTCTTAGAAATAAGCTATCTGAGAGGGAAAGGTGTTAAATAAAATAAAACCTATTCCTCATATGAATAATTAAACATATTTGTTTCATTCCTTTGGGTTTCCAGGCCATCAGATTTATCAGCCCTGTTGGTAATGAAAGAACATTAATGTAAGAGCAAGGAACCAAGTGAGTCATATATAAATAAGAAGAAACTAAAATTGTGGTAAATTTCCTTCAGTCTTTTGTTGCCTAAGATCAACTTTATGTCCCTGACAACATCAACAACAAGAGCTAGCACTCTATATCCTGACATGTAATTAAAATACACACAAAGCTCTGGGCCTATATACAAAATACGCTGAAAAATTAATGCAAATTGGGAAAAATTCAGTACTACATTCTGAAAAAGCTTATTCATACCCGTAGTCCTCCTACACAAGAGCTTTATTCTTAATTTTCTCTCACCAAATTACTAGAGAAAGGGGTTTTGTGAAAAAAGCTGAAGGTCACACTACTAAGGCAATATTAAACTAAGGGGAAAATATGTTGCAGAACTGAAGGCATTAGCATCTAAACCAACCTGATTTAGATTATACAGATATAAAACTTGATCTTTTCATACACTAAAGCTTCTTTCATTGTTACCAGCTGTAGCACTGCATCTTCCTGTTATAAATGCTGTGTTTACTCCATTTCTCTGTGAGTAAGTTCCTGCTTGGCACAGAGCTGGAATTAGTGTCCTTATGTCCCTTTTCCCACCAACTGCCAATGTTCAGAGCATCTTGGGACAGAGAAATGAAATATTTAAGCTGGAGTGGATTTTAGCTCATCCTGGATAGGAATGGCTCCTTTACTGGTGTAACCTAAGTCTAGATCCAGGGTAAAGAAGAGTCAGGTATCTGTGCTCAGAGCTGGGATAGCCCAAGAGAAAAATTATTTAGATAAACCAGCTCCTAGTGCATGTTTTCCTATTCAGTGTCAGGAGGGGGAGAAACTGCAGGAGAAAGGGGTGATGCTTTGCCTGCTGGCACTGGTCATCCCTTCAGTCTGCCCAGATGCTCATAAAACCTCAGCCTGATGCACTGAGGCTGCCAGCTCTTAGCTGTCCTCCTCACGAATATTTCAGTGTTATCCCATGACATTACCTCACTGTGTTTTTGTCTCTGGCCTGATGCATTAAAGCCTTGTGCTAAACTTTGTCCAAAAGAATCTGCTTTACTGTGTGAAAACAGTCTGTCAGGACAAAGTACTCATGCCAGCTCAGTACAAGAATACCTCTTTTAACTCAGAGATGCATCTTCTAATGATTTAAGCTCAAGAATTCAAAGTCATTCTTTGTTTCTCTAAACACCCCACCCCCAAAAAAAAATTTCAATTATGGTTTAAATAACCCTTTATTAAATAGCTGAGAAACTGGCAAAATGCCAGATTTTATTATAGATTCTAAATGACTGTGGCTAATTTGTGAGGAGATAGGCTTTCTATCATCTCCCCTGAGCATTGTCTGAGTTCACTGCCTTATTTGGTTGTAGTTTATAAGCTATAATGTTATTTTAGCTTGAAAATAGGGAGAAGAAAAATGACCGTAGCAATCTGGGTATGCATTTACCAGCTGCCCTGCAGATAAGATAGATAATACTGGCAACCTTTGTCTTGTGACCACTTTTTAAAGTAAAAGATATCTATTGTAAAACACACATATCTCTAATGAAATGTGGTTTTGAAGGAACAGAGAAGGTCAGATGTAATTTGATGTCATATTATGCCATATGTTGACTTAAGAAATCAGAGGTGCAAATCATTTAATAAGATTACTGTAAGATGTACAAGAACAGGATATTTCACCATGAAAACTCTGCAGGAAGCTTCAAAATACATTACCAAAGTAAACACTGATGCACATGTAAAATACTTTTTGTAGAAATTTTCTGTAAGTACTAGCTAATGTAAAGAAGCAGACATTTGCACAGAATAGCATGATTAAAATTGTTTGAGGTAACAAAAAGATCTAGTGAGGGGAAACTTTAATATCCTTTTCTTTTTTTTTTTAATTTTTCTTTTCCAGTTAAATTGGAAGAACTAACTCCTACACTCCAAAGCAAGTACCTACAAGGCATTTAAATCCCAGCAAGTCCTGTAGATAGCTGGAACAGTAACTGCTTATTCAATATCAAATCTTGATGCTGAAGAGGTGCCATGTGCTCAGCTGCCTAAGGAACTTGAGGGATGTGACAGCTGCCCTTCAAAACACATTTATTTAAATACCATTTATTTATTTTTGGAAGGGGTGGTGATGCATGAGGGGTGTTTTACTCCTTAACCTTGTGGGTACATGCAAGAAGATGTGAGCAGTGGTGGTGGTGGAGAAGCCTGGAGGAACACAGTGCAAGGTGTCTTGTGGAAATTGTTCTGACCTGCTCTGAAGGACCAGGTGTCTGTGAATGTGTGGTTTTATTCATTCATGCTCTACACATGCATAGGTGTATTTTTCTTCAGAATTAAAAAGAATCCAACCTTTCCTGAGACAAATAATCATTTCAATGCCTCAGAAAGTTTTACCCAGTTACCTCTTCTCTGAGACCAGTAACTTGTTTTTATTAAAAAATACCAAGCTTGAATTTGAAGATGCACACTGAGGACTAATATAATAGTTTCCTTACTAATTTGTTACATTTTTGTTTTAAAAAATATCACTGTATCTTTTAATCAGATTAGCTTTTCACCAGGCCTAAATCTCTTTTTTTTATGCAATGAAGAGCACTATAGCACCAGGTATTTCCTCTGCAGGAATGCACTCATAAATTCATGTGAAATCGTGAAAGCTGGGCATTTGATCATCTCTTCTTTGGGGCATGAAGGCTGGGTTTGAGGTCTGAAGCATTTGTAGGTAACATCAACAATTTCTCACATACTGGGTTAAGAGGTCATATATTTGAGCAGCCTTGTATTTAAAATGTACTCCCTGAATTCTGTAAATGACCTGCATGGAGGATGAGACTGAGCTCATGATCAGCGCTACAGCCTTTGCAAGAGCCAGAAGTGCTAAGGGAAGTGAGAGGAGATTTGTAAAAAAGACACATCTCATAACCAGTGCGAACCTAATTTTTTATGAGGTCTCCATCCATCAGCCTAATTTCAATGTCTTCTTAAGGAAAAAACAGCACTTGATGTCTGACACAGCAGATTGACATCCCTTACAGCTTTCTTAAAGTACTGAGCTGTTTCTCTCTAACAGTAGGAGTGGGGTGGGGTGCTTGAGGTCCTGCTTATTGCCCTACTCATGGCAAAGAAGCAAGCCCATATGCTGCTGACCAGGCAGGATTTTGTATCACCCTCTGAAGTGTAGGTATAATTTTAAAAAAGTGTATAATTTGGATAGGATTTAAAGGATACTTTTAAATGCAGCAGTTGACTTGTATTTTGCCTTTTTTTTTTCTTGGCCAATCATAATGTGTGAAGAGCACCACCAGTGAAGTTGCATTTTGTGCACACATTGAGGGGGGAGAAGTTATCAAAAGAACATGTTTCTGGAAAAGCAGATCTGCTTAGCTTAAACCTTAAATTTGTGAAAGATGTACATCTTTAGAGATGTACAATCCTGTGGGCTGTGAGCTGCTTCTACCACTACCTGTGAATAGAAGGACTAATTGCAACACTTTATATCTCTTGAATCAAACCTGAATAATTCCCACTCAGGATCCCTGAGACACTGCAGATGAGCAGAGGTGTCCCCAGCCCAGCTTTTCTGTGCCATTGAGTTAAGGCTGCAGAAACAGCTGAAACTCTGCTGTAGTGCACATAAATCCTAGGATTCACCTTCTAGCCACAGAAATCTTACCCTCATAGGTGCATATTTAAAAAAAGTTGAGGGATGAGAAAAAGTTGAGGGATATTTCAAGGAGACTCTTCAGTCCCCTGGTGCTTAGTTTCTAGTCCTGAACTTTGTCTGTATATCAAGCTATCTGCATTAGCTTAGGTATAGCAGTCACAAAACTAGAGAGGGAAGACGTTTGTAGGTGGTTTAAAGTTTCTCTAATCTGTACAGCACATTTTCATGTATAGTAACACATTTGTATTTAAATTTTACATATGCATGCCTATGTATGCATGTGTAAATTTGAAGGTCCAGTGTTAAATTCTTAGACTATTTTGAAGTGTATGTGTTGTGATGGTGGAAAAAAATTGGGAAAATTGTTTTTCATACTTTCAGTTGCTGGCTGTTTGCAGTGCTTAGTGACTAATCCTCAGAGAAGAGATCCTGTCTGACACAGAGCCAACTGCCCTATGTGCCCTATTTGTTATAGCATCCACATTTTCGCAAGCAGCCTGATTCCAAAGCTAAGTTGCAAGGGAAGATTCCAGCCTGTAGGCTTTGATCTATACCTATGCAGAGATATATCAGTTAAGAGTGTAAAAAATTTCCTATTCTTAATATAAAGGTCCTACAATTCCCCCATTATTTTTCTGAAAGGTTCAGCGAGAAACTGGGAAGTTATTGGACTTGTGATACATTTTCCATGAAGGTGACTTGCACCTGAACATGTGTCTGAGACATCCTAGGCACTGATTATTCTGCTCTAAAGCATGTCCATATGCATGCCCAGGTTTTTCAGATACACTGAATTTGCTCTGATGTGGCTGCTAGACATCTGGAAATCCTAGACACCTGACTAGACTTCAAATTCAACCTGGCTAAAATAGCCAGGGGAAAAATGAATGTTTTTCTGAGAAGCCTGGCTCTACAAGATCTGTATTGATATAGCTTTACCATAAGAAATCAAAGAGTAAAACAGAAATATGTAAACAGGAGTACAAACCCCCACATTTTTCCAAAGTGTGAAAATTATTCTTTCCACGAGAAGGCTTATCTTCCTCGAGAAACTGGCATAAACTCTACTGTGACTCCCCAAGGGACCTACTGATATCAGCAAATCCACCCAAAAGCAGTCACTTAAGGAGTTCCTCGACATTTTCCAGAGTCATTTGAGCTTCTGGGATTTTCAGTCTGAAATCCTGTTTCCAGACATCTGACTCCTGGATACTGTACAGCCCATGAAAATGTTTATTTTGAACTCTGAGACCCTTTTTAGCAGGGCTACTAGAGGACTCCTGTACAACAACAGTAATCACCATTTCTCTCAGAGTGGAATCAAAGACTGCCCAATTAGTCTGGTGCAAGGCAGTGTTTGTGTATGAGTTATAACTAATGAGGAATTGAAAGAGAATTGTTCCATTCCCAGGTTAAGCACTGCTGGCGAAATTAGCAAATGTGATTCCTTTTTTCCCTCAAGGCATGAAGCTGGAGAAAAAAGCAAGACGAGAAGGAAGCAGCTTCTGCATTTTTCTTCTAATCAGCCATGCGTATTAGCGTATAAGGAAAGACAGGAAGGTAATATGAGAATCAGGCAAGCAGCCAGATGACATTGTGTAAAGCATCTTTGTATAACTGCCAGCTAGTGTCTTATAATATTGAACACTGAAGTTTCTATTTAGCAGTGTTGATTGAATGGTGGGAAAAAAAAGTCCAGGCAAGGATAATGTCTGTAATCAGCACTGCACGATTGCTATTGTCTAGGCTTGGTATACTTAATGGAGAAGCTAATTACCATGTGTTCAGTTTTTATTACATTTACTATATTGCATAGAGAAATAATATGATTTTTTTCCCTCCATGGGTTTACAGAAAATAAACAACACAAACAAAACCATGATGGATCCCCCTCTCCACCCCCAACCCTAATTAATTCTCATTAGGGCGACCGTTTTTATTTCCAAGAGGAAGTCAGAAGGCGAGGATAGCATGCCTGATGAGCTCCCTAACCTAGCCCTGTGTGTGCTTGGACTGGGCTGCTGATGGGTTTGAATGTGACAGGAAGGAAACTGCACAAGCCCAATGCACAGTCGTTTCATTTAGCTTCTCTGAGACACATTCATATACCTACCATTTCCCATGCAGCTTTACAAAAATAAAAGGGCAAAGAACTCCTGAAAAGTAGTGGACTGACAACTTCTTTCTGCATGGCTGGAAAAGAGCAGTGCAGTGCAGGCACACCCCAGGAGTGACATGACAGTGCCCTAAAATTTTTTAACCCAGTCTTAGAGTAGCTAGGTGGGAGAATGCTGGTCCCCCTCTGATACTCAGACTATCCTCTGTGCCTGTCTCATGCAAACCACCTGGCTGAGTCTGCCTGCCTTTGGGTTGCTGTTGTGGGGCACCAGCGCAGCAGAGGGCCCTGCAGGACACCACCTGCAGCAATGCCTCCTTTTTACCCTGGCCTCATGGGCTGAGCCCACCCTTGGGTCAAAGCCTTCTGCTCCTGGAGGGAAGAGGGCACCCACATCTTCAGCCCTTGTCTTGGGCACCAACCAAGGGACTCTCGGCTCTTGGTAGGGCTTTTCTTTGTGTAAAATACTTGAATAGCTACCTTGAGAGGGATTGGAACTTTGCTCTAAAGGTAAGTTGGGAGCTTGTCTATTGACTCCTTCTTCCTTGCTCACTTTTCCAATGAATAATTATTCCATGAAGTGTGGGCACAGAGGGTCTTTGAATTGCCTTCATGTGAATTCATACCTCACCTAAAGTCAGTGTATGATTTTCAGTGAGAACTGTGCCCATAGGGGCCTGATTCTTAAATGTGTTTGGGAACCACAAGATGGTGGTGGTGATACCAAGTAGGGTGTTTCTGAAGTGGCTTTTTCTCCCTGACTTTTGTTGGAAAACAGTTCCATACAACTCTGAGAAACGTCTGATTTGCATTGGAGGGTTAATAGAGGTGTCAGCATAACCTCTGCCAAATTAGTGTGACACTACTGAGTCCCATGAGTTGTTGCATGGCCCCTGGGAGAGCTTAGGATCCTGCTCAGGTCCTGTTACTCTTCCTGAAAGGGTCGAGTTCCACATTCATGCTGTGTTTAGAGAATGCACAAGGTACAGTGTCCCAGGGACCTGAGCAGCAATTTTCAGATGCTGATTAGACCAATATTAACATCAAAGCACAGCTGAAAAATGTCACTCAAATTGAACTGAGTGCTGATTTTAACAAGCAGGTTCACAAAGTCTGGGCCTCCCACACTGAAGTAAATAGGAAGATGTTACAGTATTTATAGACTGGATTTCAGAAAGCAGAAGCAGCTAATGCACTCTCTTTATTAGGCATGTTCCCTAGTGCCTGCAAATTGCTGTATATTTCAAGCCTTATTTAATTTTTAATATAGCAACCTGTTACGTAATCAGATATATTTTGAGGGAAACTTATTATTGCATCTTGGAGTCTGACTGGTTTCCCTGTAAGAGTTCAGTAAGCTATTATATGTGGCTTTTATGGACAGGATCTCCTTTTCTCCTGCCAAAACCAAAATTAGAATATCCTACTCAAAGTATGTTAAGCACAAAGAAGCAGAGTCTGAGAGAGTGGTAAGTAAAGAGACAGATTACTTCTCGACTGCACAGAAAGGGAGTGAAGACTTCCCCATCTGCTAATGAAGATTTTGATGTAAAAAATTGGTTGTTCCCCCATATGGACCTCTCGTGCTGCCACAGAGTTAGGCAAGGTAAGAAGGAAAGACCAGATGAAGATAAAGTACTTGATACAGCATTTCAGTGCCTGTGAGACATGACTAGAAGGTCTCTAAAGAGTTTGGTTCATAAATCTTAAAACCCATGAAACTGAGATGTAAGACAGACCTAGGCAGGGATCCTACATTTCTCTTTTGCCCTCTTAGGCTGTGGGAGATGGGATTTTGGAGGGATGGGTTTAAAGATAATCTACATTGCAGGTGCAGTTCCATTTACCTCCATTATAAATAAACTTCCTCATAAAAATGAAAGTTAAATATTTGAGAGAAACTTACAGCAGACTTGTCTCTGAATCAATGTGTGCTCTGGTGCTGAACAGAGGGTAAACCTTACCAGAGGTCAACTTCACCCATCCAGAGAGGGGAGGAACAGAAGTCATAGGCTTCAAATGAGGGATACAAATCTTTATGATTGCAGGGCATCTTCCCTGGGGTGGTAGGTATGGTAAGGGAGCAAACTCTCCTGCTTTTCCTTAGACTTTCATTGGACTTTTGTTTCTCCTCTAAGAAAACATAAAGGTCTTTCTCTGAGGCCTCTTAGATGCATAATTTAAAGGCTACTTACAAATGTTCTTAAGGCAATAAACTTACTGCCTGAGGAACCAAGTCAGTGTCTACAGACAGGACTCACTCTGAGGTGTGGCCCTATTTTTTATTATGGTTGTAATCCTATGCTTTCTAAATACTTTAGCTGAGAGAAAGAATTGATTGAAATGTCTTTTCTGCAGATGGAATTTCAAATTTTTGAAGTAATGGACATTTTTGAATATAAATGATCTGCTTTTACTGAAAAATATTTATTCCAAGAAAAAATAAATCAAAACAGGGAAACAATCTCAGCATTCTGTAGTTCTGTTACAGAACATCAGCAACTTAATAGTGTGTTTGGACTGTAGTGATAACAAAGAAGAAAACAGTGACTAAAATGATAGAAGTACATGTGTTTGTGACTTTTATGAAGGAATAAGCTTTCAGATGGCTCCCATGGTCACTTTTCCATGTCTGTTGTCAGAAAGGTGCTCTCAGCGCATCATCTGAGTTCTTCTGCAAGGTGTAAGGGAAAAGAAATAAAAAATGCTTAAGGAAATATCTCATATGGCCTATTTAGGCACAGCCATAGGAGAACTTAGCCTGAACTGCATTCACAGGACTGTTTTGTATATTCAAAATAAGTTTAGAATTGGTTCTCTTTAACTATATCACAGTATGCAATGCATGAACACCAATTCAGTACGGTAGTTAATTTTGCTCTGAGGCTTTTCTTATCCTTCCTAATTTTAGATAGTGTTTTCATTAAGATATTCAGGTTGATGTAGCCAAAACTTGTAGTACCACCCATAGATGTTGGTAAAGTTTTTGTCTTCAAAAGTAAATATACATCTTGCACCCACTTTTCCTATCCTCTTCCCCTTTATGAGATAGCTCTATAATGTAACCTAGTGTGCAGGAAAGTACTGAAATAGAAGACGAAGTTTAGTGATTTAGTGTGGTATATCTGGCTGAGAATCCAGAGGGCACAGATCTCAGTTTGAGTGTCCATTCAGTCCACCAGATTGGCAATAGACTGGACCACTGTAGATAGATTTAAGTGCTTAAATAAGCAATGTATTTACCTTGTTTTTTTGTCATGCCCTTTACCCACCATTAGCTCTGGTAACTCTTTACATGTAGATTCTTAGATCATGACACAGGTTTCACTAAAGGCTAAGCTTGGTGTGGTGTTTGGGATGGGCTAAGAGCTCACAAGCAAGCTGCACTGACACAAGCACTTATTAAGGTGTGGTGGCATTTTGGACAGAAAATCACTCATCATCCTCTCTGATATAGAAGCCCAGCACAGACATACTTGGGAGGATTTCTTCTTTGTTACCACAGATAGGAAGGCTTGGCTTTTTCAAGGTATTAAAGGTATACTGAGCTCTAATACAAAAAGTAAAAAAAAATCCCAACAACAAGACCTTCCTCAATAAGAAAAAAAAACCACTTCAATTACAGGTAATGCGGCCATTTGAAATGTATGGCCCACACTACATTTAATTTTCCACTCTTTAAGGTCTTGCTGCAAGACATGTTTTTAATCAGATTTCAAGACAAACGTGGTTTATTACAGAGCTGGTATTTTAGAAAGGATTAGTTCTGCTCTGTCACTTCTGCATCTATTAAATTTTATTCAGTCATCATGCAAGCAAGAATACTGTATCTTATGGTTGTATTTTAAGGCAGCAAAGTGGTGCACACTACTGGTCCCATTAGTGGAAAGTGTTGATTCTAGTGCATTTCTAAGCACTTCACTCTAATCTTTCTACTTCTATGTATAGAAGACATTAATGTGTTGTTTTAATTTGAGACTCAGATGCTTAAAAAGCTCTCATCAAGAACAATTTCTAGGCCATGTAAGATAGAGGAGATAAAATAAAGCACTAAAAATAAATAATTCAAGACAAATTTTATTCATGATGCCATGTTTTCTGTGGGCAATGGTTTGTGTAATTTCTCCTACAGTGCCAAACTGAACAGGATCTCCTTATGAAGGAGCTTAGCTTTTTGCTTCACACAAAAAGTTTGATTTATGTACTTGAATCCTTTTATCAAGTAAAGTTTAAATCTGTCTCACTGTCTCTCCTTGTTTCTATCACCTTAAAAAATGTGGAAGAAACCACTCCCTTCCATGGATATACCATTTCTCAAGCCTCTCTTAGGAAAGGAGTGCTCTATTTCTTTGCTGTTTAATCAAACATATTTTGTTAACTCTGCTTGCATTGCTTGCAAGGAACTTGGAGAAACAGATTTGTTGCCAGTATGAAATAGTGAGTTCCTTTGAAGTTGTAAACTGGCCTAGTCTGACCTTCTTTTCACATGAAATTTGCCTTGCATGGAACTTACATACCTTCCTTTGGGTAGGGAAATGGCATGTGTTTTACAATATGATGGTTAGCACATTTCTGATGTTTTTATAAGTTAATATGACTACTAATAATATTAAATAATAAATTATTAACACTAAGTATATAAAGTAACTCTGTCATTTCTAAGGAGGGTTCAAAGTACCCCAAATAATTTTAAATATTCAGAGTTACTGATTTTATTCCACCTACTTGTGGCTTCCTTCTTTTGCCCCTCAAGTATTTCTGTCATCTAGACAATCTTCTGGCACCAAAGACTATCTGAAGTTTGTTCAGATATTAAGAGGTTCCACAGGGTAAGACTTTGGCCTACAGCATATTTCTTACCAGCTAAATAGAAAAAAAAATGCCCTTCTACAAAGATGGAACTGGTAATTTAAGGTTAATAGCAAGTTCAGAGCCAGAGTAATACGTGGTGCTGGGGGCTGAGCACTGTTTCAGAAAGAAAGTCAGAGAAACCAGAGTCAAGAGACTGAACAGCAGAGAGCAGTGATGAGCATTTCTTTGGGCCTGCGGGTGGATGGTGGGACCTGGATTTCTGCCTAACTCTGTGGCTCTGACTGCTGATTTCCAATATGGTCAGAGAAACACAACATTGCAAGGACCTCAGTATTAAATGTATAGACCAAAAAGAAAGAATAATGGCAAAGAGATGGGATGTTTTCTTAATGAGACAAAGAATAAGAAAAAAGATATTACCTTTTACTCTGTGGCCAATGCCACAGTAATGAGTTTTCTGCAGAGTAAAAGGAAAGTGGGAATGTATAGCTTCTGCTCAACAAAAGCCTCTCGAAGACAATTCCATCCTCATTACAGTTTCAATAAAACAGTAACTTTCTCTGTCCAGACAGAGAATATGGAGCACTTCTAAAGGCTTGTCTGTATCAGGCAAAATGGCATCTAACCAGATCCTGAGGTCACACTTAGGAAGAAATGAAATTGCTTCAGCTGTAAGCCTTCCATCAGACTGGACAGATATGGTGGAAAGCTGGTCTCTTCATTGGAACTGATTCAGGGAAGAATTCTGACACCTGGGCCAAGATAGAAACAGGTAAAGTTTGTGCCATTATGTCCATCTTCCCAAGAATGTTTTTCCTGTGTTCAGTTACTCTTCATCTTTGAGAAAATGTGAGATTGTTGGATTGTTGTTATAAAGGTTGTAACGCAAGAACAGCCTCAGAATAGTTTCTTTGTCTTACTCTTTCACTCAGCCCCTTTAACACAAGCCAGTACCTTGAGCAGAACTGCTCCCTTGATACTCTGACTGAAACTGCGTGAATGCTTCCGTACAGCATTTCTTGGTGAACCAGTAGTCAGAGTGTAAATAAACCCAGGCAAGAGCAGTGCAGCCTTTAAGAAGGACCTCAACAAATGGGAGAGATGGGTAGAAAAGAAGTCTGTAGTTCAATAAGCGCAAATGCAGGGTCCTGCACCTGAAGAAGAATAACCCCAGGCACGTGTCCAGGCTGGGAGCTGACCTGCTGGGCAGCAGCTCTGTGGAGAAGGACCTGGGTGTCCTGCTGGACAGCAAGCTGTCCCTGAGCCAGCAGCACCCTTGTGGCCAGGAGGGCCAGTGGTGTCCTGGGGCTCATTATGGAGAACATTGCCAGCAGGCTGAGGAATGGGATCCTGCCCCTCTACTCATCCCTACTGAGGCCACATCTGCAGTGCTGTGTCCAGTTCTGGGCTCACCAGTACAGGAGAGACATGGAGCTCCTGGAGCATGCCCAGCAGTGGGCAATGAAGATGATGAAGGGACATGAGCATCTGTCTTATGAAGAAAGGCTGAGGGAGCTGGGCCTGTTCAGCCTTGAGAAGAGGAAACTGAGAGGGGACCTCATCAATGTCTGTCAGTATCTGAAGGGAGGGTGGCAGGAGGATGGAGCCAGACTCTGCTCAGTGCTGCCAAGCAATAGGAAAAGAGGCAATGGGGCAAAGACTGATTTGCAGGAAGTTCCACCTGAATATGAGAAAGAGCTTTGCTGTGCAGGTGACCCTGCACTGGAGCAGGTCGCCCTGAGAGGTTGTGGAGTCTCCCTCACTGGAGATATTCAAGAACCATCTGGATGCAATCCTGTGCCATGTGCTCCAGGATGGCCCTGCCTGAGCAGGGAAGTTCGACTGGTGACCGTCTGTGGTGCCTTAAACCTTATCCATTCTGTGATTCTGTGAAGAAAAATTCACTTTCCCCTTCCAATGTAGAAAAGAGATGGATATGTAGCACTTTGCTCATGAAACCTTCTCATGAAGGATTAGAAAAGAGTTGATAAAGTCCAGCTTTTAGATGTCTTGTGCCTTACTGTCCATCTTTTCTCACTCATTGCTTTCTGTTATATCTGATACTTAAAGACATGGATGTTCATCTTCTTGATGGCAATGGTTGTGTCCTGAGAGCTACCAGTATTGACTTTAGAAGACACATGGGAAGTTCACTATGGGATGGGATCTGCTGCCCCAAATGACGGAGTCCATCACCCTTGTCTTTTGTTAAACAAGTCAAAGAATGGTATTAGAAAGTGTTTTTCCTAAAATCCTGCACTACAGAATTTCTCCCATGTAATTTTGAGAATTACAGTAATTTTCACAAAGACTGTAAGCATAACAAAGACATAATTGGGGTTTCCCAACAGAATTAAAAATAGGCCTGCTGGGGTACAAGTTAAGATTTTGTTTTATTCTAGGATCAAACTGAAGGACATTTCTTAAGACAGAGACTTGGAAAACAGTGTGGAAAAGCAGCATTTACATACTGGATATTGTAATTATAGGACTGGTACTGTAAGTTTGTCATACAGAAGACAAAGGAGAAATCTATTCCCTTCCATTTGTCTTCAGAAATGGTTGCCTTGAATAATGCGTCCATTAAAAAAATACCCAGTTAAAGAGAGCCCAAAAGAGAACAGTAAGAATATCAGATAATCAATTAACATGGCCTGTGAATACATTAAAAGAATATGCTTTTATACAGGATGGAGAGAGCAGGGTAAGTGTGGGACAAGGTAGCAGTCTTTGAATAACGGAAAAAGTTATTACAAAGAGAAAACAAATTAACTAAATGGGCTCCAAAGAAGATTTGAATGTTAGAAATAAAACCGAAGAGGCTGGTAAGAGAATCTTGTTCAGTGGGGGAATGTAAAAGCAAGCCATACACATTTAGTCTGGTCAAAGTATCAGCTTAAGCTTGTTTCTGAGGAAGGAGTAGGTGGCCACTTATGTTCCCTTCTTCCTGGCAGGTTTATGACTCAAAGTGGCAGCTGGAGAACAGAATTAATGGGCACCTGCCAAAATCACCTCCAGGAAGTGCTTTTCTTATCAATCATCTCGAAATATTGTTGCTGTTGTATCACGCTGATGTGGCGCTTACTTTCTGTCGCTGACTGAAAATCCACGATTCCTCCTAGAAAAGTGTGTTCTTGGAGGACTATTTTGTTATGATTCCAGAAATCCAAAGGAAGGTCTTAAGTTCCATAAATTCTTATAACTCATTTTAATCTAGCTTTTAAACCAGCTGGGATATACCTCTTGCAGGAGTTACTCCTGGTACTTGTCAGCAGAGGAAACATGAGATGAACATTACTGGTGGGCATTCAACAGAAAAAACAAAGCAGCTGATTGCCACAGCTAACCAGGAGGCAGTGTCACAGACCCAGATGTGGCAGCTGAGTGTCTGGTCTGGCAGGTATGCCCTTCTGCTGAGAAATTTGCAGTGTAATAAGAAATATGGACTCTCCTGGTTTGCATCCAGATCCAACCTTGGGGTAACATAATATCAAGCTGTAGTTGATTACAGTGATGCACTTACACGAACCACTGGTCTTTTATTATCAAAGTCTCCCATTGCAAATCTCCAGAGAGTTTTATAAAGAAAATAGCATTTTGCAGGCTTTCTAAGCCATTCTGCCTTTTGCATACATCTCTATAGACTCACACACCTCTCTGTAACCATTGCTTGGGGTGTTCAGCAAAGTATACAAGAAGAGATAAAGTTTTATTAGGCAAACCATTACAGTTTGTAGAAATTGTTCTCATAGGCAGTAAATTCTTTCAGGTTGACAACCCCTCAGCTGGTTCTGAGAAATAAAGACTTTTTTCTTCAGATATGACATGGAAATTATGAAGTATCTTTAGGCCCAGTAGTCACTGTTTTGCAAGATAATGTCAAGGCAATATTTTAAAGGCATTATTTTTTGCTTTCCCAGGTAGTGGTTTTCTTTGTCCAAAGGTTATTCAGACTCATAATGAATGTTTGACTTTTGGTTTTGGAAGGGAGAAAATAGGCCCAATACCTCCCAGCTCTATTTGTTTCTCCATTAACATGTATTTGCTTCTCCATTAGCATTTCCCTTCTTCCTAAATCACTTGCAGGTCTAGTGCTGCCCTAACTGGTGAGAAAAGACAGGTTGGAGAAATCAGCAGGTGATCAGGGAAGCACTTAAAGGTGATGGGCTGCTGCTTCAAAAAGCACTTGCATAAAAAATCTGCATCAGAGGGCATAAAGGAAATGAAGCTCAAAATCTGGCTGTCTGCTTGCACTTCCCAGGCCCACAGTTGTGTTACTGCCAAGTGGGAACAGGCAGAAGTGATTTTACTTTTCTCTCTTCTCTTTGGACATGCCATGGGAAACCAATGAATCCATTCAATAGAAAAACCTGGCAAACACTGGCAGCAAGAGGCATTCCTTTTTCCCAGGAGATCCCCAAAACTGAAAGGACAGACTAAAACTTAACAGGCCTTCAAGCCCTGCTGATGTCAGATGATCTCTGACCCAGTTTTTCCTCCATCAGAATCACTGCTCAGCCTCTGGTATGTAAAACACTTTGCAGGAAGGTTGTTTCAACATAACTTTTCATATTTTTTACAAAGCTGGGTGGTTCAGATGGCAGAGCAATGCATTGAGGTCTCTGGCTACATAAAGCCATCAACCCTTTCCAGATGCAGAAGCAACACATAGAGAGAGGTGAGCTTGGAACTGCTACATACAGAGCAAAAAACTAGAGAAGATGCAAATGGCATGGGAAATAAGACATGATCAGGGACAATTCAAGTATACATGACAACAAAATTATTATTAGAGCAAAAGCCAGGTGAAGGAAGGTGATAAATAATGATGGTAGCATGAAAGACGAAGAGAAGTAGGAAGCAGAGGTCCAAAGGACCAAGGGAAAAATATTAGGATTGTTCTGCAAGCTGGCATCGTGCTAGAAGTAAAAGGGTACACTAAAGACAGCAAGAATTATTTGACTAAAAAAAAATAAAGGGATGATTTTCAGATCTGGACTGGGAGAAATTAGTCTGATTAATTAATTAATTAATCAGGTAGCAGAGCTGATATAAGCATGCCCATCTATTAAACTTGGCATTGATATAATACGTCACAGAGCAGGATTTCAGTTGTCTGAGTTCCTAAAATATTTCCTTCAGGCTGTACATGATTCTGCATTTAAAGAAGAAAAAGAAAAAGAGCAGGGTGGGGTTTTTTAAATTCTTTTTTTGTCTTTCCCTGAGCTTTGAAGTAAGGTAAAGTCACTTCATTTAGTTTCTGTCCCATGGCTCCCTTCTGGATGGCTTTTAAAACATACTTTCAAAAGTACTGAGATTTAATGATCTGACACTGCTCCCACTGAAGTCACTGTTGAAATCCCCCTTGACTTCAGGTTCTAAACAAGCTAATGAATAGGCAGAAAAATAAGTACAAGATATGTGAAATTGAAGCTATAACCAAAAGGGTTTATAATTTCAGTTCCAGTAGAACAAGTTTTAAAATAGAAATCACAATACCCATTTCCTAGATGACTGCCTGGATGCTCAGATTCCTGGTCATTCTGATATCAGCATTGTGGCCACTAATTTTCTGCCAGTCAATCAAATACAGAAGAAAAGGTCTTGATTTGAGATCAGGAGAGATTGATACATTTTTGTAATAACAAAAAAATTGCAGTGCTGAGGAAACCACTTCCACCAGCTCCCTTTTTGGTCTACTTTTGTTTACATGTGTCCTGGCAGATTTAAGCACAGTTTTATGGGACAGAAAACACATCAAAATAACAAACTACTATTTTGATCAAAACAACATTTCATTGTGCATCACCCTTCAGAGGACAGGTTTCCTTACCTGCTGTCTTAATATTGTTCACTGACACAATATTGATAGCAATAAATGTGATATATGTTAAATCAGAGAAAGTGGAATAGAAAGCCCCAAATTTTCTAAAAGCTCTGTATTTCTAATTTTCAAAATAAATGAGGCATCACCCCTGAAGTACAGATGAAACAGATCTTACAGGCAAACTTATTACTACCTTGTTTTTCAGTCCACGTTAAAATGTGTTGATATGTGGTCTCTCTTTCAAGCAGTTATTTAATTTACTCTTTCTCATGGTCAGTTGTGTGGTCAGCTTTTACAGTTGTGATGAGACACCCACCTGCACTTTTCAAATTACTTTTCTCTGATTACTCACAAGCATACATCAAGTTTGGGATGCTTATGGATTGATGATTGCATATGGGCATTTTAAGATACAAGTAACAAGTAATGACCTTTTGGTGAGATAACTACCTTCCAAATGGACATAAGTAATATTCAGTACTTCTGCTCCTTTTGGCTATTTATGCCTATCAACCTGACTAAGAAGATACATATTTTTCATGAAAAGTTTAATCTATCTGCTGTGAGCCATGAATTAAGAAAGAGGAAGACAGTTTTTTTTTGTCATGGGAGGGGTAGTGAGTCAAAAGGAGAAGCCCAAAACCCTGCTAGAGCATGATATTAACAAGAGAAGTAAGTGTGCTGGATGTTTTTTTTTTTTTTTTTCTTTTTAAATGCATGCAAAGAACGATAAAAAGTCAATAATGAATAGGCTGAATAAATAGTTGCACGCAGGATTCATGCCATTGCCTCATTAAGGCATCTGCTGATATTTACCAGCTCACAACGGCAGAGTTAATGCAAACTGTGTAATTTCTTTCTGTATTACCCTTACAAAAAATAGGCATTACTCTTAATGGCAATATCACAGAAATGAAACGCCAATAGTAAGTGAAAATTTCACAGTGTTATGGTGCTAAAGCAGTGTCAGCACCAATTTAAAAGTGTTTCCATTTAAAATTTAATGAATATGGTCAGACACTGGAAAGCAGCATAAATGCTGTGCTGGTCAAGCAACGTCCAGTTTTCTTAATTGGCTTCAGGCCTGATTTAAATTCTGTCCAATTCAATGGGACTCCTTCCAGTCACTTCACTGGATGGTACCTCTGGTCCTCAATGCTCCAGTGTTATGTGCCTAGGAAATATATTAGATTAGTGGTAAAAGTTGTCATGTATTCAAGGGGTCATTTACTTCTCTCTCATGTAAAGAGAGTGATTTTCTGAACATGAATAGACTGAGTTTGTGAATATTAAAACTTACTGTTATGCACTCCATAATTTATCGCTCAAATTGCACCTTCAGCTATATTGGGTATGTTCAAGGATCCTCAAAGACTGTGTGATTAAGTACTCAGTAAGTTAACTGAGTACTGGCTTCTCATTTCCTCACATCTAGAAGGATCATTTACATTTGTCAGATTTATTGCTTATTTCTAGAATATTTGCAAGGTCATAGCATCTAGGAGTCTGAAGTTACATACCTGGACCTAAACTTCTTAATGGCTCATAGACTCAGAGTAAAAAAAACCATGCCTACCTCAAGCAACTTATTGTCCATGGAGAAGTGAGCAAATAACTGGGTACAGGGGGTTCTTTTCTGAGAGGGCTTGAGGGAGATCAGTGAAGGAGCTTTAGGGTTGTGTTCAGGGAACACATCCTATGCCTGGGAATGACAGCTCCAGTTTGAAAATCTACCCAGAGATGGATTGCAGGCTGGCAGCTGGGATTATGAGAATGTGGAGCAAGGCTTCCAGCAGTGTGTGAGCAATGATAGATTAGACTGTTTTTAAACCATTTGAGACCCTCAGGTGAAAGACACTATATGATTACAAATAATCCTGAAAAGGCAAATACTGAATATAAAGCTGTCAGTGGTGCTTCTGGAGGAGGCTGGTCGTGCATCATCTGGTCAGCTTCTTTGTCCTGTGCAAACATATCCTTTCCTGTCCTGCTTCTTGTTATCTTTAAAAATTAGAAAATGAAATCCATTCAATACAGCGAATGTATTATTTTTAAAGAAAATTGATTTTTTTCCTGAATATTAATGACAGTTATTACAGTTTTTATTTGCACCTGTCTTGGTTTTATTTTTGTTATGCTTATTTGATCATTAAAATGAAGTCTAGTGGGAATGTGAACTGAAATCAACAGTGTACCTTGAATTTAAATGTATCTTTAGTTTTTAACAAAAGTTTTTACTTATGACCATGGGAAAAAGGCTGCTCAGAAGTAACAATATAAGTCACAATCTGTAAAATGTATTTGAAAAGCACAAATTATGTATTTCAGAAATTCCTGTGCACATCCTGCCAATTTTGACCTCTGTAATCTTCAGGAAGTCAGATTTCACATAGCTGTACACCAGATATATTCTCAGGACCAAATTGTTCCAGATGACTCCAATCCCAATCCCAGTAAACTTTGCATCAATCTTTCTCCATACCTTCTCTGTACCATAGGCTCAACCTAAAAAACTGCTCTGAACTGTGTGGGAAATGAACCTGACTCTTGTTATTCACTCTGTAAATAGATCATTAACTCCAAGGCAAGGGTTCAACATAGATATATGTAGTAATTTTTATGCTTTTGACATTATAATTCTTGTGCCTGCTATGTAAGCAAACATGCAGAAAAATGCATGGACATATTTGTGGAAATCTCTGACCTTCTAAAATTTCTGGGAATCTTACTGAAGATTCAGGTTGAAACAGATCTCTCATTATTCCTTAAACTGCTTACCACCAGTCATATTGGTGATAGTTTGCCACCCTCCTGGTTTCCCTGGAAAAGCATAATTGACAGATAGCTCTTCCATTACCAAGAGCATCACAATTCTGGTGTGGTGTTAAAAGTGTTTAGCCATCATTTCCCTCTCCTGGTGTGATGCTGGGTGCAAGATAAAAGTAATTAAGTATTTAATGAGGTTGAAAGAATGATGCAGTAGGCAGAGTTTCATGTATTAAGCTTTGAGTTGTACAGAGAGGGTCTAGTCCTAATACACAATATATGCCTGTAATTTGTTAATGACTTAGTGGAAATTGTGGGTACTTGATCTCTTACACAGCCTCCACTTGGAGCTGCCCCCCTGAAAGCACTAGCTTGGCAGGGCTGAGAGAGCAAGCAGTTTGTGTAAACCATTACCTATGCAAACTCATCATTTTGGCTGACAAAAAGAGACAGTGGGAAGAAAATAATTAGACTAACCATGCTGAGTGCCCTCATCAAAGGACAAAAAATCAGACCTAGAAAGATGAGTGGGATTTCTTTTGTTTTTTCTTTTTTTTTTTTTTTCAGTTGTTATCTTCAGACTAACACAAAAAGAGACAACGACAAAACAAGGATTTATGTCAGACTGGAACTCCTCATTATCAACCCACTACCTTGAGATGGAAAAAAAGAATTTCTGCAACTCGATTCTTCACAAGTAAACTCTGATTGCTAATTATTTGCTAAATTTCCTGCTGATGTTCCCTGAGTGTAGGAAGGCTTGATGAAAGTTTCTGATGCTTGTCTTGTCAGCAGGAGAGAAGAAAAAGTGGGCCAGTTTTGTTCAAAGGACCCTCACTGCTCATCACTTACATTTTCACTGAGCATGCATTGACACTTGTCTGCCACCAGTTCACAGCATCCCCTACACCTTCCTTCATCACAGACATTTGAAGTGCACCTG
Organism: Chloebia gouldiae; assembly: GCA_003676055.1. Classification (NCBI taxonomy): domain Eukaryota; kingdom Metazoa; phylum Chordata; class Aves; order Passeriformes; family Passeridae; genus Chloebia; species Chloebia gouldiae. The sequence goes on along the minus strand of QUSF01000005.1, from coordinate 33,890,302 downwards.
CTCAGGTTCTCTAAAATGTCTAGCAATAAAAAACTGAAAAAACCAAAAACTGATATCATGTCATTCACCTTCTATAGTCTCAAGAATGGAGGAAAACTTGCATGTCAGAAAATTATTGTAACAGTCACTTTTACCTGTCTATCACCTCTCTTCACACTCATTAGCCAAACAAAAAGTAATAAATTATAGCTGTCCAGTGTTATTTGATCTTTGGTATTCAGATATTTCCCAGCACATGGCTATCTGAAGAGCTGCTGAGTATTTCCAATACTTCTGGAACAGTATGATGCATCTATGCTGAGAGAAGCCTGTGATATCAGACAGAGGTCAGTTTTTCAATGACATTGAATGATAACTGCAAAATTGCATAGGAGGAAAATTGCAAAGGAGGAGCAGGTACTGGAATCTGGGTTCTCTGTGGCACAGGGAGGCCTTTGTATAAGCTGAGTGCATTAATAATCACACATGGTCTCATTTTCCTTACTGATGAATATTATTCCGTGCAGTGTGGAAGGGCTTTAATGGGAGGAAATGAGAAGATATTTTTTTGTCCTCCTCTCATTTTATGTCCACTACCATAATTAGGTGATGGTCTTACAGCTATCCTTTTTTGGGGAAGAGAAGAATCAGTATTTTGGGGGTTGTATGAGTCATCAGCTAGACAGACTTAACACCCATAAACCCATGGGCTCTGATGGAATACACACATGACTGCTGAGGGTCTGGCAGGTGTTGTTGTTCTGCTGCTCTCCACAATCTTTGAAAAATCATGAAGAATGGGACTGCTGCCTAATTACTGGAGGAATGTCAATGTTACTTCTATCTTCAAAAAGGGCAAGACGGAGAACCCAGGAAACAATCAGCTACTCAGCCTCACCTCCATCCTGCAATGATTATGGAAAAGGTCATTCTGGAGGTCATCCTCAAGAATATAAAAGAAATGAAGGTCATCAGGAATAGTCATCTTGGACTCTTCAAGGGGAAATCAAGCTTAACCAATCAAGCTTAGGATGGATCGACGAGGAGAGATCAGTGGATTTGTCCACCTTGACTTCACAAGGGCTGTGCGCTGTCTCCCATGAGATCCATGCAGGTAAGCTCAGGGAATGTGGGTTAGGTAAATGGGCAGTGAGGTGGATCAAGAGCTGGCGGAATGGCAGAGCTCAGAGGGTTGTGGTCAGCAGAGTAGGAGGCCTCTGGTCTGTGGCATTCCCTGGAAATCAATAATGAGTCCAGTCTTATTCAATTTGTTTATCAACGGCCTGGACAATGGGATAGAATGTACCCTCAGCAAGTTTTCTGGTGGTACAAACTGGGGGAGTGGCTGCTACACATGAGGGCTCTGCTGACATTCAGTGGGACCTTGATAGGCTGGAACTGGGCAGAGAAAAACTTAGTGAGGTTCAACAAGGGCAAGTGTAGGGTCCTGCACTTGGGCAGGAATAACCCCAAGTACCAGCACAGGCTGGGGACTGCCCTACTAAAGAGTAGATCTGAATAAAACCCACTCTTTCCAATCCAAATAACACTGCATCTTCACTGTATCCGAGAAACAGACGTATACATAGTTGTACTATTCAGGTACATTTCAAGATCAAATAGAAAATATCTGAAAGGAAGTTTGGCATCTGATCCAAGAACAGATTTTTATCATTTTTAAACGGACAAACTGATTACTTCGGAGTTTGTAAGGAACTTGTTAAACTTGTTATATGAAAGCTTCCAAAAATCTTACACTGTTCTAGTAATTTTCTATGTCAATAAGAGCAGTCACAATAGTTAAAACAAGCAACAAAAATTTATAGCACTCAGGAAGTGTTGAGCTACTGTGAAGTGATGATGCATTGAATTAATGACTTTGTTTATTATATTTTTTCCTTATGACTTTGCATTAGAGGACCTAGCTCTATAGACGCAATTTTATTCAGATCACATAATGTTCAGTGCATTAGGTTTAATGGGCCTACTTCAAATGAGATTAAAGAAGTCATATTTAAAAAAAAAAGTATGCTGGAATGATTAAAAATACCTAAGTTATTTTTATTTTCCTTAGCTTTTATGTCTAGAATTTCTTCTGCCATGAGAAATGGAAGAATGACTTTTTTTCCCCTAATTAGTATAATTTTTGAGGAAATTTTTCCCTGTGCTTTCTTTAAAAGAAACATATCATATATTCTGATCCTTCTGAAGTATTCAGAATTCAGTCCCCTACAGTGCCATTACTTATTTTCTGGGTTATTAGATTATTACCAAGTATAGCATTAAATAAAAATGTGTAACTCTGTTCAATATTTAAAAATGTGTAACCCTGTTCTCTCAACTAGGGGTTAGAGAATCAGAAGTGCAGGTAAACAAATAAATAACAAAAACTTGGGACTATCTCATGTCCTGTTCATGTGTTATGTTAAACTGCAATTTCTTGAAAAGCTCCTATTCCTCCTTCTGCATGAATCCCATTTATCTCTGGCCACATTTGAAATAAGCACAGTTTTCACAGAATCAGAAGGTTACATAGATGGTTTCCAATGTTTAGCTTTGCATGAGGCAAGAGGTGCTTAAATTTTAAAGAACTTTCCTCTGGAAAGATTTCCTTGAACACTTGAAGCTAGAAAGTGTTGCAACTTTGAGGAGAGAACAAAATAATGGGAATTAGTTGTTTTAGAAGTTTGCTTACAAATGGAGGCTTTCTTTGTCATGTGACTGATACCCAAGCACTAAAATTCAGGCATAGTTTTTGCTTTAAATCTGCATTCTGCAGCAAAATGCTGTAATGGAACACCTCTGACAGAAGTCTTGGGCAAAGAAAGAACATTATTGTGATCCCACTTTGTATCAGCTATTGCATTCTTGAATTCACAATTGCAAATCTGTATAAAATATCCTAGATTAGCAGCCAGGCTCAAAAGTTACTGGGGCATTATGGAAATGCCACTAGAGCCACTGCTTGAAAAAGCCTGGTTTAGTGTATCTGCATCTAAGGACTTGCAGCATGGAGACTGGGATAAGCATGCACACTTGAGAAACTGTCCATAGTTTTTCAGATTGTCAGAATTCATTTGTTCTCAAGATCAAGAAAAAGAATAAAAATGTATATATTCTTACACAAAGTTAATCATATCCTTTTGTGCTTTTTTGATCATTCCTGTAGAGAAAAACTTTTCTTTCTGATGCAGCAAAACCAAAATGTTTGTGTGTATTTCCCTCCACACTAAAAAAGGGAAAGTAAGTATTTAACTCACTTTTCCATCCATCTCTCTGAGGCACAGCATGGTTCTGTAGGTCCCCTAGTTCTGTCAATGACCACAGTCTCTTTTGGGCTACCCTGAGGAGCACCTCGGGGACCACATCCACATGTTCCAACCTTTTGACTGTAAGATGTGATACACCTCATCACACAATCTTTGTTAATCTCTGCATCCAAGTGTGTGGCTGAATCTCTCTTGAATTTGCAGGGTGTGTTTCTATCAGGGTAAGTTTTGGTCTCACCCAGCATATAAAGATTTTGTAGTCAATCCGGCAAAGAAATTGGAAGGAAGCTAATTCTTTTGCTACTACCAGAGCCTTTTAGTTTATTTCCTTTGTTGCCTGGAAGAGGTTTTGTTCCAAGCTAAGAAAGACCTTAGAGCCCATTATTTTTTCCTTACATTTTTCCCTCAGTGTTGATCAAAAGTTCAGTGCCCAAGATGAGGAAAGCCACAGAGCTCTTGGCAGAACTGCCCACTGCACCACAGCAAAGTGAGAGGCACAGGTTTGCTTGGTTCATTGCATACTGAGTCATGCCACATCACAACTAGAAAACTATTACTGTATCTAAGAGGAGAAAGAAATTACTTCTTAATTTGAAAATGACTTTTCTGTGTTAGGGGTTTGACAGGGAGGATGAAGGACTAGGGGACATAAAGTGTTGCTGTGCTGAAAAAAATCATTTTGTAAACATGAAATATTGATCTGGCATGTATTGTGTGAGTGTTTGCAATATGTGTATATTGAGTTCCAAATGTTGCACATTCAGAAAAGCTAAGTTAGAAAAATCACTCACAGGGATATATACACAGAAGTGGACTGTCTGGAAATATGGGCTGTCTGCAAAAGCATGAAATGTTTATCTAGACAAGAAGAAAATTCTCTTCCATATTGCTGAATAAGGTTTTTGTGGCCAAAAGTTTTGTTTGAGGAGGATTTAATGCTATCTAAAGCATCCATAATCTGCATTTTTATGGTTAATTAATATAGCTGGTCTGAAAAGTGCTTTCATTAGACTTTGTCTTTTGTTTTTCCCCTTTCTTTTTTTCTTTACTTCAATAGAAATTTCTTTTGCAGCCCTGAAAATGGGAACATTTATACCCACATGTTTTTATAGCTCCATATTTTAAAGGGCTGTTTCTAATTGTTGCTCTTTGGCCATTTGCAACATCTTTAAGACTTCCCTATATTCCCAGACTGACATGAAATGGTCATAGTCTAAATGTACAGCAGACTCAGAGGAACTTAATTACAGATGTGCCATTAAGAGCACAATGATTTTCACTTAAGAGAATTAATTCTTTGCTTTTTATTAATAATGTGGTGCAACCTGCTCAAATTTTCAGTTCTACCTGTATCTCTCACCATTATAACAAAAAAGGGTTAAGAGCTCTGTTTTTTGAGGCTTTATTGTTTTTGCTTTAATGTTTTTCTTTCTGATCATGAGGGTTAGAAAAATATTTCTACAGACAAAAACATTTCAGATTCTGAGGGAATAAAATCACACAAGAACTGAAAATTTAAGAAAACAACTGTAAGACTTAAGAAGCACAAAGAGCTAGCACTGTACATTTGAATATAGTGCATATGTTTGGGTAAATCTTCTAATTTATTGAACAATAAAGATTTTCTAACAGACCACATGAATTTTTCATGATGTGGGTACAGTTTTGTCACCATTGTACAAACACTGATATATGTTAATAAGTCAGTTACATACTTTTTATATGCAAATAATGTAAGCATTAATAATACAGTCACAATAACACCAGAATCAATAAAATATAAAAAATTTGAAAGTGTCTTTATTAACTTCCTTACAACCTTTGCTATTTTGTTATAGGTGGATACAAAGATGGAATGATGGTTACTTAGCAGTTAAGACAGAGCTTTAAAATGAAAAGAACTACATATCTTCCAAAAAGCCATAATCAAAGCTATAGCTCTGACAGTCAAGCTAAGAGAATGTTCTGCTCATGGCTGGGGAGGAGAACAAGGTTGGTAAAGAATGGAATCCAGTTGTCAGTGCTTCTCACCTCTAAACAAGAATTATTCTTTCCCCATGATTACATGATTTCATGATTACAAAACAAATTTCAGCATCATACATTTAAAGGATGCAGCACAACTGTTTGCCAAAGCATTATTAATTTTTTCATTCCTGAAAGAAAGGAATGATTACAAAACTACTGAAGATTATAGCAGCCCCCATTCATGATGGTGAAAAGGCAATGGCAGCTGCCGTTGTGATGGTTCAGGGAAAATTTGCCTCAAGGATGCAGAATAGTTCTTCACATAAGATGCTAGAATGCAAGATCTGTACGAGCATGGATAATCTCTGGAAAGAGAAAACTACCATCTCTCACTGAGGAGTGTCTTGTTCTGCTGGGGATTGAGACCATATGGACAGTTTGGTGCATGGTGGTCTCTGTACCCTTGTTCCTGTTGCTGACAGGGAGACGAAAGCAATTGCATCTCCCTCTGTCCATTATCACTGCTGATGGACATCCACAAGCCAGGAGCTTCAGGCAGCTATTTCCATCTTAGAGAGAGAGCCTTTGTGCTGCTTTCCTGGAGGTGGCACATTCCCTATCCTGGCACATAAAGCATGCTTCATGCCAACTCCCTTGGGAATATCAGGTGGAATATGACCCTAAGATACTTCCTCCCCCCCCATTTTACAATTACAGTGAAGATCTGGAGTGGAGAGGCAGCAGTCAAATTATTAATTAGCACTCTGATGACTACATCTGCATTTTTAAGATTTCATTTTGATTTGCATGGGCCTGCAGAGTCAGCTGTTAAGTTGTAATTCAGCTAAGTGTTTATTTGTAATTTTTTAGAAGAGAGAGAGAAACGATCTATCACAATTGGATCTTTGTTATTAGACCTAGGAAAAAATACAAGCCTAAATGCTTCATTCATTAGTGAAGTGCTGGGGCCAACACTACAAAAAGAAAGGAAAAATCTTTTACAAGTAGATAATAAATAATGCTCCCCAGAAGTGACAAACAGATGAATGATACACACTGACATTTCACACATTCACCTTAAGGAGGAAATTGGGCCTGAAGTGCATCTCTTGGTTGCTAATTGGCTATAACTGAACAGAGCAGGGCACTTCTACCTAACTAATGTACGATATAATTTAATCATAGGTTCACAAAGGAAATGGCATTTATGATGGAAAACAGCAAATGTACTGTACACATAGTGGGTGTTTACTACTGTAGTTACAATATGTATGGAGCTTTATACTCTTATGCCTTCTTTTTCCAAGGTACTTGGACTCCAGATTGCCTCCCACACACTGCTGGATCCTTCTGGATGCAAAGCATTCACGTGGTGCCTGAAAATACAGTTCTGAAAGGAAACTCCTTTGAACAATGCTGTTTAACCCATTATAGTGCTATCTGCCCATTGCTGTCTTAAAATAGGTGTTCACAAGCATCCTTTGAGCTAATGCCTCCTTCCTATAATCAGCTGAAACAAAATCAGAAGTGAAGACTAGAAGAACCTGCCAATTGAAAGCCAAAGCAGTATTTTCCATTTACATTTGGAAATGTGAAAGGCCTTCTGCATTGTCTCTCTCAAAAAAATTTATTATTGCAATACACATCACATGGGCAGCTATAGTTTTTTCCCTCTTATTAACAGAACAGCAAATTTGGGAAGATCTGTGATCAGGATCTAGGAAACTGCCATTAATTTCTGGATTCTTGGATGAAATTTATAATTACTATTCACTCCCAAATCTGATCTAAAATCTGGGGAAATGGCAAACTCCCACCTCTGAGTGGTGATGTTTAAAATAGTAAAATTAAGTTCTTCTTTGGATAAAACTGAAAAAATATGAAACTTTTTTCAGGAATCTGTCCATGTCTTCATTGCATTATGAATTAAATCCTTTTATAAAACATTCTGTCAAGGCGACCTAGAAACTATTGCTAAAATAAACAAAAAATATCATAGAATCATAGAATCATTTAGGTTGGAAAAGATTATCAAATCAAACTTTAAGATTATCAAATCAAACTGAAACAAAACACTGACAAGCCAAGCATTAAACCACATCCCTGAGTGCCCCATCTACACCACCTACATGTCCTTTAGATACCTTCAAGGATGACAACTCCCCATGGCAGCCTGTTCCAGAGCTTGACAATATTTTTGGAAGATATTTTTGCTCATACCCAATCAAAATCTCTCCTGGCACAACTTGAGGCCATTTCTTTTCCTCCTATCGCTTGTTGACTGGGAGAAGAGACTGGCCCTTACTTGGCTACAGCTTCCTTTCAGGGAGTTGTAGAGAGCAATGACTTCTCTTCGTAGCCTCCTTTTGTCCAGGCTAAACACCCCCAGCTCCCTCAGCTGCTCCTCATAGGACTTGTGCTCCAGACCCTTCCCCAGCTCTGTTGCCTTTCTCTGGACTCACTCCAGCACCTCAATATCTTTCTTGTCATGAGGGGCCCAAAACAGAACACAGGATTCAAAGTGTAGCCTCACCAGGGCCAAATACAGGTGAACAATCACTGTCCTGGTCCCACTTGCCACACTATTTCTGAAACAAACCAGGTGCCATTGGCCTTCTTGGCCACCTGGGCATAGCTGGCTCATGTTCAGCTGCTGACCAGCACCCCCAGGTCCTTTTCCACTGGGCAGCTTTCCAGCCACTCTGCCCCCAGCCTATAGTGCTGCCCAAGGGAATGGTCTGAAGTTGTGATATTAGAAAAAGGTTAGAAAAACCACCAGAGGGTTGTTGGACCCTGGAAGAGGCTACCCAGGGAAGTGGTCACAGCCCCACACCTGAGAAAGCTCAAGAAGCAGCTGGTCAATGCTCTCAGGCACATGGTGTGACTTTTGGGGATGGTCCAGAAGTTGGACTCAATGATTCTTGTGGGTCCCTTCTAGCTCTGCTGATTCTGTGATTCTGCAACCCAAAGGGAGGATGCGGCACTTGGACTTGTTGAATCTCATGGAAATGATTTCAGACCATTGATCCAGCTTGTCCAGATCCCTCTGCAGAGCCTTTCTTCCCTCCAGTAGATGAACACTCACACCCAACTTAGTGTCATCTACAAATTGGCAGAGGATGCACTCAATCCCTTTGTTCAGGTCATTGATAAAGATGTTAAAAAGGTCTGGTCCAAATACTGAGCCCTGGGGACACCACTGACGGATGTAACTCCAGCCACCACCACTCTCTGGGCCCAGACATCCAGCCTGTTTTCTACACAGCAAAGAGTTTATCCTTGCAAGCCATAGGCAGCTGGTTTCTCCAGGAGAATGTTCCCGACACTCACCTCAGCTGTGGCGTACTGTGGTCATCCTTTTACAGGATACAGAAGTTCCAGACAAAAAAAAAAAAAAAAAAAAAAAAAGAAAAGAAAAGAAAAGAAAAGAATATTCTCAGGGCTCCTGATAAATTCACAGCAACCTCTGGGCCACTCCAAGTAAATTCTATCTGATTTTTCACTTTCTTCTGGAATGGGAGAATTTTGGAATCCCAACATTTTGCAAAAAGAGAAATTGTCTAATGCCAGACTAGAGTTACAAGGATAGCAGTATTTGTTGTTGTAAAATGTTCAAACACTGTGGAAATAAAAATTTCTAAGAATAGAGACTGATTTTAAATGTCACCATGAATAAGATCTTTCATTAAGAATACAAAGTTTTCACTATAAGCATTGCAACAGGGACCTACACAGACCAGTCATATCCTCATACTTACATTCAGTATCACATTGCTCATTTACATTGAAATTAATCAGATTTACTCTCAAATCCTTCTCTCCAGCTCTGATTCCTAACAATACATCATTTATACACTTGATTTTTCCTTACTGAACTGAGCTTAAGAATTCAAATTCTCAGATACTTGAATATACAATTCATATACGTACAGCACTTTTGATGAACATCATTAAAACGCTTGTTCTTTTTAATCAATTGCTCAAAAATCAGTGTGCTTTTGAGCTGTAACACTCTGTTCCCCTTTGCTTGGGCAGATAAAACTACATGGGACACAGAGTATGTAATTATTTACATGCTTAAGCCAGAAATAATTTTCTAAAGAGGTTACTGTATTATGAAAGTATTTAATGAAGTACTTTCAGCTTTTGTGCAATTAATGCAAATTTATGTGATGATCTACTATTTTACCAATCACTGACTGTGTGCATTTTAATTTTCTATCCTTCCTTTTTTTGCAAAAAAAAAAAAGTTGTTTTCATTATACTCTTGACTGAGTTTAATTACAGTTGCTTTGAAATTTGCAATTTGTGTTCTGTGGGAGGAACTACAATTCCAAAAAACCAAAAAGAAATTCAGAATGGAAGGGAAAACATCTCCAAATTTCCCTTGGAAAGGAAGCAATGACTGAGATTCCTTTCCTTAGTTGACAGTGACAGAGCTATCTTGACCACAGATATTTGTTCCAATGACTTTCCTTTTTGGTTTGTCTTGCATCAGGAGACCCTGGTGCCAGCTAGTCTGTCTGAACGAGAAGGTGTTTGAGGAGGAAACCCCAGTGCTGTGACAGAGCTGGTGACTCTGGTGGCTTTCAGTATATGTGCTCTGCCTACTCCTCGTGTGGCCTCATGTACTGAAAAAGTTTAATATTTATACCCATGCACAGGGATTTAAACGTGAGAATGATCAAGGTTTGGATCACAGTGCTGAAATACATTTTAGTGGCAGCACAATTAAGTTGATTTAGATCAGTATTCTTTGTGACACAATGCTAGGATTTTCTATTAAGGTAAAAACAGTACATATTTTTGCTTACCATTTCTTATTGCTTAACCCGGAGTATTTCCATTCAAACAGGATTACAATCCAAGCCTCCTTCCATTGTTTTTTTACTGTTTTGTCATTCCCTCTATTTTTTTACCTTAGGCACATGAAGCAAACCTACCTTCACATACAGCCAAATCCACTTTGTACAAGATTAATTTACTCCCTACAGCCACACCATTACTCAGGATGCAAGCTGATAATCATAACACATTTTTTTTCCATTTCTATAATTTTTCCTGTCTATACCAACCAGATCTGCAGAGCTTTCACCAAGTCTCAATTCCTTTACTAACAGAGCATTATTTTGCTATGATTTTGTGGTCATGGAAACTAACAGACACTGCATTGGGTTAGTTGTTTTAAGCATACAGATCTAAATTACCCTATTGAAGTACACTAGCCATATAAATCCGTCTTCCTTTAGATGTTTGTCAGAAACTGGAAATTGCCATTAAATATCAAAACTGCATCAATGAAGTAGAACTTTCCATATTTTAAATACTAACATCTACCTTGCTGTAAGATGTTTACTTCTCTCATTTTCCCATCAGTCCAGAAGAGTGAAGCAAAGATAATTAATTTTCTTTACTGCTAACTCAGCCACTTCCTTTTCAGCCCTTTTCCTGTGGGGTGAAAGCACTTGTCTCATCTGACATCCTCCCATCTCTTGTGCCTCCTTTGGCACTTTCAATTGCATCAGCATATTGATACCTCTCTCCTGCTATCCAGCTCTCTACACCTTCCATATATTCCTTAACCAACTCACGTGTATTTTCTCCCCTGTTGCCCCTTATTCCAGGGTATTTGCATAGTGAAATCCTTGGACTCTTACAGATCCTTCCTTAAAAGGTTGCTTTTTTCCTGCAAGGCTTATATTATTTCTCACAGGCTGGCCAGGAGTAGACTGAGGTCACTGCTTATTTTCCAGGCCAAAAATATCTTATCTTTTTCATATATTTTCCTTTGGATTTCCATTCTTTATTTCATCTTTTGCAATTAAAGTGCAAACTTATCAGGGTGGGAGAGGTTTTTGTTCTCTGTTTGTGTAGCATTTAGTACAAGGCTTTTGGGACATATGAATTCCTAGGCCCTGCAGTAATAAAAGAATAAACACTTACAGACAGGGTAAAATGAGATCTTGAAAGTAGAATTATCTCCCAAACAAACAATATACATCACAGAAACTTAGGGCTACCCTCAAATTCAGAGAAATGCAGTAATATTAAGTCACCAAACAATGTTTGTCTGTTTGGACAATCTTAGTCCTGGTGTGACACTGTATAATAACAATATGGTTGTGGCATTATAAGGATTTAAACTGTCATTGACTCAAACAGATTATTTTTTCCTGTCCCCCGAGGACTGTCAGAGCAAGAGCAACGTCCAGGGGTAACCAAGGAGAGAACTCCTGAGGATCCCCCTAAGCAACATTTTTCCTTTCTCTCACTGATAAATTAGAAACTCACAGCTCTGATGAATAACAGCAAAAAAGGACATAATTCCTAAAATAATTACTTTGAAAATGTCCTATGGAAAGACTTCAAATAATTCTGATGATATATGAATAATGAAGAGTCTGTATTTTATAACAGAAGTCATTAGGGATGAATAAAAGTCTGACAGAAGGTGTAAAAGTACCTATTTTCAATTAACTCTAACTCAAACTAAATAATGGATTTACCTGTAAATTCTCAGAAAATCCATTGCATAGTCTGTAAGTACTGTAATTTTAGGAACAATGGAGTATATTTAGTGCATAGAAAAGTGACTGGATCCCTCCTTTAAGAGGAAATTTCATTTCAGCTTCAACTATAAAGCAGTGTTGGGCACCTTCATAATTCTCCTACTTCAGTCTATCCACAGAGTGAAAATAGAAGATGAATAGGAGCCTACAAGGAAACCTGATATATCATCAGGAAAAAAAACTTGACACATACTGAGAGTTCCATGAATCATAAAAATACATTTCAATAACTAAGCTAGAAGGAAAAAAATCCAACCTTGATTGCCCAATTATAAAACTATAAATGACTACACTTTTGAGAATGCTCCTGTGGCATCAGTGAAAGTTTTTAAGTAACCCTGATGAAATCCTGTCTTTCTTGTGTTAGTATTTCAGGACACATTTTCCATGTGTCTGTCTTATGTTGCTCTCATACTGCTATTTAAAATATTTGCAGTAAATTTTTTTCTGGAAATGTACATGGTTTAAACATGGTTAAACAAAATAAAGAAACAAATTCATAAACACCATGCATGGAAATCCTGCAGATTTCATCCCCACCTCATTTCCTTTTCAGGACATTCTTCCAAAACTACTTTCATCTGGAAGAGGAAGAAATAATATGCAAGCATAAAACTGTTATCTTGCAATTTTAACATGTGTCTGGATTTTTGCCAGTTTCTACGTATTCTAAGGAATTATTTAATCTAAGTACAAACTGTGTAAGTACTAATTTTTTTTCATTATTGTACATCTATTATATTTTATGGATTGTTCTTAACAACATGGATGGAGATGTGTTAAACTACAGATTTAATAGATATAACCAAGAACTATGCTGGGCATGTAGCAGAGGACAGTGTTTCTGTAAGAACCATGATATAATTTCCTGCTCTTTCCAGTATATTGCACTAATATTACATTAGCATATGGCCTGGGTAAGCTTTATTAATGTCATACCCTGGCTTCCTTGGACAAGATATCAAACCTCTGTCCATGTTCTGTGGATCTGCTTGTCTGTCCTTCCTCCCTCTCTCAGAAATTATCATCTGAGCAGGAAAGCCACAGAGCTAATGTGGAATTAATGTATGCATAACCCCCAGATGTTATGCAAGAAGCTGTGTCTGAGCTGCAGGAAGAGGTCCAGCCTGGTACCAAGGAAAAGGCACTTTGGAGGTGGTGCTGGTGCATCCTGCTTGGCAGTGCCAGCGTTTATGTGTGTGCACGGGACAGGCAGTGGGCACACAGGCAGCTGCTGACAGCCACCCACAGATGTCCCCTGCAGAAGGGTGTGCCACAAGGGGTTTGAAGGGGTGGAGTGGGAAGACAAGACTGGTGGGCAAACACTTTGAGTGAAACCACATTTCATTGTATTTTTGGCCACTTTGTAAGCTGTGGAGTTTTGTTGTGTCAGCTCCACAGTGACAGTGGGACTGAATAAGACCTTCAGCTTGACCCCAAAGCATCCAGGATTCTTGTGAGATCTCCCACACAAGGAATTTCTAGATCCAAACCTACACATCTTGCAAGACGAGAGGATTACAAAGGTGGGAAGTCCTTTGATATCTATACGTCCATGATTGTGGGTTATTTTCTGCATTCAGTAAAGGTAAATATGAATGCAATTTGGAGAGGTATTTTTTTTTTGATTATGAAAGGGTTAAAAAGAAACACATTTGCAGCACAGAGGCAGAGCGACCTTGTGGGGAGCATTCTGGCCTGTACCAGCGGTTCTTTCTTCCTTTTCACATAGCTTCTAATGGAAAAGTACTGCCTGCCCTCTGTAAATTATTAATTTCTTCATGTTATCAGATACTGTTGATAAAAAGACAAGTGGCCCCTGTACTGACTGTCTAGGATAAAATGAATAATTGCTGATGCCCTTTAAACTCTGTATAGGTTTTCATCTACTTTCTACTGAGCTGGGCTTTGCACTGTGCAATGGACTGTTACACACTTTTAGCTGCTCACATGTAACTCCCTATGGAATAAACCGTTACTGCTTTCATTTTAGGTGCTGACTTAGACGAATGACTTTAAATTACTTACAACCTTCAGCTGATCTAAGATGTCAAACAAACTTTAAACTAGTATATGCTCAAGGATGTGTGAGCCTGAAAACAAGAAAAGGCGGAGGCGCTTTTTCATTAGTCACCGCTCCGTATGTGAGGGAAGGTCAGCCCCTGGAGCGGCTGGGCATGGAGGCAGCACACACTGCTGCTCCAGTCACTGCTCTTAGCTATTATTAATACAAACAACTCAAAGCAGTACCTCTGATAAAAGCTCAATAAAAGCTACTGAGATTAGGGATCATGTTAACTGGTGTCGATAGTATAAATTATCAAGTGGAACAGCTCCAAATTATAGCATAAAGGGACCCATTTAAGGATTATACATCAGGTTCAAAAAGAATGAGGAAGTAATGAGAATAAAAGCACATACCAGGACCAGCAAATAGTACTTTTTGAAGGACTGCTGTACCTCAGAAGACTTTAACTTTTCAGGATAGGCAGTCAAAAGGAAACAGCAATAGGCACAACAATAAGGGTGAGCAGCTGTCTGAAATGTTGTAATGTACAGAAAGCACTTAAGACATATTCATGAGGGACAGCAGAGTATTCTGTACTGCAGAGAAATGCATTAGGGCTAGCAGCGGACAGTCTAACTACTGAGGATTATCTCCATAATATTCACTTTAGTTTTTCAGCATCCCTTCTGAGGGATACTGCCTCATTATTTGTCATACTACTGCTGAAAGATAGGGAGCATTTCCAGACCAGATTATGCTCTTCGTACCCTGAACAAGAGAAATATCAGCTTGGTTGCACTCATGTCTTCCAAAGGGGCTTTCAAAATGAATGGCAGATCAAAATTACAAAATGAATTAAACTTCTACTTGGGTCTCCCTATACACTTACATAAATGTTGAAAGACTAGGACAGTTGTGGACCAAATCCTGTACCATGAGGTCTTGCAGTGCTCTTTATAAATTTACCATTCTCCTTTTTAAGCATGGTGGGTTTCTGTGGAGGATCATGCCTAAGGTTAACTTGTGTTAACCTTACCCCAGCTATTTGTTCCAAATGAATTTCCTAAACACTTGCCAGAGCTGGATGTTCTACTTTTCTGAAAACACTTCAAACTGAGAAAAAATGAACTGTTTGAATGCTGTTGTGGAGGAGAAAATCCTGAAGACATAGTCCTCAGGAAAAGGAGCATCAGATCTAGTTGACATTTATAACACTAATTTATCCACTTTACTAACCGGACAAATCTGGCAAATAAAGTGTGCTTGCTAACAACTTGAACTTATAGGAAATACAGAGCTAAAATGGGGTTTTGTGTTGATTGGCCAATGTTGTTTTGGTGGAGCTATGGGGAAAAGCATAGAGTTCTCACAATATCTGTTTGTACATCGTGCTACAAAGCTCTGTAGCTAAATAGCTTATTAATAATATTTATCCTCAAAATAGTATTGTTGTTGAATTCAAACTGTTAGACAGTAAAAATTGAGAAATTTCTGTAAACAACAACGTTCAAAGCAGATCACAACCATGAAAGTCAGTAGTTTCACTGAGTACTGGTTTGGGGAATGGGTGGAAGGAGGTAGGGTATGGGTGGAAGGAAGTAAATGTGGGCTCAGAAATATGGTGCTCTGAACAGAGGACTGGTGTTAAGGACTCTTTTGTGTTAAGGATTGTCTGAATTAGGCTTATTAGAGAAAAAGCCTTTCAAGTTGCTTGGCTCCAACAGGGAAATAAGGTTTTGTAAGTTTTTCTTCTAAGTAATTGCCATACCATCAGCTCCATTGGAATTAAATTCTTGAGAACTTGGAGACAGTGCCAAAGCTTTGATTTTCAACCAAAAATGTACTCAGATAAAAAAAGAGATAATGATAACACACAGTACCATTGTAAGTGTATTCCTCTTTGCAGGGAGGCCCAAAAATTTAATGGATGTGTAAAATGCCTTAGCTATTCCATATTTTAGTTATTCTGTTCAATTATGTTTGAGGGAAATTCAGACTGTGTTTCATAACTAACCTGAAGTTTTCTATACATTATCTTGGACTTCTCATGAACATTAAAATTCTTTAAATGGTTATTTGCTGGCCTCGACTGTTAATGCTACCACTGGAGGTATGTGGACTAACCTCCTGCCAAACTGGTTTGGTTTGTACTGCAGGGAACCAACATTACAGTTCAGGAAAACTATGCAAAAGCAGACTTCTGTCACCTTAATAAACTCAAGAAAAATCCTAACTTGTCACTGAGGAGGATGCCTCAAAATCAGGAAAATGAGAAGCTGAACGAGTTAGTGGATATTTCACATAACAGACGGGCTGGAAGCTGCCCTCACCTAGAAATGCTAGTAAGTTGTATCCACCTTCTTGTCTGAACTAATCACAGAACCAATTAGTGATGAGATGATTGAGCCAGACCATCTCTGCTATCCATTAGATTTCTTACCCCCTGATCTGAACAAATGTAAGACAAATGAGAAAGCAAAGGAGACCCTATTGGATTACACTACCGCTGTCATAAAAGATTATTCTTAAATTGTTTATTGAGTCTAGAAAGAGAAAAATATCTGACAGGAAGGAATAAATGCTGCCAACATTGATTGTTTCACATTTCAAGGGCAAATTTGAAAGTGTACTTTCATCATCAGAGAGCTGTTCTCAAAAACACCTGTAAGAGACATGAAAATCTGGCTGCTGGCATAATACAATAATAATCTAGAGATGGCTACATGCTGCACATGGGATGAGGTGGTGTGAAAGGAAAGGGAAAAAACGCAAAATGGACAAGAAGAACCACAAGGACTAATAAGCCAGCAGAGAAAACAAAAATTGTCATAGCAGTCTCCAGAATTTCCTCTTGATAGGAGGATTGGCAAGAGACTTCTATCTGCAGAAGAAGTTCTGGCTGATAAACTGGAGCTAGAATTCTGATATTACACAGTCCCAGAAATGACTATGGTTTGCTTGTCCAGATATGTGAGCCCTGCCCTGCCCTGCCTTTGCCAAAATCCTTCAGGTACATCCCAGCTTCCTGTTTTCTTGTCCACACAAACCACCTTTTAACCAGAAAACATGGCACAATAGGACTACTTTCCCATTTTCAATTCCCTGTCAGCTGGATTCCTAACACTTAGACTTTGTTTTCTCCCATGGAAAGTCTCAGGCCTCCCCTGGTGCCTGGTGCTCCTTGGCACTTACCCTGCCATGTTGTTGCTGCTATTTACAGCTCTCCCGGTTTTCTTTCTTCAAACGTCCAAATAAAACAGAGGTTTCCATGTGTGAACAATGCAACATATTCAAGGGAAAAGCAACAATAATAAAAGGTATCAGATCACTCAAAGGAAAAATAATGGATTAGGGGAGAGGATGGAAAGAAAAACAAGATTTAGCATTTTTCTCTCTGAAAAGAGAGAACAATCTACTGAGAAAAAGAAATATATGAATTGTTCATAAATTAAAATGTCAATGGCTTATTCCCTGTAGAGTCCATGTCATCTTTACTACAAATATTTCTGATTGTAATATATACATTTCCATGACTGCTGTCTTATTTTCTGTTTTCTTTATAAAAATCTACTGAAAAACTTCTCTTCAAATATTCTTCATATTCTTCAAGTATGAAGTTTGCTATGGAAGTTTTCCTAGCTCAACATGTTTTGCCTGCCAGCACTTATACAGGCAGCCTTTGTGAGTTAATTATTCCAGGTGGCTTAATTCTTCATGACAAATAATAGAAATGTAGGGAAACACTTATTATTTTTCTAACCCTTACAGAAACTGAGCACTTGGCTGCATTAACTCTTGTGTGGCTTTTCAGAGACTGTAGGCACTTTCATGCTCAGAAACAATCTAGTATATAGTCCCAAAAAGTGACTGACAGAACCCTTATGCTGAAATCAACAGGAAAACTCTTGTTTGTCTTTCTTGGTGGGATGAAGTTCCTCCAGTGGCCCAGTCCTGGAGTTCAGAGCTGTCTTGGTCAGATTCAAACCAAATTATAAATGGCTCCTGTGTGACCATCACCTCACTGAGCATCACCAATGGCCAGCACTTCTTTGACTTTGCAGCCCTGAGGGAACAGGGTTCATCTGGGTGCTTGCATCTGAGCCAGCCCATGTTTTAGTGATATGTACAGAGATCAGACCTACTGAACCTCTGCAGCTCCAAACAATGAGGAGGATGCAGGTGCTCATGGAGATGCTCTTTAATCAGTTTTTACCTGAGTATGTCACTAGTGACTTCAGTGCACCCATCAGTGCTGCGAGATACAAACTCAAAGATGCAGTGGCTGCTCATCACGTGTATTTGAGGGATTAACTTTTAAGAGTACAAAAAATTAAATAAAGGCACTTCTGCACATTTGGATCTAACCAAACTGCTGATCCTTTTCTTTCTCCTTCAGATTTTTGCTCAGGATAATATTATATTTGACTGTCAAGAAGGGTTAGAAAAATTGTATATCATCAGTCCATAATTCATCACAGCCAGTTTTCAATCAAGCACTTGTTTGCTCTGATATTTTTATTACATTACTGCCTACATTATTAATGTTGTTTTCAATGTAGACAATTTATATTTGTATTAATAACAGTTTAAAAAAAGTGACTCTACTGTAATGTTATAGAATAAAGTTGACATCAAAAGTTGACAATGCCTGAGATTCTCAAGATGAAGTGCCACATGTCAGTTTGACAAAAATGTTTGTTTGTAGCTGTGTTCCGCATGATTGTTTATTTAAAAAGTTCATGAGCTGAATAGACTCAGTGCAAATGAATTATGCAGAAGAAGTTGCTGTACTTCAGATCCTGGAGAAGGATAGGAACCTTAAATGAGAACAGGAACATCAAGGGTAAAAATGTGTCCTTGTCCAAGATCTGCAGTAACGAGTAACAGTGGCAGTTGAAAACTCTTGACCTGCAATTCTAATACAATTCCAATGCAATTCCAATACAATTCCAATACAATTCCAATACAATTCCAATGTTTTGTATTAAATGATTATTTTGCTTGATTAGATATAGATCATATTAGTCAGTAGCAGACACAGGTCAGGATATTAGATGGTCTTGTTTGTCTTTTATGATCTAAATCATAGAATAATATCATAGAATCATAGAATGGCTTAAGTTAGAAGGCACCTTAAAGACCACCTAGTTCCAACCCCCCTACCACATGCCCCTACACATTTCCCTAGACCAGATTGCTTAAGAGCTTCATCCAACCTGGCTTTGAACACTCACAGGCATGGGGCATCCTCAGCTTCTCTAGGGAACTAATTTCAGTGCCTTGCTACCCTCTTGGTAAATTCTTCCTGACATCTAATGTAAATCTCTCCTCTTTTAGCTTAGAACAGTGCTCCTTTGTCCTATCATTATATGCTCATGCAAAAAGCTGTTTTCTCTCAAAAGATTGTAAGATTATAAACCCTCTTTAAGTACTGGAAGGCCACAATGAGGTCTTCCTAGAGCCGTCTTTTCTCCAGGCTGAACAGCTCCAGTTTTCTCAGCCTGTATTCATAGGAGAGGTGCTTTATTCCTTGGATCATCTTCATGGCCTCTTCTGGACCCTCTGTAACAGGTTCATCTCTTTCTTCTGTTGTGGCCCTAAAGGTGGATACAGCACTCCAGGGGAAGTCTCATGAGGGCAGAGCAGAGAAGCAGAATCACTTCCCTTGACCTGCTGGCCATGCTGCTTTGGATACATCCCAGGACATGGCTGGCTTTCTGGGCTGCAAGCAAATATTGCTGGATCATGTTGAGCTTTTAGTCTGCAACCACCCCCAAATCTTTCTCCACAGATGTTACAAGGAGTTCATCTCCCAGGCTGTACTTATGTCTAGGATTGCCCTGAGTGAGATGCAGTACCCTGCACTTGGATTTGTTGAACCTCATTAGGTTTTCATGGGCTCACTTCTCAAGCTTATCCAGGTCCCCCTCTGTGACTGGTTTCCCTGTGGTTTGGTACAGCCAGAAAGATCTGTCATAGGTCTTCATCTCTGTGGAAGACTTGTAATACATGGTGATTTAGGGCAGCTAGTAAAACACTAGTCTGTGTGTGACACTGATGCTGTAATCTGTTCCTTAGGAAAAAGAACAGCTCAAAATATGACAAAGTTATACTGGCACATAATAGTGACTGACTTTAAAAGGAATCCTTAATGATAACCAGTTAAAAAACCTCTCACCATGAAACTCTATAAACTATTCAGTAGGGGAGTTTTAGGTCGGCCAAACTGGTTTTCTGTCAGCAAAATTCCCATAGAAATTTTGTTAACAAGTGCTTAGGGCTGACTGGGGCAATTTCTTTCCTTTGTCAAGTTGAATACCATGCTAGCAGCTTTTTAGGGAAGAAACACACAATTTTTCTGTGATTGCAGTGACTCTTTTACCACTGTGTGCTGTTTACCAGGGCTGCTGAGCTCCTCACAGCTCAAAGAAAAGATTTGTACACTACTCACAAAAGTAACTGGAATGTGCAGGGCTCTTTGGAAGCAAACCTAGAAGCCAGATGATGTACAGTGTGTCATGATTTATACCCCCTGTGGGTTATGCCTCTCCATTAGAGATAGTCACAGGCCAGAGATGCAATTCAGGGCTTTCACTGAAAACTATACAAAAAAGCCAACATTTGTCAGACAAGTGCTTATAGCAAGTTTAGTTAACAACTAATGCTGTAGTGCTACACAGAACACCACAGAACATTCAGATGCCCATGGTAAAATAATCTCCCTCCACCACTGCATAGGGCTATAAATCCAATATTCTCTATAAAGCATTGTGGTATAATTGTGCTGCATAACTCTGGCTGGATTTGTTTTGCCTTTATTTGTTTTTCTTTTCCTAATTACCTGTATTCATGAAGAGTCTGGCACTTCTGTCAGAGATCCTTGTAGCCCTAGGAGAGAATTATTATATTGCAAGCATATAGGTGAATGTTGCATTGTTCAAATCCTAGTCAAGATCTTGGTACAGGCTAATTCAAGCTCTTAAGTGCCCTAAAAACCTACCAATGTACTTTACAGATGGATCTGGATATCTCTATTAGCAGTGTGTAAGTGCGCTACTCATGGTTACTCATGTAAAACCTATTGTAAGTCCTAATGTTCATTTGGTCACTACTCATTAAGAATAAAACAGAAACACATGAAAATTCAGCTTGGAAGGGTCCTCAAGAGGCCTCCAGACCAACCTCCTGTTTAGAAAAGACTCAGTTGTGAGACCAGACCAAGTGGCTGACAGCTGTATCAGATGGGTGTGGAAAACCTCCAAGAGCTTTTCAACTCCACAGGCAATCTCTGTGTACAGCTTGTGCCAGTGCAGGTCTGGCATGGGGAAAGTGTTTCTCCTTATGTCCATTCTGAAACTCTTGTTTCAAAATCTGCAGTTCCTCATCCTCCAACCATTCATTGCTACAAACAACCCAGAGCTATTTCCTTGATGCTGTGCCCATGGATAGCTGCAGCTGCTGTTGAGTCTTCCCAAAACCACTCTTTCTCCAGGCTGAACCAGCCCAGATCCCCCAGTCTTTGCCAGCAGTGCAAGCAGTCCTGCCTCTATCATTGTGGCTGTCCTATGCTGGGATTGCTCTACTTTCTCAAAATTTTCTTATATTGTGAGTGAGACAAAGATAAGACTCAGCTGCCAAAGCTGTCTATAATTGGGATGCTGACCTTCAACACCAGTGGGACTAAAACTAAAGCAATCAGAACCAGGGGTGTGGTCATGCCTTAAGTCAATGCTCAAACTTGCTCTTATTTGATTTACAAAATAAAATTTGAAAAGTGACAATGTGGTTCTGTCACTATAAAATTATAATCTCCTGGAATTTCTGTATGGATTCAGAAATGGAAAACAGAGCTCCCAGCTATGTATCACAGTGAGAGCTCACAAAGCCCTCAGTTCAGTGGTAACAGAAATATTTTAAAAATTTTTATGTCAATAACACTCCTGAAAAATCTTTCCTAATAATTCCTCAAGGGTTTCCTTGCATAGAACATGACACTTTTTTTCCCCCATGGAAATTAGCTTTCTAGTGGGTGGCCTACTTGCTGAACATCTAAAGTCTGTGAACACCAGGGGTATGGAGCGGGAGGAGATTACTCACAATGGAGGACAGGCTTACCTGATGGTAGTTTTGTGTTAGAAACCACTAGCCCAGAAGTAAATTTATTTGATAGAGGAAACAAGCAAAGCAAGGCAAGAAAACCTACATTTTAAATTTGCTTTTACTTTCAGGTAGCTCAAAGTGATGGTAGTAAAAAGTGATGCAGCTCTCTGTCATTTGAAATGTCTCCACTTCAGCACTGGGTTTGTCCTATTGTGTTTGCTTTTCTGAAAATTCCAGAGAATGCTTTTCTTGGTAGGAAAGTTTGCCAAAAAAATAAGCTTCATAAGTGGAAACTCAACTCCAGGAAGTCAACGTGGCCTCCTTTTGACAATTCCAGATGCCTGAGAAGAGCAGATTGAAAGTCATGACCAGCTATTTGCACCCTAAACTTGCTTTGAAGAGTAATACAATCCAATGTGAAACAGAGGTGGTACCATACACCCTCCATGGGCAATAAAATCAGCTCCATTTTCATTTCCATTTTCAAAAACACAGTAAACCCAGTTAACTTACTGTATTTCTGAGCTGCACATTTTGCAGACAGTCCTTACTATAGGCTGTATATCCTACAAGATATCAAGAGAGAAGGCACCATCACATAGGAGCTGTACTTTCTTCCCCCCAAATTTTTTTCTCTTAAATTTTCTCTGTGTTGGTCTGTGTTCTCTAGTTGCCTTGTTTTTTCTGGGTTTGATTTTGGAGAGAAAGTAGAGCTTATTATTTCTATGCCCTTCCTTTCTTTTCACACCAAGCTTGACTTTCTTGAGAATTTATTTTTTTGTTAGTTTTTGGAGGTTTTTTTAACACTTTTTCTGTTTTCTTGGGATGTGTTTTTCCTTTGGATTTTTTTTCCCCCTCCTCAATTACATCTTTTTCTTTCATGCTGTTTTTCTTTGCTCTGGCTTTCCATTTCATTCCCCTTCTAGTATGTTTGTTTTTCAGATTCTGCAGCTTCTTTAGGCTGTGACTTCTCTCAGCCGCTGGTGCTGAGAGAAATGATGTTCAATGGACGGCTCCTCTGGGATTACTGTTTCAATGCACTGAGAATGCACCAAGGACTCAGGCAGACCTAATCATATTGCACAGTTTGATTGCAGTGTGATTACCTCTGCAAGAAGGGTTGTTTTCTTTCTCCCACCACAGAGAGCTAGGTAGTCAGCACTGAATAAGAGAAAATTTGAATGACATCAGACAATTGAAATACTTTCTAAATAATGGATCCACATCCTGGCTATACAAACTAAGAATGTATTCTTATTGTTGTTGAACTCCTCAGGAGCTATATAGAGTCTTCAGAAAGGCCCTTTCATATGGGAACAGATGTGCAAAAGAAAGCATTTATAGGAAATTAACTTTTCTCCCCCAGATTTCTAGAGAGATGTAAAATGGCAGCATGGGAACATACACCATAGTAACTGCTCTAACCCAGAAATGTGGTTTATATAAATACACTAAAACCAGAGGCTTAGAGATGCATAAATTATGTCTTATCCTTATTTTAACATGAAGCAAGTTGAGATCCCCACTTTCTTCTAGGAAAACTGAAGTTAAGAGGAGAAAAAAATACTATGAGGAAAAGGCTGTTGGTTTCAACTGTAAAGATTTCCTTTAGGAGTGGTTTTCTTTTGAACTCCAACTGCACATACATGTTAAGACCTTAGGTCTCTACCCTCAAAACAGAGATAAAACACTATGCAAGAAATAAGGAGGCACAGACCACTCCTCGTCATCTACCAGCACTAGTGACAGGTGCCCTGGGCTGCTGCACTTCCATGAGAAGAGGGGAGAGGAAGGCAGCAAGAAGGCAGAAAGGTGCTGGTAGGATGAGAGTAACCTTGATAAGACCATATTGTTACACACTGTGGGAGAATGGTCCAGTAGCTAATGAAGTAGCACAGAAGTTAAGATATGTGACTGCAATTCTCTATTCCATTATCCTCTATTGCAGTAGTGATGGGAAAACAACAAGATCCTGTTTTTTGACAATATTTGGGTGCCTTACTGCTACTAATTTCAAGGGGAATGAAACACATGAATATTTTTCCAATATCTTAAACTTGGTACCAAACCTTTCCACTTCTGGAACACAGGCTGTTCTACCTCCTCCTGCAGGTACTTGGGAACAAAACTGTCAGGGAGACTTCATGGAGCTGCTCAACTTGCAGCTGGTGGAGACTGTGTTCAGCATCTTAGGTGTCTTGTAGAAAGTACAGCTATGTGTGTAGTTGCCAGGCATGAGCATGTAGAGGTGTCCATAGCACCAAGCTCTCCCCAGACATCCTCCCACACACCTGTCTTGCTGATGGACACACTTTGACCAGGTACAATCTACCTTACAAATACCAACTGCCTTCAGCAGAAGGCCTCTGGGGTATTACAGGGAGATTTTCAGGTTATTTATTCCATCTTCCTGGTATCAGTCAAATCATCTTGTAAGGATTCCTGCATAAAAGGAGCTGACAGTGCCAGCAGGACATGCTGGGGACTGTCATTACTGCCTTTGCTGTACCTTGTATCACAGTGTGCATGTAGAGAGCACTGATCTTCCAACTGCCTTTCACAGAAAGGTCATGCACAGCAGAAAGCAGTGTAAGTAGTTGGATCAGCTGGCTTTGAAGCCTTTCACACCCAAAAGCATACATGTAGGCTATGCAGCCAGGCAGCCTGGGGAAAAGCCAAGTATTTTGGTCACCAGTAAATTTGTGGGCAACTGAAGTAAGACCCAACTCTTACTTCATCTGTCTCTCGTCTCACAAATATTCTAGATTTTGAGGAGAGACTGAAGTTCAGGAGCAGCCCTGACAGATTTTGTGAAGAAACTTCATCAGATTGCTCATCAGGCTTACCATCCAATGCAGGAGAGAGGCGTGGTTAGGGGAGCTGATGGGACATATCCCACAAAAGACAAAAAGCAGTGAGGCAGAGTGATGCAGGATGCTAAGGTGAGATGCCAGGTCTGCATCCTCTCTGACACAGGAAGGCAGTGGCAGTCCATGAGGATTGCTCCTGCTGAAGGCCTGCAAGATGACAGGGGGGACCACATTGAGGGACCAGTGGGAGAGGTCCAGCGAAACTGGTCTGTTACTGTCAGGATGAGACAGAAGAGCCATTCATGCCTTCTACATTGTCCTTTTCTCCCCATCCCATGGAAGCAATATTATCATGGTGATTTCCATAATTTATTGTGAAATTTGGAGCTGAAGGGGTTGCCACAAATTTAATACTTTGATATTGTGACTTTTACAGGAAGGAGATTGTAAAGAAATAGCACAACTCTGCTTTCAATGCAGTAGCTATGGCAAATTAGGAAACAGAGTGAGACACAGATAAAATTCATATGACAAATAAATGGGTATTTCTATGAGGGCATTCAAAAGAATTTTCTTTGCAAACAAGATAATCTTAAAATGACCATGCTGGGAATCACAGCTTAAAATAAATACCGATAAAATTTACAATTTATTTGTGAAAATACAAATAGTTGTGCTTTTTCATAAACAATGAAAGCACAAAAAAATGAGAGTTCATTCTTTTTCTGAGTATTTTATTATTGCTTTTCTAGAATACCCAGGTTATTTCCTCATTCTGTTTAAGACCTTTCATCATCTCTTTATCTAATCTCAGAACCACATGGGATCCTACTTCCACTAATCTATCTTATGTGTTTAGTGAAACCTGATAGCAAGATAGAGATAATTTTAATGAAAAATAGTGATCAAAATATTTGGTGCACCTCTTGGAGTAAACAATGAAGGGTACGATTTAAAATGCTTCACTAGTCTTCTGTGTGCTGTTGACTAGATAATGTATCCATAATAATATAAATTATCTTCTCAGCCACCATAGCAGCAATTTGCCACATTGATGCAATTCAGGTGTTTCAGCAAGATCCTGGAATCACAAACTATCAGACAACCCTGAATAGCATTTGTTACAAGACACTCCTTCAACATGAGATTGCACATACTGATTTCTTGCCTGTGGTTGTACAAAAAGCTTGATTCCTATGAAGTGAGAAATTGCTGCTGTATCGCTTTGTAAGACTGACATGACAACATGACAGACATAGCTTCATATGAACACATTGCTTATTAGATTATGAGCAAAGCTGAGCACTGTCATGTGCAGAGCATATCTCCTCTCTGAAAGAAAACCTGGCTGTGTTGGGAAGCAGCAAGAGAGAAGAAAGAAAGATCCCTGGGTATGTGCTACAGGAGTGATACACAGGAGCTCTAGGTGAGGGTTTTCCTGACTCACTGTTATGTTCGTCCATATTTTTTATCTAGATCTTTGTCATACTTTTTTTTGAGCCAAAAGTCTAAAAAATCTACTCAGGTTAGTGAGGATAATTTGTCCCTTAGATAGTTAAAAAGGTTTAATATTATACAAGATGAAGTTGTTTGCAAGTCAGCTTGTTGTCTTTGGAGGGAAACTTGAACTCTATGAAAGACATATATTTCATGTCAAAACCCAGGAGATAATTAATTAATAAAACCAGTGATTCAGTTAAGCAGCCGAGAAGAAAACAATTTAGAAATAGACACAAAGAAATCTTGCACAAAGTCGATTACAATTCCTACCTTTTACTGGAACAAACCAGGAGCCCTTGCAGGTGTCTCCATTCCCATGGGACCTGAGGTCAGGGCTCTGCTGCACTGTCTGCACCTCTGCCCCTGCCTGGGGATGACCTTATCCCACTCCTTAGCAGAATGCAGCTCTCTCTTTCTAATTACCTGGCACCAGAGTACTCATGGCATTAAATTTTATACTATATTACATTTCTGAGTGTAACACCTAAAACCCATTTAGAGGCAGTTAGAGGCATATCTACCCTAACATGAACATGTCAGTGACATCTAATTGAGTTAATTAACTGAAGCACTGTGTCATTCTGATGTGGCTATGTTGCTTCTGTGTTCAGAGCTCACAAACTTGCAGTTATTTATGATCCCTGCATCCCACTCCACTATGAAGTTGGGTAGACTCTATCATTAGTATGAGCCAAAGATTTTGTTTCTGCATCTTACTTAAATTAGTTTTTCTATTATTTATTTACCTCATTAAGGTACACATCCTCATGAACATGCATCCTCATTATTCTGTCCTTGTAGAAAACCTTCACCTAAATCTCTCTGCTGCTTGTAGATTGTATAAAGGACTCCTGAGTGTTGAATAACTGATCAGCTGGTTTCTGAGCTCACTCTGGAGTGAGTAACTAATAGCAGAGCCACAGTTGCACATAACTAATGGGAGTGAGAGCCTTCCTCTGAGTCTCATCTGCACTCCCATATAGTTTACCCTTGTTGCCATCAGTGTGTTTGAAATAGGATTTTATTGCAGTGACTTCAATACTGTCAAACTCACCACTAACATCACCATTGCCATGACCTTTGCATAACTACCTCTGAGAAGTGCAGATGGGTCCATTCACTAAATTGTCCTTATTTGCTCAGAGTATTTGTTATTCATAGGTGTTTTCTGAATAATCTGGATGAGTAACATTTGAGCTATAGACTGCTCACAAGCCATCCACTCACAATATCAATGTTCATTACTCCTGTTATGTGATTTGGCTGCCTAAGTTTCTGCTCTTTGATTTTCAAGAAGACGAATAACAAGGAAATATAACTATGAATTTTCACAGCAAGCATAATTTTTACTAAAATTCATTATTTCAAAACATGTGCATTTCAGATACCTGAGAGGATCTGTGGTGTCCTCTGAAAGGATTTACACCCTGCTTGGCTTCGCAGAGTCCTTACATTGATAATTCCACCAGGTTTGCCATTCAGCAGTGGTTTTTAACTTCCTTCAGGTCTGAAGATATTTCTTGATGTGAGGCAGCTAAGAAATGGTTACAGATATATATTAGCAGCATGCATACAGCTCTCTCTGCAAATAAAGAAGAAAATTTGTGCTCTCAAGCTCCTCTGCTTTTTTCTTCTCACTCCATTAATCTAATAAAATATGTTGTCTCTCTTTAGAAACCATATTCACTTTCTGAGGGAACAGAAGGAAGCCAGGGTATTTGCATATTGAACAGAATAGAAATTGTTGCATGATGCTCCCCGAAGAGCAGATGAAAATAGGAGCATTTATTTGCAGCTGCCAGTGGAACAGAGAGATATGAAACTTGGTTAATACTTTGTCAGAAACTGGAATTCAGTGGGGAGCAAGAGCCCTAGGGCTATTCCTGACACATGGAGCAAATGACTGGAGGAGAAAATACAATTAGAGAAGCCATGAAATGTTTGGAAATGCCAGGAACTAGCAGGCATTGAGGGTCAATAATCTCGACTGCCAAATACCCTGGAAGAAGGGAAATGACAAATTCTGGAAGCAGAGCTGAGCTGTAAGAAAGTTGTGGGGTTCTAGGGTTTTTCCAATTCAAGATGTCCTCAATGAAGTAGAATCAGAGGATGTAACCAAAATTATTATCAGGAAAAATTACTCCAGTTAAAAAAAAAGCATCTGATTCTGAATTTGAAGGGGTTAAAGAAGAAAGGGATCTGGTTCCAGCCACTCAGAGCAAGAAGAAAACTAAGACTGTGTGAAAAAGTGGCTCAGCAATGCATCCTTGGCAGATAGAATTGATTACACTGAAAGCTTATTTTCTCTGTGGTGTGGTAAGAAGCAAGGGAGTAAGGAGAAAAGAAAGTAGATAAAAACTGGATGCTTTAAATAATATGAACATACCATGAGAAGCCAGGGACCACAATTTGTTAGTTGTGCAGAGAAGTACTTGCCCAAAGGAGGGGATGGGAAGGCACTCAGTGCTGTCACACTGGCAGCCTGTGGCTCAGCACTGCTGGCAGAGCTGCTTCTGGTGCTCACATGCCCCTTCCTCTTCTTCAGCCAACACTGCAGACAGGGACTACTCCTCAGTTTCCATGCAATCCTCCTGTCATTACCCTTCGCTGCTGCAGGAACAGCGTCTTTGTGTAAACTGAAAAATGAATCATTAAAACTAATAAATTTTGAAGTAGGTGACTAACTGTCCACACTTTTGCTGTAAACACATGCAAAACAGGAGGTTGTAAAGGAGCTTCCCCATCTTGTTTTTGAGATATGAGAATCCATTCTTTGTAGAAAGGTTTGTCTTACTGCCTGGGAAACTGACATAAGGCTTTATGAGCTGATTTCTACTCCAGGCCAAACCATGGACCTTGTTTCTCTCAGGTTCATCTCAGCTGAAAAATATGGCATATTTCAGTTTGCATCTACTGAAATTTGATGGCAACCTTAGAGATGTCAGTGTAAAGACTGGCTAAATACAGCTTTAATATAGCTTCATGTCACCATCTAAATGATGTTAAAAGAAAATTGTACATTTACAAGCAAAACCTGAATGGAAAAGATGTGCAGAAAACTGCTCAATGATGTTGTCATGACAACAATGAAAGTCAGTAGATTACCACTTAAAAGCATCTGTAATTTGAAGGTTTTCCTGGGAAAAGATGGAAGCTGACTACTTTGACATGTGATGAGTTTATAAGAGTGAAGTGTGTTCCCTTTCTGGAAGAAATGGGACCATATTGGAAAAAAAAAGTTAAAATTATTGAAGGCTAAAAGTGGTAAGTGATGCATTGCATCACAACTAAAGGAGTCATATCCCCAACAATTAGACTGAAGTAAAATAGTTTCTAAATATTCTAGAAAAGCAAGTTCCCATATAAACCTGAAAGTTTTCATGGAGAACTGCTACTGAATATATTATAAATAAGTAAAAGCATTACTCTGGAACTAAGTGGTTCAGAATTCTTCAAGATAGGTTTATACAAAGTGTAGAAGTTTCAATCAGTCAAAAATATTCAAGTTATTTAACAATCTGATATCAGACAAACATGGAAAGCAGAAAGTGATTTTAGCCAGAACTCACTTGCAATGAAGATTGAACAGGAGATAGACCTTGCCTCTCACAAAGGATTTTGTACTTTTCAATTTTGACTTGATTTTGAATCTACATGAAATAAAATAAAATATAGAAAGGAAAGCACACCAAAAAATCATATCAGTTTTATAAAAACATTTCCATTTGCTTTTACCTGATTTATTTTTTCCCCTTTGCTATTTATTTTCTCTTCCTAATCTCTTTACTTAACTGCTCACTCACCAATTTAGTAATTCCTCTTCTTACTCCATTGAAACCATTTTTGTCAAAGCTCTTACAGAATTTTATATGCCTTGTTCCATCATCCTCTCCTTTCTCATTCTCCAAAGTCTGCCAGCTATTTTGAACCTGTCAACTGCACATTTCTTCCCCAAGGCTTGTGCTTTCTTCACTTTGCCTCCTTCTAAGATCTGCCTTATAGCAAAAATGTCCTCTGAGTTAGAGCAAGTTCTCTTTCCTTCTCTTGCCATCTACAACCAGTCTCAGTCTCAACCACAAATATAATTGCCACATAACATTGACTCGTTACACTGATTGCTCTAATAAAGCTTCTTGTGTACACCAACAGTGATGACTTATCTTTGTGTCCATCAATATGAAATATTGATGGAAGCAAAGATAAGCCAGCCTGTGGCACAGTTTTCACAGCAACAAAATGGAAGAGACCTACCACAATACAGTGCAAATTTCCCTTTCTGCTTCCACAGTTTTCCAAAGACAATTTTTGTCCTAAAGTTTTCAATCAAGAATTTTCAGGCTATGGATGAACAGAAGATTATACAAGGATATATGAGACATCTCATCAGTTTTGCTTAGAATACTCTGGATGCTGTGCTATGGCCAAGAGTTCCAGCACAACACTCTTAGAACCTAAATTCACAAAATGGAGAGAAAAAGGAATATAAAAAAGATACTTAATCAACAGTAACACAGCAGCCCTGTAGCAGATTGCTTTACAGCCTGCCAGGGTCCTGAACTACTGACTCATACACAAGGAACATAGTTCTGGATGCATTGATTAATGTTATTGTCCTACCAACTCTATAAAAAGCTAAGGCGAATAAAAAAAATATTTAAGCTTCCATAATCCATTGCTGAAAGCATCATTGGAAATAACCCCCTTGTTTTAGCATTTACTTTATGCTACAACTCCTTCAGGGGCAGATTTGTAAAAATGCCCAGGCATCTAATGATGTTGACAGATTTCCAATTACATTTCTAAAAGACAGAATGTGTATAAATTCTGTCATGCAGATCTCTGTAGCATTTAGAACTGACATTAATTTCCTTTGCTGTAGTCTTAATTTTTCAGTGTTATTTTTTTTAACTTTGTCTATTTATTTTTTGTTCCAAATATTATGTAAATCTTGCGAGAAAAGTAGTCTTGTAACACTGAATTGAGTTTTCAGAGTGTCAGGAAACCTGAGAAGAAACATGTACATTGGGGCCTTCCTTTTCAGGAGAATGGCATCTCACCCCACAAAAATAAGACTGATGATCTGAAGACTGAGGTTCATACTTCACTGCCAGGGCTCTAGAAGGATGAGTTATCTAAATTGGAGAGGTAGGTGATCACAAATTATGAACAGGTCCTCAGTTCACCTGCTGTACAGGGTTTGTATGCAATTTTCTGCCATGGTGCATTCTGTGTAGTTGTTCTGCCTTCTTAAGCAAAGGCATTTTGGCTGTGTCAAATCTCAGTACTGTGCTGTGCTGCCTAGGGGTCCAGATTTTTAGTCCTAATCACCAAGAACTGCATGGCCCAAAAGAAGCTTCTTGGCTCTCCAAAGAACTGCAAACCCAGTGCCTTCAAACCAAGTGCCTCTGCTTTACGTGGTGCTGGCATTAGCTTCCCCAGGGACTCAGCAAGCTGGAATAAGTGCAGCTGCCTAGCCTGTCAATGGCATTGTAAGGTTTATACCTTATATGAGATGCTGAGAAAAGGCATATTCTTTGAAACCTTCAGATGAAAGCTTCTCCAGGAATGCAGGGAATGATGATGAGTATTCCTGTCCCCATCAGACCCACTGCTTTCCTCTGAGGCACCGCAGCTCTAGTTTGGTGAAGTGTGCCTCAAGAAGGAAGGGCTGTGCTGTGTCCCTTTGCACAGCTGGCTGAAAATAGCAGGAAAAAACAGCTTGTAGTGGAGCTGTGTTGACACTCAGTGAGCAATCTAAATGAACTGATCATCTCTTGCCCGTGCAGGGAGGAAAAGGGAAAGTAATTAACTCCAAGCCCAAACCCATGCCGTTGTTTTCATGGTGGCAGCATTGACAATGTGCTGCTCATTTAGAACAAGTAGCAGCAGTCTCCTTCCCTGTCATGACTGGGCACTTAAGCAGTAAGGATTGGATTAAACAGTGTCATACAAGCGCTGCTGCTCACAGCATCTGACGCCTTTGATGTAAATGATACAGGAAGCCGTTGCTCGCCATAGTGAGCTGATGTGCAGGGAAAGTGAGATCTGTAGAGATGGGATTGTGGGAACTTTGTGGGTGTTAAATGAACCTGATTTGGAGGACTGCCAAAGGAAGAGATGCAGGAAAATCTGATGAGAGATACTAGGCATGAGAGTTAATTGTGTTTCAGAGGTTGGTGAAAAAGCTAAAATTAAACCGTTATCAAAGAAAAGCCTTAGACGGTTTGTTTTAAAACAGAGTTAATGGCTGGAGCCTGCAGAAAACCTAATTAAAAGAGAAAAGAAAACAAATGGGTTTAGGACTGATGCAGTGCATTCAGAAACAATTTTATATGTGGATTTTCTCCTGTTCCCTGCTGTATTTCTGTGACTAAAAGAGCCATTATGGTGAGGCTGATTAAAAAGGTTTGTAACTATGTAAGAGCAAAGTGTTTTGCATAGGTCTGCAAGATGTAGCCCCATTGCTAATTTTAATCATGAGAAAGGTAGAAAACAGACTTTTAACTCAGAGTTGATTCTGAAGAAAAGGTACCAGCTCCTTGGAGCTTTACATCCCAGGACTGCAGCAAGATCAGAGCTGCCAAAAAAATGGAGCAAAGTGTAAGCACCACAACTGCCTTGAGATGGAACACTACAACTGCCTTTTCCTAAGCTGTGTGATGATGGGCGGGAATTATACTATCTAAATTTACCTGTTTGTACTCCAGGTGTTCATATCTTAACACACCATCATGACCTCATTTTATATCTGAATAAAAGAGACTGTCATTTTTAAGTTGTGATTTAGCTGGCCTAGTTAGATACCTACCTTAGGATGACATGAATCACATCCTGAACGTGCTTGTCTCCACTGACTTGTTGAAGGAATCTAGAGAATAATGTGGTGTAACTGCATTTACATGCAGTTACATGCATGATTTAATGCATTGCTGTGAATCACCTGGAAGGGAGATTTACTATGAGTTTGAGATATTTTCTCTTCTGACTTCCTCAGAAATACAAGTCCTAGAGAGAAGCAAGGATTGCTTTTCCTTACTGCTGTGCTTTTTCACTTTCTGTGCTCAGTGGGAGATGAAGGAGTTTCCAGCAAAAGATTAGCCAAAATTTGAGGCTTCTTATGTGTTCCTCAGATGCCTAGAAATATCTCGTGTCTGCTAAAACATGCCTGTCCTCCAATCCTGGCCCTGCATAAGCTTACCCTGCACACAAATTCTTACCCTGAGTTCACAAATTCAGCCTTATACAATTGTCATCCAGCCTGTACCAGTCTGGAACACCAATGCTGTGGATACAGCTCTGTGCTGTCATTTTGGTTAGGGATAAGTTCAGAGAGCCACCAAGCCTACATCTGCAAGAGCACTGGGCCTGGAAAAGGCATGCCACTGCACCAGCATTGGTCTCTCCACACCATTCTGATATGGGCCAACAGTGGTGCTGGGGACCTCAGCCTCAGACCTCCACTATTATTAGGATTAGGGTTTGGATTCCGAGAGCCACAAAGGCTGCAGCTCCTGGGACACTGGGGATCCAAAAGGCATGAGATGGAGATTTCTACAGGTTGCTGGCAACCCTAGCTTTTTGTTGCTGCTCTCAGGAGGCAGCATCTAACAGCAGTGACTGGTGCTTGGGCACAAATTCCTCCAGGGGTCCTTGTCCAGAATCACTGAGGTAATTTGTTCCTGTGACAGAGGAGCTTGTTGGGGATGCAGGGTTATGCATCCTCGTGGCTGCCTTGCTGCTTGCTTAGAGAGCCTTGACATATCCAGTAAGGCTGGGACACACTGACCCCCTTTTTCCAGTGTCTGGGCTCCAGCTGTGTGGTGCAGTGGATGTTTAGGGGGAAGCATAAGCACAGGATGGTGTGTTGGTAATGTTTTCCCATGGTGCCAGGACACCTCTGGCTGAGGAGCTTGAGAGATGAGGAAAGGTGTGGGCATAGCTGAGAACGACTGATAGATTTTTCTCCTGTTAATTTGTCTGATGGCATCCATGTAGACTTAAAACATCTTAAGATGCCAGCGATCCCCAAAGGCTGCTCAAGCTATTTCTCTTCAAACCTGTCCCTTTCTGTTTCCTTTTTACCTTTGACTGGTGTAAGAGGGGACAAGGAAGAGCCACTTTATAGCACAGTTAGGACCATACCCACCAGAGACACTCTGGGCTGTTTCCATGGATTTTCTGTAGCCTGTGACATTGATGTTGGTGTTTACAGTCCCCAAGCATTCATCCTGGTCACCATTCTTTTAAAATCTATTGTGCATTTTCTATAACAATGAGCTGGTTGTTCTTTGTTAAAGCTCTATCAAATATATTGTGCATATATCTGGCTGGCTGTCAGAGGTAATCTGCACCTTTTGCTAATGGCTACAGTTCTCTGAAATTGTTTTGTACCTCTAGACTCTCTGAATAGAAGTGTTGTTTGCCATGCACTCATTTCCCATTTTATTATTGATGTAATGGTTCCTTTGCAAAGATTAACTGAGTCACAGGGCCTCTTAATATAAGCAACCTCAGAGCAGAAGAAAGAGAAATTGATATAGTTTATCCTAGATCTAAGAAATACTTCAGATGTTTATTTAGTAAGTGGTGGCATGAATAACTTAAATATACCCACTGTACAATATCAAAGGAGCATCAGAAAGGTTACAGCAAAAAAACTCCAGATCTCACCAGAAATCATTCTTATTGTATAAACATGACACCTTTTTCTTATATTTATGCATAATTTAATTTTCTACTTGCAGACAGAAATTCTTGTCACAGACTTTCCTGGTTCATACACTATTAGAGTCAAGTATGCCTGGCCATATAAAAATTTAAAGAAAATGATTATTTGTTTCTAAGGAACCACGGGACACCCTGATGCTTATAAGCTGTCCTGATGGGTGACATAATAGCAGAAGAGAAAGCAGTAAAGTACAAATCAATTAGAGTAGGTTTGCATAACATGGCTCTCTCTGCAGTAGAAGATGGCATTCATAGGCTGTGCTTCATACAGCTGTTCTGAGTCCAAAAAATTGTTATGGTCCTTGATATATGCAAGAGCAAATGGGTCCCCATGAACTTTGTGTCACACTTTGCTGTGTGGTGTTGGCAGTTGATTGCGGTTGTTGCCAGAGGTAAGGATTTCCAGATCTTCATTAGAAAGTGCCTACAAGAGAAATATCTTATTACACCATGCTCTGTTGCTCTGCCAACCTGACCTTCCCATGCCCTCCATGAGTGCTCATCCCTAGACTGAGGGAGCTCCCTCATCACTGCAAAAAATCCCCATCAGTAGTTTATGCTGGTCCCAGTCCTCTGTGAGTGATGCAGAAATAAGGTAACAGAGGAGTTCCTGGCTAAAAATGTTGTGCAGCTCTGCAGTATCATGGGTGTACAGCTGTCCACATGGTTAGCAAGCCAGCACCAGGAGGTTCTACTGCAATAAACAGCCTGGGTCCTTAGACAATGATTCTTGCAAGGCAAGATGAGGAACTGGTGTGATGCTTAAATCTTCAGACTTGGGATACTAAAGCAAGAACAGACAAAAGCCCTAATTCTTAATACTTCTTGTTATTCCACATGGTAAACTACACACAACACACACACACAGACACACACACACACACATACAGTGTATGCATCTGAGATAACATGGTTACACTGTTATAGTTTGCATATATTTCACAGTGTTGCACAGTCTTTCTGTAAAAGCTAATAAAACTTGAGGAATTGCTCAAGAATGCATTGAAAGCCTAATTATCTTGCTAGTAGACTTCAAAAACTGCATTTTTTTGAAGACTGGGAGCTCTGACATATCATGATTAAAAGAGGATAGAAATATTTTACAAATTTCAGTGATGCTTTGTGTTGCTGGAGCTGAACTGAACAGATCTATTAAAGAGAAGAGATCAGGAAAATAGTTAATATTCACAGCAAAATCCCTACTTCCATTAAAGGCTGGTGAAGACTTGATGAGAAGCTGAAAGTAGTATCCATATGTAATATCAGTTGACATTTTTACAGCTAGAAACTCCCTCTGTTGTCAAAGGAACCAGTTATTTTGTTCTCAGAGTTTCTGCAAGCTGTATTATTTTGTTTGCCCATATCATATATTAAGTCATGCAATGATACATCTTATTCATGTTTTTATTACAAACCGGTGTTTCCATCTACTGTGCCTTCTTGCCCAAACCTGTGCCTCAGTACACAGAGATGTTGAGGCTCCTCTAGACAGCAAAAATATAAAACTTTTTCATCTTTGTAGTGGCTTCTCTTTTGCTTACCATACATTTTCCAAACCATCTCCTACAAACAGAATCATTAATTTCTCATGTTTTATTTAAGTGAAGCTTATTAGTAAAGGCTTTCAGCTTTCCAAAAACTTTCCTTTATTTTCCCAATGCTTTTGAAAGATAAGTACTGTCAGCTGCATTTTGCAGTTGTCAAACAAAGGTGTAGAGCAAATAAAGCAAAAGAGAGACTAATTTAGTGTGTTTTTTTTCAAGCATGTAACATGATATGGTATTTTACGTGTTTGAGTTCTTCTTCTTTTAACACCCACTGCAGCTGTGAATCTTCAGTTTCTCACCTTCCTGCCAAATTTCAAGTGTCTTCTCTAAGGACAAGAGCTTGTGAAAGAAGAGGTGACCAGCATTTCTAACACAGACAAAACCTTGCCTCAATCAGAGAAAGAATATGAATGGTTAGAGACAGAATGCTCCACAAAACTTCAGTCTGAGGCAGTCATGGGACATATAATATTTCAATCTGTATTTGCTAGGATTTGACAATTCACATGCAAACAATAACATTTTACTGCAGTGTTTAGCAACCATAGTAACAGCTGATGCTTTCAAAAAGCACTCTAAGAAAAGTGCTGTGCCTGATAACCTAAGGGTCATGGAGGCTTCTATTTCAGTCCTGAAAAAAAGGCTTGTGCTGTGAATGCTTCTCTGTTCCTTACAAATAAAAAAGTGCTGCCTCTCAAATGTGTAACAAGATAGGTTTTTAACAGGAATATTCAGTTTTAGACCAGGTTTGGAAATCTTGTTCCTTTAAATATTTTAGAACTTTTCCTGAAATTCAGATATTCCAGTAAGAAAAAGGTGGGTCTAAATTCCTCCAAAATTTGACTGCTGTTCTGGACAAAATGAAATATTATTTATATTAGAACTTCTACATGTATTCTTCTTATATCTTCACATTTTCTATACAATATTTTCCCAACATGATCTTTTTTTTTAGCTGAAGAAGGGTCTTGTAGTTTGGGTGTTCACATGGAATTTAGATCATATGAATTCATTTCCCATGCCTGCTTGGAAAATGCTCCATGTAGTGGCTTTGCTCTGTCTGTGGTGCATTTTCCTATCTGTCAGATGGCTACCAAAGTGTAAAGCCTGCCAGCCCACCATCTGGCAAGCTCCTAACTAGCTGACATGGCTTTACTCTTACCCTGTCACCTGCCACCTGTTCATGGGGTAACTCAACCCGCCAGTTCCACCCCATCTCGGATGTGATGGGCTCAATGGACACGTGCCTGGCAGGTGACCTCTCTGTGCATCACAGCTGCAGTGGATCTCAAATGCATCAGATTTCTCTCTCATGCACAGAACAGAACTCACATACACAGTCTCTCTGACACACCCCAGGCCCACTGGAGATAAGAAAAAGCGCCATATGTGCAGTCTCTAGTAATTTTTGGAGGTGTCTGGGTCTGGTTTTGTGCTGGGGCTGAAGACAGCAAAACTCCTGATCCCGATATGATACTCCTTTCTTCTAACTGAAATCAAATTTTCAGTATGATTTTCAGTTTTAAATGTACTCATGCTCTTAGAGATGAATTTTTTAAAGAGGTAATAAGACTGTGTATCTACAAATACTTGCACACTCAAGATGCACTTAGTTACTGGGCTGAAGGAGATAATGGGTAGGAGTCTTGCTGACATTAATTACAGAATCAGAGAATGGCTGGGGTTGGAAGGGGCCTCCAGAGATCATCTGGTCCAACCCCTGCTAAAGCAGGTTCCTCTAGAGGAGGTTGCAGAGGATGGTGTCCAGGTTGGTTTTCAATACCTCCAGAGAAGGAGACTTCACAACCTCTCTGGGCAACTTGCTTCAGTGTTCAGTTACTCTCACAGAGAAGTTCTCCCTCATATTCAGATTTGTGTCACTTTCCCCTTGTTCTGTCACTGGGCATTACTGAAAAGAGTCTGACGCCATTATCAAGACAAGAATAATGTTATTAAAGAAAAATGTGGTCCATTTTAATGATGCTTGAATTCCAGAATTTGAATATCAATGAGAATATTTATATTAGTTTCAAAAAGAAAGGATCGCTTTGACAGTAACAACCTATGCCCCTTACTCTTAAGTGGCATTCTTTTATTTTTGCTAAAAATATCTCTTCACCATCATTTTCAGAGAGATTATAAATGCATCTATAACACTTTCCTGTGTACTGTACAGATATATTACTCTAACTAATCTTGATACGACTATCAGGAAGTGAGTTAGCTGTTCACTCTTTTTTATTTAATGGATCCCAAGTCACATTTTTCCTAGATAATGAAAATGTGATGAGCATTTTTGACAAATTCTCTTTATATGAATCTTTCTTCATTTTTACACAAGAAATAATGACAAACATTTATACAATCTTACATCTGAACTAAGTAAATTAATTCAAGATTTCCACTGTAAATTTCGGCTTATGAAGCCATGAATATATTTCCTGTTCTCTTTATTTCTCCAAAGGGATTCCATCCATTCTCTTACCATAAAAGCAGCAATCTAAAGACAGTTGATAGCAGTATGATTGGCAGCTTGATGCTGTTTTATTGCTATATGGGGTTAAGAATATAGCATGACAGTGAATGGGTTTTGAATACATTTGGTTAGTTGATGTCCATCACTTAAAGCACCAATCCTAATATTAGAAATTATGGACTTTTTTCCTTTGCTGTCACAAAAAACAGGTTTGATTTTTTTCTTTCATTTATTGTGTCTGTATTCTGTCACTTTGCTGAAATTATACTGATTTCAATGTAAGTTAAAAATTAGATTGAATTTGGTTTTGCCAGAATAAATTACTCTCAAAGGACATGACTGAAGTTCAGAGAAAAAGAATATTGAAAGACTGTCCTTCAGTATGTGCTGGATCGGGCTCATCACAAACTTTAAAACGTTTCTCCACAGAAGTCTCTAGAGAGCCTTTGAGAGAGATTTCAGTGGAGTCTGATGAACTCCATTGGAAAGACCTAGGACCTCTCACAGTCTGAAATCAAAAGATCTGAAGGGCAAGTCAAGAAAAGATGAACATCTTATGCTGAGGAAGAACAATCAGATCATAGTAGTTTATTATTATTACTATGAATGACTGCTGGACATGGCTTAGGAAACAGATATCAAAGAGGCTGTCAAAGGTTAGAGTTAGCATGAATTACATGACAGCAGGCTGAATTTCATGGGAATTTAGACGGGATTGTTGGCAGCCTTTTGATGGTCATACCTTGAAAGGACAACTGTGCACATCAGAAATATCATACAAGGCTGAAATGACTGAGAAACCCACCAAAAAGTACTCAAATTTGGGTACTAATAGAACAAAATAGGACTGGTACAAAAAAAGTAATCGTGGATGAGTTATTTGTGAGGAGACTGGGTCAGGCAAATGAGAGGCTAAGTAACTGGAAAAGGGATAATATAGTTCAAATTATAGTTCAAATCCTGCAAGGCAGAACCGTGCTTGATTTCTCCAGTCTAACTGGGACAAGAAACAAAACGTGTTTATCTTAATGCATGACACATATCAAAGCCACTGCCATAGTCAGGACTAGGGTGAGGACAGGATACTTTGTCTTGTGTTTAGGGTGTCACCTATTGAGCAGACTGAGCTGTCAGTGCCCATCCCTTATCTGATGGCATCAACATCTATTCACTATATCCTATCATTAATATTTTAATAGATTATGTGAAATATTTCATACAGTGAAATATTTGTTGAGGGCTTTGACCAGCATTAAGATTGTAAAGCTCAGGGTGCAGCACAAATCCTGGGATTCCTGTGATCAATGATGCCACCAGTCATCGTTTGATTAAAAACTTCTCGGGTGTCTTATGCCTTGGTCTACCCTGGACAAGCCATAGTTCATCACATAATACTTAAGGATGAAATTTATATATATATATATTTTACATCAGCTTACAATGTCAAGTAATTATGTCAAAATCTTTGGCCTTTTAAAGAGATGGCTGCCCGATAAGATATGCCCTTCTGAGTTTATGTATAAATATTGAAAGATCCCCTGCACTGTAGCCAAGAATTTTTAGATATTTGGAAAAATAATTCTGAAATCATGACTCTACAGTTTTTTTAGCTTCCTTTGGAAGAACCAAGTCATCCAGTAGAGGGAGTGCATGCTACCTTAAAAATGACTAAAGACTTTTATATTGAATTATATTGGTTGAATAATTTATTGTACAATCCTTATCTCTCAAATAAATTATTCAGAAAATATATTTTTTCATTATTCACCAGTGTCTAGTGCTCCTGGAATAATTCACACCTACATTAATCACAAATTTAACTCAGTGAATTCAATTATTATTTAAAATAAAACATCCATGCCCAGAATTGTGCAAAACACAAAAAGTGGAGTTGAAGGCAAATAAAGACATCATCAGTTAACTCTTCAGATTACTTATTTGATACCATAGAAAATGAGCCACTATGCATTCATTTTAATGATGGTAGAGCAGATCAAGACAAACATAAAATGAAAATGTTTGGCAAAAATATAAAAAATGGAGAAGACCACTAAGATAGATGCTTCCAACTTTGACAGTGACCAACTATCCTTAGGATGTATTAGAAGAGATATTCTACATGTTAAGATCAAAAGCAAAATGATACTTCCCAAAAATTGACAATTAAATTATGTTGATGTTAGGAAGGAGAGAAAATTTCATTCATTGTATTTAGCAATTAATCAAATTAGTAGAGGCTTTTTCAGACTTTCATAAACCCTTAGGCTCAGACTGTTACTGCAATGAGAGCTGGATGTTCATCCCATTAGGTGAAGGAAGAATAACTGCAAAACACTGTAAAATTATACCCCTTGACAGTTTTTCCTCAGATTTTAATGTGGCAGAAAGAGGTGTTATTTCACAATGAATCAAAGAATCATTTAGGTTGGAAAACTCTTCAAGACCATTAAGTCCAACTGTTAATCAGCACTGCCAAGTGCACCAC
Source organism: Chloebia gouldiae (assembly GCA_003676055.1). Lineage (NCBI taxonomy): Eukaryota > Metazoa > Chordata > Aves > Passeriformes > Passeridae > Chloebia > Chloebia gouldiae. The sequence goes on along the minus strand of QUSF01000005.1, from coordinate 33,848,864 downwards.
TGACTGTGTCCCTAAGAGCCACATCAAGGAATGGGGTGAGCTTCAGCCCAAATCAAAGACTTATTCCTCTAGAATCTCTGAAAGTAAAATATTTGCATTGAGGATACTTAATTTTCAGTGTCAGTTCTGTCAGCAATAATAGGAAATTAATCCCAGGGATCAAAACCTAATTCTCTAACAACAGGACCACTTTATCAGGATTTTGCACAATAATAAAGTTACGCTACACTTATTTAAATTTTGTTGTACATTGTGGCAGAGGTAATTAATGCTACAACTGATCAACTTATTTTAAGATTTCATAGGTACTTTCAATCACTAATTTTCATGTCATGACTTGCCTTGTTTTTCACTGGGAGAACATCAACAGGCAGTTGCTGTTGAAGTAGAAGGTTCAGAAGAGACCACATAGGCAAAAAAAACCAAAACCAGATGGCTTATTTTTTAATCTTTTCTATATGAAGGGTGTAGATTTATGTTAAATAAATTATAGTCTTGCTGAGTCAAATGAGGGTACTAACTCCTGCTAAATTCAAGTTTTCAAACACACTTGGGATGTTCACACTTACGACTCCAACTCCAATGAGGATATCTTTTGCCCTCCAACAGGAACAGATTTAAGGCTACATAGAGATTTGTTTTTTAGTATCACAACCAGCCTAGTCCTACTTTTCATCTAGGCCTAATGAGATCCTGCCCACCTCTGAACTTAAAATGTTACCTACATCTGTCACTAAACTCAAAAATTTTAATGTTGTCACAGCCTGCTTTCTATTTTGTGCTACATTAGAAAAAGGCTAAGGAACAGACTATTTCCTTTTGAAAGCTGTGTAGGCAACTTTTGCAGTAAAATACCCTTGTCTACCCCTACACTACACCTGCAGGGTTACACTTTTCCTGGACACCACCCTGGTGCTGACCACACTCGCCTGGACCTTGGAGCCCTGCCTGCAGCCAGGATCAGTGCGAGCCAGGATCAGGTGAGACCAGGCTCAGGCAGAACAAGTGCAGGACTATTGTAAATGCAGGCAAATCCAGTGGGAAGAAATGATGATGTCTGACTCAGTTCAGAATGCTGAAGGATTTCTTTATTATAACTATGCTAAAATACATTAACATACTATCTAAAATAAGATACTCAAACTACATACTATTTTCTCTAGCTAACATATCTAACTAACTCATAGCTCCTGACCCTGTTTGCGCGTGTCCAGACACAGGTGGATCTGCTTGGCCATCAGGCTCAAACAATTCTCACCAGAATCCAATCAAACAATCACCCCAGGTAAACAATTCTCCAAACACATTCCACATAGGAAAAACGAGGAGCGGAAATATAAATTGTTTTCCCTTATTTCTGTCTGTGCACCTCTATGAAAAATCCTGAGAGAGAGAGAAATGTCCCTGTGACACAGGACCCCGTCCTCAGGAAGGCTTAGGGAGAGGCTGGAGTGCTTTGGGAATTCTAGCCTCAGTGACCTTGCGTAGGCTTGGCCTGGGACCAATGAACCACAGCTTCCTATTTCAGGCTGTTGCACACTGCCCCCTCCCTTATAGCATCAAAGGCAGAGATTTGTATTCTAAATGAAGCAATGACCTTTGATCTTGCTTTTTAATTAAGCACCTAGCAAGAAGGTCTCACAGGCTATGTTATTACCTGTGGGCTTATTATTAGATATTAAGATAAAGGATTCAGAGTATATGGTCCCGGCCCCTTATTTTTTCTCACCGTGCCTTAAAGCTTGTTTCTGTCTGTAATTTTAAAGATTTTATGCCAGTAATAAAATCCAAATTAGGAAAATAATGGCTCAACTTATAAAGAGATTGGGCTAACTGGTATCAGTGTGGTTTCTCTGGAGGTGGTAAGCTGAATTTGTCCTGTGGCATTTAAAGGAAATAGGCATATTGGAAAAGTGTTGGTCTTTGAAAAAAAGTCAAGATAAACGAGACACCAAAGCTGACTCTAACCTGTCAAATCCCTTCCCACACATGGGAGCTTTGAAGTAGAATGAAAAGATTAAGTGAAGCCATAATTACTTCTTGTTTAACTTGGCCCTTTAAACAGCTAACCCTTCAACTTGCTTTTCTTCTTCATGTCTGCATACAGCATTTAGCTTAATCAACAAATGATTAAAAAACAAATCTATAGTTTATGCTTCAGCTTTGCTGAATATTACACATGTACTTCAACACATGTTTAATGACTTTAACGAATCAGGATTTATCTCCTTTTTCTTCAAAATGTCTTTCTTTCTTTCTTTTGAAAAGGTGGCTGAAGTCATGTACTATATGCCCTTGTGGGAAAGAAATAATCTTGGACTGGAATGTATAGGGATCGTTGTCCTAATAGGATTTAAACCATTTTTTCTTCTTGCTTTTCAGTATTCACAGTGGCTGGGAAGAAATGGGTTTGCATGGCTCTTTCCCATATTAGTTTCTCTTAGAAAGGTGCTCTAATGGCCATTTAGTTCATGGTGATTACACAAAGTGCTGAAAATGGGATTAGTACTTTTAACTATCTTTTAAAAGATAACTGACTGACATCATGTTTTGTTGCTGAGTATTCTATTGTTTTCTTTCTTTGTATCCTACAGTAAACCTCTACAAATCTCAAAAATATGCAGACTGGTAACTTGAAGTCCCTGACTTCTTTGGTTCCAATCACTCAGAAGGGTTCTATTTGCCCTGTAACTATCAGAATATGGATGCTTTGAAATAGTTTTAGGAAGGTGCTGGAGGAGGAGATTAAGATGAGAAATTATCATCCGGGGAAAAAATTACTTGATATTCTGCTTGCAGCTGTATAGAGCTCTCTTTAGGAGAGAGTGGCATGATGGATATATATCAGGTTACAGAAGGCTTGTCCCACTGATGGTGCTCTCATTCACTCTCTACCAGTTAGTTCTTCGCCTTTCCCAGAGTCATAAAAGCTGTTTCTCTTGCTCAACTGAAGCATCTGCAGCATGAGATCTGACTGAATACCACTGATAGCAGGCTCCCAAAAGATAATGAAATTACTTTACAATATTCCCATCCTAAAATCCTTTTTGACTGAAAGCAATCTAAAAAATCCACTTGTCACTTCACATTCTAGACTTCCTTCTTTGGGAATTCAACACATTTTTTTCCCAAGAAAAATTTAGAAAAAAATGGAGTGATACAGTATCAAGAATCTGATACTTCAGATTTCCTCCTGAAATATGATGCTTGCAGTATGCCCAGATTATGTAAACTTGCACGACCTGTATATAAACCAATTCAGAACATCAGGAAACATATTGCTTTTCTTACCCACCATTTCTTTGCCATCCATGTGGCTTGCAGAGGTGAGAAGAGACAGTGAATTAATTTACTCTGGGAGGATTTTAAAAACATGAGACTTTTAGAAGTCTCCCCCCATTCTGGGTACTCCTGCTGACTTCATTAGCTTTTCACCCTGGTAAGTCACAGGTCAATCTCATATTGAAAACGTGCTCCCACATTGTTAAGTAATGTCCTTGGTGAGAAACTACAATTAATAAATAACAAACAGTAATATGTGAAAGACAATGTGTATCCTGAAAGAACACAGCCTGAATTGTGTAAGCAGCTGCACAATGTATTTTCAGTTTCTAGAGGAGAAAGTAAGACAACTCCCCTCTGTCCTATGTAGCAGTATATTGCTCCACAAATTTATTGCAGAGGTTGTTTTTTTTTCCCTCTGTAAACAATTCAGATAGATGTGAACAACTTCCAAATAGCAACATAAGTTTAATTCATTTGTCTCAAGTGACATAACATATGTCACTAGTGCCTGCTGCAGAAGCAAGGAAGTCTGCTACATTGTGTAGTATTATTCCTTACAGCCATGCAAACAATGTTGCTAGTACTGCAGCATTTTGAAAGAGGAATATATGTGGCAACTATGGCAAACCTTTCTGCAGGGTGTAAAAGTTTGTATTTTTTTTATAAGGGGGCTTGATAGGAAACTTGAAATTCTTGGAATGGAGTGGGTTACTGTACCTTTTTGAAATGAAAAATTCTTTTTGAGGTTAAAAGGCAAAGTTTTCTTCACCTTTTCATTTTTTTTATCTGTTATGAATGTAAAATGAGACTTGAATGAGAAAAGTGAAGTTGGTGATTCACTAAAATGCTGAGTTTACTTTCTGAAAAATTAAGTAATTTTTAATGTAAATCCTACCTCTTTAGTAGTCTATGTAGTATAGTTTTGTATTTGACAATGTAATTGTTTCAATGAAAAATCACAAAATCTGAATTAGAAGTGAGATTATATTTGTCTAGTGGAGACATTTTTGAATAAATTCAATGGGGGACACTCACCAATTGCATTTCTACCATAAAGAAATGTCACACAAACTCAGGTTCTGTAGCAAAGAAGAAATTCTAGCCTGCTATGAAACCAATGGTCAACCTAACCCACCTCTTTCTCTTTAAAGAGAAACTTTAAGCCAGACAGGTAGAGAGACCTTAGGCATTGGTGACCAACCTTCCCAGTTCCAAAATTTTTTTTTAAAAAGTTATGTATTTGTGTAGTATGCTCAACCACAAACCTGAACCTGTCCTCCAGCTCTGGAACCAGCACAGCTTCTTAAATCTGTACACAATTTCAGGGTCTGCCTATGTAGATAATAATATTATCTCTTTAGAAATATCATACCAAAAGGCTTAGAAGTAAGGTCAAATCATGGTATGTGGTATCTATCATGTATATAACTGACCATAATATTTTAATGTAAACAGCTTTTCAAAGAATTTAAAAATATTGAGATATAGGTGTGGAAAAGAGCCTGAGGACATGATAGTTCCACTTTTAAGAGTCAGACAAGGTATTGAAAAAGTAAACTCTCCTTTTAGCCATTTCTATACAGAGGGACCCCCAAAACTATAAGCAAGAGATGACAAAAACAACTAGAAAGAATATATACAGTCCTCCACACTGAACAGATGTTTTACCACTTACATGCTGCAATCCTGAAATTTTTAGAATTACTCAGACACTGCAGAAGCTGTGAGGCCTCACTGTTTATTGCTCCTAATGGATATAAAATCAAATAATGATTTGTTTGTCATTTAATTTTATGGGAAGTTTTACACTGTCTAGCCCAGAATAACTGTGTTGATCTTTCAAATGAGACATAAAACTTGAGGTTTTAACCATTTCTTTTCATTAATATCTGTTGACGATGTGAGGTTGTTTTCTCTTTTTGAGGTGTTGGGGTGGGGCTGGTGTTTTTTTTTGTTTGAGTGGGGTTTTTTTTTCGAGACTAGGCGTATTACCAGCCTGAATAAAGTACTGCTCTGGTAATTACATGTCTTATCTACATATCCTCCTGCAGCTTCAATGGAATACGGTTTGTTCCTCTCCTGATGCGTTGTGCAATGCTTGTTTCACTATTAAATGTTTTGCTTAAGTGTGCCCAAAAGTTTCTACTGCCAACATGTAGCCTAAATTTGCTTATTTGGCACTCTTTGTACTTTTTCTTTCTGACTCTTCAGTTTGGAGTGGGGCCAGAGCCATCCAAAGGATGGGTGTGGAGAGCACTGGCCTCCTACCCCTGTGTAAGCTGAGCCTTCTTTGAGCAAAGACTTAGGAATGAGCAATACTTTGACCTTTGTGAAAAAGGAACAAATTCAATTTCTCATATCATATGCTATCCAAAGGTTTCAGAAAGAGCCACAGGGGCAAATGAAAACTAAGGGCAAAAGCTGATGGAAGCACATAGGAAAATCCTCAGCTCGCTAATATTTCCTGTGCTGCACACTGGCTGCTTTTCAGTTTCCTTCTTTCCTAGTAAAAGTATGGGAAAGGTCTTTCAAAACAGCTTAAAGGACTGAAGTGCAAAATTTACATTCAGTTTATGTGAGAGTAAAGCACCTAAACCCACAAGTCCCTTGGAAACCCTAGCTATTGAACGTAATTACAGGGAGCAGAGCCAGAGGCACTATGTGGTCCCCTGGGAATTAAACCCTTGCCAAACCTTTTTATGTGTTAAACACTCAGATGCTGTGATGGCAGGAGCAATACAGAACCTTGAGCAGACAGATAATAAAGCATGATTAAATTACTGTCCTTTCTTTCCCAAAATAAATGGTGCTGACTTTACCAGTTTTGAAGGGTGCTCTTTGGCTCTGCTCTTGGGGCAATGGAAACTGATGATAAGACAAGCAATACGGCAAGTAAAAATCAGGTGACATTGCAGAGATTAGTGAGACTGCTGGAGGAGGTACCTTGGCATGCACAGAGAAGTCAGCCCTACCTAATCTGTGCATGATCTCATAAAGTTAAGGTACAGGCAAGGAGAGACAGCTTTGGGATTGTGACTAAGGACATTATGACTAAGAATGTGGCCAAGCCACTTCTGCTTTTTATTTGGGGTGAAATGGTCACCAGGAACAGCCTACCACTGCTATATGTCAGGCCTTAAACTTTTTATGAGTTAGGAAAAACTACCAATATGTGCAAACAGTGTTTATGATTGACTGGGGGGAGGTGTAACTGAACAGTTTTTTCTAAGTTGCTCTGTCTAGATGAATTTTAATGATACAAAGTTGATTAACAAACAAGAGTTGATTTCTCTACTGGCAGTTTCGGTTCACTCCATTGTAATTTGCAGGCGTGATCAGTTCATTGTGAACCTATAAATGTATACTTATAGGCCTGACCAAAGAGAGGGAAAGTAGTTTGGTCACATCTAGTCAGCTTTATCTTCAGAATTATATATTTTGCAATAGTATAAGTATCATTATTGGGGAATATAAGACATTTCTTTCTTAAAGCAAATGGCAGAAGAACAATTAGCTAGACAGTATTATTTCATTCGACTTGGCTGGCTTTTGATAAAATCATTAACCTCTATGTTAAAAGGGTAATAATGTAAGACAATATTCCTGGCAAATTAAGTGTTATTTATATTGGAGTGCAAAAATAAAAAAAAGTCAAAGCACAGCCATCATTCATCTTTTCTGCAAGTAAAAGCCAAATAAAACATGTTTTGTGTTAGTATAGTTTGGATAAGTTATGAGCAACTGTCTGCAAGTGAGTGATCCAGAGTTCTTTGAACTTTGTTCTAGGAATGAGAGTCATAAACTCCCAGACAGTGCGTGGGACTCTAAACCAATAACCACTGAATGGAAACAGGATTGAGTGAGAGTCTTTGTTGGAGACTGATGTGAAGAAATATTGCCAATTATTTGTCCAATAAGGCCCTGCGTGCTTTTTAGCAAAAGCAGGAACATGGAGGAGACTTGGTTAGGTGAGGACACCATGTCATTGGGTGTCTGCTGGGATTCTTGGTTAGTTCAACAGAGGCATTGAGAATTTAGAAGGGCCTCTGAGATCAGTTACAGTGATTTAAAAATCTGAAAGCAAAGAATCCCAGCAGCTAATTTAGTTTAGTGTATAAGAAACATGGTTTCTGGCAAGCTGAACAGAATCTCTAATGGATATGCAGGGAAGATAATTAGGTCTTTAATTTGTAAAGGAATATTAGAACCAAAACAAAGTTCTGGAAGATAAAGAGAATGCTAGTGTTGGATATTTTTGATAAAATTCCCTATATGTAAATTAAATAAAATAGGACAGTTATATAGTATATACTAAACACAGCATCCTGGCACAGGTACTCTTTCTGGCTCAATTAAGCAATTAACAATCTCAGAAATCAAAAGCAATATCCCAGCAGCAAGTGGTAGTGGCCAGCATGCATTCCCTTCTACTCCACTCTGTATTTACTCAAAGAGTTTCAGAGCTGGTATTAAAATCTGGCTCTCAATACTTTGACACTGTCAGTGGAGAGAAAGTCCTTGTTCTTATGCATGATCTGTTCAGAAAGTAAATCCCACTGTTCCTGACACTTTGGTTAATAACCTTAGTCCCTGAAGCAGAAAATATGTGAGCACAGACAGATTTACCTGTACTCACACAGGAGCCACTTTCAAATTTGTTAAGATGCAGATTGGAGATGAGTAGGGTGCTCAAAAGCTGGAAGCAGATTTCAACCTAAGCACATCACTCAAAGTGCTGTTTTGAACTTGGCCCTTGAGATAGTGAGAGTAAGCAGTCAGATAAACCTATTTTGCTCAGCCTCCTGGCTGAATTGATTTTCCCCAGAAAACATTCATGGAACAAACACTACTGGAGATATCAGTGTATATGCTTGGCTGAGCATTTTTTTTTTTTTAACTATTGGCTGCTTAAGAAAGGTTTGCATTTATTAACCCGCCACAGAAAATTTTTGATGCCTTGAGAGTATCTTTAGGGCTTTGCTGGCATGGCAAAGATGCTGGCATGGCAACCATCCATCCAACCCCCAAAAATTATCTACATCTAGAGCAGCAGAGATTTCTCAGAAGGTCAGTTCAGCAAGGTGGGTTCAGGTTTTGGTAGTCGTTCTCTACTGGATAGCTGAAAGTGTAGAGTTCTACAAAAACCACACTGATGTGGTTTTTGTATTATAAGAGAAAAGAAGTAATTCTGCAAGCAAGCAACAGTGTGGGCCACATCTAATCTCTGTAATAAATTAACAGCATTTTCTCAACATAACACAGAATTTATATGACCTTAATAAATCAAAATTATTTTCAATAATATATTTATAATAAATAAATCTATGGCAGCTGAGAAATTAAGTCAGCTACTTACGCTATGCACTAAATACTTGAGATTTATCTGGGTGTTTTTTTGGTGTCTGTAAAACTCACTGGCTGTGAATTTTATGGTATTTTCTGAAGCATGTGTTTTCTATCAATACAGGGGGATCAGATAACCACTGAAGATTAGCTATTAAAATTCAAACACATCAACTGCTGTATTTTAGGGACCATATATATAACCTCCCAATGCAGGGAAGTACCTGGAGCCAAGTTCAAGAAGGCTGTTCATGCCAAATATGGAATTTAGGTAGAATTGAAATATCTAGACAGAAAAGTGTAATCTTGAAAGTCTTTGTTTAAGCTTCTGTTTAACCCAAGGGGTGTTAATACTCCCTCAGAAGCTCATTATTTTCTTTTTCAATGTATCTGGTCTTGAATAATGCACTACCTAGAACTGCTGCAGTAACAGACTTTATCCACAGGTTAATTAGCATTTTGGTGTGTCATTCATTTCTGCATCTAACCATAGTCCATAAGCTAAGCTAAATCCTTAGAGGGGGCCTTAAGGCAGTAGTTAAGGCTGACCAGACCAGAGGCTGTAATTCTTTTTATTTGAATATGACCACTGGTATAATATTTTTTTTTCTCCTGTCTTAATGGTCACAGTAATCTTGCAAAAAGTAGCCAATCCATGCTCTGCTCTTTTCTCAGCCTCTCTAAGAGGCTAAAGGCCAGGAAGAGTCAAGGGTTTGTTGGTGACTCAAGACAGTCCCAGCAAACTTTAGTCTTTTGGGAAGCAGATATACTCCACTAATCCTAACGTAACAGAAACACAAGACAGAGAAGAATTCAGAATTGACTGGTAGATATAAAGAGCAAGAGGAGTCTTAATATTTTTCTACAGGTTGTGAATATTTACCTGATTTCTGTTCTCCAGAGGCATCACAGAGTACTTATGAATTCTAAGGAAGTGTGGATCAAGCCCGTAAATATTAAGCATGATAGCATCTAAATATTAAGGGCTTTAGTCTTTAATTCTTTCTCTCTCACAACCCTCAGGTTCAGGTATATGATCAAGGAATTCAGTGAGTGGCTCCTGATGTAACCCTGCAACTCAGCTGAGTGTTGTTGTGCAAGGGAACTGCAGAAGATGGTGCAATGTTCAAGTTCCACCAACTGCTCTATTCAGATCACAAAATGTGAGGCTTCCACTAGTTTACCTGTGGGGTCTACCATGAATTACTCCAAAATATTATAATTTTGCACAGGCATTCGTTCCAATTTTAAATAGTAAAGTCAACAATTAGAAATCACTTACACTGCTCTTTACATTTTCAAAGTGCTGAACAAATATTAATTCAGTTTCTTCATAAAACCGTAGGCTCCTTGTGATACTAATAGGCTGGCTGAGTCATACCTTCATATTCATAAGCCACAGGTTTTTTTCACAGTATATCTCAGAATTTATACAAATTGATTTTGCATCCATTTGTTTAAAAGAAATACAGCATTTCCAAAGCACAGGTTTATATTACTGTATTTACTGTATGAAATTAAATTTGCAATATAAAACTGACAAGATCTTTTTTATTTTTACATGAAGCTGGAACATCTTTGAAAAATAGTTTTTACATTTAATTTCTTTAAGTGCTGAAAATATATCTTTCTCAGCTGAAAATGTACCTTTCTCAGCATATTTTTGAGCAGACATGAAAAAACTTCAATTCCAAAACTTTCTGGAACGTTATGCAATAGACCCTATGCTAACTCCGCCCCCCCCCCCACACCCCCAAACCAAAACACACAACTTAGAACAACCAGAAACCTTGTCAGTGTCTTGTTGCAACCTTTCATTTCAATTGATAACCAGAAAAGCAAAAATATGCACTTTGAAGATGGCAAATTTCCTTGAACAAATGTCTTACAATATGTTTGTTTTTATCCTGAAATGTGTGAAAACACTAACTATGGCTCATAAATATGAAGATATGACTCAGACAATCCAGTAGTGTCACATGGAGCCTGGGGTTATACTAAGAAATGAGACTGACTTATTTAATCCTTTTCCAGTTCAAGGCCAACTTCAGTTCTTATATATTTAGTGTATACAAACATTTGCATGACCTGAAATCCTCAATAACTATGCCATTGTATAGAAGCAGGGTGGTCAGATTTTCAAGCTCTATTGTAATCTATCTATTATGCTCTTGAGACTAGAATCTAGCACTTTGGGAAAGACACTTTTAAAATAAAATGTCAGTTGTTTTATTGGATTAGAAGTAACACAACTGCTGGTTTTCAGAAAAAATAATGCAGAGCACCTACTCTAGCAGGGCTGAATAATTGCTCTATACTACATCAGGAAAGTTTTTATTCAAGGGCAGTTCAAAAGGATACAAAATTGGCAGAAAAAAATGTACACCTCACTTGCATCCTCTTACACATGGAATTGAAAGAGCCCACCCCACCCCAAAGGCTGTTAAATGTTTATTGCCATGGGTTGGGAGAAAGTCTGTGAATTCAATTCTGCACCCAAATCTATTTATTCTATTTATTGTATTTTATCTAATGGGTTTTTAAAATGAAATTTATAGACAGTACCCAAGATTATTTCTCATCCTTCTAGCATAGTACCTTAATCACAGGTATGAGATAATCAAGTTCCTTCTTATTTATATTTAATCTGATCTTATTTGTATTACATTTGTTGTTGCTAGGGGATCGTACCTCACCAGGACAGATAGACAGAGATCCCATTTGCCAATGGGATCATTGCGTTTCATCTGACTAAAACTGTCTCCTGGCTGTGGGAGTACTTCCAAGAAGACTTAGGTGAATATGTTAAATCTGCCTCATGATCCACCTGCCTCGGTGCTTTCCCCAGCATCTGTCTGTCTGGGTAATGACTCTTTCCTCTACTTAGGTTCAATTTGCTGAAAGTTTGAAGGGACAACCCTAACACCAGCCCTCAGACATTGCTCTTCCTCCTTCCTACCACTCTTTCTTTCCATAATAAGTCCAGAAGGAATGGGATGAATCACAACCTCATGATTCTTAACCTTTCGGTGTGTGGAAGCTTAATGGGATTCACAGCTCTCAAATGACAGCCCTAGGCTCCTAGAATGATGGATTAGTGAAGTATGCATCTAAAATAATCTGCTAAGAGTCAGATTGCTGAAAGGTCACGCTTTGTGCAGGAGGAAAAATATGTGCCCTAAATGTGGGTCCCTTAGTCTGGGTTGAGTGTTGCAGTTTCCCACTGCTCAGCCCTGAGCCTGGTTCTGCAGTTGGGTGCCTAATGGCTTTTTCTTTTTCAGAAGCTACCAGTGAGTCAACCAAAGCTTTGAAATACAGCAAAAGGAGTCCTATGTCCTTTTTTACTCAGTAAAAGTTAGCCAGCTAAATTATTCACAGATGATGAAAGAAACATGTCTTTCCCAAAGAAAGTGAAACCACAACTCCCATCTACCACTAGAAAATGCCCAACTTAAGGAAATCTGTGGATGGAGATATTCTCGGTCCTTTGCCCTTGAACTGTGCCAAATTGTACTAACTTAATTAAATATCTATTAAGAGAGATAAAAATTTAGACATAATCAAGTCTATAGCTTTCTGTCTAGGACGGTCACCTTACAGGGATGAATCTCCGTTCCCAACTGAATGCAATGTAAATTAGGGAAACTGTCCTTTGAAATAGAGCTTTGCAGTCCAATTTTCTTTATCATCAGTGAAGGCCTTCACTATTAGCCCAGAAACTGCTCTCTCTCCATGCCCGACCAAGTTAATGTTACATTTTTATTCCTACCCTAAAATAAAAGGTTCAGAAAGAAGTTCAAGGAGGTTACCTGCAAATTCCATTTGCCAAAGTGATTTTTCAAAAGCAGTTCATTGGTTTGGAAGTCTCAATTCCACTAGGTTTGCTAATTAGAAACTATTTCTCGAGTGGGTTGAATTGAGAGAGCATTACCATTCCCAGGAATAAAATAGAGTTGACAGTTTCTAGGAGTTCCAGAGGATGTGCCCTCGATGAAATGTTTACGATTAAGCCTCCAGAACATTATATGAAGAAGAGATGTGTCACAAGGCATGACACAGCTGGCAGGTGTAGGGACCCTGTAGGAGCTTGTAGCATACAATGGCAGCTCAAGTCCAGCCCAAGCTGAGGTGAATGCTGTGACTCACAGGGATCACATGAACAGGCCTGCCACAAACTCAGCTCCTGTGAGCACTTTGTGGAGTTTCTGCTTCCCCCTCCTCTGCTCCAAGGCTTTTCAAACAGCACCTTGGATGTGCTGCTGTTACCTGCAGAGGTGCTGAGCACCATGATAGAGGAAACATCCACAGAATATTTTAAAGACCATGGAACCTGCTAAGAAGAGACAACAACACAGAATGGCCTTCAATATATTAATCCCACAAACTTGTGAAACATTTGGCAATAGGTGGATGGCCATTAGTGAAACTGTCATGCTTTACATTTGTCAGGGTTGTCTTGCTGTTGTCTTGCTGTCCACCTGCTACAGCCATCTACTATCTGATTTGGAAGCTCTTTGAGCCAACATTTTTCTGCTTATTTCAGGTAACACAGTGACCCACCTCAGGCCCCAAGATGCTGCCCCAGGACTGACTCCATCAGACCAAATATTTCCAAACTAAGGATCAAAATCCCTACAGGGTTTTTAATCTACTATTGATACCTCTATCTGGAGCTGCTTGAAAACATTTGATCTACAAGAAAGTCAGAAACAGAAAAATGTTGATAATTACAGCATTAGATCATCTGCTCTGGAGATGTATTTTACTGACATTTTCTTTTTAATGCTCAGTATCACATCTTTCTTTCCTCTTCAATATTTTCTCTTTTAACAACAGAATGCCAGAAAAGCATTCTTTCAAAAGCTCTCGTCTTTCATTGGTTATCAAACAATGCTTGCATTAGAAGACATCTACTTTGGTCCCATTTCCAACTCCCTTTTCATGTACCCATCTTTAATATTCTTTGAAGCACAAAAAATCTTCCCCACTGAATTTGTCTTTTTAAAAAAATTTTGCTATAGAAGCCTTCTGTTAATGCCAATAAAAAAAACACTTAGATTTGAGGGACCAACTGCAGTATCTAGAAAACTGACTCTGAGAAGAATGTGCACTAGAAAAATGTCTTGAATTAATTTTTACTAACATATGTTAAAACTGCCAGTGCTGCAAAGAAAACTCTCTACCTCATCTCTTCTCATTTACAGCAAGAAAAAGGATAAAACTTTATTCTAATAAAGTGTGGTGTGTTTGCAGCTGCAAGTGGAGTAGAATAAGATACATTAAGTAAAATAAACATTAAAAATGCAAAGTAAGAGATGGGTACAAAAGCAGATTTTTATCATGACAATCCATTAGTGTTTTGCAGCCAGGCAGGCAAAAACAGTGACCTGGAACAGATCAAGAAGAATGATGCTTGACTTATGATTCCTTCTGCAAAGTGTGACCCATATACATAGTTTTTAATTAGAAATGTGTTTTCTTTGTGGGACGATGAGCTAATTTCTGTTCATTTTTATAATTCATTAAAGACCCGGGTAAAATTACAAGTAAAAGAGGAAATTATGAGCTGGCCTTTGGACCAGCTACAACCCCCACCCCCTGTGAAATAGAGAAATCTATCAACATGTAGCTGTGTGCTGACTAGTTGCATAAGCTACCATTATCCTCAGACAACCTTGACTAAATCTTGCCATCAATATTTAAAATAAATCTAGCACAAGCCATGTTTTTAAAATCCTAAGCTAGTCATCTAGAAGACTGATTTTTTTGTCCCATAAATGACCTCTGGAAGAAAAAACACATGCACAGCACTTTCTTCCACAAGTGGAAAGATGTTCACTACATACAGGACTGGCAAGCACTGCACAGGAAAATACATTTACTTAAAAGCACTTTAAGGGAACTTCTGAATGAATGCAGCAGTGCTGACTAGAGGGATGAGTCCATGGGGCCAGCTCCCTCTCCAATTTTAAAAAGAACTTGCCCCTGTTAATTCCTGTGTCTAACACTGGGTACATAAATAACTCTGCATATGTGTTTCTGTTGGTTGATCTGCCCAAATGCACTGTCACAGGCAGTAGGACTGAGCTCTGCAGGATGCCTTTGGTGGGGTATAACTCTACCGTGTAAAGGCAAACCTCAAAGCTGGCTCCACACTTTCCTACAAGGCCTTGTGTTGCATTGCTTAGATCAGGAGCCTGAGCACTACATCCAATGTGCAATACCACCAGCCTCTCCGTGGTGCCTGCTGTGATTGTGCTCTCACACACAGCCACACTGTGCATGAACACACGGTCACTGTGCTCAGAATGCTCATCACTGGGCAGGAAAGTAGCATGTACATCCAGAGCATTTGAAAACCCACCCAGCAACAGCAATCATTATTTGTACCTGTGAAGTTGGAAAGGACTCTCAGAATCACAGAAAGCTTAGGGTTGGAAGGCACCTCTGGAGATCACCCAGTCCAACACCCGTGCCAAAGCAGGGTCACCTAAAGCAGGTCACACAGGATTCTGCAATTGTGTTTGCATCAATAGTTAACATGCAAGCTTCCATTATTCAGTGTAAGTCTACTGCAGAAGTGGCTGTCATACAAACCATTTTGTCACTCAGATTATTTGAAAATTTTGACACTTAAATATTGGCTTGTAATTGTTCTGGTTTTGGGCTGAAGGGGCTCGTGCATTTTTTTTCCAAGAATGTGGATACCCAAAAAATCCATTTAAAGTTTCACCAATTTCTGTTCTAAAGTTCTAAAACTTTGAAACAGCAACTAGTAGTGTCTTACCAGCAGATGGCTGGTGCAGATAAGTATTATATAGATTGAAACAAGAAAATATTGATCTGGACTCATGCTAAAGCAACACCCAGCCACTGGTTAAAGAGAGGCAGCCAAGAGTGAAAAGTGATTGCTTCTTGAGTGAGATTGACTGCAGAAATATCCCTTAATCATGCCTAAGATGTGTAGGGTTTGGTTGACCTTGGCCCTTATGCACTGCTGTGGCTGTAAAAAAAAAGGTTCCTCTAATTATCCACAAAAATAAAAATACTACTCTTTAATCATAATTCCCTTGAAATACAACTTTGATTTCATGGTAGTGTTTACAGTTCTAGACTCACTAGTTGTGTCAGAAATCCAAGCTCTGGTGAGCAAACCCCCTAAGCTTCACTGGAAAAAGCTTTTGAACTCACTGCTTCTTGCTCAAAAGGATGAAAAACAAACCTTAAAGCTGCCAATATTTATGTTTTGGGGAAACCAATTGAAAAAGAGAAAGATTTTCTGAGCTCAGAACAAAAATAGCATTAAAAAAAGCTTATGTTGTTTTATCCCTTTGAAAATTCCCTTTTCATTTTAATTAAGCTCTCACAGGATTCATGGTGTTGGAGCATTTTCAAAGAAACAGAGAACTTGCTTGCCAGGTTTTTGTCTTTTTTTGCCCCTCTGCTAGCTTACACAGCTCTACTTGTTGCAAATATTTATTTGCTCTGAGAAAAGGAACTGAAACAGAGGAATTGCTGTTCAGGAAACCTAAATAATATTAATAACAACTTCTACATATTATAGAGAGAAAAGTCCATAAGATTTTTCTGTTGTAGGAACACAGATCCAAACTGGAAAAAAATTGCTTCAGTTTAAACTTTTTGTTACCTTACAGTTGTAAACCATGGTCAGAGAAGCTTGAATTTTTTCACTAGGAGCAGAAAGATATAGCTGTTGCAACAACACATTGATTTGCAGTAAATTCTATGTTGTTTTGGCCTCAATTCCACAAACATCAAGCTGGTCATTTCAGATATGTGTTTCCTGAGGGGCTGACAAAGACTTTATCTCTTTCCCAATACCTCTGGCAGCTACTGTTTTCCCAGCACAGGATCATGACTTTTTCTCTACATTTGGGAACTGGATACTGAGTGTGTCCAGAGAGGCTCGGTGTGGCTGCTCAGCAGCTGCAGAGCTGGGACTTCTCCTTGACTCCATGCAAGAGACCTGTGCTTGATGAGCCCTGAGCAGGCCTGCCAGGGCTGACATCTCCTCTGCCCACAGGTCACAGCATGAGCAGGTCCCACAGCATCACCAGGCATAAAAATACAGACATAAAAGGTCTGAGGTCTCTAAAAGACTGACTTTCATACCAACTTACAAGGCAGAAATTAAATACAAGAATAAACCAGAATGGTTTCTGTTGAAAAAGACTGTTCAGATCATTGAGTCCAACTGTTAACCTTGCACTGACAAATCCAGCACTAAACCATGTCCCTAAGTGCCACAAGTCTTTCACATACAGCTGGGGATGGTGACTCCACCACCTTCCTGGGAAGCCAGTTTCAGAGTTTTACAAACTTTCTGATGACAAAAGTTTTCCTAATATCCAATCTAAATCTTCTCTAGCATAACTTGAGGCCATTTTCTCTCATCCTGTCACTTGCTGTCTGGAAGAGACACGCTCCCACCTGGCTCCAACCTCCTTGCAGCGAGTTGCAGAGATCAGTAAGATTTCTTCTCAGCCTCCTTTTGTCCTGGCTGAACACCCTCAGCTCCCTCAGATGCTCCTCACAGGACCTGTGCTCCAGACCTTTCCCCAGCTCTGTTGCCCTTTGCTGGATGTGCTCCAGCACTCCAATCTCCTTCTTGTCATGAGGGACCCAAAACTGAACACAGGATTCAGGTGTGGACTCACCAGGGCCCAGTACAGGGGCACAATCACTGCCCTGGTCACACTGTATTTCTGAAACAAGCCAGGTTGCCACAGGCCTTCTTGGCCACCTGGGCACACACTGGCTCATGTTCAGTCAGTGTCAAACAGCACCTGCAGATCCTTTGCACTGAGCAGCTTCCCAGCCACTCTGCCCCAGCCTGTAGCACTAAGGAGGCTGTGTACCTTGAGAACAGATATCCTTGCTGCAAAAGATTGAGGGAAAGAAGGCATGAAGTACTTCAGACTTTTCTCCATCCTGTTTCCCCCTACATCCAATAAAGACTGGACATTCTCCATCAAAATTCAGTCCGTCAGGATGCTTCAGGTTAAGTATTACTTAAGATGTACAAATCTTATACAGCTTGAAAATTGATTTGTATGTCATCTGCTAAATGTATAAACTTCTGTCTTATTTCCTGTGACATTCTGCTGCATTTAACAGGAGTCATATTTGTATATGTAGGAGTAGAATTTGGTCTAATTAGATATTGGAAATGTGGTTGCACCTGACACTTACACAGGGCTCCAGTCATACTCAAATCTCAAAGCACTTTAAAAGGGAACAAAGTAGAACCATCACCTTCTGCTGAAGAGAGAAAATGACAGAGGAAAAGGATGATGACCCAAATCACCTGGACCTTCTGATTTCACTGCACTGGATGACAGGACCAGAGTAGCTTCATTCTTGAATTAGGGAAAATCAGTGTGGCATGACTCCTTTTATAAAAACCTAGCACAACAAAAAATGGTTGCTAGGTTTAGAAACAAGTTTTTCTAAATTATTTACTTCTAGTTTTGTCTTAGTAAAAAACTAGGTATGAAAGGTTTTCTATGACTAATACTTAATGTTTCCAAATAACATAGTATATTTTTGCTTGGCACTTTTTTTCACTCTTTACAAAGATCGCCCATGGAAACGAAGCAGTTTGATGTAACAGCAAATTCCAAATGCTTTATCTATCTCAATTTATAACACAGCTATAAGTCCTTTTCTGGAAAATCACTGGTGTTACAACAATGAAAGGACCTCGTCCTAAGGATGGCAATCAAGCACATTCTTGTGTCTCTTCTCTCCAAAAATGCATGCTCACATATGTATACATCCAAGGGTATTGTCAAAGGCTAGTGTTCATTTGAATGGTTATTAATGTTTACAATCTAGAAATAAACATTTTTGGCCAAAATTGGAAGAACTTCAGGCACTACTGAGTAATGCACTGTGTCCTGCAGCATACAAGTAATAACTGAAGAGTGTGAAACTCCAAACAGGCCTTTGCATTAAGATGAATAGAACAGCAGAACTTGCTGAAGGGTTTCTGTATGGGTGAGCACAACAGTATGCTTGAAATGTATCAAAAGCAACTGCTGTATATTTCACCCTTAAAAGTGAAGGCCCAATGTATTGCATGCGCTACCATAGAAATAAAAGTTTAAAAAAAGTTTAAAAAAGATGAAATGCCTCTGAATATTAAAACTAGGCTCAGAAAATGGAGCTATACATTTTGGCAACTGACTGATATGCCAGCAGGAAACAAACTGGAGAGAGAGGGCTGAAATTAGCTCCTGTCTCTGTTAATATCTTGTCTATAATGAGGTCCCAGATTTTTCCCTTTTTTTTTGTTGTATAGCAGTTAATCTGAACAAATATCAGTGCTCACAGAGCATTCATAAATGATTACAGCCCTTTGTCTGAGCATTTGCTGTTTGGGATTTGCTTGCTGAGCATGCTGGTTGGTCACCTAAGGACACATCTACGTTACACAATGCCATGTCATGGGAGAGATAGCCAAGATAGCCCAGGAAAAAGGACAGTACGTCTGCCTGGCATGGTGCCACTCTGTGTACTCATTCAGCTCCCAGGGGTAGAATAAATGAGTTAGCTCAATTCAGTTGGCACAGCTCTGTGCTGACCTGGCTGTCCTGGTCCCTGGACAGGAACTGGCTTGCATGGAGGTAGGTCAGACGAGATAGACTTTATCTTCCACATTTGGCTGACCTCAACTTTCCTTCTGCACTTTATTTCCAATAAACACATTATTTTCTCATTAATTTATTTTTTGTTCCATAATTAAACAATCAGGCCTAAAATTTACTTTCTCTGCACATATACATAAAAGCTTATTTCCTTAGTTGACTAGATGGAAAAAGTGAACAACAAGTGTAAAAAAGTTTATGTAAAATACAATAAAGGATTCACCCAACAATAAGTCTTATGCTTGGCAAAGCTTGCTTGTATCTTTTATTATTAAATATACTACCAGTAAACAATATAATTCTTCCAGTTAAAGAGTAATGAACAGCACTACATTGTCCTCAGCTGAATTTCTATCATGTTTCTTTCCAGGTTACAATGCTTTGATAATCTACTCACTCAGAACTCTCCAGAATTACTTTTTTTTTACGACATAAGTGAATCTGAGCAAGAAAAGGAGAGTGACTTTTTGGAATGATCTATAAATTATCCTGCTATGAAACTGTTCTGACTTCTTACTGCTCCTGATTGGAACTATTTCCATGAGTTTCCAACTATGTTGTCCATAGTTTGTCAGATGGCATTAGACTATATGATAGTTGTGAAAGAAGAAATAAAAGCAAACCTCATTTAAACTTACCATAATGATAGTTTGCTCAATGGTGCTATGTGTGAATCTTGGTGGACTTGAAGCATTTGGCAGACAGGGTGGCCTTTGTCATTGCCAGAAGGAATTCAGATGAGGTAGGAAGAGTTCAGGCCCTATGCCATAATACTGACGAGTTGGGTGTAAAGATGTCATCTCAAAACTACTGGGAGTTTTCTTTGTACCCTTCATCTCTGCTGCTTCTTCACAGGCCTTTTACAAATTAACCAAAACCCAACATAACCACTAGTCATCAAAAAAACCCCACTAAATGTTATGTAGAAAATAAATCTCAAAATATATTCTTTCTTGTCATATTCTGTGATTTTCAGCTTAGAAAATGAAGCATAGGGCAAAAATGTAAAAATAGAAGATACAGACATTGCAAGGAGAGGAAGATCACATAAAATTTGAATGGAACAAGAAAAAATTTTCACCAAGGAAACTTAGGAAGAAAACTCCTTCACAATCTCCCAAGAAAACCTGACAGAGAAGCATATTTAATGGCACACATCACAACAGCCTTTTGCCGCAGGCTAGAGAAAAGACAAATAAATGAGAGGAAGTTTTTCCTAGAAGGGAAGGATATTTGTCTCTTCTCTGCAACTGGATACTGGAAAGTTTCATTGAAGGGCTGTTGCTGGATAGACTAACAAGCAGAGGAAAGGGGCTGTTTAGGGGCAGAAGCCTAAAGTGAACATGCACAAACCAAGAAAGTGAAACACCAAAGATAGAGTATCCCATCCCTGCTCCTCTCCAGGAACAGTGGTGAGCATGGGATTAAACTGGAGGTTTCATGAAAATTTCTCCATGCAAGCAGTTTTTCTATTACTCCTGACTTTGCCTGGCAGACACATGGGCCCTACAGGAACAGCATATAAATTGGTGTACTAAATTACCTGGTATGAGCCTGTTTGCAGGTAGCTGCACTGGACAACGCTGAGCCTGAACAGATTAACCCTGTCAAAGGGCAGGGATTGTGTTTAGCCAGCCTAGAAGATGAGAAGGATCCATCTATTGCAATGTGGACAGAGGGTCTCTCCAAACTCCCTCAGGTTTGATGATTCTAAGACAAATTGATTGACTGCTTACAGTGAGGAAAACCTGAAAGTGTGTGTGTAGCCAGAATAAATGAATTTTTAAAAAGGAAATAAATTCTCCTACTTCCCTCAACCCTAATAATTAATACTTCTGCACCAAAATGAATGCAATATATATAGATTGAAAACATGGCATACACTAATGGACTAATACAAGCTGCTCTGTCTAATGATTTTGTACCAATGCAGCTGAAAAGTAGAAGGTGCCAGATTCACCCCTCGGTTAGCTCCATTACTTGCAGTTATGTTGAATTACATTGGCAGTGAATTTAGCCCTTTTACAAACACTTCAGCTGCACCATAGTCAACATTTTCTCATCATAGTTTCTTTTCTTCAGTAAGCCCTAAAACAAACAATAAAAAATTGTGTTATACAAAGAAAACACCTTTTCTCATTTCTGCTTGCTGGAAGAAATAGCAAGGCATCAGCTAGCAGTTCTCTTGGCTTCCATCTGCCAATTTCCCCCTTGTAACATCAGCCTTTTCTTTGTTCACTCCAAGATTTTTGATGTCTGAGCAAGTGTTTCAGGGTCCAAACTCCAATCTAACCAGACTTTCTCTGACTAGCATGGGAATCAGCATGTTTTTTTGTTTTCCTAAAAACAAGTCTGTAGGGGATTGCAGCAGCTTATTTTATACTGCCAGGTAAGAAGTGTCTGTACCATAACTTGGTTACACATTATTCTCCAAAAAAAAAAAAAAAAGAGAAAAAAGAAAATAAAGAACAACAAACAAACAACCATCCCAAAAGGACTGTCATTTCTCTTGCTTGCTGAGACTCCTGCAGCTTTGCTAGAAATGATTGAATGACAGCTCCTCTTTTGGTGTAGATTAACCTTCATTTTGATGGGCTTCAGTTCTTGCTAAGCACATCAGCTTACTTGAGACACTGACTGGAATACTGTCAAGCATAAATACCATTTCATCTATGGGAAGCCACACAGCATGTGAGGGTGAATAAAATGTTGTTGTTTTGCAGCTGGTGAGCAAGAATTTCAGGAAAATAATAAGACCACTATTAAATGTCAGTATGACTGCACTATATAATTCTGGATCACAAATAAAAAAACCCCACCACAGAGCAGATTCAGCACTTTGCCCATCGGAAACAGCAACAGTACACAACAGCTGAAAATGGTCTATTTTTGCATCCCCATCAATAGAAATCTGAGTAGCTGCTAACAATGTTCCATCCATGGATTTACAGCTGCAGTTATTAAGACAAAATTTCACCTATCACTATTATTTATACCTCTAAAAGGTCTGTCAGTGTAATATCTTGAAAATTAGATCTTTTCAGTTTACTCACAAGATGTACATATATTTCTACCCATTTTCCCAGACAAGAAACACATCTAATTCATTTATTGTGGTGAATTTGGCAGCAACCTCTGTATTTAAATTGCTCAGCAGTGCTGACTATAATGGGATTGTTGTAGCCTTTCCATTCCTCCACTATTTGTATCCAGTTTTCTGCTGAGATGAATACCTCTGGGCTACAGCTGCATCTTTTCCACATTCTGCAACATTTCCTTAATCTTGTTTTTTTTTTTGTTGTTGTTTAATATATTGACGTTGTAAAAGTAGTCATTTCCATTCTCTGTGTTGCTGACTTAGGACAACTGACTCAACAGCAGAAAACAACAGGCTAAATGTGTGAATATCCTGTAACTAACTTTCAAGGATACAGATACTTTAAAACTGTCTTTTGTTTTATGTCTAAGGCCAAAGCACATGACACAGAACATTTATCCCTTACAAGATATGCTTCTCATCACCACTTTGTAAGGATACTTGTTGCATATTCAGTTCTCCTGCCAATGTGTGTCCTCTGACAAAAGAGCCTTTTCATTCTAGATTGTAGAGAATCTTAGTCTCTTAGTCCAAAAGCCAAAATATGATTTTCTTTCTGTTCAAAGTTTTTCTGTATTTTTTGGCTGCTGAAAAAAAAGAAAAATAAAAAGAAGAGAGATGTTTCACTCTTTAAAAATCTCAGTTTCACCCAAGGTGTGACACATTCTCTTTAACATATCCTCTCTGGAAATATGTATTTTAGCCATAATCTCTGTTCAAATAAACATGATGGGATCTCACACACACACAGAAGCAAAATAAATATTTATTAACCAGATGTTGAAGCATAGCATTTTCCATCTCAGAAAGAGCTTAATAATCCCTGCTAATTTTTATCCTTGTGGAGCACTAAAAATCATTTGTATCCTCTTTCTGTCAGCGTGAGTGGAAGATCAAGATGTTGTATGATAGAAAGAGAGAAAGAAGAAAGCTTTTCCTGGGAAAAGAAATGAAATTTAATAAAATTAAATAAAAAGCTACAATTTCCAACACAGCCAAGTATATTTTTTCAGTATCTAAGACAACCTGTGCTTTGTTTACATCTTTCTCAATATTTACAGATATTTGACCATGGCAACATTGTCTTTATTATTCAGTAAAGCACCAGGTGCAGCACCCGTCTCAGGGACCTCATCCTGCACTGAAGTATTGCAGATCTATAAAAGGTAAAACCAGTCCTGGTAAGGGGTATAAAAAGGGTCTGGTAAATTACCCCAAGTTTCTGTTCTCTGAGTGGATGTCAGTCTGAGAGATGGTCTCATCAACCTAAGTAACAACTGTGCTCTTTAAATAATCAATGCCCAATTACAATGATGACACCCTCACTGCACAGCTTTACACTGATCTTTTGCACAAAACCCATGGATCAATGAACATGGAGAGAAAGAGGGGCTTAAAACAGACAAGCTGGTGAGAGCAAAGAAGGAAGAGGAAGATTCCAGGGTCTCTGAAGAACAAAATATCTGTTGAAAAACTAATACTTACTTCTCTGTCATAGACACGAAAAGAGATACAGGTACTGACGCTGCTGTGCCACACTTCTAAGACATTCTCTACATTATTATCCAGAGTTTTGGTCAGCCAGAAACAATGATTTAATACTGTAGTGGTGGAAAAGGGGTTTTTAAGACATGATCTGTCATATTTATATTTTGGTTTCAGGCAAAAAACGTCCTCAAAAGTGCCAAGTGGTTTCCATCAGGTCATGAAGAAATCTTACTGAATTTGGAAAAAGACTTGATAACCATGAATGCACTGGTGTTCTGGACCACTGGGAGAGGAGAACCTAGTTGATTCATGGGCTTGTCCTGGTTTAAGGAAAATTTCCAAGAAAACCTCCAAAGGGGTTCCTCAAGAAAGCAGATTCAAGCAGCCCCTCCCCCAGCTGGTTCGGGAAAAAGACTTCCTTGAAGAAAAGTGAAAAAACACACTTTATTTAACAGGCAAAGCATTCACCAGCACAAAAAATGTACAATATTAAACAACAAAACCTCTTGCCAATCTGAAGAGATGACAAACTCAGAAAGTCCCTTTGTGGGCTGTAGCTCAGCTCACTCAGTCTCCCATCAGTCCCTTTGGTGCGGGAAATGCTGCAGCCCAGTCCCAGCCTGGTGGCCACAGGTGAGAGCTGCCACTGCTCTCCTGGGGCTCGGTCCAGAGCAGGTTTAAACGGGTCCAACGAAAAACCACAGTCCACAGTCTCTGCCTCAGCTAGCCAGGTACTAACTAAAAGCAAAGGAGAGCTCTGTCCAGCTGTCTGTCCATCTGCAGACAGCACAGTCTAGGAGCAGGATGTGGGGGAGCAAGTGCAGTTTCTGAAAACAAGCTCCATGCTCCTTCTCTCCCCACCTTCACCCTCAGAACCAATCTTAAAGGTGCAAAACTTATTTCTGGGCTAAACTGGTGAATGTGGATACAAGCATGATAAAGTCACCCCAGGACAGGGCTTAATAATTTTGTGAAAAAGGTGATGCAAATCAGTCCTGCATGACAGCAGTTAGTGGGAAATTTTGTTTTGCACCACTCAATAGTCTTCACTAGGTTTTCCGAATAGTTATGTTCGTAAATGCTGTGTTAAAAGCTTCTTGCACTTAGTATTATTATACTAATTCTGTGGACCTTTAGGAAAATGATGTTAGACTTCTAAAATAACATGGGAAACCTAAAGTCACATATAAAGACGTTACATACAAACCTGGGATAAGTAACCAAGATGTGAAAGATACAGTTCTTCCCAGGCAGCTGATTGTTTTGAGGTTGTCTGTGGAAATCACAGGTAGGTCTTTGTTTTGCAAGCAGCTGTAGCAGCTGAAGATGGCACCATCCTAGCAGGCTGCATTTGCTGCACTGTTCTTGTCCACACAGGTTTGCCAGCTGAAGGGGTCTGTTAACCACATCTCATGTGGCAAAGTTCAGGCAGCAGGTGAAGGTGAGTGAGGTGCTTTACCTGTGGTAGGGCACAGAGCATCTGAAGTGTCCCCAGAGCTGTGGGGCAGTGCCTTCTGACTGGAGATGCAGGGACAGTAACACTTCCAGTCAGCAGAGTGAGACTTGGGAAACTTAATCTGCCTACGGCCTTGGAAAACCATTTGAATGCACAGACAGAGGGTGGCTTTCTGTGTGCCCTGCAGAAAACAGCTCCTAAAAATACCGTGACTTGTATGAACATTCACAACCTATGCTTCCTTTCCTAGAGGCTATGAATTTAAACCAAAAATGCCTCTGGTATTGCATTAGATACTCAGCTATTGCAAAACCCCTGCTTGGTTGCTCTATGCATCACCAGATGTTTTTTCTGCAGCACCATGGTAAGGACTTGCCTTCCAAACAGTGTTAAGAACTATATTCTGTTGGTTTTGAGCAGCACAACTGGCTGTGGTACAGTTGCTAAAACTAAGATAGGGCATGCCTAGACTTGCTTAAACACATTTTAGCAAGCCTGGACCTATGCTCTTGTAACAGATATCCTTTTTGTCCTGTTAGTTTGTAAAACTTCTGTGGTGGGTTCAAAGACTTTTGCTGCTTACCTTTCACTGACATAGTGTTTCTTTATCCCAACGGACTGGTTTAAAGGTGTTGTACAATGCAGTCAGAAAGAATAATTTTTTTTTTTAACAGAGTTTCATTTTCAATATTAAAAAAACTGTAAAAATTTTACATCTTATACTGAGTTAGAAAACTTTCTGTAGGTTTCAGATTTTAAAAGAGAAGACAGAACAAAACAGATTGAAGTGATCTTCAATCAGCCCAATGTGTGTTTAAAGACTTTTCTGATGTACCAAAAATGCATTTGTTGCTATATTTAGTTAAGATATATCTTAGAGCATTTGTGCAAAACTTTCCTAGACTTTAGGTGTGAAAAGAGCTTAGATAATATTCTACCCCAAACTCAGTACACTAAAATCACTAACAAGTAAGCTTTTATGTGCAGAACCTCATCTAGCATTCTAAGAAATGTATTTGAAATCAGCCCAGTGTATTTAGTAGTACTTCAACATTTCTGTGCCTTGTAATATTTATTCACACTTCCCAATACTTCCTGGACAGCAGAACTGCAGTTGGTTGGCATTCCTAGAGCTTGGCAGTTGTGTCTCTCCTGGTCTGCAGAGGAACATTTGTTTTTCTTTTGTGTGGATCATCCTGCCTCACATGCATTTGATATTTACAAAGCACAGGGGTAGGAAGTTTGGCTTTTATGCATTCAGTTGAAGCTGTTCTTTGTAGATTGTTCTATTTCAGCATACTGGAGGTGGGAGTGCCTGTGCCTCTGATATTTTCCTCTGCAGGAGAAACCCTAATTACCTAATGGGTGGCTGGGTCCCAGGCAGGTGGGGTGTCCACTGTTCTCTATGCTCCACTACTGGCTGGTCAAAACCCCTCCTATCAGAAGGACAGCAAAAAAGTAATGGCCCTGATAAATCCTGCTAGATACCACAAAAGAGGTTTTATTTTTTAAAAGCCTGTTTTGCTTTTAGTTTTTTTTTTTTAGATTAAT
Source organism: Chloebia gouldiae (assembly GCA_003676055.1). Classification (NCBI taxonomy): domain Eukaryota; kingdom Metazoa; phylum Chordata; class Aves; order Passeriformes; family Passeridae; genus Chloebia; species Chloebia gouldiae. The sequence continues at coordinate 33,821,974 of QUSF01000005.1, read as the reverse complement.
TTGCCTCTTTTATTTAGCTCTTTATCTGGTATTGTGATGAAAGTAAGTCACTGAGAGCTTTTCCCTAAGAAACCAAGAGCTTTTTGTGAGTTGGTCACTACTTAAATCATCAGGAGTCAGATGCCACAGGTACTTTAGTGCCTTGATCTAGAGCTGTAAAATAGGCATATTCTCATCTCTCAATGAAGCTGTGTTCTCAGGGACCCAGAAGTCTTCAACAAAGAAGTTCTTTCTTTTGATATTCTATTGTTGATTTTTTTCAAAGCCTCAACTGCTAGTTGTCCTGAAGGGAATACCTCAATTCTTAAGCCCTAAATGTCTCAGTTCTGCCACAGAAAAGCTATCTAACTGGCTCATTGGTATCATCTTCAGAAGCTTCTGGTGAGAACTTAAGATTGACAGGTTCACTTGCTGATCAGGGTTGTGATCTCCACCATTTTTCTAAGGATTTTTAAAAGCCAAATACCCACTGTGCTTAGCTTTTTTTCCCCTTAGCCTGGCTATATATGCTCTGATCTGTGGATATGATACTCATGCACAAATGATTAAGTCCCTTCTGAATTTCATCACTTTTAGAAGCAGCATCCATCAAAGTCATCTACAATTAATTGCATTTCACACACTAAATGCAAACAATTTTCTTCCATAAAAGACCTCCATGAACTGAAAAAAAATCCGATTTAAAAATGGTTCCTAAAGCCAAAATTACTAGTGTTTGAAATGTCTGATACCACATTTCTAGGCAGAAAGAATGCCAGGTTGATATTTTCTAACTTTGTTTTCTCTGTAGACAAAAGTTTCACATAGTTACTTAACCTTCCGAAGTGCCTGAGAAAGGAATATATTTTGGGTAAATCTTATAATTTCTATTAGCAATCTTCTGTTCCTGATGTGGGCTGGCTGTTGGATGATTTTGTCTCTACACGGATTCTATGGAGGGTCTAAGCAACAGACTGAAGCTTTCAGATTTTCAAAGGTAAAAATTTAACTAGCCTCTTTAGACAAAGGAGTGCCTTCAGTTGTCATGCAGGCCATTCAGCTTTCCTGTTTTTGCTCACCCTGTTGCCATGGTTGTTCTGTTTGGACAGAATATAGATAATCAGGTCCTTTCCATAAGGAGAGATTCACAGATATGAAAGCAATGTAAGGGTTCAGACACTATTCCTGTAACAGCTCTAACAGATTACACATCTGGACATATATGGATAACACAAAAGCAGTTGTGAGAAAAATCCTTCCAAAAACTTTTTGCATTTACTTCCCAAATATATTAAACCATTTGCAAGAAGTCTTGGAATGCAGCTAAAAAAAAAAATCCATATTTAAATAAGTCATAGAAATAATCTTTAAGGGAAATATCAAGTATTTTTGATTCTCATGTAAATTTTACCACTAAGGAATGCAGAAACAATTTGGCAGAAATTTTTAAGACAATGCCATTATAACATAATAACTTATTTCTTATAGAAAGAAACTATGCATCAGCTTGTTCACTAAACAAGAAGCCTTGACCTTTCCTGCCTTCATTGAGGATCTACCTTGATGCTGTTGGCCAGCAGCTTACTGGCTATATGAACAAAACTCGAGTTCTTGCAGACTGTTGCTCAGTTTTATAACGACATTTGTTTCCAAAGATTATAGTCACATTTCCTTTTCCAGAAGTTTACAGTAACCTTCTCCCACCAGTTGTATCTTAGGTGTGTGAGATGGAAGGCTCTGTAAAAAGCTGCCTTCATATCTTCTAATAACTCTAGAAGTTACACAGAGGGTCGGGAGGAGGTCAGGGTTCTCAGAGAAGATTACAAGGTGTCCAGGATAGTTTAGTTTTAGCTCCAGACATGTTCAGACATGTAAAATCACAGCAAGTTTTGTTTGCTGGCCTTGAGTTTGATACATAGAGGGATTACCTTTCTCCAAACAGATCTTCATGATAATTGACAGATCAGGTCATACTCCAGCCTTCCAGTCATGCTTACATAGATTTAATATTTTTAGTAAAGCTTCCCTTTCTTGGGTAGCTCTTAAAGATAATATAAAACTAATAGCAGGAACTCTAACTGCATGAGTACTCTTTGATACAACTGATAATGCATCCAGGCTAGAATAAAACTGGTGGTCAAATTCTTCAAGTCTGACTTTATAGGTGAAAGTAGAGGACCCCTTGATATTACAGCAGCAAACATTAGCAAATGCACAGAAAGTGTTTACAGCATGTAAATAGCAGCCTCCAAATAGCCTGGGTAGAATCTCTCTTTTTCTGCTTGAGGTGATTGTCTGGTGAGAGAAATTTCCTGGTTGAAGGGATAAAAAAATTAAGCCTGAGGCCAGCATGGAAAGCTTCTATGTCCAAAGAAAACCTTCAGCTTGTTTTCTAACTCCCACTGTCACAGCCACTTCTTTCACTGCTTTTAGTAGAGGATGTAGGCTTCTTTCAACATTTTTGCATCCTGTTGGTTGTGATGAGCCAGCTCTTTTTGGAGATCAAATATGTTATTTTGAATAACTTAACACCTCCCTAGAAAACCTGTCTTCTCTCCTTATATCACAGAGTTAATAGCAGGCATGCTATTATATATATGTCATAGTCTTCTTCAGGCATGCTCCCAATATAATTTTGGCTTTTCAAAGTTTTAAAAATGTAGAAAGCAGCTTTTGGGCCTCTAAAAATGCATAATTTTCAATATGTTCCTGAACTTAATGGAATTTAATTCATCTAAAAAAAAAATCTCAATTTTATTAGTTTACCTTCAGAAGCTCTGGAGTTTTGCATCCATGCCTTTGTGATAAAGTATCCACCATAGCCACTGGCATGGTGAAGCCTCACACTCAAACAAGCTTTGTTATTGACATCTTCACAAACTTTGAAACACATTCTTCATCCTAACTTTTCATGAAGCCTTTACCTGCATGCTGGAGTTAAGTAAGCTCATGCTAGCTTCCTACATATGCTTGACATCTGGGTAAGGAATACACTTTCTAGTGATTTTTGGATGCCTTCTGCTTCTGTACTTGAAGTTCATCTTTCTGCAGTGGCATATAAATGTGTAAAGACTCACATTCTTCTGCTACTCTTATTTTGTGCTGCTTCTGTTTTATTAACCTAAGAACATTGCAAGAAATGATCAAATGGTTATGTCTCAGAACATTACATTTTCCTGTGGTTTTTGACAGAGCTTTTTGGCCCTGCTTGAAAATTCAGGTTCTCTCATAATGATCCTATTTAACATTTTTTACCAATTTATATCTGGTTTTGCCTCAAAATCAGTAATCGTCACATTTATTTATATATATTTATATTATTTACAATATATTTATTAAATGTCATAATTAATATTTACATGTTTTATATTGTTTTTTAATAACAGCTGACCACTATAGAGTCATCAAAAAAGTTAGAGTACAATAATTCTGTAATGGAAAAAAATGAGGCAAAAAGTAGCATTAGGGTATTATGTCTTGAAACTACAATGACTTCTTAGGTGAAATCACAGCTTCTTTATTCTGTGGGAATGTATTACCAGTTCACCTCAGAGAAGGTAAAGGGATATTATGTGGGTGTGTGTGCAAAAAAAATAAAGACTATATGTATTAACTTTTAAACTTCAAGCCAGCATATTTTATAGAAATGTTTGGAGACATTGCCTCTCTACAATCAAAGCAGAATTGTACATAATATTTTTGTTTCAAAAATTTATTTATTACTTTCACAGTTATATTTTAAACTTGATGTGTTAAGTTTCTTCTTAAGGTTGTTTATTCCCTGATAAAGTGAGCACAATGCAATAGACATGTAGCATCACCAGAATAAAAGATGGGTCAACAGAGAAAAAATTATTTTATCCATATAGGGAGTGGAAAATCAAAGCTGACAGTTTCATATTGCCATAGCAGTAGCCACTCTTTCAGAAGGCTTTTTGATTAAAAAAATCTCAAGAAATAACTAAGAAAACCCCTAAGCAAAAGAGCAAAAATCCAGACAAAGGTCTTATCTATTTGCCTTTCATTCCTCATAATCCAGCCATTGTCTGCAGCTTTCTTCCAAATACCTGTACTCTTAATGAGTAATAAGCTGCACAAATTCCAACTTCACTCCAATTTAGGAACCAAAGCAAGCAAGGTGAACCTTGTCCAGTATCTTGAAGTCAGATAGGAGGTCAGATCTCTGTTAATATTACATGCTACTTCAAAGACAATAAGATATTTTACTATGATAAAATTGTGATAGCTGAATCACTGTCCTTCTGTTTACATGTGTGCATGCATGGATGTAATTGACCAATTTTCATGATAATTTTTACAATATACTTCTGCACTGCCTATATTTTTGCTTAAATCTTTCATCCTTATAGAACAGATTTTTTGAACAAGCTACATCCTGCAGGCTGGGAAGTACCACTACTCCCTTGGTTTCTACTTGTTATACTTTCACGTGGACATTTAACATTGGCTATGCTCAGTGACCTGTGTTCTGATCTGGAATATCTCTTGTGCTTTTGTGTTCACTATCTCCTTTTCCTAATTCAAAAGACAGGTACTACATTTGCTCTTTTGCTGTCTGCAGGTGCCTCACCTGTTTTATGAAGTCTCAGAAATAGCCAGTACTGCCTTTAAGGTTTCTTTAGTCATGCTCACATAATATTTAATCAAATCTAGCCAATTGGAGAGCATCCTTTTTAGCTATGCACTATGCATTTCCCTTTATATATTCCAGCCTGAGATGGAATCCTTTTAGCTGCCAGTATTAATTGTGCTAGTCCTGTACTTGCAGTTGACCTTTTTAGTGAGAAATGAGTAATAAAGCCACTAAACACTTCAGGCTTTTCGGTGTCCTTCAGTGTCCCTCCCTGCTGAGCAACAGAGAATATACCTCCCTGGTCTTACCTATTCACTGCTGATAGGATGTTTTCCTGTGATTTCTGTGTTTCTTTCTCCTCACATCTCCCTTTCTGCCATGTACACTGATACTTGTTCTCATGGGCTAGTATACTATATTTCTGAATCTCCTGAAGTCAGTCTTCCTCAAGTGCCAGAAGATTTTGTTTGCTGCTCTCTTCCCTATGAATCACAGGCTCTTCAGTTTTATGGTAGTTCACTCTAAGTTGTTCCTCTGTCATGTTCTTAATCAGTTCTGCCTTATTACTTAAGGCTGCTCTCCTGGTCTTTAATACATAAAAAAAGAAATGTTCACAATGCACTCAAAGCACCTGTTGGTCACTTCTTGTCCTCCTTTCTCATTAAATGACAGGGCAACTGAGTTGCCCTTGTATCAGTACATGCTTCAGATGATTTAGTTTGTTGCTTACAGAAAGGCTGGGATGGCTGATCTTTCTGGCTACGATGTTTACTTCCACTATTAAATCACTTCTGAATTCTTCTATTTTCTAAAATATTTATTGAATGGTAACCTCCAAGATGTCATTAACATCATTGTGTCCCAGCTGAATGTTAACTCCATCTTTTTTTGCACGCCTAAGTAGGCTTTCATCTTAACATGTTGAGTGAGATTTGATTCAGATTTAATCTGAATTTGAGTGAGATTTAATTCAGAAGAGCTAAACTGTTGTCTGACTCCAGACATCTCAGGCCATTGTGTCTGATGTCCATGGCTGTTATCTTTTTGTAATACAAAAACTGTTGGCAACATCAAGAGCACAGGGTTATGGAACAGATACTTTTCTCACAGCAACCATCTACACTTTAGGTAGTTCATTCCAGTCGCATTTATTTCAGTTGGGAAGGTTTTCTTTAAGAGCTCTGGTGGGGTTAATTATGTTGGTTTGCCTAGAATAACATTTCAGAATGAATCACAGTGAAGGCTGACAAATGTTTGCTTGAAAACTATGAAGTTTCTGTGTGTTTTTTTGTCAGTTAGTGGCTGTATTTGAGCATTATTCCTAAGATGGAAACCTGGTCAGCATTTCACAGTTTGAAATACAGACTTCTCTGCACCGGGGTTCAGCTTAACTGCTTTCCTGCTTTCTTTGTTCTAGTTATAATTGTTCTGTGGAAGACTTCGTTACTGAAAGCAATTTCATGTCATACAGTGTAAACTGAAAAATTGTTCTTGCTTAATGAAGTTTTTGCTTCAGTTGCTATGGTTCCCATCACTGCTAATTCATTACCAGAGAACAGAAAAACAGACAAATTAGAATATTGTTGTCCTGGCATAGGTAACAAGAATCTAATGAGAATATGAGACTGACAAAGAAGAAGAATAAATAAAGAGCCATCATTCTTGGTCTGTTACTTAAATATTTCAGAATAACAAGGTATCAAAATTCTTATAAGAGAAATATAAAGGAATAGTCTAAGTAATTACTCAGGTATACTGTAAGAAAATGATATCTATTAATTTATTGATTAATATGCTTAATCTTACTGAATAAATAATGTCTGAGAAAAGCAATCCTTTCTTTTTCCTCCAGAATTTGCAGACTTTTATGTTTTTCTCTGGGCCCCCACACTATGTATTAATAACAAACAGAAGATAATAAAGTATATAGTGTTTTCCTACAAAGCTTTGTATATACAAGACTGACCTTAAGGCATGAATATGATAAAAGAATATAAATCAAATTAGAAAGGAGTCTTGTTGGTGAAATATTAATTAGTCATGAAGGTGATACTCCATCTGTGCTTTCAATGTACTTGTTCTCTGCAGTGCCTAGAAGCTGTAGCTGAGCCTGGTCAACATTGTGTGATGTATTCACACAACACAAATTATGTGATAGTTAACCCTAAAAGATTTTATTTACAGTTTAAAAGCAAAAGAGGAAAAAGTAAAAAAAACAAAACAAAACAAAACCAAAAAACATGAGCAATGAGATTAACTCAATATTATGTGGCTGCTGAGTGGTGGCAGATTGTAAAGAGTTCTGCCTCTGTGCATTGGGAAATATTTGAAATGTGAAAGTTGAAACAAAGCTCATTCCCACTGGCTTTTTTTTTAAAGTGAAAGCTTTCTCTTAAAAGTGTTTTTTTTTTCCTTGAGTATTTTGAATAAGTCAGAAGTATAAATTAATAGCCTTAAAAGAGCAACTGGTGTATGTTTTTGTCCCCAACCCATGAACTCATATTTGATTCTTCCTATAAGCCTTCCCTCAGTTTTTATGAAAATACCATTTAAAACCTCTGCCCATAGATGCTTTTTCTCCTCACTCAGTTGATCCTGGGGTACAGAAAGACTTCATTCTCCTGTAGCCTCTATACTTTTTCTCCACTGATGAGATATGCATGTACTCTGAGATAGTCATTTCTGATTCTAATCAGGCTCTGCCTGTAGCCTGCTCATATTGCTGCTTGTTAGTCTTCATCTAGGCTGTGTGGCTCTCATGGGAACCCAAGCAAATCTCTTCAATCAGAGATGGTACAGACCAGAAAACTGTTCTTTAGTGCCTGGTAAACATCATTGGCTCAGAAACTCTCTGTAAATAAGCAACCATCTGTCTTAAGAAATATTTTTACTGTATTGGGGTGACATGAAGAAACCTGTGCCATTTCATTAATCCTTTGTGATATATGAAATTGTATTTATCAGGTATATATATATATAACTTATAAAGAAAATTGTTACCACAATGATGGTCCTGTGCAAGAAGGAGATGAGAAATAATAATCCTTGACATGGAGGCATGGAGGTATAAGAACCTGGCTGGGAGAGCTGTGGAAGTCAGCTGTGGCCTCAAAACCTCATCAAAAGACATTTGTTTGCCTTATCAGGGACAGAGAGCAATCATTCATTTTATACTTTCTTCCCAATTTCCAGTATTTTATAGACTATCTAATTTTTTTACAGGATGAGGAATCCATGTCTATTTGAATCTTGCAAGAAAAAATAATGTCAAACTCTTTTAACTGGCTGAGGGATAAGGAAGAAACCATACAAGCCATGTATCTTACAAAGCCTTTTGATACAGCTTCACATAAAACTTTCATAAGCAAGTCAAGAAAACTAAGTGAAACTGCTACAGGGTGGATACAAAGCTGTTTTTAATTTAATGTCAGAATAGAAGGATGTCTAAGTAGATTTCAGCCAATTTGTCCTGAGCCTAGCCAATATTTTCACTTATGTCTTGGATGAAGGAATAGAATATGAGTTTATTAGATCTGCAGGTGATCCAGAATCATCCAGGCTGTAATGAGATTGAAGAACAGGATTAAAGTGCAAGATGATCTTGATAAATTGAAGAAATGTTCTAAAAAAAATGGGACTCAATTCAATAAGGACAAGTACAAAGTTATATCTTTTATGAAGGATTATGAACTGAACAAATACATAATGAGGAACAACCTGCCAGGAAGTAGTTTGGGAGACGAGGACCTGGCAAGAACAGTGAGTCACAAATCCAAGCCACCATATTACTGTTGAAAAGCAATATTATTGGGGTGCATAAGGTACTCAGGGGAACATCATATAGAAATGAATCTTTCTGTGCTAGTCAGCATTGATAAAATTGTCTTTCTTATGGTCCCAGAAAGACAGAGAAAGAGAAGAAGAAAGCAGGGAGCTGGAGTATAAGTATGACCAATGAAGAAGGGTTTTGAGAAATAGAATTTTTAAGTCTCAAGGAAACTAGAGAGAAGTGCAGTAGTGTTTAAATATATAAAATAACCCTGCAAGGAGACAATAATCCTTTCCTTGTTACTTGTGAATGGGCTACTGCATTTCAGAGAGAAATGAACTCTGAAAGAACCTCTGAAGCAAAAAGTTAAGGTTAAATGTTCACAGATTATTCTGAGTTGGAAGGGATCCACAAGGATCATCAAGTCCAACTCTTATGTGAATGGCCCAGACAGGGAGTGAACTCACAACCTTGGTGTTAGCCCATGCTCTGACCAACTGACTCAGAGTCAATGTTAGGTAAGGCTTTATGACATAAAGGTACTTAACAACTGCAATAACTTGAGAACCTAAAATCAATATCACTTGAGCTTTTTTCACAAAGAAGTTTAAGAAATGTATTTGTTAGAGGTCTGTCAGGATACTTTAGATATTCTTTATCCTTTTTTCTGATGGATGGATTCTGATGGCTACCTGTTGTACTTCTCATCCTTGTTTCCTTGCTGATCTATACACACAAGTAAAAACCTGCAAGGTAGTAAGGAATGCAGTACAGAGTAATGATACGAGCTGGCAAGGTGTTGGCCACATTTTTCTGCCTAGATAGGGTATATTAATTTGCACTTCTGAAGACTCAGATCAAACAATATTCCATGTGGAGTTGAAAATGGATATAAACTATGCCAATCTACCCAGTAAATAAACAGGCACCTCTGTAGATTTTCTCTCCAATATCTCACACATTAAATGGATTTGATTAATAACAAATACTATAATTTATGTGAGCAATGAGCTACAGCACACATAACAATACCTCTTGCTGAACATCTACTTAGTACCATAGAGTTGCTGTCCAGTTCCAAGAAGAAAGACGTACTCCTGGACCTCCAACTGAATTTGGATAAGACCCTGCACTGATGTGGCCAAAACAACAACTTCAGTTTGATCATCCCTAAACTAAGCAGGTCTCAGGAACACAATTACATTTAATACATTCAATGGAAGAATGTTAAACACAAGATTACTAGGGTTTTGAGGAGTATGCATGGACTCAACCAAGAAACTGTCAGCAGTCCTTTTTGCTTTCTCCAAGAGACATGCTTGCTCTGACAGTGCACCCCTCAATTAATCCACACACTGCAGGGGGATACAGCAGTGTGGGACTTTCTTTCCTTTGAGTCAAATCACCATCACATGACCTCAAATCTTGCACATTTTCTTTCTTCTGAATTTCCTTGGGATAGTTGCTTGTGTTGACAGAACTGCTGCCTTCTAAGACCAGTGGGATCAGTAGGACAGGGAGCCATCAGTGTGTCCCATGATATAGAGTCACAAAGTGTGGTCCTGCTGATCCCAAAACAGCAGCTTTCTCAGTTGAGCTGAAAGAAAAGTATACCTATAACCTTATTAACATATTTAAAGGCTCTGAGAAAGCATTCCAATTACAAGTACACTTTGTTTTAAACAAAAGCTACAGTTATTTTCATCAATCAAATCAACATACACAGTATGCAGTCAATACTTGCACAAAGTACTACCTGCCTACAAACAAATCATATCTCTACTCTGCCACAAAAGAATGTACTTAAATCTAATGAATGAAGAAACCAAGTAAGTAAGAACAGGACTTCTGTAAAAGAGAAGTGAAAATTATGCTAGCCAAGAATTCTGTCACATCAGTACAAGACCATACATTTGAAAGAATTTATACATTAGTTGTAAAAAGTTGGAGAAAGAATTATTAGAATTAAACCAAAACTTTGAGACTTTGGACAGTTGTTTTCTAAAGCATGCAAGAAGTCTTGTGCTCTGAGATAATGAGGACTAAGTTGCAGTAATCTTGTAGGGTCTGATGTTTTGCTTCCTAAATTTTACAAAAAAAATATTAGGATTTCAATGTTGTAAACATGTACCCCAGCTCCCTGCCTAATGTAGTCCATAGGATCTTCCTGAATTAACTTCTCATTCAGACCAACTAGCTACAGATAAAATGAGGGATGTGTCTTGGTAAAAATAATCCAATTATTCTGACACCATCACACCACTCACTCCCACTGAACTACCAGACTTTATATCTGGTAAATTGTTCCAATTATCTGTTCATGCTTAAATTTTGAATCTTTATTCTAGTCTGAATAAGTCTATCTGACATCCAGGGAGCTTTTATGATGATTTGTCTGATACATTGATTGGCACTATATTTTCAGAGTTTTCTTTCTTTCAGAGGTTCTTGCAGGCTATGATGAAATCAAGCTGAGCCAGCTCATATTTTCCATATAGCAAATTGGTCCATTAAGATAGCAAATACAGAGGGTTTGTTCTGTTTACACAGAACAAAGGCAAAAAAGTCAGTCACTTGGCTCTTAGTATGCCTCAGCTTTCAAATTTATAATTATTGCATTTTTATCTTGCCTTTTTGTATTACAGAATGTTCATCTTTAAAATGAAAAAATTCCAAGGACACAATAGCAATGCCAAAGTTGACAATTTATCACACCTAACTGAAACTGACCCCTGCACCATAGTGTGCATTTTTGTCACACAATATTATAGAAACAATCTTAAAGATCCTCTTGTGTAGTTCCATAGTGTGATCTAGTGATCTGTGTCAGACACTAGTACTCCACTTAATGGTTTTTGAGATTTGTTCTACAGGTATTCATGATCATTACTCTATCAGGAAGTTATGGAGAAGTCATAATAATTTTTCTTCCCCTTTTCCACAACACTCTTACCACATTAAACAGAACTTGCAGTTTTAAAATTCCAGTCAAATCTTGCTGGTTTAGTACCAGTGAGTAAACCATGGTCCAAAATGAGCAATTAAAATTCTTCCTGATTATTACACAGAATCCTGATATTTATGCAGAGATATATTGATGCATGAAGGATGTTTTTTGTTCTCTCCCTTGAGAGTTTGCTTAATTTTGAGTGCTTTGTCTTGATTTGGCATGAAATGAATACTATTTGTCTTCAAAACCTTCAGACATTTGGAAGTTTTCCATTTTTATAAACCAGCCTCTTCCTCAGCAGAAAGCTTCTTCCATAATTCAATGGACCTTGAACTTTTTTCATGCTTCCTCCACTATGGGAATCATTTCTTTATATCAAGCATCATCATGCAGCTATTTGACTTGAGAGTCTCCAGGGGTAGAGGATTGTAGTGAATTGCCACACTACCAGGCCCCCTCAATGTCTTCATGCGTTACATACAGAAGTGTCATTTGTGCTAATGTGCAATTTCACTAGTGAAAATTTTCCTGCCAACCTCAAAAGTCTTTCCCAGAATGATGTCATGAGACTTGGCTCCAAGAAGACAGCACAGTTTGTTATTGTCTAGTCTCCTTTACGAGCTGTTCTTTCCATTCCTTTTAGCATAGTAATCTTGGACTGAAGGGTCCTTCTTGGACCCAGCTTTAGCATCCTGCAAGTGGCCCTGAAAGACAAACTCGTGTTCCTGTTGTGCACTTCCCAGCTTCATTTGACCTGATGAACCTGCAAAGAAATTCTCTGCAGTTTCCACTTGAAACTTGTTCTACTTGGATATTTCTAAATATATATAATTCTTCTTAGCTATCTCCTTAGAGTCTGCAAGCCTTCTACTTCCCTGGGTTTCCACCATATTCACTGTCACTTATTTTACCTCCAATACTTATGAAATCCCCCTTTCTATTGTGGCATCCTCCTTTTAAATTCTTTGTTCACCTTGATTCCATCTGACCACATATTATCTGGCCTTTCTTTGATTTCCTGATGTTTTCTGGTATCTCTGAGGTTTCATGGCCAAGTCAGCAACTTTTATTGCATATGGGAGGAGCAACTTCTAGTCTTAGTAAGCAAAGAAAGCACAGCACCAAGTGCACCTCTTTTCACAATGGTAATAAATATTAACAGTGTGTAGTGGAAAAACTGCTCAAATATTTTCTCAAACCCTAAATATTCCTGTCTGCCACCCTTCTCCATCCAATCACAAAGCCAATCCAAGCTTCACAAAGCAGTTCAAAAAGATATCAAAGTTCACAGCTTAGCTCAACCTGCTATTTGCTTCCAGTGATTAAGAATTTTAAAGTTTAAACCCCAGGATTGATGTTAAGCTTGTAGGATGCAGCAACATAATCCTTAGAGAGAAACCCACATAAACAGGTATGCTTTTTTTCCATCCTGTTTAGGATCTATATAACCTTCAAAGATGCCAAATAACTTTTGTCTTTTCACTTGAAGAGTGAGAGTATTTCTTTTTTGGGTTGATTAATTATTTCCCATAAAAAGAACACTTAAAACCACTATTTTTCCCTCAAGGTGTAAGTTCATATTCTCACATACATCATTATGTACCATAAACACTATGCATATATATATATATATATATACATAGCTATGGGAACCATGACTATATAAAAGCAATGCACATAACTGCAGGATTTTTGTAGGTACAAGTACTTAGCTGCCCTTAGAAAGTCTGTCTCATAAGTCACAGTGTTTAAGGCAGATTTTTCCCCCCAGACTGAAAAATAGGTACAATTATCATAAAAGGCATCACTATTTCCAATGCACCTCTGTGAATAAATATCAATTAATTCATGCATCATGGAATGATAATGAAATATTATAACTTCATCTATGATAACAGTGTAACTTTTCATGCTCGTTCACTTGCAATCATCCTCCCTAGATTGCTAATTATATGCCTGAAGCTGTATTTAGTGGAAAAGATTGAACCATTTGTTCTTTTGTGTATTTTGTCAGAATAAGAATAAGCCTGTATGAAATATCTTTGGACTTTTTCACACAGAAAAAAAACCCAGTACTCAAATATACTGCACTGTTTACTTGGTATGACCATAATGTACCCCAATTCTGTTTGCAAAAATACTTCTTGGAGAACAGGGGTCCTCTAATCACACACTGCACTCTTCTTGTAAGTCTTTGGCTATTATGTTGTTATTAGGCCATGGCACGTGTGCCAACACACTATGGCAACACTGCTAAAGAGACTGTAGCATGCACAGATCTTACAGGTGTCCACACAATTTTTTCCTGGACCAGCATCATTGGCTCTATGGTGTCCTATGTCTCACAGCATAGATTTATAAGAATAATTTTCTCCTTAAAAAAGAAAAATCACAGAAGCAAAATCCTTACACCCCTTTACTTGTGCACAGGATAGAGCTTACTTGTGATATCTCTTTAACATTGAGTAAAACCTTGTACCTCAGTAATCTTATTTCTGTTTAGCTCCAGGCTAGTTTTGTCAATCCCCTCATTGTAGAAGTTAAAGCTTCCAGATTCAGTGTTCAGGTTTGATGTATCAACGTTTGACTGCAGGGATGAGGCTCTGGATTTAGTGGTGGATCTGTCTCTATGGTGACTCTTATAGAAATTGTGTTATTTGTGCTACCTGCAGTGATGGAAGAAAATCGAGGCTCGACAGCGAAGGTCAATCTATCAGGGGAAATGGAAGGAGCATGGACAAAATGCTAGTGTCTGCTTACACAAAGGGCAAAAGAGACCAGGTGACTATAATTCTCCTCACTGACTTTAAATGCTGAGAAATCACACCATCATTAAGGATGTATTTTAGCTGATACCAGCTTCAGGGAGATGGACATTATTTGACTCTGTATTCTGAAGGATGGACTTGGTTGCAGAGGGAAACATTTAAAGACTACTTTATGAGGTATCTACATTTATGAGATATAAACAAAAATGTGAAATCCTGAACAGAATAGACATCTTTCAGATATTTTCTTTTAATAAATTAATCTTGCAAACTCAGCTGCTCCTGAAATATCTAAAAATATCTGCTGTGGATATGTGTAAGGACAGCAAGTTTGCTGCACAGGTAACAATATTCAAAGGAGACTGAGTTTTCAAATCAGTCTTCTTATAGTGGAAATTCATGCTTTTATGTCTCATAACATAATTTTCTCTACACCTGAGGTGCTCTCAGCATGTATAAATGCATATTCAATATCTCCTGTTGATCGATATAAAACGACTTTTGCAGTATGACAATGGTGCATGTATAATTCCATAACAAAGGGCAGGGATGACTTATGTGCACAGTTTACAGGATTTGGCCTTCACTTCTCAGAATGCATTTTAAAGCCAATTATGTCAGGAACATCTGAAAAGAATTGTCATCTGTCATGAATCTGGAAGCCCATAGGAAGAAATCTGTGATCTTTGCCCAGTTTCTAATGATTTCACACCACAAGTGGCACTAAGCAGAGCATCTGGTGATGTTGCTGCCCCTCACCCTATGCCTGGCGAAGCACAGTAGGGATCCACACTGTAGGTAGCTGCCCCTTCATGCTGGGCTCACAGCATCAGGGTGAGAGGGTGTAAAAAGTTTACAATCTCATTTTTCCTGATGCCTTAGCATTTCAGACAGTATCACACTCCAGCCTAAAGTTCTATGTGAGCCCTACCAGCTCTGTAAAGAGGGGCAAGAATATTAAACATAATCACCAGGATAAGTGCAAAGGGAAATTGTACAACCATGTAGTTTGCAGCTCAAAAGGGAAAGGAAAGAATACCCAATCTTTTCACAAGAGTAGACATCTTTGAGAGATGTTTTTTTTACTTTTACCTGCTGATTTTTAGCAAAATAATTTTATTCCGGGCAGCCTGTTCCTGGAAATGGCCTCATAATTGCTAACTTTATCTTCTGCCACCAGTGTCTATTTAATCACCTCCTTGTTGCATTCACAGCCCACACACTGACGCAAAATCTCCTCCTGTTCTGATTCTTCACCTATTAGAGCCTTGGCCCAAATACCTCTCTAATGCTGAATGAGCAAACACGATGTCAATGTGAAACTCAACCAGGCATAACTTGCTGCAGAGAGTTTTTCTATGCAGTTTCCTCCTTTACATTTCAAATATAATACAGCCTAACAATATGGCCTGAAAGATGCTGGGATTCAATAGATGCATTTAGGTACCTTTTAAAAGCATTTATTTTTCCTGCATATTAAAATACCCTTGTTTAACTTCCTGCACTGATTAATTGACAATGTAAATGAGACTATGTGGGAGATAGTCAATTCCTACAAGACAATAAATTTAGTTAGAAAAAGGAATCCAAACACGGTGTCAGAATTCATGTCCTTCTCCCCGTGGGTGCTGGCTATCAGCAGATTTGGTGATGCAAGCCACCAACACCACTGAAAATTGAACTTATTTACTCAAATATAAAATAGCAAAGTTAGGGTTTCTAAGACTTGAGTTACGTACTGTCATATCCACCTATGCCAGATCTGGAACAACTACATTGGCACTGCAAACCCAGCTTTAGGTGCTTGGAGATTTTGAGAAAAGTAAAGCATCTCTGGACCTTAAACTCCTCTAAGCTTGGAAAACAGATGAAGAGCAGTGCTCCACAACTCTGTTGTGACTTTATATTCAGGTGCCTGAATTCCTTCTAAGGTTCCCTCTGAGTACCCAAGTCCTTTTTTAGATATGGCCTTGAGGCTTAATTTTGGGTATCCAGGAATTTGGCACAATGCCAGTATTTTGAAGCCAAGGAGGAATTTCTGTCCCTAATCCAGAAGATAAGGCTGTGATATGTGTCGCTGGAATTTACAGAGACATGCCCAGAGCCAGGGCTGGGCAGCCAGGCAGCTCCCTGCGAGAACACGTAATTTCTGTGCACTGCAGGGGTGAGCATGGGGCCAGAAACCTTTCACAGACTCAGAAGCCATGTTGGACGTAGCAGAACAGGAGTTAGATTTTGTGGCTGCCAAAAAACCAGATGAATAGGAATAATTTTGAAATGCATCTGTGTGAAACTGAAGCAATGCAGAGAGAAATCAGGCTGTTGTGCTTACCACGTGTGTACTTTAACTGTGCATGAACAAGCTGCCTTCCATTGTCTTGCTGCAGAATATGTTATTTCCCCAGGAAAAAGGGTAAATACCATACTTCCAGGTGGGGAAGCAGAGTTTGCTGGATTGGAAGGGACAGCTGGCATGTGTCTGTTGTGGCACTTTTCCTCTGTGCAGTTGTCAGGATGCAGCACAATGCTGGCTGCTGAAGTAAAACAGAATTTTAATGAACAAGCTGCAGGGAGAAAAATAAAATAAATTTGTCTCTATCCAAGTAATCAGCTACCAAACACACACATAAAATTCATATATGGCAGAATAACAAGTAAGTGTCTGTGATCTGTTTGAATTTTTCTTTTCACTGACTTTCTTGTATAAAATCTAACCTGGTACATCTGTGTGAATGCAAATTTACCTTGAAACTGAAATCCTAGTCTGTTACTATCTTGTTATTGCTGTTAGTACTTTCTGTTGCTGTTTCACACCTTACATTTTTTCCTGTTACTTAAAAAAACTCATTTTATGTAAACAATCAATTTATGTGGCAATTTTGCCTCAAATCCAGGATGCATTTTCAGAGGGTTTATTACTTTCTGTTTTCCACTGCTTACAGGAAAAATCAGTTCAAAGCGTTTGCTTGGAGAACATGACAGAGCCCAAGATTTTTTTTCCCTTCCACATAGTCTAACTGTGCCAAGGAACAATCCTGTAAGTGGAACCTCATGGAATCTGCACAGGATGGCACATTGGTGGAAGGTGGGCCCTTCAAGTCTAGCACTGGGGCACAGTCTTGCTGCCAAACAGATAATTTCCACTTTTAAATGCTATGATATTAAATCAAATAATGATGTTGTACAACAACTTGAACATTAGATGATTTTTTTAATTATTATTAGCATTTTTTGCAATATGCAAAAGGAAGGGTCAGAGTGGGGAGAACAGCACTGTGCTGTCACCTCTCTTTTACATTTGCTACAATGGTTGTACTGTAGGGACCAAAGAGCAGTGTCTTTGGTACAGCTTATAGGGACACTGATGAGAGAACAAGGTTGGATAAAGAAACCCAAACAGTAAATTTTAGTGCTTTTTTCTGCTGTTTTGATGTTACCAATTCAAAATGTCCAGTATCAAAGACAAAATGGGAACAAAGCTGAGTCAGAGTAGGAGCACAGGAGTGAAACCTGGACTCACTAAAATACTAGCAAAGTTCTCATGAACTGAGAGCAACCATTATTTTGTTGCAGATGTGCCTGTTTCCCTGGGCTAAAGCACTGCTATTCAACAAATACAGATAGTAGCTGAGAAGCCAAAATAAAGGCTGGTAAATATGTACTGCATTCTTCAGAGCTGACAGTGGGACTCCTTAGTTACTTTTCCTGACTTTAAAAATTTTATAACAGTCAGTTATTCAGAGGCAGGTCAGGCCTCAAACTTCTGTTCCTGCCTTTCAAAACTGCAACTGTAGCCATACAAAAATAAGTAAATAACTCTTATTTACCCTCCTTCTCAGGTTCCTGCCTCTAGCTTGGGCCTTTTCCTAGGAGCACCTATCTCAGCCTTTTGGATCTCATGACTTTCATTTCCTGCAGTGTGTGTGTACTTTCCTAGGAACATTCAAAGGCAATGAGAAAGTATTGACATTTTGATAAGGAAAGTGCAGAGATATAACATGCCCTACAGAGCAATGTGCTGTCAGCCAACTGCCTGGCAAAGGGGCCAAGCAGCCTCCTACAAGAGTGAGTCACTTTTCTTTCCACCACTTCTTGCTCATTGCAGTGAGCAAAGGGGAAATGAAGGGCCTGATCCAGAGCTTATTGATGAAACACAGAATCTCCCTGCTGGATTTGGCTTCCTCATATGTTTTGGCAGTAGTTCAGCCTTTAACATTTTCCACTCTTGAAGACCTGCTAGTTGCTATTAGCCCTGCTGACAGGTTCTTCCCTTTCCTTTTAAACCTGCAATTCTTTTTCAGTTGGAGTTGTCTGTAGGGTAACTAAATTAGCATTTTGCTCTGGGGTGAGATTTTCATTTCCAGTATAAAGTCTCATAATGAAAGTAGCTTACAGCAACTTCTTTCTCCTTCTTTATGCCTCTGACTCTTGTGGAGGTTCCATAACTACTCCATGAAGTGCTGTGCATTTGGACTTTACCCCATGACCTTTTGTACTCTTTTGTCGAATTCCAGCGTCATCCCAACCCTTTGTTTTATTTCATGTGTGTGGGTTGGTAGACAGGAACCCTTCAAAGCCCCAGTCAGGAATGAGCCTCCTGCCCCAGCAGATAGTGTCTGCTCTGACAGACATGCCTCTCAAAACAACAGCAGCTGCATTTTGTGATGCAGCAGGACGTGCTGCACCAGCTGCTGTTGACACAGGAGAAATCGAAGCCTCTTAACATTCTTCAATTTCTTCCTGCCAATCCTCTGTGGGAACCAGAGTCCCACCTGGGGCACGTCCTAACAGGAGACGATAACAAAATACAGAGGGCAAAAGAGGAAATGTTCTTTTCAGGTAATATAGGCTCAGAAAGAGATCTGGCCAAATGCCCAACAGGAATTTCACTTCTAATGTTAACAGTCTTTATACCAGGACATATATTTACTCCTTCTTTTTGTTGAGCAATGATTTGCCTATCATAAAGTACCAATTCTGTCTTGGGATAAGAAATTGCTGGAAGCCAAAGGGCCATTCCTATTCTTTGTGCAGCTGTCCACAAGGAAGGAGGTGAGCACTTGCAGGTTTGATGGGTAAGACAGCATGGTTTATTTTCAAGGGTGGCATTTATTCAGGGATGTGCAAAGAGAACAGGATTTCTTGCATCATCCATCTCCCTCAAGAGTTCCTATGTACTGTGGCCTAAACTTAGCAGCTAAGCATGTTTTGCCCAGTGTTTGGAGAATGCAAAATTTGCCCACACATCAGGACTCCAAGAAAACAAGAAAGTAAATGAGCACAAAAGAAGAGGGAGAAGAAAAGCCTATTGCTTTGTACTTCTGTGAAAGGCACTGAATTTGAAGGCTCCCTCTCTGCTCACATCTTGCTGTGCTCTCTCTAATATAGTTTATAAACTCCTCAGTGCAGACACCTGCTTGTTTTATTTGCAATCATAAGATGATCTTTGAATAAATTGCTGACAACTACAACCATAATAATATTAAACAACACTGGTATTTACCACAGCTAAAGCAGACAATAGGGAGTTCCCTAACCCAGAGCAAGGGGGTAAGAAGGAGCTTACAAGTGCAGAACAATTAAAAGGTGCTAATATTGTTAATTATTATTAAAGCTTGTATTTCTGCAGCAGAAGGAGCTACAAGCAGATTCAGATCCCAGTGCTGTACAATGTAGTTCAAAAGCATAATAAGATCATTCCTGCCCTGTATAAGAATATATTCAAAAGCTTTTCTCTTGCAGAGCATTCACAGATGAGGGAATATTACAAGTCTGAAGAGCAGCTTGCAGGACTCCTAGGCAATGCAGACAGAGGAATAATAATGTTCCCATTATACAGATGGGGAACATGGATATTTGCAGCAGCTTACAAAAAAAGACCTGAAGCAGTGCAGTGAATCTAAATCTCATGATGTTTAGTATTGCACCTTGACTAAAAGGTTGTCCTTAAGTTGCTGATTATCAGTGTTGAGAATTTCTAAAAAATTCTTCAGTATTCAATCTGTTAGCTGTTTAAAACCAAACAGTCTAAATTTAATTTTCTTGAACAGATACTGGATTCAATTTCCTAAAAGCTTGAGATATAAAGCATAATGCTATGCATGTAGGGAGAATAAAAGAACAGTCTTAAAGATAAAGTTAATAAGACTCAGATAGAAAATTATAGTAAAAATTTTAACTGCCATCTTAATAAAGGATAATGTTACAGTGCATTGAAATCTGTATCAGAAAAGTTTTATTACATCAAATATTATATGACTGCAGGGCATACCTGACTCTTCAGGTGACAACAGTTATTAGTTTTTGGGAACTCTCTTCCAGATTTATTTCACGTAACATACACATTTTAATTTTGTATACGTTTTCAACTCTTCAAATGTACCATTTTGTTTTCAATGTAATTTTTATTTTTTCAGATCCTAGCCTTTTCCCTTGATATTACTTAATAATATTATCGAGAAAAAAATGAAGTGCAATATTTCAACAGTGTAAGATACACACACGTGAGTAACTTCATGTTTTGTACAAGCCAGGAGGAAAATAATTAACTCCACAATAATTTCCATAATTTAAATTCCTGCTGGGGCATCATTAAAATGAAAATCCAAAGAGTCCATATCCTTTTCTATACTTTGATATTGTTAAACTCACCAAAACTGTAATATGGCCCTTGCAGACCAGACCTCCTCTTCTGTCTGATCTCTGAGGATACAAATTTGTTTCTTGGATGATTTCTTATTGCTGACTCTGTCCATATCATCTCAGGCTTTAATACCAGAAGATTCCTAATTTAATCCCTGGTGGGTTAATCAAGATGACCACCAACATATTAATACCTGTTGTTAATATCACAAATTTTATCAAAATACTGCTTTTTTTCATACTGTAAAGCCAGCACTGCAAAGGTAGTAAAGGCTATCATTAATAACAGATTTTGGAACCAGTAGTACTACCCACACAACTTTCCAGAATGAGTGTTTTAAATTACTTGATCACCACTTTTTTTTTTCATAGTATAGTGAATTGTGTTTTCTGTACCACTTCCTAAGTAATAACATAAAGGCTAAAGTTTATAAAGCTAAATCATCTCATTGTGGGCTGAATAACTTCTTCATGAAGGAATGCAGCTAGGGTTCTTGACACTAGCAAGTAAATGGATTTCTGGATACATTCACTAGTTTTATTCTCCTAACATTTATTTTGCTCCCTCCAAGTCTATTCATGAAGCTACTTCTTGAAAATATTAATGTTGGAATACATCTGTACCATAACATCTCTACAATTAGGAAGCCTTTCACACTTTCAGAATATCTTATCCAGTCTGTGGTTCCTATCTGTTTTTTTTCTCCATTGGTTCCTCCTTGCTGCTGACTTTGTGGCAGGACATGGAGTCCAATTGGTTCTCTGTATTGTTTATTTATGTTTTTTTTTTTTCCCTGTGTTGCCCCCACCTCAGGCCAGATGATCAATGAGATCAGAAGTCACATCAGTACCTCTTTTATGGTATTAGCATCTGCCTGCTGCTCTGCTGTCTAATTTACTTCCTCTGTTTTCTGGGCCTTCCCTGTAGTTGAGGCCCTTAGTGACACAGTTTAGTGTTGGACTTGGCTCTGCTCAATGGCTGGACTCAATGCTCTTAGGTCTTTTCCAACCTAAATGGTTCCACAATTCTCTGTTCCTCAACATCCTCCATAGTTGTCTTTTTCCTGCTTTCTGTGGTTAGGCCAGTGGCAATGGAGCATCTCGTTATCTCTGTGGTTGCTAGGCTTCTTTATGTATTCCTAGGACCAGCAGCTGACTGTGCCTTTAAAGGTGCACAGTTCTAACACATGTGAAAAATAGCCCCTCCTTAATAGCAGGGTTCTTTTCAAAGAGCTTCAACCACGCAATAAGGAGCACTTTCTGGGGTCCCTCAGCTCTGTCTTCTGAGTCTTGATTCTCTTAATGTTGACCTAATTGTTGAATTCAGAGGCAGTACCTTCAGGAGATATGTCCTGTGTTTACCTCTGCATTTGTTATTATTATGGATTAGTTCTTGAGCACAGTGGGGAAGTATGCTCCCGCATAATGTATTTGCAGCCTCTTGGTGACAAATCTTCTTAAGTGTCCTACAGACAATACATCCCCACAGAAATTATGCGAATCTGCACTGTCATTAGGACAAAATATAAAAGATGCTCATCTTTTTCCAAAGTTGGGCTACAATTTCAAAAAATTCTCCTTGCTGGGGAAGGGAAGAGAATTTTCCTACTTCTCACTTTCTCTCAAAATTCAGATACTAAACTAGTTTTATTTCACTAGCCCTTGTACATTTATCCATCTCATGGTGGCAACTCTGCTCGCATAATCTTGCTCGACCCTGTAGTTATCCTAAGGATGAATTTCTTTTTACAGCACCAGGTCTTTGCAACCTAGAGTGCAAGCTCTCTTTTTGCTGTATTCACTCTTTTCAGAAAGGCCTATGTACAGCACAAAAAGAGACTATGAGTTTCATCCAACTAATGCAGAAGCCCGGTGTGCAGAGAGCTCCTCTATGTCACAGTTAGTCCCTTTAAGGCTGTCTTGCTGGAAAGAAACAGGACCTATTACATCACAGTACAATTCCTCTTAGACATGTAAAATAGGTCTGTTGAATCACTACTTAAAAGTGCCTATTTCTCACCACAGATTGTAAATTGAGTCCTGGGTGACTAACCTAGCTTCTGGTGTCTACATTGTAGGTGCATTTAAATGAGATGAAACCCTCTCCCTGAGCCTACTGACTCTGCTGATCACTTGTCCAGCTCTTAGTGCACATTACATGGTGATGCCCACTAGCATGGTTTGAATGCAGCATGCAGGTTTCCTCGTGAGGATTTCCAGGGACTCATCATCATCTTTCATATTGTCCTGAACCCCAAGTTAAACTGATGAATATATTTTTCTCCAAAAGACACATCAAATAACTCCTTGTGTTAAACAGAAAATCTTCCACAGCTAAGAAATCCACCACTGCTTAGTGTTCTGGTTACTGGACCAGTCCTGCTTCTGAAATTGGGGATCCTCTGTAGGAGAAATGAGTATCCTCTGGCCAGAGTGATTATAAGTGGTAAGACATAAGTTCTGTCTCCAGTAGGGTTACACAACAGCAAGCTGCTATTGCAGATGCAAGAGCATGTCTCTGCTCTGCCCTAGATGAGTTTTGTGATCCCCCTTTGGGTGCTGCCTGCCAAGTCAAATTTCAGCTTGAACAGCTGAAGCCTGGCAGAGAGTAGGCAACAGAAAGTGGGATCTCTTCAGGGCAATGGCTATATAACATTAATAATAGAAATTGCTACCAGCTCTTTCCTAGATGCTCGCTGGCAATACTTAATTTGTGATCATTCCTATGCTTAATTTAAAATGAGAGATTCCTCATAATCCTTGGTGATTTTCTTGGATCAGTTAGATTGATGTGGTTATGCTAAAATACCTTCTTTAAAGGGAATAATTTCCTTCCCTAACTTGCACAGTCATGCTCTGCAATGGAGACACATAGGCAGGCTCCATCCTTGTAATCACAAAGGTGAAATTCCCAAGTTCTGCCTCTCCTATTAAGGTCCTGAGGTGAATCATCCTGAAGCACTGCACCAAGGCCTGCACCATAGTGCAGAAAGCTTGGGGCAAAGTACCCAGGTCCTTTTCTCCTTACAGACCTGGGATTGATGGATTTTTTTCCCCTTGGAGGATGGAAAAAACCCAATTTAATTCCCAGTTCTTCTTCTGACTTTCAGCAATACCTACAGCCTACAAAAGTCTTTGAAAAATCCTTCACTAATCCTGACTTATTTTTTCAGTTTGTAACTATCTGACTGATTTATAACAGTTTCAAAGGGAATTGAGCACCCCATCTATTATCAATCAAACCTCACCTCTTGCTAAACTGAAGAAAGACTATTCCAGCTGTATAGCTGTTACTGACCAGGCACTGCCTACGAGCAGAGATATTAGAGGTCTTGAACTTTGCAGAGATCATTCTCATAGCACTCACTGAGCTATGTACTGTTGCCACAAATTCCCCATGCATCATGATGAGAGTATGCTACACTCATGCAGGACAGCCTTATTTTCAATCAAATTTGTGTCAGGCAGGGATATGAAAATATATTTTAATTCATTCTATTACTTGCAATATCAGGTGCATCAAAGAGACGGAAGAAGCTTTAGAAGCCCAGGACTCCCAAACTAGCTGGTTTTCTCAAGTGACTGAGCATGGAATTCAGTTTATCAGACTTTAATCTAAAAACCATGTAAATTAATTCCTAACATTCAGACGTTCAGATAGCTGAAGTCAGGTGAGATGAATCCCTTTCTAATTCTATCTTGGGACTCCTAGTTCCCAACTTATGGAAGTCCAGAATGGCAGTGTTAGAGTAAATGAGAAGTTTAGCAATCCTATGTTTCCATCTCTGATAGTGGCTGATATAACACCAATGTGAAATTTTTGAAAAAACGGATCATCATATCTTGGTTGTTTACCCAGGCTCAATTCCCCTTCCCCCCCCCCCCCCCCCCCGCCCCAGTTTGCACTTTTTCTTTAATTGTGGTCAACAAGTCTATAAAGGAAAAAAATGTTTCTGGGAACAAGGCAAGTAATGAACATGGCTTAAAATCCAGAATGATCATGTCTCCAATAGATAATACTCAACTTCTTTGTCCTCCCAGCATCTGGTGTCCTACAGGCACCACATTTCGGCTGCATTGATACCATGGCTGCAGCAGAGTCCTGCACCTCCTGTAACTGAGCCAAAGTCAGAAAGCTTACTGACATTTGACTACACTGGAAAAAACCATAAACTATTAGGCTGTTTTGATACTTGCAAATTTGGGGTGTTTTTCTATATAAAGTATTCATCAGAAAAATGAGAATTTAACTTTAATCTCACTTTGGACTGAATAATTATTTGTTAAAATGCAAGGGTTATTTTTGTTGTTGTTTTTTTGGGTTTTTTTTTTTTTTTTTGAGAAGTAAAATTTCTAACTTTAAGCACCCCAGATCCTGATATTTCTGTTACAGGATGGAAACACTAATTGCTCATTATTAACTTTTTACCATTTTTTTCATTTGCTTGATCCTACACAGACTCAAGTGCTGCAGCACTGTGCAAGGAGGGAATCTCCTGGTCCAGTTTCTGAGAAATGTCTGTGGAGAGGCTGGGCTCTGATTGGGGTTTCTGCTCCCTGTCTGCACATAACACATGGAATGTGGGTAGAAAAGCTTACACTAAACTTGTAAGTTACATTTAAATGCAGCGTGGAATCTTATTTTTGCTGTAGGACAAATCCTGTTCACTCATTCCTGTGGTGAAATCTTGTCCCTTCAATGGGATTTATCACCTGGAAAAAAGACTGGAGAAAGACAGCACTGGCCCAAGAGCAAACTGTTGCCCTTCTCACTTCTAAAAGATGAACTTTTGAGTGCAGTGAGAGGAGGTTTCAATGACATTTGACTCTACATTTGTGTATGGCAAAACAAACCTATAAAACTCTACTTAGCCCCTCTACTTCCCTCTTGATTTACAAAGGTGGAAACTTTCAGGGTGTCTTAGCTGTAGACCATAAAGCTCTCTTCAAAAACACATTAAGAGTGTCAAAAACCACCTTTGAGATGAGTAACATCTTTTAAAGTAACAGGCTAAATCAAACCAAAACCTTTGCTGACATTTTGATTTTGTTTGTGTTAGTATAATGAAAAATTAACTTTACACATAAAAAATTTATTGTAGCTTCTTTTATTGCCTAGGAAGAAAAGTTTAGTGTAGCCAACTGAACGATGCTTCTTCCTGGGTTGTCACTTTATACACTTTATTACTGTAACTTATGGGGATGTTTGTAAGCAAAGAAGTGTTATTTATTCTGCAGTACTCCCATTTGCTCACTCGTTATGCTCATCATGGCTCTAAGTAATAAACTTCATACTATCACACATTAATGGGGTTATTTAAACTATAACTACTAAAAGTTAATGCACAAATGCCTTGCAGTTTTCCCATGTTTACTCACAATTTTTCAATAATGTTCAAGATGTGCTCTGAGTCTGGGAAGAATCACACACTTTACTGCAATAATGTATGAGGAAATGTATAGTTATTTAATAAATATAGAGGAATTGACATTAATGTCTGTGTATCATTGGGTGTGCCCATTCATTAAAATGATTACTTGATACTTACTTGTGGGAGATAAAAGATATTTAGTGCCATTTCATGCAAATTGCAAATACTTACCCACACCAGAACAAACTTTGAAAAGAGAATATTGTTATCTCCCTTGTTTTTCTAAATGTTAGCAAAAATGAGAAGCAGCTAAACTGCAGTTACCCAAAGGCAAGAACTCTGGTGATTAACTTTATTATTGCTTGCTATGCATTTTCATTTGCATGCTGCCCAAATCTACAGATCCATAATTGTCCTGCACACTTTCTCCTTGAAGGCTCTTTTGAAAAAAAAAAAACAAACATAAGAATTTAGGAATTCCTAACAATTTTTGTAAGAAACTGTTATTTTCTGGCTGCCTTAAATGTACACTGAATAATTTTTCCTTTGTTCTTGAAACCAGAATGTATACATGTGATCAATAATGCAGCAAGTATCTGAATATTGAAAACATAGATTTTTCTATTGCCTAGTAAAAGTAATCAAACTTCCCTTGATGCCATACTTTTGTGCTGAAAGTCGTAAAATTCTGCTTGACTTTTCAGATTATAATTATTTTGTTTTATGAGTTTCAAATACCGGCATTGTTCTTTCAATCAATTTTTAGCCATCTAACAGAGTACAAAACAGTATGCATCAAAAAGTTGATCTTTCACTTTCAAAAGCAGATTTTCCCATTATTCAGAAGAAGCCATTGATTTTTCAGAGTACTTCCTGATCCTTCTGAGAATGACAGCTAGTGATGAGGAAACCTCTAGGTAAAAGTCAGTGATGTAAATTTGAAACACCATTTTACATGACAGATGATAGCTATTAATTTGCGAATAGATGTGTGTGCTGTAGGGCATATGCCTATAAGTGAAAAGTCCAGCACCATCACAGCTCAAGCTTAAGTAAAGAAATAACTGTGTGGAGGGGATACCTAGTGCACCTTGAAGGTCAGTTCCTCTCAGTTTTACATGAGCTATCCCTAGCTTGTTTGCTGTGGCCCAGTTTGAAACATGGATTCCACCTCCCCCTGCCCCACCACCTTTCCTTATTACAGATAAGACAGGGTCTTCTGTTTTGAAATGACCCTGAAAAGTTCAGACCAAAGCCCTTTTAAATTCCATTATCTGAAATGTAGAAATCCTCTATGAAATGCTGCCAAGCATTGCCATGGCAACATGATGTCACCTGGTGACAGAATAAGCATTGTAGCATTTAGCTGAGACCATGTTGCTTCCTCCGTGAGCAAAAAGGTGATTTTGAAAGCAGAGACCCATCTGCACAAAGGAACATATGCAATCTAAACATTTCCATTCATCTTCAGGGAGAGAAACCACTTTCATTTCTTGTCTCTGAACAAGGGGCAGGGTATAAATCACAGTCAGGAGGCTTGATAACTTGTATTATCAAGAAAGGGAGTGAATGGAGGATAAACTTTTATCAGTCAGTATGTGTCTTAAAGGCAAGTGAGAAGACCTCTGGGAGCCTGACTCTGCAGGCTGGCTGGTCCTCAGGAGTAACAGATAGGGCACTCAGATACTGCTCAGGGACTCAGCTTGGGCTCCATAAGCATGGTTCACATTGCACACATTGATAATATGTCACTGCATTTATCCATTTGCATGCAATTCTGACGTATTAAATTATATGCTTTTCCTCTGAGTGCTTGGTGGATTTTAGACTGAGCTTTAAACTTGCGAGGGTGGATCCTGATTATGTGGGTGCGCTGCTTCACTATTATGGGCCTCAGCCAAGAAAAACCTCCCAGTCAACATGCTTTTCCTCCAAGCTTTTAATAGCCTCCAGAGCAAGACAAGCACAGAAATTACCCATGAAATCTGCTACAGCATGAGAAAAATAAGATATTTTGGCATCGATTGGAGGTGAAGAGAACAGGAAAGGGGCTGCTGGAAATCTTGGCCACTAGAAGTCCCACATACAAGCAATTGCAGCATTCTCTGGAGAAGAGTAATGAACATTCATTTGCCTTTTTTTCCTCAAGTGTGTTTTTGGCTTCTTTATTGCCTCCAAATTCTGGAATACATGAGGATCCTCAGAGGTGCAAGGCAGAGGCAAAACTGCATTACAAGGCACAGAAGATTTTTTGCAAATGTACATGTCAAAGTTCTCACTAATTTTAATCCAAGCTCACAGGCCTTGCGGCATCAGTGAAACTAACACCTCATAATAACACCCGGGCAAAACTGCAAGGCAAATGTAATTTCAATATTTACAGCAAATTTCAAGCACATTTCAAAGCTGTGAGCCAGTCCATATTTGTTGGGTTTTATTTGGATTTACACCAAGAAAACTTAGAAAACTTATAACTAGGATATTAATTTCTCCCATTTTCTTCCAAATAGGTTATACTGCTTCACATAACTTGTAGTATAAATAAGAACATGTTTGAGTGGAGAAGAAGCCTAAAAATAACATTTAGGAATCCTTGAAATCATACAGAATTTTAAAACATTCTTTCTTGTGCTGATTTTCTTAAAGATTTGCTTTTCTATATTTCTGCTCAATATAACAAATTAGAATATGTTTATTCTGGCCTTTCAAAATCCTTGATATTGCGATATGAAGTGAACAATCTCTTCAACTTTCCCATTGCTCTTCCCTTGTTGATTTAAACCCAAATAAATTTAGTTGCATATTTTCTCCTCACACTGTGTGAAAACCAGTCTCTGAGGTCTTGTAGCCCAGCACTTCACCATGTCCTTCTACACCACATCACACATTTTGTAGATATACTGAGCTTTATTTTAGACTCTGCTAAAGTGATTCGAAGACCTTTCCAGAACCCAATTTTTATGATAACTACCAGCTGTCTCCTGGTTTCCACTAGTTTTATATTCACACTTTTCTGCTAAGTCCCATTGAATTTTCTCATCAAGGCGGATGGAAGTCAAAACCTGCTCTATCCTTGAGCAGGATAATCTGTCTTGCCTGGATATCTCTATAACAATTTTTGATACATAATTTTGCTGCTGTACATTTTAACAAGGCAGTACCCTTACCTCTCTAAGTGTGGATGATTCTATGCTGTACTTCACTAGCAATCCTTTGCAGCAAAACTGAGCTGTTTTCCAGGGTGTACTATAATTTGCTACCACAATCATCTGGGATGAAGTCAGTGAAGAATAACCTGGGTTATCACAGTTTTACACTTTAGAGGGCACTAATTTTCTTTGAAATCAATGATGATTGCACCTTACTTCTTAAGGATTTATCTGAGATCAATTGTTCAGCATCTCTCAAGTGCAGGTTTTGTGTAAAGGTGCTGAACCTTGGATTCAGACACCCACTGCTAAGGACCCTTATTTGGAAGCACTTGAAATGGGGATTTAGCCCAGAAGGAGTACTTCAGATGATATATGTATATCTATGTTCAGTGAAAGTGACAGATGTGAAGGCACTGGGCAGCCAAGATCAAGAGTTTTACCCTGACCAGATCATGCTAATGGTCTGTTGCAAGCCCTGTTTCATTGAGCAGGAGTTAACTGTTTAGCTGCAGTCATATTTCACAAGATTGTTGAGTTAACATTACATGAATTATACATGGTTTATAAAATGATTATTTAATCAGTGGAAAATTAAGTTCATAGATGTTTTCAAAATCTGAACTAGAACATTCATCAGCAAAACTGCTAAATTTTTAATCAAGTCTGCTGTGCTTGATCTAGCTATCATTCTAAATTCTACTCTCTCTGCTGGTCCTCTTACTGCAGTATATATTTTAGCATTATCCTTCCTCATTGCTAATTGAATTCTTTCAGCTCAGATTTAAGGCAGAGTGACATGCCACTCAGCATTTCCATCAAAGTACAGTCTTACTTTTAACAGATGAAATGCTTTAAATATTAGGAAGATTGAACAGCAAAGTTCTTTGGTTCCTTCTTACTTAGAGGCATCTTTTAAAAGGAAATATGGTAGAGGTATATAGAGTAAGGGGTTTTGCTTGTCTTGAAGATGACGAACAATTTGAAATTCCCTGGTCAGGATTAGTTTACAGATGTGATTCTTTCATTTCTGGAAAAGTTTTAGAAGCAATGAGCAACACGTTTTCTCCAGGTATTAAGCCATCTCCCATCCCATGTAAGAATTTCCTTTGGGAGCTCTCTGTCATTAAAACTATGAGGAAAAGAATATGTTCAAAGAGGATAAAAGATCCAGAGAATTTACCTCATTTATAACCTGAAAGTCTAGATACTACCCCAGTTAAGGCAGAGATTGTAATGTCTTCTCAGCCTTTGTTTCTCACATCCCACTGAACCAGCTTTTGAGGAAGGCCAACAGCTGAAGATGGGAAGCCTTTTCTGGTAGAGATACTTTAACTTCATCTTCTCACTGTATCTGTAATCCAGTCAGTTTCTAAGGAAATTAGAGATGCATGCAGGAAGCCAAGAAATCTCATCTTTACTCACCTGAACAAACATTTACCTAAATCTCCTTGTAAGCACTATCTGTCTACACAAGCATATTATGAAGCTCACTGTGCATTTTTAAGCATCCTAAATTTACTCATCATCAGAATAGGGTTCTTCTTGACTGGGACTTCTACCTAATACTTACTACTTCTGAATGGCATACTTGTCATACTATTCCTGTAGTCTAAAGCTCAGGATCGTTTTTTAAGGACATCCAGGACTTGATCAATCAGTCAAATTCAATGCAAGTAAGAGATTTTTACATATGGGTATAAACATAAACAAAAAAGCCTCACCGAATTGTCCATGTGGTAAAATTTTTTTCATGGTGTGTTTCAAAATAAACCAAGGGACAGTTACAAGTCTGTGTACCTCCATAGACTTAAATGATAATGGCAATTGGATCTTGGAAATTGAACTAAAATGTGCTAGAAGATGAATATACACTTCATACATCAAAAGATGCAGGGACAACTGTAAATACATGCATATATGTATAATAATGCTATTTATCCAAAGACTTTGATGAGTTTTTGGTGCTCATCACTAAGTGATTATATCATTGATATGAACTGTTAACACAATGTCAACACTATAGTTTCTTTAACAGAAAAATTGATTGCCTAAAGAGAAAGGAAAATTATTTTTTTTAAGTTTGAAACCACTGATTATCCACCTGGGAAATGAGGCTACTCCTTCACATGTTTATCCTGAGTTTGCCTGTGCACTCTGAAAATGCCTGTGTAGATCTTGCCTAGGAGTGTCTATTATTTTCAGAACAATTTGAGAGCTACATGTTTGTGACAGGATTCTGCAAAGTCAAATGAAACCATCAATGGCTATGCTAGCTACTGGATGTAAAACACTTCCTTGGGCCACTCTCAAATCTTACCATACAAATACCTGCAATTTTTTGATACCAATGCATTCAGAGTGAGGGTTCTCACCAGCATATGCTGAAGTCCCAGGCACATATACACATCTACTGGGGGGAAGTGTCCCAGTTGCCACCAAGATGCTCCTGGAACATATTTTGGCCCACACACATTTTGTACAGTGGAAAAAATGGACCCCCGGCAGATGGTGGGTGACAAGGACAAAGCTGGGCATGGCCAGCATATGGGGAGCAGGAAGTCAAATGGAACCGACTGACTTCACCTAGATGCAGATGGCATCAAACCTGAATAGTATGTGGGAGACTCAGATAGAAATCAATGTGCAATTTAATAAGCTCCTTCAGGTAGTCTATAAATATTCCCAAAAAACCCATCAAATTTCTGAAGATTTATCTCAGGCATTTTCAGCTCCCATTGCCTGCCCTGACATACTGAGTATCTCCTGTCTTGAGAGAGGCAAGTACAGGTGCCAGACTGCAAGTAAGTACAGGTGAGATGCCAGAAGTCTCTGAGTATCCTGGAGGCTGTTAGGCAGCCTACAGGATACTGGATGGGGCTCAGTAAAAGCTGCCTCTTTTGCATGCATCTCTCCTTATGCTGAGTTGTACCTGAGAAGTGAGGCATGTGACAGATCTGTTATTCTGAGGTACCTGAGTCCTTGGTTGCCTCTCGCTCCTGGAAATTTGGGCTGCATGATGCCTGCAGTTCATCTCAATACTGTCAGTGCAAACTTGTTACATGTTTCACCCTAACACCATGTGAGGCTGTGGTTCTGGTGATGTGGTGTGTGTATCTGTGTGTAGGTGCAGAGAGCTTGGGTGAATGTACACCGTGGTTTAGGTCTCCCAGAGGGAGAAAAGCACCAGCTGCTTAGAAATCAGCTCAGCTACACTGCTTCTTTGGTTCTGCATTTCAGATGTCCTCACCCTGTGCCGAGGAACATAGAAAGTGAAGTTATCTTTTTAGCCAAAGGTTTTGCAGCCCATTTATAGTTTGTTTTTCAACTTAGTGTTTTTTCAAGTTTCAAGGAAAACAGCATCTCAGTGTGAACCAGCAGTGGCCCTGGCAGCCCCAAGGGCAGCCCTGTCCCAGGGTGCAGCAAACTCAGCACAGCGGGGCAGGACAGGTCCCTGTGCTCCGTGCCCAGCGCTGGGAATGGTTCAAAACTGAATCAAGAGAGGTTTAGGCGCAACCATTAAAAATATTTACTTGCTGAGGGCGTGGTCAAACGCTAGAACAGTCTTTCCAGAGAAGTGGTCGATGACTCAAGGGTGTCAGTGTTAAAGAGGCATTTGGACAATGTCCTTAATAAACATTATTTAACTTTTGCTCAGCCCTGAAGTGGTCAGGCAGTTGGACAAATGGTTGTTGTAGGTACCTCCCAAATGTAACTTTCTATTCTAGTCTATTTTGGGTGCAACAGAAAGTGCTGTATTAGTTAAGAGTTTCTGAGTCACACAATATATTTTTGAAGAAACAAAAGTTACTCTGGAAGTTAGAGATATTGTGATGTATATAAATTTTGCTCTCAGTTGCCTTCCAGGTGCTGTGTACTCCTCAAGTTCTATTTGTCCCCATTCTCTTAAATTTTTGTATGTCTAATGTAACAAGATAGAGAAAAGCTGCAATAGGACAATCCAGCATCTGTTTTGAAACAATTCTTCTTCAGCAATATATTTTGAATACCATGTTTATTTTATGAACATATTTCTTCACAGTTTTGATATTAATTTGGCTAGTATAAAACCAGTGAAAATAAGGACCAGATGCTCAGCTGGAATAAAATTTACACCAGCTGAAGATCTATCCAGAGTTACAAAAACCTCCTATAGTGAAACACAGCTCAGAGTGTCAAGCCACAAACTGTTATTTCATATTGCTCTAAAAACATGCAGAAAAATAAAGATCTGCATGCGTTCAATGGAGATTTATAAATAAATCTTCACTTACTCAAGATATTTCATTAACCATTTTTCATATCTTGACAAATCTGAGATGATTTTTAAGTTGCTAAAAAAAACATAATGGCTTGAGGTTTGTAACAAAACTTTTGCCCTGTTTTATTTACAGATAATGGACTAAGATTAATTTTACTGATTCTTACTCCCCTCCACTTTGACTTTATTCAACATGCTGTCCAATATTATATATATATACATATATATATATATGATATCATATATATATACATCTATATAAAAAAATATATATGACAAATGCTGCTTATTCCTACTGCACATCTGAGATCAGATGCACTGAATGTACGAAGAAGTTTCCTAATGAAATGGCTCAATTGCTTCCATATTCTGCAGGTCTATTTTTGGCAGTACTACTAGCCTCTGTTTTGCAGATGTATTTATTTAATGATGTATCCATTCCTTAAATTGCCAATTGTATTGCTGATTTTCTCTTCATGACAATAACACATTTCTTTTAGACTCTTTGTATTAGCTTGTTGTCAGGTTGTTATTTTCTGTGTTGGTGATGGGGTGTCTTCCATTTTTCCAGAAGGCTACATTTATCAAAATGGAGAGCAGCCAATTCCTATAGAGATTTTAAATTTTTACCATTTAGTCTCACTCCTGCAAAGACTTAGCCATGTTCCTTACTTTAAACATGTGATCTGTTCCACTGAGCCCAGAGGATTAGAATTAAGCTCATGTGTGTATCTTAGCACTTTCAGAACCCAAATAACATTTGGGTTTTCTATATTTCTGAATGTACAGGAATTGATCTGGTAATAATTAGATTCTAAGCAGTTAGTTTCAAAGTGCATTGCTGATTACAAGAGGATTCATCCTGGGGCAAAGATCTGAGCAGGGACTTAGAAAGTCTGAGTCAAGTCCTGGTTCTTTCACAACCTCATAAAATAGGTCTGTATTTCAGGTAGACCCAAAGTTGTTCATCCTCCTAATTCCCTGGTTTGAAATGTCTCAGATTTAGGTGCCTCAATGTTCTTGCATATATATAGACAAAAAATCTTGCAGTTGATTGATATACAGCAGGGTGCTATCCTGTAAACAATGAACTTGCAACACCTATCCATGGTGTTAGTGTGCGTGTACCCATGCCTCAATATCTTGTGTTTCCCAGAACAGAACTCACTGGTTTTGCCCAGTTCTTGTAGACATGCTCTTTTTACTGATGACACTGATTACAGTTTAGTTTGGCCACTATGTGCTGTGGTCATGCAAATTCATAATAAAAATATAGAAGAATAATGGTAAAATCAGTGTTTAGCTACTCTTTAAACATATCCTTGTAAGTATATGGAAGCTATGCTCTACAGCTGCCTACATTCATATATATTCAGCAGTATTGGGGTAATTATACCATTTGTATTCCAGAGAATTATGGGAGTCTACAACAAAGTTTCCTGGGTTCTCTTCGCATCTCTTCAGCCGAACATGAGTCAGACCTGCACTGCTTATTAGAATATTATTAGCATAAGTTGTTTTTAGTGAACTAGTAAATAATTCATAAGGAAATCTGCAAAAGCAAATATGTTGGCCATTTCCCCCATTTTCATTGAGCTTAAAGAGAATTGTTCATTTTCTTCAAATATTTGGTTTAAACATGTGGTAACAGTACATTGTTTTCCACTCCAGATGGCCTGTGCATTTTATTTTCCCAGTAAAGCATCTGAAACTTGGTGCCATAGTGAAAGCAAGGAAAACATATAGAATTCTAAGGTTCTTAATCTGTTTTTAAAAGACAGCGGGGGCATAGGAGATAGCATGGTTCTCAGCTTGCAAGTATCAGAGGCCAGGTGCAAGGTGTTTAAACAGCTAATTTCCACTGAAGGTTTGTTATGTGCCTGCACACTGGTTTAAATAAAACAGCACAGTGACATCTATGCTGCAGTCACACAAAGAGATGAAAGTCAGGAGCAAATCCCCACTGTACTGGGCACTATAGAAAATAAAGGGAGACACTGTTCATCAGAACATTTACAGTTTTATCCCGCTTCTTTTAGTTTAATTTCTGTTGGTATTTAATATTACAGGAGGGCACACAGCTATGGAATAAACACTGTTATGAAAATATAGAAGAGGTTTGGACCCTCTATTGGTATCATAGCCCTTTCTATAGAATTTCAAAAGGTTATAGTATTTCCAAAGAGTAGGGATGCCTCCAGACCACTGAGTTTGACAGCCCAGCATATGCCTAGACCACCTGCAAGCCCCACAAGCGTGTTGTCCTTCTGGGAAGAAAGAGGCAAGCAGCCCAAGCAAATCTTAGGCAGGCACAGTGTGAGCAGATGGTGTTAATTCCAAAGTCAACGCATGCACCTAAATTTGGTTCCTCTCAGGAGGCACAAATATGCAAGATGGTAGTGTGAGTTTGAACTGTCATTTCCTAGAGCTGGTTTGCCCAAACAGGGATGAACCTTTCAGCTGTCATTTGAAATGTCAAGTTCAACTACACCAGGGTTAACACCTGCCATAATTGAAATCAGGTCAAAGCTAGGAGGCAAATTTGTTCTACCAATGAAGCACTCACTTCCAGATTGACTTTCATGTACCAAATCCTCACAGACAACAGAAACACCAAGAATTTGGGGAGAGAAAGAAAAATAACGTCAACATTTTGAAAGACTTATGTTCATCTTGCACCTGAGAGTAGAGTAAACTTCTTAAAGAAAAATTAGCTTTGTTTTCTCAAAAAAAAAAGAGTTAATTAGAAAAAATTTAATAACCAAAGATAATATTTCCATAATTTGAGGAGTTTAAAAGTAGCCAAGGACTTCTGTAGTCAAGGGACGGCTCATCTCTGCTTTTAGCAAGTGAGAAGGTAAACCCATCTTAGGCTGGGTGTCCAAGCTCCCATGATAATGAACAGAGGAAAGAAGTGACTCCAGAGACAATCAGCTTCACCCGAGACATGGCTTTGGACCCACTCCTCCTGGTAAAGTTTATGCCTCCTGTTGACTCTGGAAGGGAACCAAATTACTCTCTTGTTTGAAAACTTCACTTTTACATGGCTAAAACCAAGATATTTTACCCTCTTTAAAAAAAAAATAATTATTATATCCTCATTAATAAACTAGGATTTTTAAAATACAATTTATTTTTTGGCATGTTCTCAGTTGAAGCCCCACATGTGTCTGATCCAAACTTCATTGTTGAAATCTTTACAGTTTCTCTTCCGTTGTAAGTTCGGACAGCACATTGCAAGACACCAAGCACACTGCTATCAGACAAATAAAAAGAATAATAAAACTCAATCATGCTTGTATATATAGAAGGCCAATCAATGTAAACACAGGGTCTCTCTAAACAGAAGAAAAGCGGAAGCCAGATGGCATGAAATCATTGATAGCTGTTTCATAAACTTTTCCTGCAATCAAATCTAATTGAAATAACACTAGATTGTAGGCTTGAGCAGGTGGGCAGCACACACAGCTGTTTCTGCTAGATGATTTCCAAAGAATACATACATAAAACATTCACAGGGACTGACATACGGCAAAAAAGGGTTACCCCAGATGGAATGCTCTCTTTCAGGCTTTATTTCACTGACAGATTTCTGAAGCCTGCCTCTTTAAAAATATGGGCAGGAGTGTTTTTCTGGACTTGTTAAACCAATTACAGCCATATACAATGCTGTTGGGAGCCAAGGCCTGGTGATGAAGTGTCTTCAATGCCAATTTATATTTGAAGGCAAGGAAGAGCAGAGGGGGATCTCCTAGTGTCCAGTTTATCGCTTTGCAGTAAGGTAAAGGTAACTAAATCACCTCTGACAGATATATCTTTTCTTTGCCAAGAAAAGATTTTATCAGTTTCCTTAGTAGTTTATTCCGGTTCCCCTGTACTTATAGCTAGATATTTTCCTAATGTCTAATCTACTTTTTAACAGAATTAAGCTAATTGCCATACATGGTCAAGGAAAAGAAGCAGTTAATGTCCTTTTGTATATAGATGTATTTTCAATGTCCTCTCTCCTTTTTCTGTCCTTTTCTGCAGACAAGTACCACATGACAGAATTCCTGAAGACTCACAAATGAGCAAGAAGAACCAAGTAAGTCTTCCCAGAGAGGTCCAGCACCTGAAGTACGCCTGATATTGTGGACAGAATTTTACTTTGAACTCATGTTGCATTGGAAACTAGGGTTAAAAAAAAAATACTGAGAAAAGAAGGAAGATGAAAAAGAGCACCTTACATGAATCAAATGAGAGCCTGAAATAAATGAACTGTGTAGCTCTACTACCTAGTGCATTCTGGCTAGATGATAGAGTGGAGCTCCTACTCTTCATTATCTTCATATAACTATAATACAAAAAGATTTACACGTCATTTCTATTACTGTTTATACCAGAATCTGTGTATTTAACACTTCAGTCTAAAGGATTCAAATCTGCCACAGTATCACTATCAAGAAGTGATAAATGAACTCTGGTTTCTCTTCAGGTTCCATAAATCTCTTGCCTTTTACTTAAGATTTCCATGAAGAGGAACAATTTATTTATTACAGCCTTTCAGTATTTAAAGGGAACCTCCAGAAAAGATAGGGTGGCATTCTATCAGGAAACATAGCGATAGGATGAGGGGTAATGGTTTAAAAATTAAGGATAATAGATTGAGATTTATTTAGATATATTAGGAATAAATTCTTTACTTTGAGGGTGGTGAGATACTGGCACAGGTTTCCCAGAGAAGCTGTGGATGCTCCATTCCTGGAAGCAATCAAGGACAGGCTGAACTGGGCTGTGAATAAACTGGTCTAGTGAAAGGTGACCCTACTTATGACAGGGAGTTTGGAACTAAATGATCTTTAAGGTCCCTCCAAACCAAAACATTCTAAGATTCTAAGAATAGAATTACATGCAAACTGTGCTATTAAATAATGTTGATCCCTTGGACTGCAGGCATCTTTCTGGATACTTATTTGAAAATGTTAATTCTGAGGTTAATGGCAGGCAGCCTTACTTCCCTGTTCCCAGTCATTTTATGTTAAAAATATAATATATATGTTAATAGTATATTAGTGAGTCCAGGAGTAGAGGAGGGAGAGGAAACATCATTATACTACTACAAAAAAATTCTAGTCAGAAAGTCCTGACCTGCAGAGGTGTCCTAGGGAAGTGACATCCTGTGGTCATCTTCCTTAGGGGTTTGGCTGTGCCTGTCAGAGACTGGGCATGGTGTAACACAGCCCCTTGCTCCTTCTCATGCAGTTACAACCTTTAGTATCTTCAGAAATCAGGTACAGTTCTCAAGGGAAAACCCACACTCCTCTGAGAGAGAGAGAGAGAGAGCAGGAAGGAATCATCAGTAGCCCCAAATAGTGGGAGAAACTGTTTGCAAAAGGCAGTGAGAATCAAGCCCTGGGGTGATATGACTCTGCAAGAAATAAATGAGTGTGAAGCAAATGCTTTCAAAAGAACCCATCTCAGCTCTGCGGCAGAGAAAACTGCAACACACAGAAAGAATCAGTGACAAAAGATCCAAAAGAGGCAGTTGATTCTCTGCAGGGGAGAAAACAAAGTGTTTACAAAGATGCAGAACAGTAAATCATCAAAGTGTTCAGAAAATGCTTGAAATGTAATGTTCATTCCTACATTTGTATGGAAGGCACAGTAAAGAGAAAAAGACACATCCCTTGCCTTTCAGACCATTTGGACTTGAGCAGGTGTAGCATGCCAAGTAATAATAATAGCAAAACAGCAAAGAAAAGAGGAAAGACCGCAGGAGGAATGGGAGCACAAGGATCATATGTAAGTTTATATAATTGCTTTGGATTACTGGGGAAAATCATCAGCTTGTTTACTGGCTTGTTCTGTATATCTTTACTTGCCTTAAACTGAAGTAGTTATTTCAGGCTGCTGAAGGGGTCTATTTTGAGTGCAGTCTATGAAGGTTAATTATGGGAAGAGGGAGGCAGAGGAGTGAAGACAAAAGAAGCGATGAAGATAAAGAACAATAGATGCAGAAACAGAGGGGACCTGGTGCAAATCCTGGCACTGCTTTCAATAATAGCTAAAGCTCATATAGAGCTTTTCAAGCATAGATTTTGAAGTGTTTTAAATTTAAGTCTGAATCATCTTATTCCTATTACAACAGGACAGATTATGTGTTCAAGGTCACTCTGTGGAAAAAAAATGCACTATAGCCAGGCAGAGGATCCACAGCCCCTGAATGTTAGTGCCATGCTGCCCACAAGCCACACTGCCCCTCTGTCAGCTTGGGCTTTATCATGCAACGCAGGGCTGATGTATTAGAAATTAATTTATCAGCTGCTTTCTCTCTAAATTACATGCTGAAATACCACATCAACCCATTTGTGAGGAGAACTGACTTTGGTGGGAAGATATACACAATACAGAGGTTTACTGGGGGATTAAAGAGGATTTAAGCTCTCTACTCCTCCTTATTATGAGTACCCAAATGAAAATGGTACCCAGATATGTAACACATATCAAGACAAATATCTGTGTTCAGGACCACAGACAGGCCCCTCTCAAGGCCAAATACAGTCTTCAAATAATGGTTTGCAAGACACCCTAGGAAGACAGGTGATGTCTGAAGTC
The DNA here is from genome assembly GCA_003676055.1 of Chloebia gouldiae. NCBI lineage: Eukaryota > Metazoa > Chordata > Aves > Passeriformes > Passeridae > Chloebia > Chloebia gouldiae. The sequence goes on along the minus strand of QUSF01000005.1, from coordinate 33,781,896 downwards.
CAGACATTTACAGGGTGTTTGGATGTAAGAGAGGTCAGAAAATGCCATGCTCATGGATCCTCTGAAAAGTGTTTGCTCAGTGTTATGGATATGCCAGCACGTCAATACACATGCGACCTTTTTTTGGCATTTGAAATGCATAAATTCTGCTGACTCCCAAATCACACAGAAAGTCTTTTGACCTAGAACTGTTCATAGAATCACAGAATGGTAGAATGTCTCAAGTTGGAAGGGACCTGTAACTGTTGTTTGAATTATTCCAAGTTTTAATGTTCTAATCACATGTTAGTTTATATAATGGGCAGATGTGGTGGTGCATTCCTCCCACCCCTCCTCCCTCGGGCCACACTGTGATCTAAGAAATGCTCATGAGGCCTCAGCCTTGACGAACAGCACCTGGGCTAAGCTCCTCTTGAGTTTATCAGAAATACTGTCTGCTTCCATGAAATTATGCTAACAAGCTCCTGTTTCTAATGAACAGCCTTGGAAACTTACATTTCTTGCCTGAATAACAACCCAAGCAGAGTAACATTTTTGTAAATCAGCTTCCAAAGGAAATTAACAACATGAACTGCAGCCAGGATGAAAATTATGACTAAAGCCAACCTTCTTGTGGCTCTATGAAGAGGGGTCTTAAGTGAGACCCTTTGAGCTCTCCTGGACCACAGTGGGAGCTGACCAGCAATCTGCCTCTGTGTGGGACTTGTGAACTTTCAGGTTTGGCATACTTGCAGAATCACTGCCAAACAAGATCAGTGAATCCTGGGCTATAACCCTCACTCTTCGAGGCTTGACCCCATTGCCATTTAGAAAATGCAAAGGCATCTGAAATGAGTACTTCACTGAATTCAAGGGGAATTATTCACAGATATACCTTGTACCTACTCTTTAGGTCTGTGTGCATGCAAGTGTGAATATGTCCTAGTGAATGGAATGTTGCTCTCCTGGATTCTTAATTACTTCAGGTTTGAAAGTTAGGCCTGTAAGTGGCTTACTGTTGTGCTATAGTAAATTCTACATGAAGCTTTTATGAAATTTTTTAACGTGAGCTATCAATTAAGTGCTGTTAAGTTCAAGTGCTTTTAAACCTTTAGGCTTAAACTGTTGGTCAAGTCTAGGGCTCAGTTTAACCTTACAACTCAACAGGAGGGTCTTCCTTATCCTTTCTTTTCCTTCATTTTCCTCTCCTTACCCTTTTCGCCCCCACATCCCCAGCCTCCACATAGTAATTTTTGGGATGATTTTAGATATTAGCTAGCTTTTTCTCTGTGTGCTTTAGCCATCTACTGAGTAGTAGAGAGAATCTTGCTAATGAACTTTGTTTTGCTATTGCTTTTTTGTTAAAAAATAATGCTTTTGCTGATGACTCTTTAAGTGACCTTAAAACACACATTTCCAACAGCAGAGAAGTAGTTTAATTGCATGGAGCACACAGTAGTGTTCTTTTATTTTTTTAAAATACAATTATCACACATCTAGCTCTTTTCAAATGACAAAAAAAATCTATGCTAACAATACTTAATTGTCATCACAAGCAGATGCTATCTATTTAATCAACCATTTAATACTCAAACTAACCATTTGCTGCTCTTTTATTTGCCTTCCTTCCAAGTAATACATTAATATTATATTTTAAAATGTAACATTTTCAAAGGTTAAGTGATGTCTTTATGTGACTGGACCATGCACATTTATTGTAATGGTATTACCAAAACTCAGCCATACTACAATGGAATTTCTGCTTGCCCAGTCATTGCAAACTCCACTCAACAGTCGTGCTGCAAATGTAGTTACACATTCATGTGCAACTGCTTTGTGTCAGCACTGTCTGGATTTCCACACCTTAGAAGATATTCCCATTTGATTTTTAGAGTGAAATATTGACTTTATCACATCTACCAACTCAAAATTGGCCCAGTATCATTCACATGAATAGATCTATAACAAGTAGCAAGGTACTAGAGGACACTCAAGACACACTGTTTAAAAAAAAACAAAAGCCAGTTTAAAGGTCACAGTATAAATTTAAATATTTATATCTTTTTACTGTTGATGCTAGTCTTATCTCCTTCTGAGAGTAGAGGGGATATTTTTATAAATGTGAAATTTCAATGGCTTGAAAGATTTTGGACTACATTTGCTCTGACCTCCTGAAGTAATGGTAGGAATTTTCTCTGCTGAGCTAATTATCAATTGAAATTGTTCTGAGCAATTGTAGATCATCATCATCATATTTCACTGCTAATCAGAAAGCATCTGCAGCACCATATAGCAGACATGAAATGCACAAACTATAGTACATCTATTTAATGGAACAACAATTATTTTACTCTTTGTGCTTATCGAAAGGTAACTCTAATGTTGTCTAATGAGTTCTACCCCAGATGTGCGCGATCTTATAATTATGTGGTTCAGGCTTCACATTAGTTAATCAAATAGTTTCTTCAGCTCAATTTTACAATTTTTCAGACCCCAACACACTGAAGTATTTGCCTAAAATCAGGTTTACTCAGTGGCCAGTGGAATCAACTTCACTGGCTTAAATGGATTGCTGAACACATACAGGTTTTTCACATGCTTACTTTGAGGCAGGCTCTGGCAGCAGTTTGATGAGGAAAGATCATACTGTGGAACCAGCTGCTGTATTTGGAATTAACATATTGATTGCTGCTAGAAATTATTATTTAACGTATAGTGTCAGTAGCATAAGACTCTATTGGAACACATCCATTATATAATCTAAAAATAAAGAAATCCAATGAATAAACTCCCTAGAGCTAGTAGTCAGTAAAATATACCTTATATACATATTTCCAATCAATAACCTTTTTTTCTCTAAAATCTGTGGATTAGCATATTCTTCTAGTGTCTTGTTTTAATGTTTTGTTCCCAGCAAAAGATTTCTCTCTGCATGAAAACACAGGAATAATGTGTATCCATGCATCAGCCATTTAGCTGTTAGCAAACAGAGATAATGGCCATTGGGAATGTAAAAGCTAGACTACTTGGCTGCTCTGACAAATGAAATCCAGGAGTAATGAGTCACACTAGATGTGATCCTTTAAAAAGAAACATTGGCAAACTCTCAGATTTTAAAATAACTTTGCTGAGATCAAGTGGAGCTGTCTTCAGCCATGATGAAAAAGCTAAAAATGAGTATCTGACTGTGCAGATAATTCCAGCAGCCTGGCAGCATTCATTTGTGAAGCAGCCCAGCCTGATAAGATGCTCGCACTGATGCTAACGTGGACGGTGTGGATATGCATTGCATAATCCCTGCATACATGGCACGTTCATTCATACACTGCTGGCTGTGGTTATCAGCCTGGAGGGATGAAAATGTACATGTCTGTGGGCCAGCCTGTGCTCTGGGGGATTTTGTTTTGCTCTGCATTGAGAGGCAGACTGCAGAATGCTTGCTTTCCTGAGCAAGAAAGGCTGAGGACAACTTCCCCAGCAATTTTAGCAAATTTAGTCAAAGGGAAGAGTGCAGGTATGTCACCCACCAGTACTGGCTGAAGGTGGAGACTTTTCAGAATAGACAAAATACACAAGTCTTGAGATGGATTTGCAAGATGGATAGTAATTCACAAATTGCCTATGTGCTTTGGCTTTTTGTGGTAACATAGTGTTTGCATCCCTTAGTCAAAAGTAAAAGGCAAAATTTTCTTTGAACTTTGTCTGTTTGCTCTAGGTGAAAGTGAACTAAACCCACCCATTGCTCTGAAGTTTTTGAAAGCACTTTTTTCTGGTACTTCTTGCTGAAGAAAAAGCTTTTTATCACTTCTCTACACCTCATGATTGTCCACATCCAGTTTGCGATTCAGGTACTCCTACAAAAAACATTAGAATAATATAACCGCTCTTATCTGTCTGAAAAAGTAGTGCATGCAGAAGTTAAATGCCTGCTTAGCTTTTTAGTTTGGCAAAGTTTAGCTCAAACAAATTTCAGGGCTAAAGGAAAAAAGTCTACTTGTCAGCATATATCTTTTAGGCTTTGAGGAACCACACATTAATCAGTAGAAGCAAGGCAACAAGCAGAAAAAACAAGGTGAAAAATCCCAGACACACTCCAGTTTTGTCAAAGTGGATTTCTTACAGACATCTCTTCAGGCAGACTTCTTTTGACTCCTAATTAAATGGTTTTTGCTAGATGAAATCAAACCTTGCACTTCACTGCTCTGCTTTAGCAGTGTGCAATGCAAACTACTGACTGAAATAATTTTATTAGGCAGCAGAGAACTTTTTAAATGGTTAAATTAGAATCACAGCTATTCATACTTTTTCAGCATTCTATGATTTTGTGTCTGTGTGTGAGTATGAGGAAAGAAATTGTAGGCATACAGTAGCGTTGGGCAGTGTTCTGTAGAATATTGGTATTTTACAGATATGTCAGACTACAGAAATGGATTTGGGAAATACAGAAACGAATGATGTGTAAAATGCAATGCAGAAATGTCACTGATCACTGATATAACTTTTATATTCAGAAGGAGGTAAAAATTCAGTTTGACTCTCAAGCAAGTTTGCAATACTTCCATTTTATCTAGCCTACTTGTGCCTTCCCAGCAGAAAATTCACATTAAATAACATTACTCAGAGAAGAAGAGACTGTGCAATAGTGGAGTCTCTGTAAAGGTTTTATCACTGGGAAATTGGGTTGCCTGAGTTATTTGTTACTTGGTATATGGCAGATATTTCAAAGAGAATTAAAAGAAGATATAAGCAGCATTCTAAAAATGTCCTTGCATTGTTTTTTTGTATATATTTATCTAGATGCTTTTGTTAATATGAGACCAAATGAACTGATTACAAGAGAAGAAAAACCTCATAACCAGTGAATTAACCTCTGGATATTTTCTGTAAGGGATGTGATTCAACCCTGCTGAAATAAATAGGAGCCTCTCCTTTGATTGCCCAGATTTCTATATTTTTAGTCTTCATCCTAATTTATTGAAAATGTTTTTCAAATGTAATAGTTTAGGACATTACCCAACTAGAAAGAATTCTCTGCATCCTTTTGCAAAGCCAGGAATGACCCCTGGCATGAGCAGAGAGATAACAATGTGGTCACCAGCTGTCAGAGTGAACATTTTAATGGCAGATTGGGAATGAATGAGTATCAGGCATCCCTCTACTCGAGGTGCTACCTGTTGTCCTCAGGAGAGAAGAAGGGAGAGAGGATGTGTTTCCATAATGAGAGTTCTCTTCTTTGTAGGGTCCTTGCCAGATGCAGACACCTTTTGGTAACTGTTTGAACTTGTTGGCATGAGAGAAATATCCCTGGGGCAACATTAAACTGATGGCAGAGTAGAGGCCAAATGGGAAAATTTATCAAAAGTACATCCATTTTTTCACATGGCTTTACAACTTATCAGGAAAAAACGTGGATAACATGATCCTGTGATAAGTCAGGTACATGTCAAGTGAGATACTTTTGTTTTGGTTGACAGTTTTTCAGAAATAGAGATTAATCATTGTGTCTTAAGCACAGAAAAACTAAAAGTCAAATGTAGGACTATCTGAGCCAAAAGAATACACACATTGTCAAAAAGGATGACAAATTTTGAATTATATGAAACAAAACCAGAAAATAACTGAAGAAATCATCCAGTCATTTCTCTACTCTGAGACTGGATAAGTTACTCTTATGCTATTTCTGACTGACATTTGTCCAAACATCTTTTAAGGATTTCTCAGGTGGGATTTCCAGTGCTCTCTCAGACACTGATCAAAAACTTCATTTTTCTTCTAACTGGAAAAAATTTCCTTATGTTCAACTTGTATTGTCTTGCCACAGTTTAAGATAACTTTTCAACCGGCAGAGAAATGGAAGAGTTCATTCCCCTCCTTATCTAAGCTTTCTGTTATTTAAACTTCCACTCTTTGGATCAAAAATATCTAACACCTTCATTTTCCCCCATATGTCCTCTCTCAATTTTCATCATTCTCACTGCTCTCCTTTGGTGTCTCTCCATCTAATCTTGTTCTCCACCAACCAAGTTGCCTACAGAACACATACTGAAGGTGTAGCCTCACTCAGAAATATTATTGTTGTAACACAGGTGACACTTAATGAGTAAACACACATGAATCTGTCTCTCTTTTGCAACCAATAGTATTTCTATTGGTGACTCATTCTAAACCTTTCTGCAGATTTGCTGCACTACCCTTCAGTTTATGTGTGGTTTGCTATTTGTGAAATAAGGCAGAGTATTGTATTTCTTTAGCTTATTAATTACATTCTATTTTCCCAGGCTATTTATCCAATTTTTCAACACTGTTGTGTTTCAAATCCTGGTTTGTCATACATATATTGCCCAACTGGTGCTCTCTGTGAACTTAATAAATGTGTTCTCCATCCTGTCTTGAAAAAGCACTACTTCCCATTCAGGATAATTCCTGTAAACACCCTCTCAAACTATCCCTCTAATTTGATCAAGAATTAGTGACACCTACTCTTTTAATACATATCTCTTAAATGAGTAATGCACTCACCTAACTGATTTTAATCTAGTCCATGTTTCCCAAGCTTACACATGAGAGGCATGCAGAAGTCAAGCTATATGGCATCTACCACTTTTCTTCCTATCCAGAAGGCCTGCTATCCTGTCATCATACAATTGCTCTTTTAATTATCAAAGTTCATGTATCATAGCAGAAAAATCTATGTGACTGAAATTAAGTTAGACTATTTTTCAAAAAGGCAAAAACATATGTCTAAGCTGGTGTATCATGACAAATTAGAAAGCAAGGAATATGTTTGGGAGTGCATGCTATTTTCACTTCAGCCAGTTTCAAAACCTTTGTACTTCATTCTAAGAATCACTATCAGACTTTACTCTTGATTCTTTCCAAAATGATTCCTGTCTGCAAAAATACAAGATACATTTTTCAGTTTTGTTTCAGGCTGCCAATTTCCTTTCACTCTTGACAACAACAAATCTCTAAAACAATTCTCTCACTCCATTTTGCTGACCAGCCCTTGAGGAATACAGAAGAAGAATCAAAACTACAAAGTGGTTCAGAAACACAGCAGCAGCTCTGGATCCATTTGCTTCTGTAGGTGGTACAACAACCCTGCAATACCAGGACAGTCTCTCTAGACCTAATATTCAATTTACACAGAGCGTCAAATCCTAATGGACCTTGGAAAACAGATATCATGGAAAAGGAGGCTGTGGCTACAGTATACCTGAGGAAGAACCAAAGGAACATGAATTCCAACTATGATCTGGAGAACCCTACTAAGAGGAAAAAGAAAAATAATTAAGCACTCTCGTGCCCAGAGCTCCTCTTCATTCATATTTAAAATGTTATTTATGGTTTCTTCCTCTAAAATTCTGTATTTGCTTGCACTGAGTCTTTCAGCTGGCACTGTTTGCTATCTTGCTTAAGGTTGTATCACAAGAATTGCAATGCCAATGTCCTTCTTGACAACATATTTAGGTTTCCTTAGGATTAAGTTATCTCAGAAACATTAGTTGGCATTACTTCAGGAAAAGTTTAAAGATATCTGCCAGTGTGTTAGAAAAGGCTTTAACAGAGAACTAAATGACATTGCCATAAATGTTGTTGAAAGTAGAAAATTAAATATTATGCTCTGGGATATATCTTGTTAAAGATAGAGAACATCTGAAGTGACAATTTTTATTTTGAGGAAAAAGGACCATGGGCCTTTTGGTTAAACATTTAGCAGGACTGACCATCTCAGCCTGCAGCCTGCTAAGAGTTCAGGGTAGCATCCAAAAATGTTCAGGTAGTCCAAAGGGCCAATGCCCAGACTTTAGATCTTCTCACAAACACAACTGGAAATACAATTTACTGATAAAAATCTCCCATAAAGAGGGCGAAAAAGAAGGTGCATCCTCTCTAGAAGCTGTTGGTTATTACAGAAAACTGATAATTTGTACAAGCAAAAGTAGTCCACGAGTGTATGTAGTATTCAACACCTATAAAAATCCAGTTACATTCCTTTTTATTGGGTAACCAAGGATGAAAACAAGGCTTCACATTGGTATCTTTTAAAAAAAAAAATCACCAATATAGATAAATATTAATAAGGGAAATCTTAAAGACTAGTGGAGTTAAGAGAAACATACTTTCATACTTTCAACATCTGTTGATTCCCACATTGAAGGTATTTTTAAAGACCTGAATGGTTTTCATAGTGCCTTTTACAATAAACAAGACAAAGATTACAATGTAATCTCAGTTTAAATCCTCTGCTTCCCAGGAAATTTCAGATTTTTCATTGGACATCAATCACAAAGATGTGCAACAAACATACCCTTAAGCAGCGTTGTAAGTTTTGGTTCATGATAGGTCATTGTCCTCAGAATTTTTTTAAGTGTCAAAGAAATAGTCTAAAGAACGGTGGCTCTTGTCATTTTATATTAAATATCTGCAAGAGGTTTACCAACTGAAAATCATGGGATTATCCAGCTTTACGAACCCTGCTGAGTAAGCTGAATTACAAGAAAGCTTTGTTTCTGATGGAAAAGGTGTCACCATGGCCCAGCAAATCAAACATATCAGGATTTATGTTCCTTCCTCTGAGTTATAACGTTCACTTGCAGCACTACATAAACAGCAAGGAAAATACTCTCTTGGCAGATGCCCTAACCTACATGAGTGGAAGCCTACATAAAAGCTTCAGAGAAAGGCCTGATTAAAACTGATCACACAGAAATTTTCCCCTGGAGACTGCTGGTGTCAGCAGTTTTGGATAATCTCTGTCATATTGGTGGCATTTGTATTTTATTTGTGATTTACATAGTTCAGTACAACGTTAAAAATGCTAGCAAAATATGAGTGGTTAATGCTTTACATCTGATATCTCTACCCTATAACAGACTTTTAAAAACTACTAATAAAAAAAGTTAATACTAAAAAAATTATTCAGAAAAATAAAGAAGGGTTAAAATATTGAAAGTTTTAAAAAAGCACCAAAACCATGGAAGTCTCAGATATATTTAGAAAAAAAAAAAGTAAACTTTCTCTATAGTTGAGTTGTACACAGGAGCACAGTCTTTTGCCAAATTGTCAGCTGATTTTTTTCAGTCTTCCTGAGGCTTATAAAAGTGTATGCAATATGACCTGAGTTATGGAATGGAATTTACACTTATTAAATTTGAAGCTGACATGAAGCTAGGAAAGACTGTGAATAAATTGGAGGGTAGGATTCAAATTAAAAAATCATCTTGACATGACAGGCTGCAAGAATGGGCTGAAAAAAACCAAGACAAAAGTTAATAAAGACAAATGTAAATAATGCAACAAATGACCCAATCAGGAGCCCTGAATCCAGCCCTGGGGCCCCCAGCATAAGCAGGACGTGGACTAGAGCACATGGACGTGGTCCAGAGGAGGGCCATGGAGATGACCAGAGGGATGGACCACCTCTCCTCTGAAGACAGGATGAGACAGTTGGGGCTGTTCAGCCTGGAGAACAGAAGGCCCTGGGAAACCTAACAGCAGCCTTCTAATATGTGAAGGGAACTTACAAGAAAACCAGAGGGGAACATCCTGGAGTCATGTAGTGATAGGACAAGGGAGAATGGCTTTAAATTGAAAGAGATTTAAATTAAATGTTGGGAAGAGGGAAGAGATTCTTTACTCGGAAGGTGGTGAGGCACTGGAAGAAACTACCCAGAGAAGCTGTGGATGTCCCATGCCTGGATGTGCTCGAGGCTAGGTTTGATGGGGCCCTGACCAACCTGGTCTAAGGGAAAAGGTTCCTGCCTATGGTGGGGAGGTTGGCACTAGATGATCTTTAAGTTCCCTCCCAGCCCAAACCATTCTGCAATTCTATGATTCTGTGAACTCTCAGGCAGATTCTCACATAAAAATTACTGGCCTGAGGAATTGAAGATAAGAAGCAAGTAATGAGGCAGTAGTCCTGCAGCCAAGCAGATGTTTCATTGTGAACTGCACGTGGTGATCAGGTCTCCCTCAGGCGTGCCCCAGGTTTGGTTCCAGGCAATAACTTTCTAGAAAATTGGACCAGATAGTGAAGTATTGCAAAGACTCAATAACAATCAGAATTCACAGAAATGTGACCCTGACATCAATGAAGTGTAAAGAAGAGTAGGTGGAGAAGGATAACAGTTTTCAAGTGTGTGAAAGGTTCTTATGAAAGGATGAGGAGGAATGTCTGGTGCTCATGGACACAAAGCATAGAATAAGAAGCAACAGTTTTAAATTACAAAAAATGTATGGGTCAGACTTTATGAAAAGTATTGAAAAAATTAGGAATAGAAAACCATGAAAAGGTTTTACAGATGGAGGTCAGGGGATCTCTAATATTAGAGGACCTTAAGAACATCATACTGCTGTTGCCTGTCCTAACAGATATCTCTCAGGAATGACTAATCTGGAGAAATGGACTAAATGCCCTCCTGATGTCCTTCACAGTCATATCCTTTCATGGGCCTTAGAATAAGAGACAATAAAACTATTGAGGGGAGAATGTGGCATTACTTTAAGGAAAGGGTAGTGTGTCTCAGCATTCAGGAAGACAAATACTTATCAGTGTCTTCTGAATGATGCGCAGTGATTTGGAAGTACCTAATGGCAGAATTTCTGGCATCCTTTCATTGCTGGCTTTGCAATCATTCCCTCTGTGAAAATAACCCAATTGCTTAACCTCTTGGTATCAATTGATTTGTTAAACAGATATAACTCTGTGCTATCATGAGGCTATGAGTTAGTGAATGCTTATGCTGCATCCAGAAAATTCAGCATGAAAAGGATATAAAACTGCAAGTAATGATCCCTTATTTATAATTGCCATGCTTCAATAAATGCTAGTTGGTTTCAGTTTTCTAAAGAAGCGCTGGCTCCTTCACAGTAAGAATCTGAGTTTTGGAGAAAGTTCCAAACCAAATCAAGCTCTTTTTGAACTTTAAATGACAGAATGCTGTCACCATTACAATTTTCAGGCTACTTCACGAGACACTTTGTTTGCAAGGATTAGCAGCATGGAGAGCAAAGAGCTGGAGATCCCTGACCTCTGCAGCAACAGAGCCATAGCTCCTTGCTTGTCTGCTGCCTCTTCTCCCATAACAACCTTCCACCTACAGCAAACACAAGCTACAGTGCACATTTGATCAGCTGTGACCTGTGCACAAGGTCAGCTGCATTTCCAGGAGCTTCCAACCCATGAGAATTATAAGGCAGTGTGATCTCATCCTTACCACCCCAAAGAGTGGTCTTGTGAGCCCCAACAGCACCCCATCATTCTGCTATCCAGCAGATATATGCACTGCACACCTATTATTGACACTAATATCTCAGCACCTGCAAGGCTTGTATTCACTCCATAGATTCCAAGAGTCATGACCATGATGAAGATAAAACTGTTTATTTTCCTTGGCTGTCACTTTTAAGGCTGTAAAGTACATGCAATTTGTAATCTATATGGGGTACAGGTTTTAGTTACTTTTTAGACATTTTTTTTAACTGAAAGCCTTGATCTTTATAATAAACAAAGCCAGATAGAAATCTGAAACAGGATCCACATTGACAGCCATGTGCTTTGGCAGAGAAAGACATGTTTTGGCCCTCCTGAGGCTGAAATCCAGAGAACTGAGGCAAATTCCTCTGCTTCTTACACAGTTTTAAAGAGAAATAAGGTATATCACAGAAATCTTCAAAATAATCTGCACTTTCTCCAAGGGAAATTCCAAAGGCTGAACAGGGAATTGCCTGTAACTCTTTACCAGGAAAACTCCATAAAAAGAGTAATCTCCTAAATAAAACCCATTTCAGGTGCCTACACCTCTATGGAATTCATAAAAGCAAAGAGCCTGTGACCTTTGCTAAAATATGCTGAATGGAAATGGCTTTTCTTTTTCTTATTTCTTTTTGAGAGCACAAATAGTGACAATATTCCTCTTTTCCTTTTCCTCAGGGCATCCCGGTGGTGATGCACAAGTAAGATATCAAGACAATACAGAGTGACCTCCTCTCCCATCTTGCAACACAGAATGTAGTTATTCCCTATCCCTCCTTCACCTGAAGATATGCCTCTGTGTTAGTCTAGCACTCTGAACTAATCCCCTGAGCAGGGAACCCGTGTAATGCTGGCTTAGCTTCACCTTCTAGGTTGCTAATGCAAACATATGCAATATGGTCAGATGGTTAGAAGCATGATGGTTGTTTCCTAAGGGAGGGTGGAGGGCCTGAGGCCACTGTTGTCCTAGCCAAAATGTAGCTCTTGAACCTACTGAGAGCAGGCAGAGGGTACATAGCCTAGATTTTGTCTCCATGTCCTCTCTCTCCCCAAGTACCACTTTAAAACATTCTCTAAGAGTGAAATGCCTCTGCATTTTTTTTTGCACAAGCAGGAAGAGAAATATTCAAAACTTGGTCAAAATATCTGGTGTATTTTTAGTGGAATCCAATTTGAAATGCCTATATTGGGGCATCAGTGGAGAAATTGATAAATCTGCTTTCTGAATCATGATGAATTTGAATGTGATCAATATGCTTTGTCTCAAACCTGAGGTACATCTGGGCATCGGTTCAAGAGAGTTACAGATGCCCCGCAGAAGGCAAGTGGTGTCCATGACTTCCAATCTCCTCCAGGAATTTGTAGCAACTCAAGGTCACAATTTTATAGTGCAGATAGTGTTAGATGTACACCTGATTTTATGCAGCCCAGCCTTTATTGAGTTTGCTCTTAGTTGCTTATTTTTAATTATCTTTATTTGTCAGACTGAAGAATCAAGGGAAATGTGGGTAAGCAGCTTTCCCAAGCCAAACTATTCAGAATACCAGCTCCACATGTCAGCTGAAGACAAGAAACAGTCATTTAATTTAATTTTTTTCTTTAAGGATTTAAGTCTAAGGAACTCGATGAACAAATCTCAGAATCATCAAGAAGCTCCCAATCCCTGGCCCAGCATCCTGCTATCTTGCCAGTGTCACTCTTCACATTGGTATGAGGGAGAAAGATGATCATTCCAGTGAACCATTTGTGCGAATTTGAGCTATTAGAGCAGTTTTACCACTTAATTTCCAGGAGCAGCCACTGAAATTAAAGCAGCAAGAAAAAGCCCCTATCCTTTCTCATGTGATGCCCATGAGAAAGAAGTTGGTCCCCCGTGGTCATCCTTACATGGATTGCATATGACAATAGCAACACACACAAATTAAGTAGATGCTTGGTATTTCCTCTTTCAGGAAATGAATTTTTCATAAGTTATTATAAACTATTTTATTGAATGAAATCTTAAATATCTTCCATATAGTGCCCCAGACCTTGCCAATTTCTTTTGACTGAGCACTTTGCTCTTAGCCCATGAATAATGAAACTGAGCAATTACATACAAGAAATGCCTCCTGCTGCAAAGCCCAGAAACTAATCTGATGGGGCTTTTCTCTTTTACTTTTGAAAGTCTGGGCACCCCTGAGGGGAAGAAGGTGATATTTGCCCTTAGAAATCTGGTTAAAAGTCACAGTGGACATTTCACAGTGCTCTAGTTGCTCCCTTTGCTTAACCTTGTAAAAATTTTATAGTAGTCTAACCCCCTGAATTTCAATTTTTACCCACTGCTATTGTAGTTACTAGTGAGGAAATGTCAGGATTTATTTATGGTACCACAACACTATATGGCTCCTTCATGAGCTGCATAATTCTGGTACTTTTCACCTCATTTAAAAACTTGTTTCAAAGAGACCTTGGATAAATTTTGCAGTGCTGCAGTTGTGAACACAGAGGTGAATCTACTGACACAGCTTCAGCAGATGCTTTTACTACTGTTCATTAACTTTAGCTCTGCTGCCATCAGAATTATATAAGGAACATAAAGGAAATTAAAAAAAAATGACTCATGCAATTTGATTTCTGCTGTGTCATTTCCCTCTGTTTTGCTCTTGGTACCTGAACAGGCTGGCAATCAAACAGGGTATTGAGGTCACAGCACAGAAATGAATGGCAAGGGTTCAAAGTTGAAAATGCAATTATCTCCTCCATTTCCAAACAGAATTGCAGAAGTAGCATCACTGAAGCTGTAACAGAAAGCTCATTTCGGTTTTTATTTTGCTTTAACTAGACAAAGAAATTCTTCCCTCCCTTTTCCTTGTTTCTTCCCCCTCCCCACCCCTATTCCTCTTCCTTCTCCTCTACTCTTTTCAGCTTTGTGATGAGGACTACAAACATTTATTTTAGAAAAGGAGTATATTTCATGAGTTCAGTTTGAAAACAATTAATCCCTCATTGTATGCTCATGTTAAATAGGGTACCTGATTTTTCAAATATTTGTTTCCATTGGTTTTCTGCATACTTGCTTAATCTAAATCCACAGTCAAACTTTCTGTTCTTCTACAGATATGAGATCAAACATGGGAAAATCAGCAATTAAGAAAACACTTTTTTCCCCTCTTTCTGCTGCTGTTTTTGAGCTTAGGATTTCCACAGCCATTTCCCATACAACTATTGGGTTGCAAACTGAAGCTTGCCATTGCTTCTCTAAGTGAGATTTTAGTAGAGGAAGCCTACAATTGTTCAGGATGATCCAAATAAGCAAATAGTACAAGACATAAGGGCATTTTTTTGGATATTCACAGAAAATACAATTCAGAAAAAAATAATGTTTTTGACATTTAAATACACTTCTTCATTACTGTCTTTACATTTTTTTTAAATTTTTCCCTACCCTAATTTATATTTTCCCATTTGTTTTTGAGTGAATCTGTTTCTAGTACATTTACATTCTAGCGCATTTACATCACATCTTTCCAATATTCATTAGTTATTAAATTGCTTTTTCTAGATCCATCAGGTGCTAATTGCACTTGTTATGAAAGACCTAATCCAACACTATAAAAACAATATTGTACCACCATCACTGCATTGAATTTAGTGAGATACTTTATTTACTCCAGTGAAATTGCAAGAACAAAAAGTCACATGGCCTCTTTTGGACCAAGTTCGTTAAGGAATGTGAGTGCTACAGGTCAGCTGTTACAAAACATAAATCTCAGGCAAAATATTCAGTTTGGAATCCATGTTTTAGGACATAAACTCTCTATATGAGCACATTGCTTGAGTAGAGTGATTGAAAAGAGAAAAAGTTACTGGATTGGAAGCTGTTTTAATAGGAAGCACTAAGTACAAAAGTATCTGAAACTTCAGCTTTTCTTTGAAGCTTAGACTCCTCAATTAAATTAGGATGCAGAACCCCATGTCCTCTCTTGGAAAAAAATCACTTTGAAATTATCTCAAAAGTCTTTAGAAGTGGGTATTAGAGGAGAATTCTTTACATAATAGACCTTTTGGTAACAGTGAGGATATGACTCTCTGGAAGACCTTGTTCAGATCTTTTTTCCACTAGAAAATTAAAATCAAAATTCACATACCAGAAAAATATATGAGCCAAAGACCAATAGTTTTTAGGGTTTTTTTTTTTTTGATAAAGGATATTCAGTACACTACGGTTATTGTAAACACATATTTCAACATGTAAAATGTTCATATTAGAGCAGTTATCTTGAGCAACCTTATTGGCAGCAGGAAAATTCCTTGTGAATTTTGAACATCAAAGGATGTGCCTCACCTCTCAGATATAATTAACAGAGTTCTACAAGATTAATATTTAGAGATTCACAAAGTCTTCTGAGGTGGAAGGGACCCACAAGGATCACTGAGTCATAGTGCTCATGTAAAAATTTGTACCTTTCCAGGTATTGTTATCTCCTTCACACTCAGTGCCACTGAATTTCAAAATTTTATGTTTATGTAAACCATCAGCCATCACCTTTCTTTTAACTTTATCTAAAGCTTATATATATATATGTATATATGTATATATATATATATATATGTATGAATATAAAAGTAAAAAGTTAACTTTTAACTTGCTGTCTGTGTGGCAGAATAAAGACATATCAAGTAAATCATCTATCTTTCCTTTCAATCATTGCTCTCAGGTTCTTAGGGGACACACAGATGGAAAATGAACAAGGTAAAAGGAAAGAAGGAGAAATAAAAAAATTCAGGTCTGTTAACACTCATAAATCCCCAGGTTTTTCTACAGATTAAAGGATCAAGCGAAGGGGATAAAGTAAATCTTAAATTTAAGAAAAGTCACTTTTCTTTCTCACATAATAGTATTTTTGTGGCAAGAAACAAACATTCTCTCATTTGTTCTTCTAAAAATTTTTATGGTGAATGATTTTTGCAGAGCATTTATCTAAAAACTTTTAAAGCTATACTTGTCAAACTCCTAGTGGAAATTTTACAATAGGTACAATATAGCTACATTGATAAATAAATCATTAGAAGAAACAAGCATTTACTAGAATTGCTCAAACTTCAGCAAAGACACATGTGAACTAACTGCGAAGGAGATTGCATGGTACATCAAGATTCTGATAGCTGAAAAAAACGTAACAGAGAAAGCTATTTATAACCTTGAAAACATTTAGTATAAAAATCTTAAATGAATAAAAATAGGAATAACTGAAAATTTGTGGACATGGAAAATGCTTAGGAGAACATTTAATTTCTTAATGCAAGTTTCCTTTCTTTCATTTGTGTGGGTTTTGAAGTTATCTTGCCCATAATACAATGCATTTTTACTCATTATATTTATATTTACCTGATCTAAAAGGGTTTTAAATTTTATATTAGTTTAGGCTAAAAAATACATATCTAAGTTTTGAATCACCATACAGATGTAATTTTATGTTTAAATTGCATTTCCCAAAAGCCTGAGAGTGGTAAATTCTGAGATATTAGTGTTAGCATGTCTTCAGCCTTTTCACAACAGGGAATTTCAGGAAAAAATTCCCAGCTGTGTTAACATTGATTCAGCTGTGTCAGCAGGAGCTGGATGATTTAATCATCTTTCCACTTTTAATACAGAAGTAAACTATGTGAATCCACCTTTATTATTTTTTTCCAGTTCAAAAACTAAACGCCTTGATTAGCAAATATTCACATGCCCTCTCAGAAATTACCCAAAACTCCCAAGTATGTTCTCAGATAACTCAAACATCTTAATAAGGAAATACTGTCATTTTCTTCACAATACTTGAGTGAAGTCATTTTTATGACTTCAAATCACATTTTGTCACTAAGTGCCATCTTCCCCTATGAGGCCTCATGATTTCTTTTTCAAAAAAGTGTTCCATCATAGGAGCTCTTGGCAAAAGAGAATTTTCACAGATAATGAAATTGCAGAAATATGTACAATTTCCCAAGAACCCTAGACCATATTCAGAGTTTGGAATTAGATGATCTTCATGGTTCTTTTCAACCCAAACTATTTTGTGATTCTGTGATGTTTGAAGTGCAAGTATTCAGAAGAGGAGATTTATGACTTTCTGAAATCTTTTACTGCATAAATACATAAAAATGTGGAAATAACCTTCCTGAAAACAGTTTTGATGGCTAATTTTTAGTCTGTCTGAAAATCCTAGCACAAGTTCAATGATGGAGTGGACATATTTTTATAATTTCCTGATATGTCCAAGGCCAGTGATAAAAGCTGTATCTGAAAACACTTTATGGTATTACATACTACAGGTTCACGGCTTTTTTTTTTAACCCAGCCTTACTGGATAACTTTACAGAAATAAAACAAGAAGGAACAGCTATGCTCTGAAATAATATTTCCTAACCCATATTGAATGGACTAAGTGGAGGAGTCAAGAAAGGTGATCAAAGGGTTGAGGCACTGGAAGTGCAAAGGCTCTGTTCTGCTGCTGCTTTGCCATCAACTGAAGCCAAGAGGTCTCGACATGGGTCCATTTTACCCACTGATGGAAATGTCTTCATTCAGCATTGCATGATGAGAATCTCAGAAAAGCAACTGCTGCTGGTGGCAGCCCAGACAGGAGCCTGGGAGCCTTCTGCTGTAGCCACTGTCTCTGTGGCCCATCTCATTCTCTGTCTGGTGCTCATTCCCTGGCTGTGAATGCACGCAGGGACCTTGACTGACAAATCTAAATTAAAGACCAAGTGAGAAAATTGTGTCACAGTTTGAGGAAATTTTCAGAAGAGGTTCCATGTGCTCATTGTCACTGACTGCTACAGAACACTGCAGTAAAGACAGACAATCCTAAATGGCATGGATGCAGTTCCATCAAATTATGACTTCGTGATGAGAATCCCTGGCTCTTTTCTTGCATGGAGGAGCGCTGTAAAAGATGTCTGAGGATGAATCTTTTTCTCTCTTTTCCTCCATTTTTTTTTTTAATGTAGGATGTCATGTATCCAGATTAAAACCCATTAGTCAGGACAGAAAACTGGATGCAAGGACAGCACTTTAACAGGATACGCAAGGCAAAACTGGTGCCTGTTACTTTTGCTGGTAGCATTCTCTGCAGCTTTCAGTAAATTGCTACTTATGCAATTTATTCCATTGTTCCTTTCCTAAACATTTGCCCAAATAAATGTTTTCTCTAAGTCTGAGTAGTTCCCTGAAAGGCAACTTAACCACCTGAAGTTAAACGTGTCTTTGCTGCAATAGAGTGGGTCTTGGACTTCTGTCTGATTGTAAATGCATATGTTACTGTTTATTTCTATACGCAGTCAGTAGACTTTGATTTATTCTGAACAAAATAAAAATTAATAAATCAATAAAGAAAACCATGTCTAAGATTGAGAAAAGCTGAAAATTTTTATGATCACCCCATTCCATGCCAACAGAATGACATTGGTAGAAGTTTCTTTATCTCTAATGGGCATATCCAGGCTCCTGCCAAAGATGCTACCTACATGCCAGATGAGTTGCTGCCAGGTTATAAACTTCGAAGGGCTTGTTATTCAGAGGACTAAAAGAGTTTGCTCCCATGATACATTTTGTGATTTTATTAACAGATTCATTGCTACCTTACTGAGTAGCTTCATCAGTCAAAGAGCACCTTCAGTGCTATCCAAGCATCAGAGATGGATCCAAATGTCCCTGATTATGTAAAGTTTCCATTTTGACCTCAGATGGCTCAAGGCAACCTCATCATTCTCTTTTGGATCCTATGAAACACGAGGTTTCACGTGGAATATGCCACAGTTGTGAGCACAAGGGATGAGCCACAATATAGTGAAAAGAAGAGGGGAGGAAAGAATTTTCTGTGACTATGTGAATTAGAATTTAATCAGAGATACAAAATATAATGCAAAAAGACAATATGTTGCTTGGACTCAAATCAGTTCAGGAATGCTATTCAAAATATGCACCCTACTTAATACACATGCTTATATTCTCTCCTTACTAGAGATATCTTTATGAACCAAGACAGTAAAATACTCAGACATCCATAAATATTCATTGAATGGGAGACACAGACAGTCTGCTTCAAAATGTGAGAAGTAATTCTGCAAATAATATCCTATAAAGTACAAGGAGGTCAAAATGCAGTACAATTAGAGTCAGCAACAAATTATTTGCAGGAAGACAAAAACTTGAAAAAAAGTAAATATTTTTTAGCTCTACATTTCAGTTAACTCAAAGGAAAAAAATTGAAACCAAGTCTATAGAAATTCTTAAGAACAGTTTTGAAAGGAAAATTGAGAAGTCTAATCTACAAATTGACCTGGTCAAGTATGTTGATTGTTTTCTAATGCATTTTCTGGCATGTGCCTTTTGACAAAGCACAGATGAATTTATAAAACTGTTTGGTTTCATGGTATCTTCAATTCTTAGTTAAAAAAGTTTTACTTCATTCAGAAGTACAGGATATATATAACAAAAAAAACCAAACCTACTTTAATGGTTTCATCTCAAATCAGATTTTAATGAAGTAGTCTTTAGAAGAACATATTTAGAGGGTATTCATTGAAGTCTCATTGATGCATCTGCTTTAAGTGCTGTTTTTACTTATAGATCATTTGGACAATTTTTCTCTAACCCTTATTCTCTGGGTTATCATAAATATTCTTTCATAAACTAAACACTATTCTTTGGTATATTCTATTATTTATATATGTAAACCAACAGGGTTATTTTAGTAGTCAAAAAAAATAGATGGGAGATATTGCTTTGATATTACTCCCCTGTGGGATCTTGAGCAAATCACTCTGCAATGCTGCTTTTCTTCTTACAATGTTAAGTTTTTGAAAAGAAATTGTCTTTCACGTTGTATTTGTATGCTGCCTCTCAGCTGAGACCTCCAGATGCTACTATAATTCAAAGATTAAATAGCAGCACTATCTGCTAAATAATGAATACTGCAAGTATGCTGATGAGACAACCATTTGGGATGGGATATTAAATAACTTCTCCTGGGTCATGTGATTCATTATTGCCAGAGAAAGCGTGGAGAGTGCAAGAGCCTCCTGTCTAGCATGAGGACTCCTGCAGGGTCTGTGAAGGGGTAGGACACCCTTGCTGTGTTTGCCAAGGTATTAAGCAAAGCGGCCCCAAAGATTATGGCACTGCTCAGCCAAGGGGGAAACTGTTAGGACCTAACAACCATCTGAGAAGGAGACAAGAGGGCCTGGGGCTCCACCACTTTTCAGATGAAAAACTGGATGAGAAATACAGAGGCAACAGCATCGTGGGCTGCTCCTGTTAACAAATTAGTGTCAGGGAGCTCTCCTGGGCTCTGGAGAGCAGCCACGTGTACCAACAGAACAGCCCTGGCTGTGCACCTGTCCAGGGCCAGCCACAATTCATTAGACTAGGAGCCATTTGTGGACCAGGAGCCATTCCCAGTTAACCATTTACCTCCTGGCAAACACCCAGCTCTAGAGGATAAAGGAGGTACATGTACAGACGTATGGCATCTCCTGCTAGCCACACTCAAAGGCAACGATTTGCCCTAGGCATGATAAATCTCATACATCCACTAGCACTTGAAGAACCTCTGAGCTCAGTCCTGCATTTAGGACACTTTGAAGGTCAGACCATGTTTGACTGCAAGGAGATATCTTTTTTATGCTCATTGTACTGGTCAAAGGATTGCTACTCCATTTTCTCCAGTTTACTTTCACTGGCTGTCAGACAATCATGACCAGAAAGGAGCTACGTGCATCCCCAGGACAGAACCAGGCACTCTGTTAATCACATGCCACGGCACAATGGTGAATGGAGCCGACCTTTTCTGTACTGTGCTCCTCTAACAGAGTCCTTGTGTGTGCTCTGACCGCTGTCATCCTCATGCAGTTGCTTGGCAACACCAGCATCTTTGATATTCACTTTCCAGGCGTTAGGTAATAAACTCACCAATGAGGATACAGCTGCCTAATTTCCTCTGCTGTTTGCAGCAGAGGGTAAAGTGAATCTGTGGATTCTTAGTGATATGTCTAAACAGCTGCCTGAAGACATTCTTTTGTTACAAATTTAATTCGTCTGTTTCAACTGACAGGTCCTTTACCCCTTGTTGGCTGCCTCATGTTTGGGAATAGAGAGAGACAGAGCACCTGAGGAGCTGCTGTTTCTCTCTGTGCATCAGCATACCAAACAGTGCACTATCTGGGAACCAGAACCTGCACGCCTGGCTGTCCTGCAGGATGAAAACTACAGCCATCACTGCTGGACACAGACAAGCAGTACAAACTGAACTGGGCGGGACCATAAGTAACCATCACATTTCCTGACTGGGATGATGATCCTGGTGGAAAAGATGAAATGCTGAGGTTTGACAGGTATCTCCATCTACTGAGCAAAATGAGGGTTCAGGCTAGCATACCCTCCCCCCCCTCCTTTCTCATATGTGTTTTTGTAGGGAAAAGAGAGTGGAGGAAATAATGTAACCTATTATTAGCTCATCAGAAATAACTCATCTAGCCTGAGTTACACTCTAGACTTCTTAATGAGTCAGTGGGGAAGAGAGATGACGTCCCTTAGAGAGGAGAAGAGTGTCTATCCTTCCTGACCACAAAGAGCATCTAGATGAGGACATGAGACTGGATGCCTAACCTTAAATAATTAATGTCAGTTGAGCTGAATTCCACTCAAATTTCTATAGATAACATACAACTCCTTTGCTGGGCCAAGCAAACATTTCCTGAGAAAATTCAGAGGAAAAGACTAGATATCTGTAACATATCACAGCTTTCACACAGTCAGATGAGCAATCTGTTACCTGTTTCTGATTTTATACTTCCACTATAAACAGACATCTGCAGTTTTGGGGGGGGGAATACATTTAAATGGGGTAAAATGGATCAATGCTAAATCCAGAGAATAACTTTTCTACTGGATCAAATGAAATATTTATCCCTGTTTTCCCCTTCAGCAGGGCCAAGAGTTGATGCCTAGGAAAAAGATCTAGCAGCAGGATACAGTTTTAATAATTGGCAGCCAGAAATTCAAAGACTTGTTTAGTCAGAGGTTGTATCAATATGCTTTTCTTTAGGAATCCAAGAGGGCATTTTTTTCCAGAGCAAATTTTCTTCATAAGAAAACCAAATGTTTTTTTTGTCAAAAAAGCCATTTGGGATTTCCCCATTTTGAACACTAAACAGAGGAATGAGAGACCAAGTGGGCATGGATTCTTATAGAAAAGGTGGTGAACTCCTACCAGGAATTGTGTCCAAATTAAAGGGTGGAGCCAAGTCAGTGCCACTCTGCTGGGTGTCTCTCTTAGTGTAGCAGGATTTTGTTTCATAAATTGAGTTTGTAAACAAAGCGTGTTCTTCCCTGTTATATAATTCTAAGAAATTATTTAAGGTTGAAGGTTGCTGGGTAAATGTCAGATATTACTTTTGCTAACATCAACATATCATTGAGACAGCTGTTTGATATTCAAACTAATCACAAGGAAAACATACTGCCTGGGATTTCACTAAGTGTGCTTAGCAGGGATTCCCCACTGCATAAATGAGAGTATGAATGGAGGCATGAAAAGCTGAGGCGATGAAAAGAAAGATATCACCTTCAAATACTGGTGCTGGAGCACGTGTTGCTAGCACAGCATTTCTCCCTGACATTCAAGGAGCACATTTCAAGTCCTGAGAGGTGCTAAGCATGAAAGTTGCAGATACTTCTGACTGAAGAGTACTTCAGAGCTCTGAGGCTGTTGATGCTCTCTCTTTGCAACCCAGAGCAGAAAGAAAATCTGCCCCTCCCAACACAGTGCATATCCAGAGAGACTTGTAAAAGAAACAAGTTTCATAGATCACCCCAACAGTGAATGACTGAACATCCTACCTTGAATCAAACAAAGGGAAATGTCAAGCCTGTGCAGCCCAGCAGAAATTGACATTTAAATTTCTTATATAAAGAAATGAGCAGTGCTGTCAGAAGTTAAATCCTGCCTTGAAAGCATTCTACTGCTTTAAGAAATCAAGAACCAGGTTTGAAAATGAATTTAACACCATAGTTTATAATTACTTGCCAAGCACCCACAGTTGCACTAAAACTTTTCTCCCATAAAACTTACCCTGGTAAGACTATGGGCTCATAGGGGTGCAATGACACTCACTGAGATGGCAAGATATGATTTTTAATTTATTAAATTTATTAAATTTTCTGGCCGCAAAAAAAATCTTGTTTGACAAGACTTGAAGCTAAAAGAGCAAAAATGAAAATTATTCCTTACAGATCAAAAAGAAGGCAGAAAGATGAGGAGAAGGAGAAATTTAGGATGTTGTTGTTGGAAAAACATAACCACGAGGGGCACAAGATTTGACCCCAGGCTGGAAGTGAACACAAGAACAGAGTCATTCAAGATCTCAGAGGGACAGAAATACTGAACTAGATGAAAGGCAGTGACAGTAGAGAAATTTTAGGCCTTAATTGATGAGGAACAGACATCATTGTACTATTTGCAGTTTAAACGGAGGGGAGTAGCTAAATTTACTCATGGCAGAGTTTTTTTCTGTCACTGTTTCTACAATTGCCATGCTTTGCTTTCACTTCAAATTGACTCTGTACTTTTTTGTAATAACACCACAAATGACATTTTTTCCACAGTGAGATCAATAATAGACAATACTAACTGACACAAGCCAAACACATGGTTAGAAAGCCACAAACTAGTGAAAATCTTGTTTAATTTATGTTATACTCTTTGATAAATTATCTATTATGTCCTTTTATTAATAGTAGGAATAAAAGCAACACAACATAGTATGTGACAGAGGAATGAGAAGTAAAGAAGAATGTACTGTAAAGTCAGTTTTTGAGGGCAGCATAGTCTCCACTCTAGAGGCAATACTGTGACTCTTAATCTTGGGTTTGAGATGTGACAAGGGCTGCAAAAACAATCCTATGGTCCCCCTTTTATTGGTGTTTGAACATGGAACAAATAAAAGTTGGTCTCCTGTTTACACTACAGTAAGAAAAATGGACAAGTTCCCCATCTCTGCCACCTTCTCTCATGGGAAGGTGAGTCACTTTAAAGGCTGGAAAAGGTGTTTGATTTTCAGAAGTTGCTGGGTATATCTCCTTGAAATCACAGTCTCTTGACATTCTCCTTTTGCCCAACAAAAACCTTACTGTCTAAGACCACTACTTACACTTGTTGCAGTCCTTTCAACTTTTGATTTCATAGAGGGAACCAAGTGTCACAGTTTGGTCAGAGTAGTAACTCTGTAGTTCCTCTGTAGTAACTCTGTAGTCCCTCCATCACCCTCAGATCTTCCTGAGTTGATGAGCAGGGGGTAGAGTGCATTGCCTAACACTGCAGTAGACTGTTGGGTCAGAGCACGGCCATTGCTGCGTCGCTGTTCCAGGGTCCTTTCATTTTGTTTGCCATTTTGTTTTCATACTCTAGGAAGTGCCATCTTCCACAGACTGTGCCTCACTGTTTGATATCATGTGCTGAAATTATGATTTGAGGCTGGATATCACCAAGGATTTTATAATCACACTGTCCTGGGATTCCTGTAGTTATCAGAATGTACCACAGACATTATATATTATATCAAATGTATCTAAGAAATGCACTTATCATGTGGAAAATCATTAGCACACGAGCTCAAGCAGAGTGTGAAACATGGAACAATGATGATTAGATAATGACTTCATTATCTGTACAAATGCAATGCTACTACAGAAGTTCATCATAAAATAACAAATCTGACATCTGCAGCAGAGATTCTCAAAACTGTAGGGGACTGAGGTATATAGTCGCCATTAATGTTAAGGTGTCT
Organism: Chloebia gouldiae; assembly: GCA_003676055.1. Classification (NCBI taxonomy): domain Eukaryota; kingdom Metazoa; phylum Chordata; class Aves; order Passeriformes; family Passeridae; genus Chloebia; species Chloebia gouldiae. The sequence continues at coordinate 33,756,845 of QUSF01000005.1, read as the reverse complement.
GTGTCCCCTCCATCATTTAAAATATTTGAACCTATTTTTTGACAGAAAAGAATACGCTAAGTACAAGAAGATTTCAAGTCTGAAGGTCACAGAAATCACATGGGATTCGTGGTGGCCTTTACCACAGTAAAATATCAAGCACAGAAGCTTTAATGGGAAACTTATTCCACCTCAAATGAAAAATGAAAATCAGTATCTTCAACCTTCCTTATGTTAGGAAGACTTCTTTTCTGAATTAAGGTGCCACTTACTTCCAGTGCAATTAAATAGAGTCTTTTGAGATAAAAATTAATCTAAACATACAACAAAAATTAATAAATGTAACTTTTAAAAAATAAAAATAAAACAAATAAGATAGAAACATGCAAATTTTTTTCTCAAGGGTTTTTTTTTTCCAAAATAAAATTATTTAATTAAAAAAAAAAAGGAGTACTGGAACAAATATTTCTTTGCAGAAAAAGCATTTCTTGAGGTGGACTTGGAACTGGGGATATGACTTAATATTGAAATAAAATGTAAAATTGAAACATAGGATAAATGTATATTAAATTATTGTATAAATGAAATTGAACCATTAATTTTTTTATACATTTACATATCATATACATTTGCACAGGCATTGTTTAAAAATAAGTTAGATACTGTCTATCATTCAGAAGTTGAGGGAGACCTGATCTGGATATCTTGCAATATATTTCCTATTGGAATGGCTGCTGTGTATTCAGCTCTCCTGTCCTTTATCAAAGTCTTGCACACAGAAATTCACTTTTGTGTCAGTCACTACCAAAGAAATCTCTCCATATTCTTATGATGATTCTTTTACTGCAGACGTATTACAGGTAAGCATATCCATTGAGTGATGGGAAGCAGAAAATCTACAAGGAAAAAAAAAGCAGATGTGTTTTCCAGGTATGTTGAGGTAGTATTTTTGAATGCCAAATTTTGCAAAGTCACTACATGTCTAGAAAGCCACACATAACTTCATGGCTTTTGCTTCTATTCTTTAGCTTGTTAATTGAATGATTTGGTAAATACAAGTAAATGAAATATCTGAGGAAGGATAGGTCATTGACTATATTCCTGTGCCAGAAAAATTATATTGGTGAGCTGCAGATGAAGACTAAGTTCACAGGTGCCAAAGTAAAAAAACTAAAATAAAAATAGTTTGTCTGCTTTGTAAGTTACTTTGGAGACCTAGAACACACTTGTATGCACAAACAGTAAAATGCTCCTTGATGATAGTCTGCCTCACAGTTCATTTGCCTGAAAATCTCTTGGCAGCCATCTGGATCAGGTTTAAATAAAATGTAATACTAAGCCCCTAATCTGACAGTGATAAGCTGGTGACAATGATTATTCATGAGTTTATAGGGAGAGTAGACCTTGAGTGGCAGATGTGAGTCCTTTCTTTCAGACCCAATTTCAGTGCTTTGAATACACTGGAACCACTTCAGAGCATAAGGTTTGTTTTACATATATAAGAAAAAGCTGCTTTAATTAGCTTGACATCTAATTGTTTCCTAATTGTCAGAAGTTGCCCCAAAGAAAAAGGCTTATTTCACAAGGCTTGCTGCATATGCACTCTCACACACACAAAAAATATTGTTGTTTTAAACTTGATGATCCAAAGTTAATGAAATGGCTTGGCCTTGTTTCAGAGAGCAACTGTTCTGAATAGGGGGATACCATTTTATTGTTTTATTGAAATAGAAAACTTTGGGGGGAGTCTTTCAAAACCACTTAACTTTGACTGAACTTTGCTCTCATGAATTAATCTTCAAGGATCAGCCAATGTAGAAAGCGCTTTAATCATCCTGGGCCTAATTCAATGCCTTTTAAAGTCAATGAACAGTTTTCCATTGACTTCCCTGCTCTTTGGATCAATCTTTAAATTCACTCAAGTTGGGAATTTAGGGAAAGGGTTTTTTAGGAACCTCTCTGCTTCAATTTCAGGAAAGTTAAGGAAGCTTCCAAATGAAGTCTTGTATTGTTAGTCTTTGCCTTTCTTCCTGTGTTTGAAGCTTAAAAAAGAAAATTAGGTATAAGAAGCAATATATCCAGAGGAAGTGTTTGATTGCACCCTCAGCAAATTTTCAGCTACACCAAATAGGGTGGGAGTGCTGATATACTGGAGAGGAGGAAGGTTCTACAGAGCTGTTCTACAGGCTGGGGGCAGAGTGGCTGGAAAGCTGCCCAGTGGAAAAGGATCTGGGGGTGCTGGTGACAGTGACTGACCACGAGCCAACTGTGCCCAGGTGGCCAAAAAGGCCAAAGGCTCCTGGCCTGTACCAGCAGCAGTGTGCTGGCAGGACCAGGGCAGTGATTGTCCCCCTGTATGTGGCACTAGTGAGGCCACTCCTCAAATCCTGTGCTCAGTTCTGGGCCCCTCATGACAAGAAAGACATTGAGGTGCTGGAGCACATCCAGAGAAGGGCAGCGGAGCTGCAGAAGGGTCTGGTGCACAAGGCTTACGGGGAGCAGCTGAGGGAGCTGAGGGCATTTGTCTGGAGAAATGGAGGCTCATGGAGGATTTTTACACTATCCATAAATCCCTGGAAGGCTGTAGGAAGGTAGGGGTGCTCATCTCTTCTCCCAAGGAACAAAATACAGTAAAAGAGGAAAGGTCCTCAGGTTGTGCAAGAGAAAGTTTCAGTTGGATGTTGGGAAAAATGTCTTCACTGAAAGGGTAGTCAAGCACTGGAAGAGGCTGCCCAGGCAAGTGGTGGATTCACCACTGCTGAAGGTATTTAAATGATGCACAGATGTGGCACACAGGGACAATGTTTAGTGGTGGATATAGCAGTGGTGTCTTAACAGTTGGATTTCCCAATCTTAAAGTTCCTTTCAAAAAAAAAAAGCTTCTATCATTCTTTTAGAAGCTCATGCTTGATGTAGTAACACTTTCCTGTTACTACAGAAAACTTGCTTTTCTTTCTGCTCCCAATGGAGAACTTAATTTTCGTCTGAAAACTGAGAGGCTTGGAAAAGTTCCAGCACAAGAGTAGTTGCTGCGTTTTGCAGACTCCCCTGCTTAACCCCACTGCATTCTAATGCACAGATTTTATTCCCCATGGTACCACCTACATGACAAAGAGTTAAACCCTTCATGGGTAGCTCAAGTGCCAGCAGTTCATGGAAGCTGTTTGGAATAAACTAGGAGAAGGGACATTTGTATTGGTTAGAGAAATCATCATAGGCAAAACCATCTTCTCAAGATTAGAGGCCATGTACACCATTTTCTAAGTGTTGTCCCTGGTAAGAATTATTTATTTATTTATTTATTTGTGGTACAATGACATCTAGGTATTCCAGATAAGAGTGGGAGCCTGCAGAGAGAAACTCATTGTCCTAAAATCTGGACCAAGAAACTCCAAATCTAAACTGCTGCACACTGTAAAGGTGAGGCAATCTAGTAAAGGTCTGTCATCTGTAATCTGCAATCTGTAAAAGTGAGGTGCTGTCATCTAGTTGGGCTGGGACAGCCTCTGAGAGAAACAAAATAACTAATTTCCATCTACTGCCCCACCCACAGTCCTACACTGTTCTTCATTTATGCGGATCTTTTCTTCACTCTCTAAAGCTTTCTTCCTCCCTTCTTTCTCCTTTTCTTTGCACACAGGGGTAACAGGCAAGAACTACTAAAAATTCAGTCATTGAATACACATCCAACGTTATTCTCTCAACTGTTTGCAGATGTGAAGGTAAGGGCTTACAGAGTCACAGAAACTAAATGCTCTCCTGGGATCCAGGAAAATATAGGAACATAGCTGGATCCAGGCTGGATATTTTGTTTGGTCAGAGGAAATAATTGTCACACCATGGGGCTAGAATTACCCATTAGAACTAACAAGAGACAACAGCCCTGTTGGCTTCCCTACCAAGTACACATATAATGGAGAACTGCTCTTTCCTCTCTATCACCACAGGATGTGGCTTGAGATACTCAGTTTTAATCTTACTCTGATGCATGAAGTTGGTACAAATTCTGCCCTTAGCCCTCTCAAGTATTAACAACACTAATGAAATTATTCAGAGGCTGTCATTTTTCATCCTGATATTCTTATGTTGCTGATCTGCATTGCAGTACTTTTCTTTGCTCCCAATGACTCAAACTATGCTTTGTAGTTCTAAGACTATTCAGGAATGACCTGAAGGCTCAATCAAACCAGAATCAGCAGGGTACTGACCTTTAACACCCTGGGAAAAAGAGAAGCTGAAATTAATCTTCAAACCAAGTTTCCTTCTTTAACACAGAGAACCAGTGGGGAAATTATTTGTGGTTGTTAAGGGAGTTTAGTTAACTCTAACCAGAACTCTCTTCTGAGCACATCCTCAGCATAGCTAGCCATGAACTTGGAAGTCAGTTTAAGACAACTTCAGCAGGAACCAGCACTCACAGAAAGCTGATTTCAAGACTACTGACAGACACAAAAGACCACAGTAATCAATTCAAATAGTATAAAACAAGACTGATAAAAATCCTTCAAGGGTGGGAAATGGTTATTCTAGATGGGTGATGGAGATATTCCTATTCCAGTTTGATAAGCCTCCCATTTCCGAGACTGCAAGAGTGATGATGGAGCTGCGCTGTTCCCATGTTTTGGGCAAGGAAGCAGTAGTTACTGAACCTGGCAAAAGAATGTAACTTTTGACTTCAGTATCACTTCAGTCATGTATCATCATTCTCATATCTAGTCCTTCTGATTTTGCAAGGATCTATGATACAAGAGGCCCTAGAAAAGCTAATAGCTGATGCAGAATTTGCCCATTAGACCTCAGAAATTTTGTAGCACATTTTTTGTATGCAGCACATTGAAGAATAGAAAATAAATTAAGAATGTGCTCCAGAATGGGATTGACGGTGAGAATAGGCTACAGTGGGATGTAAAAATGAAAAATAATAATATGACTGGAGAACTAAGGGAAAAATGACAAGTAAATCCGTGAGAGGAGGTCACATGCCTGAACACTGGAGCTTTCCCAGGATTTTTATTCAAATAATTACAGAAACTCCCCAAAGCAGAGAGAGAGAAACTTCTCAGTAAAGAAGTTTCTGCAGTACATGCCAGAGTGCACACAGTCCTGCCATTGTTTAGCACATTGTGTGCCCTGCTGTACTTTATGCCAGAATGCTGTGAAGAAAATATTTCTCTCTCTTCCAGAAACAGTCATTCACTGTTTGGCACTAACATTTTATCATAGGTCCTCTACACAGGAGATTTTGGTTTTTCCCAGACACCTGCTATCAGCCCCACTCACCGTCTCATAAACACATCTCTGAAGCCTCAAATAGCTGTGGTAGTATCAGCTCTGCAGACATCCTAGAGTACTCATGGTCAAAAGACAGCAGAAATCACGTGATGGCCAAGCAGATCTTTCTGCAGTTAATTAAACTCTAAGATCTTCTTTGTAGATGGATCCACAATTAGAGACAAATGCTTTGAAACTATTTTTATAGGAAGGAAATTTGTAAACCGATTCTGGCCCTGTTGTCAACAAAGTGCAAGGAGAGTGGTGGCAGAAGGCAGCTGCCAGTGCAGGAACAGCCAGCTCAGGTAGTTCCTGGGAATGGGATAACAGAACTCAAAAGGTTGGTGCTGATAGAAACAATTGTTTCATTGGGCTTTCCCTCAAATGACAGCTAACTAATAATCCTTGTTCTATAAAAATATATACATGGAATAGATTTGTTTGCAGGCTTTTGATTCTTTAGAACCAACCCCTAATGGCTGTGGTGATGGGCCTGTACCATCCAAGAAGGGTCTGATTCTTACAAAAACTTCTTGGGGAAGAAAAAAGAAGAATGTCTCATTTTCCTGTCCTCTCTCTACTTCTACACTGGCACACTTCCAAGGATCACTTGGAACCAATGGAGCTGGCTATGATTCAAGAGCCCATACACACACACACACACACACACACACACAAACAAAAAACGGATTACACAGCAGAGCAACAAGACCAAAGACCATTTGAAATGGATTGCTCACTCAAAAGGAGCTGCTTTTTTGGAAGGGACACGGCTGTGCTAGTTAATCAGTACTGTCAAAATAGATGTCTTTATCACACACTGTTATTTATTTTGCACCAAGGAAGCAACAGTACCTGCTGAAGTTTGGGAAGAAAACACAACATTGCAAATTGCTTTTCTAGAACTGAAGAGAGTAGATTTATGGAGGAGATTGCTCCAAAAATGTAATGCAATATAACATTGGGAGTGAAGGAGAAACGAAATGTATGTGTAATATTGCTGACTACACTGCTGACAGGGCAATTGTTCTGGAGGAAATAATTTTTACAGCACAACTGAAAAAAAAGCCGCCAATGATCTCCTGAGATCAGATAGGTTAGAATATGAGATCTTCAACATATAAATACAAAAGAACCTTTCCCCTGGTGACAAAGAAATAAACAAGGAAAAACCCTCTGATTAATAATTAAATAATGCATCTCCAATACTGAACCTCTGGTCATCTACACTGCATCACTGATGAGGAACACTAGGCTCCTTGCAGCTACAAGTTTTCCAGAAGACTTGTCTGGGGACCAGAGTTCATTTCTGTGGTAGAAATAGGTGTTTAACCTTGTTCTTCCTTACTGGGCTGTGAAACACAAAGGAGTAGATCAGACCTGAGCTGGGAGTGGGAGTTGGTTATGTTTATGCTGGTTATGTTTAAACTCCATCACATGTGCTGCAAGCATGACTTGGGAGTAATTCTTGAGTTTGGGTACCAAGATTAATTTGGTCCTGGAAAACATACATAAAATACTTGTCTATACAAATGCATATAAACAGAAGTCTAATCTCTGTACATCTCTATAGTTTACACATTTATGGCACGAATGTCCTGGATATTTCACATCCTCTTCTCATAGTTCCTTATGAAGTTTCAGATTCAGTAACTCAGCAGCCAGATTTTTAACTAATGAAACATCTAGGTTTGAGTCTAGTATTAGTATTTTTTCCCAGCAGTATTTGCTTATTGATGAAAAATTGCTGTCTCTGAATGAAAGAAGTATTGTTAAATGCTAATTAACAGATATGAAAAAAAAGAATAATTTTCTGATTTTTTTTTATTTCAACTGTCTAATTTATATATTTATTTAAAAACCCCAAAATAACCCAAAAACAAACAAACATACAAAAAGGTGTCACTTTCTCATTTAAATATGATTTTTTTTCTTGAAAATGTCTGTGGCATAACCCCAGCTGACATCAACCAGTCATGTACCCTCTTCCCTGTAATTCACAACATTCATATTTCTCTTTGCTGTACTTTAAAAACTGAAAATTACTGGTAATACAAAACAAATACTCTTTGTTCATATTATAGTGAAAAGAAGCACAAGGTCTTTATTCAGTATAAGCTTCAGTTTCAATAAAAGCAAAAGAAGCAGAAAATTACTCTGATCATTTTTTGTTTCACCTTTCTCCTGCCTTTCAATAAGGACCATGACCTTGAATGTGTACCAGCTGCATATCAGAGGATCGCTCAAGGAATATGTGTCACAGAGATATTCTAGTATTGTAGAGTGAGAACAAAAACCAAGGTTAAACACTCAAATATTAACAGAATAAGCTGTGAAAAAAAGGCGAAGCAGCAAAGAAAAACATTTGTGAAACAAAAACTGAATACATGCTTTAATTTCTCATTAAGAGGACACAACTGAATTCTCAATTAGAAGCACAATTTAATTCCTGGCATGAGTGAAATTTGGTTGGAAAGCTGTATTTCATAAGTTTCTTAAATTCCCTATGGGTAGAAATAAAGACCACAGTTTAAATGTTCTCAAACTCAGTTTAACACTTGCATTGTTTTGAACATGTTTTCATTCCTTAGCTCTTTCCTTTGGTTTCTTAACTCACAAAGCTATGGTTTGCCTGGAATTCAGGCACTGGATCACAAGTGCAAATGTCAGACAGCCACAGCAGAGGGAGAAGGCAGTGGCAGCACAGGATGGAAAGCAACCACGGGGCTCCTGATTGCAGGTCTTCCAAACATCTGCTGCGCTCCAGCACCTGCGTGTATTCACAATGGCTCCCACCAAAGCATGGCCTTGCTGAGGAGTTTGGGGGCTTTGGGCAAAAAAATGTGGCCTGAGTGGGTGTTTTTTGAGAAAACAGGGCGAGAAAACATAAAAGTTGTCAGATAAGAAACAATATCTATCTTGAAAAGGACATCCTAGAATTCTTCTGAAAAAAATAGCTTTGAGAATGAAACTGAGAAGGTGCTATTTGAAAGAGATTTACTGCCTTTAGCTGGAAAATTGTCTTGGGTTGCTTGAATCTTCATGCTTTCAGGCATGGAGCTTTTTCTAAATTTCTGACCATGGGAAATGCTATAAACTTTACAGTTTATAGCCCATTCTTCCTCCTATAGCCCATTCCTCCTCTCCTTGCCACCACTAGAAATGAGAACTATCCTGTGTGTGTCCCACCCGTTCCCCCAGACTTCTGCAGCACACGGACCTGGCTCACCCTTCCTGGGGGAACCTGGGGAACCCCCACCCCGCCATCCTCCTGTCTCTCATGGCAAAGCTCCCAGCTGGTATTTTGGCCCCTTTCAAATGGGGTTTGAAAAAACAGCATCAATGTCCCATGAAAGCCAGAGAGAGAAGAAACACCAGCAGTTTTCTAGATCTGGTGACTTTCTTTTGTTGGATACCTGTAAATGACCTTTTTATTGTTGTTTTTTATCTCTTTTCTGTTTTTTTTTTTTTGTCTGTTTTTGTTTGGTTTTGTTTTGGGGTTTTTTGTTTTGGTTTTTTATCTTTTTGTTTTTATTTACAGTCCGTGTCTATGAGAACATAGAAGTCTTCTGCTACTGTGAAAAACAGATTTATGGCTTAACTTAGACTAAATTTCTGTGAAAGTCTTTGGCTAAAGTATCTCTTGAAGAAATTATTCAATGAACAGCAAAATATAACTACTAGTTACTCTAAATTTACTGAATAGTTAGAGACACAAGAGGTTTAAAGAAGCCGTCCTTCACCACCAAAATAATTTTTATATTTAAAGAAAATTGTGTGTTTATACTTTTTTATTTCAAAATTGTAATTTAGAAAATTTTGAAAAAAATTATTTTTAAACTATAAATAACCCAGATAAACAAATAAACCCTAAACATTTAAGCAATTAATTTTGTAAATAATCTGGCCAAAGAAATTTAATTCACCTAAAAAATATTTCCTTTGCACACTAACCCCAAAATTATTTTTTTTTACTTTCAGAAATACCAGCAAAACAAAAGATTCACTATTTACACAGCTGCTTTCCTGACACATGTGCCCCATCTCAGGGCTACATTTCTTATTCCTGGCTGGGCTTCCCGAGAACATTCCACTAGTTAATAGCAGTAATATGGGTCAGTTCGGCTTTAAGGTAGATAGGTGGCATTTCATGGATTTTTGCCCACTTTTATTCACACTAAATAGATCCTATTTTATTATTTTATCAGTTTCTCAGAACTGGGATAACATTTTATGCTGTAATCTGTTCTTTGATTTGGATGCAAGGTTCAAGATAATAATAAAGGTGCTAATGTATGCATTAGTTTTCTCCTTTAGAAGTTTTTTTTTTTTTTTTGCTTCTTTATTATTCTCATTATTTATATATTTTTAAGAACATTCTCAAAGTCTTTTTTTGTGGCCTAGTCTGTCTTACTGGTGTTCCACATTCTTATTTTTGGTTATCTACTGCATGCATCAAGTTTTTGGGTTGCTCTAAACTTTGCCCATAAATGATGGCTACTGTGCTCTGGGGTAAGATACTTTAAATTAGTTTTCCCAGTTTTGGAATTTACTTCTGCTGAGGCTGTGGGGTTGGCATGTTTCACTTGGGTTTAATCTTAAATGAAAAATAGAGACCAAACATTTTTTTAGCATTTAATCAATTTCACAGCAAAAAGTTCTTCCTCTTTACACCTTCACACATTATCTGAAATTTATTGCTTTGTCTCTTTTGCACTTTCCCATTTTAAGTTCTCTGAACACTAAACTTATACTCCAGTAATTCTCACCTTTCACTCACCTTCTCTCTCTTTATTTCACCATTTTCTTTTTATTCATCCACCAGACATAATTCTCTGACACCATTTGCATTTTCTGTTTCACTGAATGCTTTTCCTAGTTTGAAGTTCTGTACTAATTTCTGATGTGTTCCCTGTCAGTCACTATCTCTGGATCCTCTGCGGAGTTTTCTTGGCTCTATTTTTTCTACTTTTCTGCTCATCCTCATGCTGATGTACTCGTCAATATCTTTTCTCCTTATTTTTTTTTCTCCAAATCCTTTATGTAGAAATTGTATAGAATGCTTTCCTCCTAATACCTCCAGATGGATATCTACTAACATCATCCTCACTTTCTCCAAAGCCCAGAACTACACTTTGCATAATCAATTTGAGTAACCACAGCAACGAGATCCTTGCCTGCCTTTGCTCACTCTAGTGTGATAGAGTCTTAGTCTTTTCTTTCCCAAAACTATTTTATTGAGTTTGTAGATATGATCAGGACAGTGGGCTCCAAAGTACTGAAAAGACATTTTTGATAATATTTACAGCTTAGCTTTAAGGCATCCTTCCTGAGTCTCATCAAAAATCTTTCTCTCCTTCACTTTTTTAAGGGGACCACGCCTAGCGAATGGATCACTGCTCCCAGTCAGAGTACACACTCTCCATGCTTAGCCCAGCTGATCAGAGGATTTAAAATACTGGGTGGAACACGAGCCAAGTAGTTTGAGACCTCACAACAAAAGCAGCAAAGTAATAAAGTATATTAATTATAACTTACACATTGCTAACAATAATTTTTTATTTACAAGGTAACCCAAAAGTAGAGGAATTTCCTGTATTACCTAAAAAAGCAGAAAGGAAAATATATTACCACATTATATCTTCCATCTGTTCAGACACAGAAGGACATCTTCACATGACATGTAGAATAAATATGATATTTGTTTGTCCAAAACAGGCCATGGAATTCTGCAGCGCATTCCTCAGGCGCATCTTGCTGAGAGTGCCTGAGCTGCAGGACACCACTCCGAAGGTGACCTCACTGTGAAATCTGTATCCAAATGAATACAAAAAGTATTTGTTTATTAAAATATGTTGTAGCAGTTTTCAAAAAGTGACCTAGGGAGAATTACAGCAGTAGAAAAACGATCTATTTTAGTTACTGCTCAGTTTAGTATATTATGCATCAACCTAGGTCTTCTTTTCCCAAGGCTTTTAAATTGTTTTAGAGAAAAATGGAATGAATGTAATAATATCTATTACCTCTACAGAACCATTTTTTTCTTCTCAGTTATATCAGCATAAATTCAGAGTAAATCCAATGAAATCAATGCTTTTATAATAGTGTAAAAGCAAACAAATCAAGCTCTGAAGCTTTTCATGTTTCATTTGACAAGTGTTTTCATGTTATGCTGGCAACTGGACAGTGTCAGGATATACAGGTTTCATGATCCCTCTGGCAGGCACCTAAGAAACCCTATCATACTCCATGACAATGCAGCCATTTGCAAGTGCTACCAGAACTTTACTTCCCAGTCAGAACCATAGCAGTTCCTCTCACTGGTTTGTTGTCCTCACAGAGATACTGGCTGAATTGTAAGGAAAAATGCATGCTGAATGCTTCCTCGAGGTGGTAGTTAAGGGGTTTTTTCACTAAACCCCAAATATAAAGGAAGAACATCAAACAGAAACTACAAACAACTGTTGACTACTATTCCTTCTCCCTTCAAACTTGGGTTCAAATTCCACAGACTTCCAGACTACCCAGGATCATGGTTCCTTTAATCAGTCAGAACAAATCATCTCCTTTTGGAGATGATCTTTCAACCACTCTGCTTCTCCAGCCACAGTGGGAAGCCAGCACATTGGCAGAGCTGCCTGGAGTCTTCTGTGGAAGAGTAGTGGCAGTATTGGGTGTGCATAGGAAGGCTTTGGTAGCAGGTGAGCCTATGGGAGTGGCTTCTGTGAGAAATTGCCAAAAGCTTCTCCCATTGTTGCTGCCCAGGGAACACTGCCAGCTGGTTACTCAAAAAATGAAAATTATGGTCCAACAAGGGATACTAGGAAGAAGAGTCCTAAAACAGTTCTCATAGCAGGGAGACAGACTTCTTCAGTACAGCCTCAGCTGTCTTCGAGGCTTATCTCCTCTGCTAGTGTCGACTGAAGCTGGTCAGCCTGGCCCAGAAGTTACTGAAGGAAATATCAATAATTTGCTTACCTACAGCTGTATAAAACCTTAGACCTCCTAAATGCTGAGCCACTTGTAGTCAGCAATAACTTTTCTATTATTGAGACAATAAAGCAAATGGTCTCCATCACTTCAAAGAAAGTTTCCCGTTCCATTGTTCATCCCTATTTTGTACACCTTGGACAACTCCTTTCCCACTTAGCACACCATCTCTTTCCTCTAGTGGAGTTAGAATGTGAATGCAGAAAGTCTAAAAGGAAAGACATTTTTACCATTAGCTGTTAGCATATCTGGGCATCAGCCTATCACCTGCTGTTAGTGTAGTGAAACACAGAATAAAGCTGCATTTCTGTAAAAGAAATTGGGAGCAAAATTGGACAGAAGAGTGTCAGACTGCAGTTTTTCCATTCTTTCACACAAAATGTGAAATAACATGTTAACTACCTTCTGGCCATACAGTAAGCTTCCATTAAAATAATTACCATATGGCTCTTTTGGGGACATGGTAACTTTCCTCTTATTCCACAATCCTCTCAGATGAACAGTTTCACAATGGACCCTACAGGACCTTGAAAGGATTTTATCAGGTTACTGGATTACAGCTTTGATAGAGATTCTGAGGAAAAAGCAGGTGGAAATAAGAGCTCACAGAGTGGCTCCGCAGAGTGATTACTGGGCTATATTCTCTGTTCAAATGGGAAAAGGAAATCCCTTGAAATAAAAAGTCTGTCTGCTGCTGATTAGCTGACAAGAATGAAATTGAACACTATGCACATAAAACTCTGTAT
>QUSF01000005.1:33455450-33743459 GCA_003676055.1 Chloebia gouldiae | reverse complement strand
CCTGCAGCTTATAACAAGGACTAAGGGCAGGAAAGATTGAGGGTGAAGTCTAATTAACAATCATCTAAAACATCATTACATTCGTAATTTTTTTTTGAACAGCCTGTACCATCTCTATCTTTCTCTCCAGTTTTTCTCCTTGCAGATTCGTTGAAATGCATTGTGTGTTCGAGGACTCCAGTTGTGGTGGTGATGGTACGTTAGGTGGCAAGTCCCATGAAGTATGCTAATATGCGCTAATCTTTTAATGATGATGAATATTTGACTCTTTGTAATGGGGGTATTTTTTTTAAGGAGGCTTTCCACAAAAAAAAAATCATCACAATGGCTGTCACAAGTAAGCTTCCCTCCCCTTTGAAAGAACTGACTGTAGTGGAAAAGATAATTACTTAGTTCCTTTATCTCCGAATTATTTGTAATAAAACCTGAAATCGCACCACAAGGTCTTTCATGAGGATGTCATAAATTAAGATGCATCGATGTATTTGGTGCATCTGTTCAGCTCTGCGCTCCTTTGTCTTCTGCAAATAGCGCAGCAGCTTCAATACCCAGCAGACAGCATTTACGCAAATGATGTCGTGGTCTGTATCATTAATATTCAGCGATTGTCTGTCATAGACACCTTACTGTACATCTGTTATGCAAATTTATGTTAATTTTTGCTCACTGACAGCTGCCTTGGTTCCCTCCCTAAAATGATCTTTTCCATTTTGAAGTTTGCAATCTGTTCCCAAAAATGTTAATCTAACAATTAACTGAAATTGCTAAACAGAAATTTTACATGTTATGTCCAAAATAGAAACCAGTGTTTTTAAATAGATGGTGAATCTTCTCTTCACATCATTTGTTTTATATGTGATTCAGAGAAGGGTAAACATTGATCTTTGCACAGTCTGTGTTGGGATAAGTGACAATCTCCCTATACAGTAATAGGTTTTGCAGGAAATGATGCCATCATCTTTTCACGTAGGCTATTGGCATAAAACTGAATTTCCCATTAAAAGCTGTTCTTTGTACAATTGTTTTCTACTTAGACTTTTGAAAATGGAAAGGTCACTCTTTATTAACACATTATTAATTTAAACCTTTTATTTTAAATAATATTACCATATTTGAAATAGAGGCAGCAAACATTTAAAAAAAAATTTCAGAGAAGTTATATCATGTTAATGTAATATATCAGGAAAAGTGATTATTTAGTCTTGTAAGTTAGATTCAGGCTGCCGGGAAAAATGCTTTGACCCAGTGTGCGCACAGAAGGAACCAGACAAGTTACACCAGGTATCCCAATACAGAACCAGTGAACATCTGGACAGCTGGTGTACAGGGAGGGTTCAAGTCTGTTTGACATGAGGGAAGGTGCACAAGAAAAGCCTCAACATAGAAATAGTCTCCACCTTAAACCAAAGTGCAAGCAGATTGCTGGCACAGTCTCTCCAAGTACTCAGAATTTCCCTCAGTATGGAACAAGAGAAATATTGACCAGAGCCAGGGAGAGCTTTGGTCAGGCAAATATCTGCAAAGGATGTCAGAAATGCAAGGGCAGCTGGGGTGAAATGGAGAGGAACAGGTTATAGCCACTGTTTGGAAAGGGAATTAAATGGGAGCAGGCACACTGGCTGTATTGGTAAAGAAGCCATTACGTGCCCATATACTGAGAACAGCTTTAAAGCAGAAGCTGCTTAACTGCATTGCCTCACATTGTAATAAGGGCATGGTGTAATAGATTTTTCAGAAACCTATAGCCAAATCAGAATTTTACATAATAGCATGGAATCTGACTGTAAAACATAAAGACTGGTTGAAATGAGTTCAGATATTAGGAACAGCATTACAGTGCACCAAAAATTCAGTATCCATCTTCACCATAGCAAATACAACCAAGGTACCTACCCAAGCTCTATCCTTATCAGGAAATAAAGAGCACACTATGTCAGGCTGATCTGTCAAAATAAGAAGAGTAGGAAAATTAAACTGATAAATTAAAGAGCAGCATGTCACCTGACTGATGGCAGCCCTCCAGGAGATCTCTTAGAAGCATAGCTGCTGTTTCTAACAAAGAATACAGAATAGCTCATTAAAAAACACAGGATGGCAGGGTAGCAAACATTGCTCTTTCCTTCTAAAAAGGGAAACCAGGGAATTCTCAGTCACAGGCTATGAATCCTCAGAAAAGTTTTTGGGACAATAATTAAGACAAAAGTAGAAAATCACCAAAATAAGAATGCTATGAGGCCACGCTGACAGGGCTTCTACTGAGGACAATTGTACTTCTCTTGTCTATTGTAATGCATCAAGAGTATTAAACAATGGATGATGAAGACCATTTCATAAATAAGTTCACTTGAAAGACAATGTATTTAATTGGAAAAGTATTTCCCCAGGAACCAATTAGGAAAACAAAGTAATCATGAAAGAAAACTGAACACTCTGCTGTAAGTTCAGAAAGTGATTGACAAAACTGCAGCAGACAGAAGTATGTAACTTACTCCCAATTTAGAAACTTATAGTGAAAAATGCTGAGCTGTTTTGGAAACTGCAGTTAATAAAGTTGTTTGGAAAAGAGCTAAACAGATGCATGAGTATTTACAGGTGACAACACTTTGTCCAGATGTTCAGACAAAGAAAGTACTTGACAGACTTAAGAAGACCTTTAAAATACAATTGATTACAAAGCAGCACTTAAAAATAGATTCAGTGTTAAGTACAAGATAAATTTAGGGACATGGGACACCTGACTACATTTCAAGAAATTACCTGTGGCATCAGGTTCTACCATTTTACTATTACAGGCATTCACACCATATAACTTTCCACTAAAGGTTTTACAAGTTCCAGAAGGTTTTTCCAATCAGAATGGTCATTCACATTTTTTTGATATACAGTCCTCTCAGACCAAAGTTTGAATTATTTCAACACTCAAGTGCATGACAGAGGTTACAGCTAAACAGAATGACTCATAAAAATGAAAACTGATTGAATCTTCATCTGCCTCTTCATGCAGCATTTTATAGTTAAAATAGAACCTTCATTATAGTTCCAATACCATTATACTATCCTAACACAAGTGGAAAAAAAACACAGTAGAAAAATTTTTCATGCTAACTGAGGTTGATGGTGATGAGCCATTTTGCAGTAATTCTTTTTTTTTTTTTTTTAGGCACCAGTAGAGAATGGAAGGACCCCTCTTGTTTCATGTCCATGCTGTCTCCTCTGTATTTCAGCACTTCAGCTTTCATAAATAATTTTTCTGATTAATTACAACACCCTGAAACACCTTTCTATGGAAGTTTTGGGGGGTTTAGTGACAAGAAATTAGCAGGGACACAGGGGAGCATACCAAAAGTTGTCTGTCTAGCATCACCTGCAGTGCTGGACTAATGGGATGACAGCAGGAGAATGGTGAAGGCACAAAGCTATTAAGAGCAGTGAACCAGCCCAAGGTTCCTGCATCCACCTGGTACCCCAGCAAGCACATCTCTGTCTGCTGGATGCTATTCATCAGTCCCAAAGCTCAGGGCTCTGCCAATGCACTGTCAGCTTAATTTTGAACTTATTTCAAACATACAGAGTCCAAAAAGTTTGGTCTTAAACTGAGGTCCACAGAAAGATATAGTTTTCATTGTTTGAAATTGTTCAGTCACAGCAGTTTGAAGAACAAGATGCCCTAGAGCAGCTACAGCATAACTTATCTTAAAGTTTAAATCAGTGATCTCTTTGGTGACTGAGGTCTTCCAGACTTTCTCCCTTTGATTATATTAAGATTATATTATGAATTTATTATTAGTGTTATTATTATTATTATTATTTTAAACACACCAGCATTTTACTGTCAAATATCTGAATAATTTGTAAGGGAAAGGAATTTGGTGAACTGCTTTATTTAATGACCTTATAAAACCTTGACAGTGTTTTTGTACTAAGTAAACCTCAAGTTGCTGACTATAGCCTCAGCAAGAGCCAAGGGACTATGCCAGGAATTTCCACATATAGAAATGACCTAAGACAAAGACAATTGCCATTTTGATTTTCTTTCTTCCCATTTTTGGAATAGAAACACACATTTCAATGTTTCCTGATTAAAAAATCAAAAAGATACCAAAAAGTTATGATAGTCTGATGAGGGTATTTCTTTTCCAGAATACAAACACTGTATCCTAGTTTTCAAGTTTCTGAACATCTTTAATATATAGACAAAATAAATTTAATGAGAAATGGCTTCCTTAGATAAAACAAACACCAAATCAAAATATTGTTCCAAAATTGGTGAAGCACTTAAATTTTGTCTTGAATGTGTTAAACGAATAACTTTATTTCATTTTTCATATTTTCAAATTTTGTTTCATACTCTGATTTAAAAAGTCTTAACAAACCATTTGAAGTGATGGATGAGAATTTCAGAGGAACTTTTAACAGAAGTTTCCTGAATAGCTCTTTCCTCTGAGATGATGTGCAAGAAATTGAAGTTTGAGCTGCCTGCAACCAAAATTCTGAATCTGACAGAATAGCAAGAAGTCACAAACTATACCCAGGCCTTGCACATGCTGTGTATTAAAAAACAACCAAAGCAAGAAAAAACTATTAGTGCAGTAGCTTTCCAGGCCCCAGACCTTAGAGAAATGTGACAAAAGCTTACCCCAAAAGTGCAGAGATGAACTCCAAATCTTGGAAAAACCCTACAGCTGTGGTTGCTGTTTACAGCTTGCCCCTTCTGTGGCTGGTGGGCTGCAACTCACCCATGTCCCCTGGCATCCCTCTCTCCTGACCCCCGTGTAATCCAGGCTGGCATTGCACAGCAGCTTCTCGGGATCTGCAGCCACAAGGACAGAAGGGTTTTGTTTGTTTTAGGAGTGCTGCTGAACTAGACAAAACCACTGTTATTTTCACTTTAATGTTTCTTAATCTGGACATCTACCTCCCCAAGACAGAATGCACTCCTAGAAGACACACTTAATTAGATTTCTAATTTTTGACAGCCACTAGTACAATAATATTATTCTTGTCTCCCTACTCACATAGGTCATAGAAAAAAAGATTGGAGGTACCTGAAAATATTAGAAGCTTTCTAAAATATTCACAAAAGCAGAGCTGAGGCCCACCTCTACGGGACTGAATTTCATCAGTCGTTTTATTGATCAGTGAAGAAAAATGTAAGTTAATGCACATGGAGAAAACCCTGCCCAAACACATATGAAATCTGATCCAGCACCACTCCTCTGACTCATGCTAATTAGTAATAGGACCATGGGGTTATAATAGGTAATTTAATGTATCTGTCACCTCACTGATTAATAACAATCAAGCAAGTCATTTAAATAGTAGGACTCATTAGGAGAGGAGTACAGAACAAGGAGAGTATATACACAGTCTTGCTGGATAAATCCATGGTTTGCCCACGTCACAGGTATTATGCTTTATAGTTGCTCCCAGTTCTTAAAAAGTAGAAAAAAACAACCAACCCAAGAAATATTCCAAGAAGAACATAATGGAAAAACACTTCTGTGTAAGGAATAAATAGACTAATAATAGCCTTCAGCCTGTAGAATAAAAAAATGTGCACAATCATTACTGGTATGGGTGTTTGGGAAATGTTGTTTACTCTTTATTCCACTGCAAATGTTCAGGAGCAAAGAGAAGCTGAACGTAATACAATGGAGGAAAATCTTCATTCACTGGATGCTGAATAGTGGAGTCCTCAGAGAAGCCATATCTGCTTCAGAAAGCCTCCAAGCTAGTAATTCCTGGAAACTGTAGATAGGGAGGGCAGGACCGTGTAGGTCTATTTGCTGTTCTCTAGGTCATCCATTGGTCTCAAGTGTAGATACAAGAATTTAGGCAAGAGAAAGTTTAGAAGCTCAGGCATTTTCATCAGATAAATGAAAGATATCCATGCTACCCACAATAGAAATGAATGTGTGCAAATAAGCAAAAATCCCAAACACTAAGTAGTTTGAATTTTCTGCCCTCAAGAGACCACAAAACATTCTTAAACACAGCCAGGCCCACTTCCCTTCAGATACAGGACTATTTGTTCCCAGTATGACAACACAGCTCTTCATTATGCTGCTCAGCAAGTCCCATCACTAAATGAGCCCCCAGCATGCCTTCACTCTCACTTTAATAGCTGCAGCTATGTTCTGTGACCAGCCAAGGGCTGCCAAGCATCATGCCAAAGAAAGCCTCTGACCCCACCTTCCCAAAGCTTCAAAATCCCCCTCACAGATGAAAAACCTTTTGTCTACAGTATCATCACATAACCCATTTCACCTGAGGAGTTGAGAACTCCTCTCAGCTCCTCCAGTGCCTCTGCTTCCCATGTCATTCTTGTCAAAATGTGAGCTACTACAGGAAAATCAAGCTCACATGTTTCCAAACAGATTTAGCGACTCAGTAGCTAGAGTTAACACAGAAAAATATTCATGGAGAGTTGTCATGAATGGTGGTACAAGAGATTTTTGATCACTAGATTGTATTAACCTTTTCCTTTCAGTCCCACTGATTCTAAATCCAATTAAATAATTGCCTCTTCCTTGTATTTAGATAAAAATTTTGTGAGTCTAACAAAAGTGTCAATGACTTGTGAACTACTGCTACTTGTATTTCATTGTTTTGCTCCCTTAAAAATGACATAGTAATAAAAAGGACTGAAAATAAAATAACATTTGAATAATTTATTAATTAATATGTAGGGACAGCTTAAATTTATGAATGTGTATATTCTGGTACTTCCTGAGGTCTTAGTGAAAATGGCACTCTCTAAAGCAATATCAAGGGGAAAATGATGCAAAATTACTTCATAATTGGGATCAAGTTATAAATATCTGTTCAGGATATATACCAAATGCTGAACCTTCTGTGGCTGTAACTGTAAATAATTGTGATGATTCATGGAAAAGGATACTTTTACTATCAGAAAAATATTACTTTGGAAGGTCTTTTTAATGTGGTTGTTTGTTTATTTTTTTAAATCCATGTATATGGCTTAAAACAACATCTCCCTATACTCTTTGGAAAAACTTTAATTAACCTTCACAGAAGAAAAAGTCAGGATCATAGCTGAGTAGGAATAAATGACATTTTGATCTCAGTAATATGAGGGCATACAAAACATAAACTGAGATAATTCAGCTGTGTGACAGTGTGTGTAAGTTTAGAATTTTGTCCAGAATTTAAATTGAAGTCCTTCTCAAATGCCAAATATTCTTTGGCAAGAAAGAGAAGTGCCAATGAAAAGAACAAATACACCCAGAAAAGCTTTTAAAATTAATTGTTTATGCAGGTCTGCAGGTTAGAGAAAATCACAAAGAAATTCCTCCTGAGAAAAGACATCTATTCACCTCATTACCTGCCTGGGTTTCTACATTCACATCTCTTTGGTCTTTGTTTTCCATTAACTCTAGTAAATGTGGTTATTTGTAGCCAGGCAGAGAAAAATATGAATTTAAGCAAAAAGAATGCCTCTGAACAGCCAGTTTGTGGTATTTTAAACTCATTTTGGGATTTACACCAAGATGAGGATCCTAGAAGCTGCCCTCAGAGTTTAGGAAATGGAACACTTTGGCAATCTTTACCTTTGTGAGGAGCACAGCACTGTCAAGCCATGTGCATATTCCTGGAGCACTTTAATTTTCATAAAATTCATCAAATTTCCAGCTGAAGGTAAAATGACTGAATCCAAGGTCTAATGTAGCTGTCTTACACATTTCCATCACATCATATTTACACTGAAAAGGTCACAAGATGAACTTTGTAAAACACAGCAGTTCCAGCGTGGTGACTCATCATACTGTTGGCTGATCATTTTTACATCTTAATACACTGAGCTTCCCTCGACTGTGTTTTAATACAAACCTTGGGATAACTTTTGTCTGCTGAGACAGAAATCAGCTGTAAAAAAGAGGAGACAATAGATATTTATTCCCAGGACCTTTTGACCAAGTCTTCATTCCATAAGGAAGAAATAAGCACCTTCTCAAGTTTATCTGCAATCTATCATTCTGCAAATTTTAGTCTATTAAGGTTTATTCTACTTTATCATTCTGCAAATTTTAAGCCTTAATTGTCCATGGTCATGGCAGTTACAATCTCCCATGTAGAATGGTCCAGGCAGCCCTCCAGCAACTCACAAGGAATGGGATTAATGATAAGATGTTCTTGAGAATTTTTTCCAATCATCTATTTGGAATGCTAATTAATACAAATTTCTGTGCTTCCCTAGCACTCATTACTGTGATGCCCAAACACCTGGATACAGACAATACATTATAATGTGTCTAGTTATTGCAAACTCTCTCTGTAAAATCAGTTAAGTTGGGCAGCCTCTGCCATATGATTCATTTTATAATTATTTTTTAATGGCTCAGTATCAGGGGCCACTCTTTATTCTCTGCAACTCTATTCTCTGCAACTGACTTTCTTTGGTTTGCAGTTGACTCAAATGAAACACCTGCAACCATTATGGATAACTATTTGAAAGCAAATTTGAAGTCAAAAGCCTCACAAATTCAGAATGTAGTGAAAATTCTTTAGAGGACTTCAATAAAAATCACTTTGGCACAAGCCTTGTTATTATGTGTTAGCTAAACCTGCAAGGTGAAATCACAATCCACATGACCCTCTGGTTATAGCATGAAAATGGTTACAACCTGGAGTCAATCCTGCAGAGATATCCAACAGATGAGCCATTAAAAAAAAATCTTTTCTTCCATGAGGAGTCTTTCTACTGTCAACTCTATTTACTGTCACTGTAACATTATCCATCATGCTGTGGAAAGTGTCAGACATAAAAATAAAGTGGAAATCTATAAAACTGGTTTTGAGTGTGTAAAAAATGTCAATTTTGTGGCAGTCTTTATTAATCCTATTAACTGCAGTACTTTGGAATCCACATGATTTCAAAAGGCTCACAATGCAAGTAGTGTTCAGATAAAAAAAAGACAAAGGAATCCCATGTGTGCATATGAAGAGAAACCTAAAGAATCAACACTGTGGCTGATATCCAGTCATATCAGCAATGTCAAAGGTGATATGACTGAGAAGGTTATGCAGTCTTATTAAGCTGGTTAACGTCTCTGTGATACCACCATGGGAAAATTTAGTGATACAGTTTAGAGATGTGGCTCCATAGCTAACACTGACTTGAAAAATATCCCTTCCCTTACCTATGGGCTGAGCTGTCACATTGAATGAACTGTGTCCCACTCTATGTATCATAACACATCTTTTTTTCTTAGAGAAATCCAACTAATCAAACACAGCTAAAAGAACATTGTATGAGGTGTGTGAAACACCTTTTGAAATACTTTTCCTGCTGTCAGAATCACTGTTATTGTTTTGCTTTATGGGTCACATTCAGATTTCCAACTTCTTCCTAAATTATTTTGCTACATGCACAAATGGCCTAGAGGGTATAAAATTGAACATCTTACAATTAGACATATTTCAGGAAAAGAGAAAAAGATGCTTTCTCTTCAGTAATGTACTTAGCTCCAAGCATGTTGTTAGAGACTTAAAGATCACAATTGCCTCAAACACTGTTAAGATCACTGAAAGACTTTGCCTACACTAGCAAACTGTTCACAGGAGCAACTGCTCAACCACAACCACCAAAGCCCACACCCAACAAAATGTGCCTACTGGATTCTGGGAAAATGGACTATGTGAGACTGAAATGTTAATGGCTAATGAATCAAAACTATCTGCCATTTGATAAGGCCAGGTTTACACACTCTCCCCCTGCCCAGCTGAGGGGAAGGAGGAGGCAAGCTTTTGGGTATGTGGTGGTGAAATCTCTGGACCACATAACCCATTCCCAGAAGTCACAATGTGGGTTTGGAGCCAGATAAGAAGTAAACCCTGCAGAGGCAGGATGGTGCTTTTTTACCATGCCAATAATGCCAATTGTCCTCCCTTACACAACTGGCTCTGTTTGTAAAACTCCTTCTCTCATCCCCCTGTATTCCAGAAGGTCAAATTCACAAGGGACATTCACATTCACAGGTGGACTTGCGGGTATTCTTCCCTTCCAGTGGGGCATAAGTGGCTCAACTACGCTGACATATCATGTCTTGGAAGGTGTCACAAACCATAAAATAGTTCCAAAGCTCCCCCAGACTTCATTCTGAGGCCTTCCACCAGGGACTGTGCAAGATCCACACTGTTGTAAAAGACAGTGTAAACATCTCCTCTCCAGGGGAGGTGCTTGGGTGTTTGCACTGTACCTGAACATATATTAACCCATTGAACTCAGTTTCATGGGACCCCAAGAAGCCAGGGCGAAGAGGACCAACAAGACTGTCTCGATTCTTGTGGTGGTGACTATCTTCCTACTTAATCTGTCTCTCTCTCACTCTCTTTTTGACCCCCTCTCCCCTTTTTTCTATTTCTTTCTATCTCTATCTCACGTTACTGTTAAATAAAATCCATAAAATTGACTTCAGACTATATGGTCTCATTTACATCTTAATTAGGGTAGAAGTATCTCTAATAATCAGATCTTAACATGTACAATGAACTAAAAGTCTGACTGAACCTTTTCTTCCCTTTGGGGAACATTTTTTTCACATAAGTAACCTCATTTGTTGACTCTGGTACACTACACATTCCAAAGGCAAGCGTCAGAAGAGAGCAGTCCAGCTGGAGCTGCACATGAGATGACAGGTTGTGTGTGAACTGTGGTTTATTAATTAATTTTGGCAATGTGACCCAATAAGTGCAAAATAACAGTAATGTGAGATATGATACATAAAATATGACTAGCAGCAATTGTTCTAACTGTGAATGCAATCTCACAGAAAGCAACAATGAGGGATGCTCAGCATCCCAGGACGTGTGTGGTTAACCTCATCTAACCAGATTCAACTTCCTATACCCTCTATTATGTTGATGGGGAAGGATAAGCTCATCCTGACCATTATTCTAGAGCAAAATCCCAATTTTTCTTATTTTTACCTACTCCTAAGGAATCTGTGTCTGTCTCCCTCTCACTGCACACATTTCAGTAGGACACTTACACATAGAAAAGTGCCTCTTGTAAGTACATATAATAGAACTGTGAGTAAAAGTAAATTCTAGAACATAAATTAACCTCAGTACATAAGAATCTACGTGTGGAAGGTCAAGTTAAAATATACAGATTGACATCAATGATGTAAAAGAGGATGAAAAGGAGGCACATATTTAGTGGCCTTTGATTTTTATTTTTTTTAATAGCAAACAAATGCAAAAATCAATATCCACTACTTTGGAAAGTTTGAAAATATTATATCAGCACAGGGCAGAGGGCCAAGGGTCCAGGCAGGAGGTCATCACAAGCTGCCCATGGCTCTTTGGGCTGGTGCCACTCTGACCCAGTCAATTCTGGGGGCAAGGGGAGGGCACTGGGGAGCCTGAGGCCCAGGTAAGGTATTCAGGGGCCACCACATTTTGGGACGACCAAAGCGCCAACCATGCAGACAGATTCCGTCAGGCTCTTTGCCCTAAGGAGCAGAGGATAAGGTGTGGCTGACTTTATTTAATACTCTAAAAGCAGCCTTTCTTGAAGTACAGCTGCATAACGTGATATCAATTCTCATCCCTTTGCCCCTGTCCATGTCTGTCTGCACAGGCAATAGAGACTCCTCTTTCAACATTCACAAACAATGTGAAATAAAAAGATACCTCAGCCCTGCCCTTGACACAGGAATGTTAGTACAGTGACAGAATTATCCCCTTATCCATAATATATTCCTATTAATAACATTCTACTCTGAATCACAGCTTTATTTTATTGCCATGATTTCTGACTTTCTCACAGCCTTTAAAAATATGAACGAAAATATTTCACTCCAAGAGTTTTCAAAAAATATTAGTACTTCAATGCAGTATTGAAGGTAGTAAATCTTTTCACATATGAAAATTAATCTCTCTGCTTGTTTAGAGAAACACATATTGCAAAATAAATTCACAAATGTGATAAGAAAATCTCCACAACTGGTACCCCTACCTACTTTCAACTTATAACAGATGTACGTGGTACAACTAAATCTGCTGGCTCCATGCAAATATCAAGAACATTAAAAATTATATTGCTGGGATGCAGCGCATCAGCAGAGGGGAGAGATAATCTCTATGAAGAGCCTTCCAAAAGGTAGCCCCATGTGAACCCATGAAACTCAACAAGACCAAATGCAAGACACTGCACCTGGGTCAGGAAAATCCCAAGCACAAATTCAAGCTGGGAAGAGAATGGATTGAGGGAAGCTCTGAGATTTGGGGTAGGTCTGGGTGGATGAGGGGTTGGGCATGACCCAGCAATGTGCACTCATGGCCCAGAAAGCCAGCTGGATCCTGGGGTGCATCAGAGGGACCAGCAGGTAGAGGGAGATGATTCTGCCGCTCTACTCTCCTCTGCTGAGACCAGCCTGGATTGTTGCATCCAGGTCTGAAGTCTTCAGTACAAGAGGTACACTTTTGGAATGAATCCTCAGAAGAGCCATAAAGATGATCACTGGAACACCTCTACAATGAGGACAGGCTGAGAGACCTGCAGTGTTCAGTCTGGAGAAGAGAAGGCTTCAGGGAGACCCTATACCTAATATATATACACACACCAATACCTACCTAAAGGGAGACTATGAAAAAACTGGAGAGGGACTTTATACAAGGGTATGCAGTGATAGGATAAGGCCAAATGACTTTAAATTGAAATAGGGTAGGTTTATATAGATATTAAGCAAAAGTTCTTCACTGTGAGGGTGATGAGACACTGGAATAGAGAAATATTGATGCACCGTCCCTGGCAGTGTTCAAGGCCAGGCTGGATAGAGCTTTGAGCAACCTTTCTAGTGAAAGGTGTCTATGGAAGAGTGTGGGAACCAGAGATCTTTAAGATTTCTTTCAATACAAAACAATCTAAATTTCTATGATTCTGTTCAATGGGATATATGTGGATGATTCTGGCCATATGGACTTCATTTGTAGTGTTTGCTCAGTACAAACTTCAGAGAAAAAGACAGCTCCAATCTGCCATCAGCTCTGTTGTCCTAATGGAGCAGATCTTAGTCTCTGAGGAGGCAAAGATTGTCTGGGAAAGGACTTTCCTAGTTCCTTGAAGCTTAATCTGAGACAGTCAAGACACATAGAGTCTCTAAGGTCTACAGTAAATGTCAACACATTCAGCTTCAAGTGCAAGGTGTAAATCTTTCCATCTGCCTTCTCTAGCAGGAACACAAAATAATATGCACACTTAAAGAAAGAGGGGAAAAAAAACCCCATACTTTTCAGCCCAAATAGATGTAAATTAAGTACTTGGATGATCTGACAGTAATGGTGATAGAAACTTAGTGAAGACAGAAGAGTTGCAGTTCAGGATGGGGCAGTGCTCCATGGGTCCATGGACACACAACTGACACCCTTGGACACCTTCCCAGGTGGCTGGACATAACTTCTGCCCTGAGAAGCCTTTATGCACCGGAGGAGGACTTCCCTCCCTGAGCCAGGACAAAGCCACAAGTCAAGCCCAAAAAATTATGCATTTGGAGGAGCCAGTTATCTTAAGGCTTATGATTGATCACATCTAAAAATCCTAGAAATTAGTTTCCTAGTTCCCTCTATATCATCAGTTACTTGGATGATAGGACTAACTTCTTGGGCAAATGAAGGTAACACATCTGG
Source organism: Chloebia gouldiae (assembly GCA_003676055.1). Classification (NCBI taxonomy): domain Eukaryota; kingdom Metazoa; phylum Chordata; class Aves; order Passeriformes; family Passeridae; genus Chloebia; species Chloebia gouldiae. The sequence goes on along the minus strand of QUSF01000005.1, from coordinate 33,729,806 downwards.
GAGTAACAGACATCCTCTACCGTATTCCTGGCAACCACCTCTTAGAGTGGGATTTGCTCTGAGTGAGCTCATGCAGCTCCAAACAGAAGATAAATTTACTCAAGCAAAAGATAAATGCCAAAGTATGATCCTCCATATACACACCCCCTACCCCAGTTTGCAGTACTTTAATCAAGATGTCGGGGAATTTAGGATCCTTTATGGAAAATAAACCAACCACACTACATAGCTTTCAGGGAAGCCAACAGGGAGAGGGACAAAGGCAGCATCTAAGTCCCTCCTCCTGAGTCACCAGCTGTCTGTCCTGTAGCACATTCTCAACTTTGCTGTTCTGCTGCACAAGAATGACCCCATTTTCAATATCTTACTGCAGCAGGCCTGTTAAATTGGACGTGATAAAATCTTCTTTCTACACCCTAGAGAAGGGGGATTGATAAAATTGCATATTATACAATCTAAATAAAGGTAATAATTTTTGTTAAGTTGAAACTCACCATTGGGAAAGGAAATAAAAATGAAGAAAGCAAAGCACGCTATCCAACTATCACAGAAAGTATTTCACTGCCATGGACAGTTGAGCTTAAGGCTATGCATGCTTTCACTAGTTTGGTATGTTCTGAAGAAGGAAGAAGTTTACAAATTTGTTCTGCTCACCGTGTGACCCACTGCAGGATGCTCCACCCTGCCTTGCAGCAATGCAGAGTACCCTTGCCAAGCCTGATGCTCAGATTCCCTCACTAGGTCCTCTAGGACTGAGAGCACAACACAGCTACCCAATTCCTTTCCTCTGTAGGCTGTCAGTACCATGATAAAGTGTTTTGGAGCTTTATTTCTTCTTTTCTTCTTTTTCTCTGGATTCTGAGTTACTTCTCGTTCTTTCTTGGCAGATATATAAATCCAGTCTTAATAGTTTATTCCTTAAGCACAAGGGACTACCAGATAAAATAACACAAACTAAAGAACATAGGCCAAGTATCTGTCCCAGTACTCAAAGTGAGTCTCACCATAGACTGCTAAGGGCCTCGGACTTGGCCCTAGTTCTGCAGATATGGAAAGCATTAGTGAAGCTTTAGAACATGCCTGGGGCTCTGTCCTAACCTCTGCTGAGCAGCTATAGGAAAAATGTAGGAAACATAAATTTCTCCTCTGCTTGTGAGCCAGGGCAGGAGACTTGTCCAATGAACCATCTGTGACAGCACATTTTAAAGGTGCTGCACAGTTTTCACAGCTATCAGGAGTGCAGCCCCCAGGAGCAAGTAGGGAAAGGTGGGGTCCTCGTGGAGGAGCACAGGACATCCCATAAGGATTTGTTGTCAAGACAGTCTTGGTGGAAGCTGACAGTATCTCTGAGATACAGGAAACAGGCTGTGCTCTTGTTCAGTTCTGCTGTACAAGCTGAGTAGTGGAGCTTGTACTTCATAATTAACAGAAGAGATTTATTCTTTCAGTATCATCACAGAAGCTTAATCAAGAGAAAGGTCATAAAGTCCAAACTTCTGCACATTGTAAAAGTCTGGCTTGGGTATTCTGCTACATACTAGGAGTAGAGTTTCTTTTCTCATAACCTGAGTAGAAATTGACTGTTCAAAGGAGACACTCTAATGAACTTAATTTGTACTTTGCCTTCTTTCACAAGAACTGGGAACACATGTCAAATCAAGAAACCCACAGCAGTGTCCAGGATCATGGTTTGTATTTTTCTGGAAAAATAGAACAGATAAAAATCCAAATAACCACATCTATTTATTTTTTTAATGATTTTCTATCATGGATGTGTAAGTGGTTAAACATTAGATTCTTCTGTTCAAGTTTAAGGAGTTTGATGTGATATTATTCTCATAGAATTATGTATGAGGTTGAAAACCCAGCTAAGCAATAGGAAAAAGAAACACTGCAGAGTTTGTGCACATAACTGTAGTAACTGCAAGAGCTAAAAGAGGATGAGAATTACAATGGTGTAATGCAATTTTGCTATGGGAGGGAGGTTAAAATCTCTCCATATGGTTTGGTCTTATTTTAGAGAGTGATGCATATAGACATTGTAATTTCATACACAAGTGATAAGAGTGATTTCTGCATAACAATATGTCACTTCCTTCTGTCCCAGGCTGTTCTGTATTCTGACCATTCTGGCATGACCTTTCTGGCGGTGAAAGCAAGCAGCTCCCTGATAGCACATGTGAAGGGTTTAGCTGTGTTTGGTGTTCAGTATAAAGATCCAGGCGTGTCGTTTTGCCATGGCAAATTTAGAGTGAAGGAATGGATTAGTCATGGCAAAAATGCTAAGCATAGATGAAACTCAACAAAAGCAACAGGCTTGTTTTCCAGTGGCTCTGTGAGGCTCGTGTCATTCTGTTTCTCACAGAGTGTTTTGCTGATGATTAGTTTTCTGTGGGTTTTGCTTTCAAACACTAGGGTAGGTAAGAGTTTGATGGATGAGGCAGTGCTGGATCTGAAGGTGAGTAAAGACCACCATAAGATTAGTGACTTTCTGTAAAGATAAAAGACATTTATTATTCACATCCATGGTGTCTCAAAATTCTATTCAGGGACCAGAACTTTTTGTGCCGGATATGGCAAAGAACCTCAAAAACTTAGCAATGAGGTTTAAGGTGAGCAAGAGCACATGGCTTTAGGCAAATAGTAACAGGAGTGTGAAAAAGCAGCATCATGGACCCTGTTCCTCACAAGGGTTTCCAGCAGACAATCAGTCGACTCTTCAAAAATGCTGCATTGCACAGAAAGGGGAAATTAGAAGGAATATTTTAAAGGAGAATAACAAAGTAAAAAAGTGTGAATGCTTCTAATTCAAAGCAATAATTAGTCAGAAATAACTCCAGGTATATGCATACCACAGATAGGGATTTACAGGATGGTACCTGCCATGGCTCAAGATCTGAGCAACCACAATTTCCTTCATGATATGAGTGAGGAGTTCTTTTCAACTTGTTGGGTGAAAGTCAAGATTCTCCAAGGCAAGCAAATTCACTGGAATCAGTGAAATAATCAAATTTAGAACTAGAGGCAAGACTCCAATTTTCCTGTTATGAAGTTTGCTTGCTATTTGGGAACTCCATGCACACACACACAAAAAAATCCTTTATGAAAATCTTGGAGTTACACTGTTTAATCTTGCTTCAGGAAATTAGAGCAAAATGCTAAATACTTGTTAAATTTCTATGCTCACCACTTTTGCTTGTCTTCTTTTTGCTTTGGATGTTCTAAAGTGATTTCTGATTTTTAGGTTGAGATTTTAAACACCAGAAGTGTAGAAATTCTTAAGTTGTTGTTACCAAGCAACTGAAATTGGTATATACCAATTAAAGACTATAACAGCCACAAAGAATAATACCAATTCTTATGTGAGAACTCTCCAATCCTGGTCAATAGGAATATTTTCTTGAGTTTTTGTATATTTATATGAATAGAAAAAAATATGCAAATAATGATACTTTTCCAAACCAAAATTCTTTCCATTAAATAACTGTGTCAATTTTTATTGTAGATAGATTTTTTTACTTTGCTTGCTACATTATCCTTGATTTTGGACCTTGCAAATAATAGTAATTTTCCCCCTAAACTGGAAATCTAAACATAAGAAAATATTTCATCTTGAATATTAATGAATGAGATAATTTAGATTCTAATTACCTGTGGTTTAATTCTGCATACCTTATTGAAGAACTTGTGTAACACTGAAACTTTGGAAACTGGCTCCTCCTTAGAACAAATTCATATATAAGAACTAACACTGGGCTGATTAATTTGTTTTATAGTGGTTGTCACCAGTTTATCATCCTGCACATAGAATTGGTAGACAGCTATGATTAAAAAAAATTACTCCTATCTCAAAACATTTTTTGACAAAGAAACAAGAACAGGACTTGTCTTACTAAATCAGCCTCTGGAAGAGCATGTCCTTCTCCACTGACCAGAAGAGGATCTGGCTGACAGGCTGGGACCAGAAATTTAATTTTTACCAATTAAATTTAGGTGAGATTAATACATTTTTATAAGAATGATGCTCTACTTATTTTTCTGCCATTAAAAGCCAGGTCTGCTTGAAAGTGACCTCTGGAGCTGGCCCCTCCTTGTAGCTCCAGGGGAGCTGATGGGCTTTAAAGAAAGACAAACCCACACAGACATTATGAGCACCCACAACAAGTGGGCATTCGAAGTTCCCATTACTTGTTCTGTAAAATGAGGAAAAAAATGTTTAATTTTCAGGACATTTCAGCTGATAATATGGTCACAAGAGACATCACAGAAGGCGTGAGGCGAGGAGGTGACACGCCAAGGATCACCTCGTTCACTTCAAGGTGTGTGACATCCCCATCAGGGCCTGGCAGGTGCATCAGCAGCTGGTACTGCTTTGTTTTTTTTCTGTGTAGAGACACTGCATTGCAAGGGGGAGTACAGGCCCACCAAGGAATTAGAGCTGCTGAGGACTCCAGGCTTCCCTGTAATAGATTTGAGCACTGTCATAACTGATGGAGAAAAATGGGCTTTTAAATAGGGATCAGTGATAAATAATAAATGTTAACATTTCAAAGAAAATTATTAATCACTTAGAGGAAGCAATGTCTCTAGGTTTCAAGTGCAAAATATTAATAGATTTCAAAGCCAGGAATGTACTTCTGAAAATGATGGGGTTTGGCATCCACCAGAATTTCATTCAATTTGTCCTCTCAAAGTGTTGTGTTTTTCTCTAACATGAACTGATACAGGAAATCAAAACCTTATAAAATAACTGCAGTTATGTGAAATTTGCTAATATTCAGCCACGGCATCCCAGATTTATGGTTCATCGCATCTACTCAGTTTTTAGTAACATGTTTATTTGTACTCCTTGGGGAAACACTTGTGCTTCATGATCAAATAAATCTAATAAAATCAATTTCACATGCAAATCACAGAAACCATGGAAGTGATTTCACTTCCAAACCATTTGAACCCTTAAGGCGTCATGTAACATGATGCCAGTCTGTGCTTTGAAGTATTGCTCATGAGATTTCCAAGATGCTGGTGATCCTCTGGGTGGGTATTCAGCAGGATCCAATGGCTGGCAGTGTTACCTGCTGCTGATCGGAAACATCATTTGCTCTGCACATCTTTTTGTGGTTATCCGGGAGCAAAAGAAAATCACACTAACAAAACCACATGCAGAGAGTAGATAAGCAAACACATACAGAGCGACTGTAAGATAACCCTCGCACTGTGTTTAAATGGTGCCCATCTTTTATCTCTCCCACCACCTATGCCTTTTCTCTCACACAGATGCACACCTGAGGATAGGAGTCATCACACTTATCTTCATTCATCTAAAAATTGTCTAGTCTAAACTGATTACCTAGGTTCCCTCTAGAGCTTGTGCAGGGAGAAAAAGCAAGTGGCAGGCACATCCAGATGGCAATTTACTCACCTGCACTAAACAGTCAGGATGGGATGAATCAGTTTTTAGAAATACTCTTCTCTCTCATCTTTGCCTACAGATGGAACATAGACAACCTGGAGAAGATAACTGATAAAGCTGGGTAAGGTGTTTCCCACTCCACATGTTGGTATGCTCTGCTTTTGGAGATTGTGTTTTCCTTTGTTGGGATTTATCACACTAGAAGGAGAGACAAATTTTCACTAAGACAAATAAACAAAGCAGTTGAATCTAATCTGAGCTCAGACTACATCTCTTTGCTAGTGAGAAAGTGTTTGGAAATCATCTTCAAATTTTCATGCACCAACATGTTTTCCACTTCAGGTTAGAACTGGTAGTGGTGAAATAGCACAAGAAAATCAACCTTGACTCTGGCACAAAGTGGCTCCCATGGGATTATTTTTTTTCCCAGGCTGAAAAAGTAAAGAATGTTGAATAGTTCAGTCAGATTTTGGGCAATAGTCCACACTTTGGGGTTCAGCAAACAGAGCAGAGCACTTGTGATGTTTTTCATGGTCAAAGATTGCCTAAGCATTGTTTGGAACTGCAGAGTATACAGTAAATAGTAGACCTACTACAATGCAAGACAAGGCATATAGAGAACACAAGGCTCAGTGCATTAACTCTGTGTAATTCATGGACTTAGTCATTATTTACTACAGCTCTGAAGAGGCTACCAACAGCCCCCTCAGGAATTAGCACTCGCTCTGCACTCGTAGCAGAAACATCCATCCAGTTAAAGCCCAATGTAGCTCTCAGAGAAGATGAAGCAGAGTGTTATGGAGATGGAGAGCTGTTTAATATGTGTCCCCACGCTCCACACTATTCAAAGACTTTCTGGAGAGAGGGCTGCTCCCTTCTGCCTGCAGTTCCAGCCAGCGCTCAGTACTGGGGAGCTGAACACACTGCAGCAGCAGCACAGAGTATAAAGGTCAAAATCTCCACCAGCCTTCTGTGCCCATTCTAAGATAGCTTTCATCTGATATTTTCAGAAGACAGAACACTATATAGAATTTGCCATGTAAAAGAAACAAATTTCCTTAATTTATCCAATAACAGTGAATCCACTAAACTTTCAAAAAGCAGACTTCACATGATTTATGCTAGCTGAATGTTTCAAAAATGGGATTTTTTTTTTTTAATTCATGACCTGCTGTAAAAGTTTTGGTTTGAATGTCTTGCTTAGAGACAGAGATAAAAGAGAATATAATGGAAGAGACAGAGATTTCTTTGTATCATTAGATAAATTACTTAATTGCAAATCTTTCCTCTAACTGTAGTTAATGCTTTGTTTCCTCCCATTTCTGCAAAGGTCCTATGGAAAACATTTCATTAAACAAACCTTTTAGATTTCACTCTTTAGACTTTTCACTGCATTTTAAATATGTAGCTGAAGAAGGGTTCAAGACCTTACCTATAATACTTTGAAATTCTGCTCCACAAATCTTCATGAAGATAATCCTGCAGTTGTTTGGGTTTTTTTCCTTCTTGTACGTCTACTTTACTAGACAGAGATGACACTTTCAACGTGACTATCTAGCTTTTCAAAATTTTTCATTGTTCCTTTCTTCTTTCACTCTCTAAAATCATTCAATAATTCATGTTGTCTTTCTCCTTGATTCAATACCATCTAGACTCTGCGCCATTAGGTTAGGAACAATCCCAAAAGTAAAATTTCTCAAGACAATTGGTTAGGGAGTCACAGCCATCGTTGCTCAAATTTAATGTCAGATCTCCCTCTAAATAAATTGCCATTACAGCTTTTGGGTTAAGAGGCTGAGCCGTACAGTTCATATTGTTAAATTGCCATAACTTGGTATTAAATAAAATCCCCAAATTTTATAAAACTGAGCAAATTTTCAAGGTTCAGCTTAGAGGTGCAAAGCCTGCTTTGTCCCAGTCTGATGGGGAATCTCTTGGACTGATGGTCAGCTGTATTTGGTAGGAGAAGAGGACAATAGGCTGCCTGATGAGATGCAAGGTGTCCATGGCATACTCTGGTCACTCTGCCATTAGCAAATTTGGCCCCTGCCCTTAGTGGGCATCACCACTACCAGTGACTCAAGTTAGAAGAAAAGGTGGAAATTGATTTCTAGCTTCAGCTCTGTTTTCTAAAGAAGGGATATTTCGGATTTCTTTCTTTGTGATTAAGCCTTCAACATGCAAGCTGCTGGAAAAACTGATATAACCAGATTGTCAGGGTGGGAAGAAACAAGCAGCTGGGATTCCCATCTGCTGCAATAAGAAGCTAAACTAAAAATTCTCACACCGTACTCATCTGAGGTAAAATGAGTCAATAAAAATGTATTTTTATCCACAGAAGAACCCCAAAAAACTCTACTTTTCCTCTGCTTCCCTTTTCCCTACCTCTTTACAACACACTCAGAGTGCTATCATCCAATATGGACAAGGTTTTTAGCCGAATCCATATGAACAAAATCCAGAGCACATATTATCAAGGGCATAATTTGCCTCATTGTCTTCAATAATACTGAAGAAATGTGTCAGTTGTGATGTTTCCCCTGGTCTGTCAATAGTTCCCTCAGCTGCCACTTCAGGATGATGGAGTCCTTGGTGTCACTGAAGCAGTGTTAGGGCATTCAGTGCAGCCTCTTTCTCTCAAATGCTAGTCAGAAAAACAAATAAATGGCAACACACAATTACAGTGACTGTGACTGAATAAACTGAAAAATAGGTAATATTATTTTAAAACTTAGTTTCAAATATAATAAAAAAATATAGACTGGGGAGATGTAATTTCCTTCTAAGATGGGGAAAACAACCAAAGAAAACCAGGAAGAAATTGAGAGTTTGAAATATGTATAATTAAAAATAAACTTATTGACATGTAATATCACTAAATTTAAAAAAAAAGCCATGTGACCTCCCTGGCTTTCTTATTTTAATTACTTTCCTTTTTAACATAAATAATACATTTAGCTTATATTTCTTTTCATGTATCTTTTTTATTCTGTTCCTTCTATGTTAGTTTTTATCTTATTCTTACTAATCCAAATTCTTTTCTGTAAATATAAACAGCTTCTGGTTTTCTACTTCTTGGTCATGTTTTAGGGTTTTTTCTCGCTTCTTAAGTCAGTGCATTTTTGATATTTGAAGCTTCAGCAAAAATAAGGGAACAATGCCTGAGATATACTTTCTTCCTAATGCAAAGTTAGAATGGAAGATATTTCATTTAAAATTAATTAAGAATTTTAAGATATTAACCATAGTGATAATTTTGCTACTTCATAGGCTTATATAAGCTTCCATCAAAATGCAGGGAAATATGCAACTTTTCTCCAGGTAAGACACTTTCTAATGCACAGCATTATTATTTTAACACAGAAAGCAATTTAATTTAAGTAATTGTAATCTACAAAGACCTTCACCTTCCTCCTTAGATTTCAAAACAGATTTTCTATTTGCTTTGTAAATGGAGAGAAGCTGAGAAAGAATACAAGACAGGAACAAGTGACAGAAGGAGAGATTTCACCTTCAGGGTACATACAGCTTTATAAAACAAACAAAAGAAAACCAAGATGCCTGAGTCACCTGGGTTTGAGAAGCCTTGGATTCAAACACATTCAGCTTTGTTTGGACAAAAAAAAAAAAAACCCAAAAAAACCCCCAGAAAATAGAAAAAAGTTGTTATTGGCATGTATTACCCTATCAGTATGCTAGATGTTATCAATAGCTCACATCAGACATAGATAATGCCTGTAAGATTTTTTTAACATTATTTTTAACTTCACAGGCATCAGACTACCATGGTTCCACGGAGGATGCATAGGCATTGATATCATTATTTCAGAATAGTTCAAAGTACAGATATATTTCTGCTCTTTCCACGTGACTGCTTCCCATGGGGGTGTCGTTTCCCCTGTTTTATTCTCATATCCAAGGGCTTCAGCTAAACACCTTGCCCAAGTACTTTATCTTTGAAGGAGGGTTTAAGGGTCAGCACTTGGTGTGTATTCCTCAGTCCTGAGCCCAGGCACCAGGAGGCATCCCCTGTGCACGGCCCTGGTAGGGCACAGCTGGTATTTGGCCAGGCACCAGCAGCATGGAGCCCACCAGCAGCCAGCCCCTTGACAAAACCACAGGCAATGAGCACAACTTGAAGGTTAAAATGACCAAAAAAAAAAAAAAAAAGAAAGAAAGAAGAAAGAAGGCAGCACTGCACCATGGCTTATTTGCTATGGCAAAAGCAACTTTAAGGGGCTATAAATAGCACGCAGAACTCTTCTCTTTAGCATTGAAGGCGTACTGAGGGTTTTGTTGTTTTTTTTGTTTTTTTTTAAAGCTCCCTTCAGATTTGGTGCATGAATTATCACCTCTAATAGCTGATAATTAAACCACTTCAGCAAAGCTGTGAAATAGAGAGTACCAGCAATAAAATCTCAATCTCACCTGGCAATTATTTTGAAACTATGCTCCAAATAACCAGATAAATAAATCTGTGTACATCACAGGCAATTCTCTGCAGGCTGGCAATTCCATAAATACTCGCACAGATGCACATATCCATAACCACATCGATGTGTATAACCTTCAGTGAAATATGGAATAGGTCTTTAAATGAATTGCACAGCCAAGGAGAATATGATAAAACTAGAGGTTAACCAAATAACACTGTAACTGGCTCAAGAACAAGATTCAAAAATCTGGATAAAAATAGAGCTAATAAGCAGATTTTTTATATATGGAATCTGAAAAGCTATCTGGTGATTCTGCTTATTGTTCTGTTTTAGAAGTAAAACAAACTTCTAGAGACAAGTATCGATTTCACCATTAAAAGAAAACTATCCACTCATAAATATTCAGTGATGATATTATCTCTTTCCATGACTGCCTTCTTGTAGGCAACAAAATATAATCCACATTCAGGAAAACAATAAATAGCTTTAGCAGCTACAAAATCTACTCATCCCACAGGTCTCTCAAATGGAAAACTGGAAGGACATTTTGGGAAGCTATCCCACTAAAGAATAAAGTAAAAGCACCCTATAATATACTCTGAAGTGCCACAGACAAACTTCAACAGAGAGAGGAGTGACAGTATAAAGCATTTCAACCCTTTTGATCTGATGAAAAATGCCCTCTGTGTTTCCTGTGTTCTAATAAAGAAGTTTTTGTGCTCTAGAGTGGAAGGATAAATAAATTTAAAAAGTACCTCATACAGTAGTGTGAGAGCTCCATTAGGAAGCTTAACATTTAGAATCTTGTAATAAAATTATGGATTAAAAGGATCCATACAGAATTCTCCTGTACTCATACTTGCTTAGAAACCAGTAGGTTTAGCATTAGAGTATCTTTAGGGAAAGAAGTAAAACACTGGAATATTCTTGATGGTTGACAGCGCAGTTGTAAATTTGTAATCAGGTCCAAGGACCTCTTTCAATATCTTCACCTTCCTCTTGAAATTATGAAATTTGCTTTAAGTTTTCCATGTTTTATTTCCAAAACATGCTGACTTTCAAAAGCAGTAGTGAGTTTTAATATTTTAAGATGCACCTGAAATGTGTTTCCATCCCTTCTTTGTAGGTATGGCAGATAAAAAGTTTTGTTAATTTTTAATTTGCACACAGATGATCTCTTCCTATAGCCACACAACACAGGACCTGGAGCTGCAAGAAAAGCACCAAGTGTGGAAACATGCAAAAAGAGACAGTGAAAAGGAGCACATTAGGGCCATGTGCAGTAGCAAATTAAGAGGGGAAAGAAAGCTCTCCATTTTTAAACCACAATATTCCCAGTGCAGAAACATTTGGAAAGACTCTCAGAAAACTTTATCATCAATGTTGAAAAAATAGTCACTACAGAACAGGGAAGATGAGATAGAAGCTATCCTGTGTAAAGCTCAGTCCCAACTGGATGATGCCATTTGTAGAGGAAGGCCATTTGGAGCAGAATGAAACATGAATCTGTTTTACTCCCATATAAGACTGCTCTTTCTTCTTGTTGTAGTGTTACATAATTTTTCCCTTGAAATATTTGAGATAATTTTGTTTTGTTAGTTATGGGTGTCTAAAATTGCCCCAACTCAAATTATAGTGAGAAGTAAAATTGAAGAAGGAAGTAAAAAAAAAAAAAAAAAAAAAAAAAGGAGAGGAGTAATATGCATGAACAGACATTGAGATAAACTAGGATTTTATTGGTTTCATAGGTCTTTCTGGAGTTATTCTTAATTTGCCCAGCCAGAAGAGCAGCAGGCCAAATATTTCATAGCTACTATTTGATTCAGAAATGTCAGTGCAGGAGGAAACAGTGGCAGTGAATAAAGTTTTTTTCCCAAGTGAATGCATACATATCATTAGAATTGAACTCTTTATTTTATAATCAGCACAGTCACTAAAATAAAAGATAAACCCAAATGCTTTAGATAATGCCATCATCACTTATGACAGTCATGTTTCATGCAGTAGTTTTCATTAGAGTGTAGGCAAGCAATTACTTTGTTTTTATAGTACCAACACCTCCCACTCTATCATCTACATCAGAATCAAGGAGATAGAAGTTTTCAAAATTTCCCTAGAGCTGACAGGGAGAGAACAGCAGCGAGAACAGCAAATATAGAACATTTCAGTTTTGAAAAGCTCCTTCAAATTTTGATTTGTTATGAAAGGCAGGTTTCAGATAAGTCCTAGTGCATCAAGAAGGTTTTTGACTTGAAATATCATATTGCTAGCGAATTTGGATATATTTCCTACTTTAAATCCAAAGTCATAATTCAAGCAGCTGCTTGTTCTTGTGAAGAATGAAGGAAATGCAAGTTGCACAGCTTCTGAGGAGGTTTTTTGTCTCTGAGTGGAGATTGTGCCTAAGAGGTAGGCTGCAGCTTATTTTCATGTCTAGAGCTTTGGTACAAGAAGTAGTATATGGAATACATTCTGGTGTCACCTTTCAATTGCTTTCTGACAGGGAGTCTTATCATTATTTAATTCACTGTTCTCTTTATTAAATGCTGAATCCATCTCACAAATTAATGGATTTTAGGCCCATATTATCATTTTATATTTCATGGTACTATCTCATAAAATAGAAGCTCAAGACTGAAAATAAAAGAGGGGGAAGCTAAAAAAATAAATTGAAAGAAAAATTACAGAACAAAAAAAAATGTTCAAACAGGTCTTCTTGTCTCAGAAGACTAAGCATACACAATGATGAAAAAGTTACAGTATAAAACAAGATACATTAAAGGAATCCCTGAAGCAATTTATGCCAAGACTTCAGATAAGCTGCACTAATAAAAAAATTAACTGCACTGGTAAATTAGACAGAGATTGATAGGTTTTACAGATGGAGCAGTAAAAAGTGAGGTGGATAGTGAGATGGCAAATTCAGTCCTAAGTGGATTGTGAGAAGTTACAGCTACATCTCACAATATCAGCCATCCAAGTGGTTAAACATTAGATTACACTCAGTGCTGCTAAGTTCAGTGCATGTGAGAAAAACAATTTTAACTGGAGGTATACTTCAAGAGCTTCTAAATTGCCTAATAAGCCTCAGGAAAGAGATTTTAGACTCATTGTGAATGCTCTCGGAAAATGTCAGCTCAGTGCCTACTGATAGTTACAAGAGCAAAAAGCGTCATCTGAATTGTCAGAAAAAGAATAAAGAGCAAAGCAGAACAGAAATTACTATGTCACTGTAGAAATCAATGGCACACTCATTTCTTGGAGTCTATGTGCATTTTTGGTCCCACTATTACAAAAATTATAGAGTAGAGATGGAAAAGTACAGAAAAGGGCAATAAAAATCAGATTATTGAATAGCTTTTTTGGGGAAGAGAAACTAAATAAAGTATGCCTCTTCAAGCAATGAGTAAGGGAAAATATAATAGAGATCTATAAAATCAGGTTTTGCCAGGCAGAAGTTGCAGAGGCACCACATTGACAACGAGTCATACAAAATGTTATTAGACAGTAGACTTAAACCTAACAAAAGGAACTACTTTCCAAACAACACGTAAATTGTAAAACTCATGGCCACAGGCAGTTCTGAAAGCTGAAAATATAAATTGGTGAGGGATTAGACTGGATGTTAAATGTAGCCGTGTGAGTGTGAGCTCCAAGGCCTCAGCTGGCTGCTGGGAAGTTGGAAGGCAAGGTTGGAGAGCTCAGTTTCTAGTATGCCTTTTAAGACTGGAATATTCAGAGGGTGGTATCTCCTTTCTGGCATGTGCACAATAAAAAAGCATTATTATGCATTTTCTTTCTCTTACTGAGAAGAATGCATATTAAAATTTTCTTGTTCCCTTTAAGTCAGAAAAAGTAAATATCTGGTTCTTTAGTACTATTTCAGGCTGAAACTATCTAAGTTACTGTCTCTTGCAGAACAGGGATAGAGCAGTGGAAGGTCCTTTAGATTCTTAACTTCTTGGAAAATATCTAGCGAAACATGGCCCAAAGAATCAGAGATTCCTTATGTATTTTAAACAAACACTGACGGGAAAGTGACAATCACAAAACAAGTGCGTTGAAGTACTTTCTGAAAGTGTGTAAGAGTTTTCTTTCTTGTCATGTTGGCTTCACCAGTTTTTATGACTCACGGAAGATTTGCATCAGTCACAGAAAACGCATTATGAATTGTGTAACTCAAAATGTTCTGATATTATACAGCAGCTACATCTAAACTCAAGCACTAGAGAAAAGGTCAGCAAAGTGTAGTATCTTCCTTAATAGTATCATCAGGTAGTTTTACTTCAAGGACCTTGTAATGTCTTGGTTTTGTCTGACATATAGTTGCATAGCCAGAAATGCCTTCAGATATAGTGTGAGAAAAGCATTTTCTTAGCTTCCTGTTACCAAAAAAACAACTTTCTTATGATTTATGTTTCTGTTTTTGGAAGTTTATGGTACTGCCTATGCTGTTCAAAACATCAAGTAAGTAACAGTTCCTCTGCCATTTCTTTAGTCTTTTCAATATAGTGGTCTTAATGGAGACCCTAATGGATCCTATGAGGAGCTGGGCAATAAATATGTCCTGCTAGCTAGCTGATCTAGGTTGAATTTCCCCGCTTTAAGATCTTATTGCACTTTTTCAAGTCCAGCAGCTATAAAATCTGGACTGAGTGTGGTGCCTGCAGTAAGTCTGGAGAACTCATTAGGCAAAGCTTGCAGTGAAACCATTGGAATTGAGTGCAAAAGCACTTATTTCCAGGTTGTGGCTTGAATCCAGCCTCTTTTGTAACAGCTAAGGCTGCTGCATACATGGTCTATGTGTAAATAAAAGGTGTTAATTTTGGAAAATATGTATTGAAATGCTGCTATACTTAGAAGCTGTCGTTATATATATTTTTTTTAAATTATATAACAATAAAGAAAGCACAATATGTTTTTCTGTTGTTTTGTTTTCCTCTATATACAGCTAGCAGAGGCAGAGGTACTGAGTAAATGATGGGAAAGATGAAAATTACGGTTTCTGGAGAAATGCTGGGTTAGTTGCAGATTTCTTCCACGTCTGCCTATGGAGAGCTGTATAGGGGAGCACCTGCCTTCTGCGTGCAGTGCTCTGTCAGTCTCTTGGTTCCTGCTGTACCTCTGAAACCTCGTGGGATGATCCATATCTCCATGTCCAGTGTGCACAGTCTCATCTGTACAACTGCATGGTTAGAACAGAGAAACAGACACTTCTGGGGCAGAGTCACAGATATTTTAGTTGTTTAATTGAGGTTAAGAAGAATTACACTCTAAAAGAAACTATTTGTTTCCACTAACTTTAAGGGGGGTCTGGGGGACTTGCTCTAATATAGTAATCTGTAGTACAGTGCCTACAGTTATGTGAAATGAATCCCCTAAATTTCTCTTGCCTGCTTTCCTGCCAAGACTATACCCACCAAATCTTTACTTCAGTTTCTTTTATCAATGTGATCTTCCCTCAGTAAAAATTAAGTGTATGAACAGTTTTTTTACTGTGGGTCTTGCTCTGAGACACAAAACCTCAGTAGCCATGTCCCTGCTTTCAGTCTCAGCTCTGCAAACAATAGCTCATAATCTTCAACTGCTAGTCTAAACTCAGTTACATGAGATTTGATGCCAGTTGCATTGGTTTCCTCACATGTTTTCCAGTTGGCTGCCTATGCCCATAAAATAAGAGAAAACAGCATGCCCTGTAATCACTCCCATTCCCCCTAGGGACTGGTTAGACAGGGTCTGCTTTTTGCTTTCCTTAGAGCATAATTCTGTCCTCAGTCATGGACACAGTCCCAGTAGTGTCCAGGAGAATTACTCTCTTGAGTTAATACTGCTGAACCCCTGTTTCACTTCTCTTTAATCATGTTAATCTTCATCTTTTATTCACTAACCAATAACAATAGAACTGTAAACTCTGCCTTACAGTTCTCTCTAAATTTAATATGTAATCAATTTAGCAATTCTAGAGAAAATGGAAGGTTTAACTTTTTGTTTCTGATACCATAGGTGAGTTAGTCAGCTGGTCATTCACAAATCAGTAAAGAAAAAACAGAGAGGCAAAAGAATTTTTTTTTTTTTTTTCCCTGTTAGCATATTATTTTTCTGCCTTGGAAGTAACTTCTTGGACTGATTTGTGCAGTATTGCAGGTAAAGCTGATCTCTAAACATCACAGTGTTTCACTGGGTGGCAGAAACAAAAAGGCTGATTTTTAAACCACTTCTATGGCCATTCTGATGGTCTGTCAGGAAGCCAATACTATTCAATACCTATATGACTGATTATACCTCAATCCCTCACCAGACAACCAAACAGATGTCACCACCAAGGATGCCCAGTGGCTGCTGAATAATATTTCTGCTGCAGTGACATGGCCTCAATCAGGACAAAGGGGGATTTTCTCAGGGAGGTAATTACTTCTTACTGATATGAAATCTGAATGTTGAAAACAGTAAGACTCCTGAACAGTATCTTAGATGGAAC
This sequence comes from Chloebia gouldiae, assembly GCA_003676055.1. Lineage (NCBI taxonomy): Eukaryota > Metazoa > Chordata > Aves > Passeriformes > Passeridae > Chloebia > Chloebia gouldiae. Next base: position 33,713,479 of record QUSF01000005.1, on the reverse strand, counting down.
AAATTTTAAAATAATAGAGGCATCCAATCTTATCCACAAATAGTGAACATGAGCCTAGCAACAAATATTTTGCAGAACTAGGCTGAACTCTATTTGAGCAAATATCTTCTCAGAGTGTCAGGGATGACAAATACTGTATTCTTGACTGCACTAACACATTATTCAGTCAACATAACACATTTGAGTGAAGAAATACTCTTTGCTTTGAACTGATATGTAGAAATGCTACCCAGACTCAGGCATGACATTCCAATATATTTCTGTTATGTTTTGCATAAGCCATTTCTAAGGAGAAAAAAACCTTGTGAAATATGAAATTTACACTAAAAACAATGAGTAAGTTGATGGTTTCATGACTTATTGCAGTATTAGAACAGTAACCTGTGTGTTTTCTTGCCTCCTTGAAATGCACTGTGATAAACATGCTGAGTTATTGTTAATGATAGTGATATGTAGTCCGTTCACACAAGAAGAAATATATTCCTGATACACATCTATCACAGCCCTAGTAAGCTCTGGAAATAAAAAGACATTCTTACCTCTATGCAGTCAGGTTTCTTCCTAGAGACAAGAGTAGCATTTTAACTATCTTCTGAGTCTCTACTTTATTTCACTCTGTTGCAACATTGCAACCTCTTTTTCTCTGTCTAGCCTAGCATGGATTTGTTTGCTTTTTTTAGCTGAGGAAGTTTTCCTTTGTTTTCAGCCTCTCTGTAAACTCAGTATGTGCAACAGTTAAATGTGTAAGGTTTGTTTATTTAGTACTCTGGCTACATCCCAAGTTGCTCTTAAAATGTAAGTTTTACTACTTCATTTATACTCTAAACAACTATTATTATTTACAAGGATTTGGGCTAGACCTGTTTAATGTGAATGCCTAAAACATCATGCATTAATCCATACCAAAGCAGAGTATATAAAGGCCTGGTTTGCTTTAGCGTTGACTTAAACTGGCTTTGCACCAGGCCCAAATTGTACAAAGTTTTTCAATGAATCAGATACTTAAACAAAGCCAACTGGGAGGACCTAAAGAGGCTACATGCAGGAGATATCGCCAAATTCCATGCATACAGCAATGTGCAAATATAAGAAGCCAAATGTTTCCTCAGAACAAAAATCTGTAGAAAATACGTAGCTTAAATCTGGCCTGTCTTACACGTTAGGTATGAATATTTTTTTGGACTAGTGCAGAGGAAACCTACAGCTGTCTAATTGCAGATCTCTCAGCTCATCTGCGCTGATGAGGAATGAGACAGTGTTAAGGCAGGGGCTGAATGCTGGTCTTTCAGCTAACTCGTGAGAGGCTGTGTGCCTCCCTGTTAGCCTTGCATGACCCCTGATGCTGTGGTGGAGAGGAGCAAAGAGCATCTGCCAGCTCAGAGCACATGTCCAGGCACACAGACAGTATGAGCATCGAACAATGTGACAACAGGGAGAGCCAAGTACACTTTTACCCTCCTGCTGTAGGCCCAAAGGAATGTGCCATTACTTTTTCTGGTTTTTTCTGAAGTGTTTCACAACTCCTCCTCAAATCCCTTAGGAGCATGTCCTGCCATCCTCTTTTGGGGGGCCCACAGAGGGGTCACACCTCACCCTTGTGTGTGTCATTGTGGGGCTTCAAATGCTGAGGTGCTGGGAAAGGAAGGTCTAGGCACATGGGTGTCCTAAATCTTGGTGTCATGGGTCATGGGTGTCCACAGCTTGTTCAGCTTGTAGGTGTGCAACAGTCATTGTAGGCTTGGACATTTTACCAGTGTCATGTCACCAGAATTTATTTTGCACTAGGTGTGGGCGTACTATCACATACATACTACAGTATGTATGTATAAACAGCTAGTAAATACATGTTTCCATAAACATCTGCATCAGATTTCTACAAGGAATGCCATTATGAACTATTGTAATATCACTATTCACAACCATGTGACTCAGTGAAACAGAGTTTTTATTGCCTCTGTGACAAACCTGGTAATGAAACAGGCTGTCTTTACAGATACCAGCATAGCTAGGGTGTGGAAAATTAACAAGGAACTTTATTTGCTAATAAAGAAATTATAACATGAGTGGGATATTCATTAACAGCTACTTAAAATTAGAAACTTCATCTTCAGAATACCTTTTCACTCTGTGAGCAGAACTATTTTAGGTTTTGTTCAGTACTATTTAAGACCTGCTTAAGGAGGATTCTTAGGCCAACACAGCACTTTTTAAAACCTGGATGGATAAAAAAAGTTTCAAGTTGTGAATTTCCCTTGAGGGCATTGCAGCTTGGGCAAGAATCCCATATAGCCTTCAAGATCTGTTGGTAAAGCTCCCTTTGGAGCTTAACCTCAAATCCCTTGTGTAAAAAGCCTGAAAAGGACACAACAATTTTCTGACAGTCCTGAGTTCACAGAGACATGGGGCCTCTGCAGCCCAGCTTAGGACACAAGGAGAGTAATTCAGTAAAGAATTTTGCTATGCTGCAGTATAACTGCATTTTAATACATCATCTGAAGAAGTAAACCTGTGTTCTTTCAGATTAAGTAATTTTTTGTTGTAGATTAAGGGAAACAATTATCACCACTACAGAAAACACACAATCTGTGTGAAAGATCATGGTTGTTCTGCAAGGAAGACCTAAAACCCTGAGCAGTATCAGCACTGCTGCCACTGCACACAGCAATACAATAATGTATATACTGAAAATTGCAGTTGCCCAGCTGACAGAGCTAAACCCTCACATGATGCTATCTGCTTTGACTTAAATGTCAGTTTGGACAGATTCCAGCGAAGAACATAAAACTATGGCTCAGTGATTTCCCTTCTTTGTGTTCTCCTGAAATAAAGATAACCTCTTCTGGTGTTTTCCAAAAATAAAATCAATCATTCAATGCAGGTATTTCCAGAGAGAGAATGAGGATGCCAACATAAAAGGTCCTGGTAAAGTTTCATCTGACTAAGCATAAGTCTCTGCAAAAAATATTTATTTGAATTGAACCAGGTGCTAGGAAAGGCATTAGGATGAAGACAAAGAAAGTTTAAAATTTCCTGATCTTTTTTGAAAAGACAAAGGTATGTAAAAGAACAAGACATTTAGGGGATTTTAAGGAGTTAAAAAATAATTTCAGTACAGATCAGGATGACAACGTCTGTGAAAACTTTATATAGCATGAGTTTTAGACCAAGCAGTTAAAATGTAAGTTGAAGTAAAGAGCCTTTCTGACTGTTATTACTATTTTTATTATTTGCTCAGTGCTGACAGAGCATTCTCAATTGTGCATGGCACAAAGATTGCCCCTTTCCTACCAAGGAGAGGGAGCTTGTAAAATTTACATCCATAATATGTAATTGATACTCATACACTCTTTTTAACTCAATTCTTATAGGCTTTGCATACAATGGCACATTATTAGGAGGGCTTTGAAAGAGAAGTTGTGGGTAATTTGGCAAACTCTGAATGAGAATTTGGCTCCTGCATGTTTTCCATACATATATTGTCTGTTCGTGTCTAGCCTTCTTTCCCCTTTAATCTAATTTCTTTCTGATTGTTCTTTGCTTCAGAGGCTTAAAAGAAAAAGAAAGGCAAAAAAAGTGCAAAGGGGATATTTAATATTATTTCCATGTCATCATATGGAAACCAGAAAAATGTTCCATAGTTCCCATAAAGAAAAGCTATCTTTTTAAAAAGGTAGTCTTAAAGAGTAGCTGAAACTTCCCAGCTTCATTTTTTTTTTTCATAGAGCCACTGTTTAATTTACAGTAAGTCAAGAGGCAGGAGGGATGATAGAGTTAAGCTCATGCTGTTGAGAACAATTATCCTGGCACAGAGACATATGTAGCCCCAGAAGGTTGAACAGACCACCATAGCTTAAAGGCACTAAGATAAAAAGGCACGTGCTGCGTGGGCCCAGTGGGAGTAAGGCCACAGCCTGCAAACTCAGCTTCATTTGATTTGTGCCTTGCTCGCTCTCCCTTCACTTTTTTTTTTTTTTTTTTTTTTAGATTTTGATTTATTTAGTAAGACCCTGTACATTCATTGGAAAGAAAGAGAGAATGGTGGCTGGGACAGTACGACAACATCAGTGTAATGTTTGCTACAGTCAAAAATAGCTGGGCCCAAAACTCATGGCAGCCTCTCTTTCTAAAAGACTGAAGACACCCCACTAAGATGTACAGTAAAATAGATAGTCAGGGGACATTCTGCACCAACTGAATAGCAGCAGCAGCTATTCTCTTTCTTTCCCCTGTCCCATTAATCATGCTGGTTAATTGTTGGGATAATGATTTCACAAGTTCATGTAGTACACAAAAGGATTATCCTTGGATTGTGCAGAGCGCCTGGCATTTACTCCTGCATATGCCAGTATCTCTGCATTTAAATGCAAGGATGTTTTTCATTCTACTTTTTCCTATTATCCAATTTTGCTAGAAAATGAATTGCATGTTGTTGTCAAGGACGGATATAAATGAAGAGAGAAAACTTAAGATTGCAAATAATAAAAGAGATCTCATTTTTTTTTTTTTTTCAAAAGGAAAATCTAAAGCACATAAAGATAGAATAACAGGAAAATATTTTTGTTGTGTAAGTGCTGTTTTCATGCCTTTAAAAAAGGATTAAATCTTTTTTTTTTTTTTAGTGTCTAGGTATTTCATCTCTGCTTTAAAAACAATGGAATTTTTAATATTTTTTGTCAGCTGAGTTCAGCTTTCTAAAAACAAAAGACTACCAAGACCCCTTTCTGTTATTTCAATCCTCACTGTCCAGAAAATTGTGATACTTATCTGTCACTGAGGCTAAAGGGAAATTGCTTATGGATGTCTGTAAGAAACCTACCTGAATTCTCAAGAACTTCATATGTACTTATAAAAAAAAATTGCATTTATTTTACAAGCTGAGAGATCAATTAAAATCTGTGTTATCCCTCATTGTTTTTTGGATTGATACCAATTTATTACTGTTTTACTCTAGTGCTTTTTCCCATTTGCATATAGAATTTAATTTTTTTTTTCTTTCATGAACTCTGCCAAACCCATTCTAAATATTGTTGATTCTCATTTCCAAACAGAAAGGAAGATACATGAGGTTTCCTTGCGCTATTGAGATCTTTCAAAACCTTGTAGTTTTCCAGCAAGGTGCCTTGTGAGTCTTTATTTTTCCAGTGTAATCACCCAGAGAAAGACTGACACTTTGGCAGTGCCAAAGCTACCCCTTTTAATTCTGAAAACTTACATAATTTTTTGAGACATAAAATTACCCACCAAAAGAACAGCAGATAAAATATAATTTGGTTTCTCATACTTGTGCTCTTTTTTTCCTTACAAATGGATGTTAAGCAGATAAGCTGTTGCCATAGTAGTATTTTATGATGTCAGATGTGTACAACTTGCTCTTCTCTCTCTCTCCTTGGAGCAGTAATCCTCACAGCTTATTCTGCATGCCTTGAGCTGCAGTATGAGGAATCTTTTTGTGTCATTTTCTTAGCCAAACTTTTGTGACTCCTAATTGCAAAAGACATGGCCCTGTTTGAGGCAAAGCCAACAATCTCTTGGGTTGAAATCACAGACATATGTTTTACCAGAGCTCGGAATGGAAGACTGATAAAAAACACAACCCAAAGTGACCTGGTTTTGGCCTCTGTTTTGTAGTAGAGGCATCAGTGAATACTTTACTCATTGACATAAAAGTCCATTTCACAGTGCAAAAGGTGAAATTTATTCTGTAAGATGTCTTAGGGTGCCTTGTTTTCAAGTGTCCCCTTTAGATGCAACCCTGGACCAAGTATTTAGAATTACTGAGTCAGAAATAGACCTGTCTGTTTCTTGTAGTAACTCCATGTCAACTTTCCTTACTCAAAAAGTATCAAGATGTTAATCTTTTCAAAAGGCAAAATTCATGTTTCATTTCAAAATGACAGCTTTCACTTTCCCTCCTCACCATCCTACTGCAACCATCAGATCACAGAAGATAAGCAGTACCTTGTGATCAGTTGGGAGTGTCATATCACACTGGCACATCACAATAAAAAATATCTCCAACTTTGTTTCACCCCTAAAAGTTTCATGATCTTGAGTTGCAGACAAGTTTGAAACCACTACAACCAGTACATTGTGACTCCATGAGCAGGAATGAAGGTTAAATTCAAAGGCTAAATTATTTATTGCAAACTATTTGCTTAGTTCTGGCACTGAAGAACAGTGGAACAAATGGAATTGTTAGATGCAACATGTATTAAGAGCAAAGGCTGAAATCCCATTTCTGGTACTCCATGCTTAAATTTCCCCTGTGCTTTAAGAACTGCAGTGTTAGCTTTTCTCTCTCATTAAACTGCCTCTCTTCTATATTGAACCTAACTTGTATTTTTTTTTCCATTTTCAGTTTACCTAAAAATCACACATTCTGAAACATCCAATAGGTATAATGATTGAAAACAGAAATGCTCTGTGAAGCAGTGAGCACATTTGTACAGACTGAACTGTCCAGGGAGGTTATCTCATCGCTACCATGACAATATGCCACAGAAGCTATAACTCATTCGGAATGTAGAAGATCCATCTGCTTGTCACATTGCAGGAAAACTGGAAAGATGGTGAGCAAAGCCTGGGCCCCCCAGCAGCAGCAGCCCTGCAGCCACACTCACGGTCCATTGCCACCCTTCTCCACGCTGCGTCAGCCGGGCCGGTTTGGGAGCGCCGGAGCTGCTGCTGCCTCTGAGCGTGGCACTCCCCAGCCATGCACCTGGGAGCTGGTCTGTGCTCTCCAGCTCAGCGAGACCACCTGAAGGCACAGAAACCTTTCTGCAGGCCCCTGGGAAGCAGCAGGCACACTAGGTCACTCCAACCCTTCTTTCTGCTACTTATGAAGCTTTAATGGTCTGTGTTATTTCTGTATACTGCCTTGGTATCTCACAGCCAGGGGAGCATTTCAGTCATTTAGAGCCAAGCTCTGCCCTTGCTTACACCCATGCAGCTCACGGCCCTGGGAGATAAATATATCTGCCAACAAAGTATCATTCAAAGTTCCATTACTTAAAAATAAACCACCAAAACAAATAGAAGGATTTTGCAGTAAGTGAAGTGTGGTCAGTCAAGTAAAACTGAGCTGAGGTTTGAGGGAGTTAGGAGCTAATTTGCTGTGGTACAGTGCATTATGAACGTGGTAGACTACAGAGGCTACAGCAAGCTGGGTGAGTTCTCTAGTTGCTTCAAATTCATGAAAATAAGCCATGTTTCTCCACTTTTGCATAAAAATGGATTCTTTCTTCCTCCAGTTCTCTGTAACAGTAAGTAGTCATAGTTACAAAGCTAAATTTCTTGTGGAATAGAACATGAGTATTACTACACATCTTGTCAGTTAAGGCATCTGAAATCCTATCCTGAGGATCCTCAGTTACACCAACACTTTTAGAGATAAAGTTCTCAGGTGTCCATTCTGACTTTCTACTTAAGGAAACATCCCATTAATCTCAATGTACTTTTTTTTCTTTTCTTTTTTATTTTTTAAGTAGATTTACCAAACAATAAACATTCTAAACATTACAGGACAGAATAAAGCAGATTGAAGTCCCACTTGCAAATTTATTTTCCCACCTTTTTTAGAATAGGCTTCTTTGATTAAAAAAAAGCCCTCAAACATTAACATTGCTGCTCTAGGCTGTGTGTGAGTTTGTAACCAAGTCATGGTTTGGATCATATAAAAGCAATCTTTGGAAATGTCCTTAGGTCTATTTTCAGGACATTCTTACTGAGAAGTGTTGCATATCCAAAGGTTGAATAAAACTTTAGATTGATGTTCTTTTAGCTATTCCCAAGACTAAGATATTCACATCTATTTTCTAAACAATTGCTGCAGATTAATTCTGCAGAACAAAAGTGATGGGAAGGGGGGCTGTTCTCCACTGAAAGCTACCAGGAGCTCACACAAAACTCTAGAGGTATGAAGCCAAATACCTTCTGCCTCAGATTAGCAGATGTGTGCATGGAAAAATATTTTTTTCAGCTCACTGGTTATTGCTGATCTCTTCAGTGCTGGTTGCATACTGATGTGGCCAAAAAGCAGAGCTGTCTGTTTCCTGCTAGAGCTACTGATGCAAAGCCCTGAAAATGCTAAACTGAGTCAATTATACTGTCGCTCTGTTGCCATCATCCTCTGTTTTTTCACTCATGGTGCAATCTGGCATAGTACTGGCATTCATTCAAAATTATGACAGCCTTTACTTTCATTTTGGTCTAAAATTCCAAGTTTCAAAGAAATAATTTGTAAATTTGGTAGATTTTCATAGAAAATGTCTTCTGTGAGTCAGACATTTATTTTCAGGGTTTTCAAACATTTTAGAGCTCAGGAATAAATTAACAAGAGGTTGAAAACATTCAGAATTCCCCAGCTGAAATTATTATAATATTTTAACAAGTTTGGAGTGTTTTTTTCCCAGTACTTGGAGTGTTGGTAGCACGAGTCAAGCATATTTATAGAATCATAGAAACTGTGTTTGTAAGAGACCCCTCTGGGTGTCTCAAGACCATTTTTCTGCTCTGAGCAGGTCTCTTACCAACCTGAGACCAGAATGGCTGTGCCCTTTCTCAGCTGAGCAAACTTCCACAGATGGAGATTCTGTAGGTTTTCTGGCTAATCTGCTCTTATCTCAAATGACAGAGTTTGTAGCAGAATTCAGTCTTATTTATACTGTGATAGAGGAGTGATAATAGTTCCCAAAATTTAGATGAGATACTTAGATGGTGTATGTTGTCAGAAGAATTCAACCAGAAAGAATAAACAACCAACCAGATCCCCTCCCCCTGCAAACCATCTGGATATTGGGGGGCACTACTAAGTGCCAAACAAAGGCGATCACCACCCTCCAAGCAATTCTGCTTCTTTTATTTTGATTTAGGATCCAGCCTAGAACAACCAGCAAAATCTGCACTGCAGAGATGAGTTTTACTCTCACAGAATTGTAATCTCTAATGAAAGTAAGAAACTTGACTGTGTCAGGCTATTTGTAAGTAAAGTGACATTTCTGCAGTACTTTGACCATAGCAGTCTATCTTATTTCGGTATATAACATTCTGCCTTTTCCTTGACTCAATAGTCAATTCCTCTTCTTCTGAATACTTTTTGTGCAGCTAGAATAGAAAATAAATTCCAGCATAGAACTGGCTGTATTTAGTGATGAAAAAATGCAATTCTTATGTATTTACACATTCTAATAATGTGCACAATTCTATCCACATGTTTGTGTATATAGAATACATCAACATGGATCTAGAGGTAAAGTTGGTAATATAGAGATAGATATAAATAAACACAATTATAATTGCTATATCGTTTCATACTTGTAACAGAAAATACACATTCATTTATAAAAAATTATCTAAATATTTAATTATGAAAGGATTCACTGTCATTTTAAAATACTTATTTCCAGCAGCCAGAGAGTTATTCTTTCTAATTATTTCTTTTTGTTTTTAGCTCCTCTTTCTCCCTTTCTTCCTAGTTTCCTCAGATATAAGAGAGCTGTTCATGCCTCCCAAGTGCATTGAGTCACATTCTGAAATCACCTACAAACTCGTATTAGGTATCTGAAGTCATTAGGTGCCTCTGATGGAACTATAATGAGATGGCACTAACTGATGGATTAGACCTTCTACTCAAGATGAAGTGAATGCACTAATCTTTGAGGTGAAATGTGCCACAAAATAACACAACGCTAATGATGTTTCAAGATTAAATGTGTCTTTGTGCCCCACTGAGCAAAATATACTGATTCATTAATAACAAACTAGATTGCTACCAAATGCTTGCTACCAGCACAGAGTTTATATTGCTTATTCAGTATTCATATGTTTGAGTGGATACTCTTTTGAAGAGATTTTAGGTAGTTAATGTTATTTAGGATGGAATTACTCTTTATACCTCAAAAAGCTGAAGGACTCTCCCAACTGAACAATGTTATCAGCTCTCATGCAGTTACCTTAAGACTTCTAGGGGCACATTCTGCACCGGTGCTAACCTGGAGACCTTGGGTTTCCCATCTCCATGACAAATCCAATTTCTGTCTCAAGAGAGTCCAAGCATGATGCATGTTTCCCATAGGGTTGTATTTGTCCTTTCTATGAAAATCCCATAACATTACACTCTGGAGGCCATAAGTTTACACAGTGAATGATGGGAGTATACCAGCATAAGGATAGCTGTATTCATTTTCTCATACTATATTTTTGCTTTCAAGACCTTTCAGTGATAAATCTGAAACTTATATCACACATAACCTAAATGCACTATCTCTTCAACACATTGTAACACAGATGTTCTGCTTATTCCTATGGATATTTCTCATTAAGTCTGTCCTTATAAGAGATAAATGTTGTTTTGCCATAACTTACCTGACACCTGAATGCACATTTCGACCTAAGTGCTACAGGCTTCACGCTGACAAAGTTCTCTCCTTGCAGAGTTTTTCCAAAGAGCTTTTGGGTCAGGTTTTATGCTTGTGACTCATGAATAAAAGCTCTCAGTGCTTCCTGTAACATTTCACTCAAGGTTAATCATTATATAGTATGAAGACAGATGGGAAAAAAGACTCCCCTGCCTATACACTCTCCAGAATATTTTAAATGCTAAAATCCTTGTATTTTTCATCAAACTCCCTAATTACTTAATTAAAACTATAGTATGTGTCTAATAAGCTACTGCAGAGATTTAGTTTGCAGTACTTAAAACAGAGGGAAGCCTTTATAACCTGATACACCTTAGAATATCCTCTTTTCCATCCCCCTCCTTAACTCAAAAATCTTCTTGTCTTTTATTTTTACACATCATATCTTAGTTTCCTTGATGGTACCTGCTGCCTCAGCATGTACTGAATTTACATAACATTGGCTCCTGTCCCCTAAACCTCAGTGCAATTCAGCACTGGTTTCAGCCTGCCAGCATCACCTGGTCAGCAGGACACTGATAGGCACTTTCAGACCTAGCTAGAGACAGATGAGATTGTAAGCTTGAAGCTTGCTCTCTGCTTGTCTGTTCTCAGCCTTGCAGTAGAGGTCTTCCACAAGATCTGAGAATCTCCTGCTCTTGACAATCAGTTCAGGACACCCCTGCCTGGGTTTCACACCTGTGGCAGTCATTGAACACCAGGCAAATGAAACCATTTCCAATTCCTCTGCTCCCCAATACATCCTGAGGTAATTACCAATCTAAAGGAGCAAAGGGTTAATTGAAAATCATAGGCTCTTTCAGATGGTATCAAGCCTGCAATTCTCCAGAGCATCCTGAAATAGTAATTACTCAGCGAGCACTTTTCCTTGTGCTCTCACCCCCTGAGGGTGACCTTACTCTACAAAAAATGTGTCCATCTCTTGCATGCTTTATGCATCTTCCCTATGGAATATGCATTTTATGTAAAAGGATGATTAATTCTTCATCTCCACATCATGGAAAAAGGGTTCCTTGAAGAGGCAAAGTAAAAGGATTGGGGTTATGCGGTTGTCCCTGAAAGAGGCTTTCATGAGGCTTTGCTTCTCTTTTTGCTTTCAGATATTGTTATTTAAACGGACTTGTTGCCAGCAAGTGAGAACAGAGCAGGTTTGTGCATGCTATTTGAATATAATTGTTTTTCAACTTGACTCCTCAGTATTTAGTGCATGCTGGGCATTACTTGGTACATTGTACTCTGTATCTGCTTTTCATACCACTTTTACCTGTTTAGAAAGCTAGAGTGCATGTGGTTCTGGTATTAAATGTAGTCAGCATTACTGATGGATAGGAAATTCAGGATTGTGTAAACCATAGCTGTTGCATTGGATTTAGTGCCATTGGAGAGATCCTATTCCTATGTACCCTCAGCTCACCTTCCATTTTTCCTGAACATTTAGCTAAGAGTTTCATTCATGCATCTTCCTAATTACAGTCAGAGCTCTGTCTCAGTATGGGAACACTGTCTATAACCTTCTCCTATAAAATTAAAGGAGCGATAGAATTAGGCATCTACATTTGCATATATATAAGTAGCCTGAATGTCAAGATCAATGTCCTTTCCTGTCTTTGAACAGCAGAAAATTTGTAGGTTCCATCTTGGTGTAGGAAATGCTGATTCTGTACACAGAAAAACAGGTGAACCAACCCAAAATGTTCTTTCCCTGCACGGTCCCAGAAACCCATCCTTTCTTTCACAGTGCTGGAAATAATATCAATTGTTTATCTTGGGTCATTCCCTGCTGTAATCAACACACTATTCTTTTTTTACCCTGCTCCAGCTAACAATACATCTTTAGTGAATCAGCATACTCTCAAACCCTAGAACAGTCCTGGTTTAAGACTACAAAAATCCTGATGAATGCTGCTGATAGAAGATCCTGCAGATAACCATTCATTTCAAAGGTACCAAATATACTTGCTCTAAACATGTTCTTCTGCAGATGCTATCAAAGCTAGACTGTCTCCACTATCTTCTTACTGGAATTTCCAAATGGTAACTTTCAATGCACAGATGTCTGAACAATAAAAAGACTTTTTAATGTAATGAGGGTAATCCATAGCAGAGCAAGAGCTTTAGTTTAGATCTCCTGATCCTCATTGCAGCCCATTAACCACCACTTCTATATTAAAAATAAAACAAAAAAAACCCACCAAAACAAACAACAGAAAGAACAATGAAGCTGAAGACTAAATACATAATGAGTGAATTATCAGTGTATGGTAAATTTATTGGAAATTTGTTATGCTAACTTCTCTTATTAAACCCTTGGGCCCATTCATTTGTTCTTAGACTAAATAAACTCTTTCTTTCTGCTTTATTTTGATGCAGTTTATTTGTTTTATGTAATTCTGGTACAGTATTGCAAGGAGGTAGCTAGTGCATTTATAGATGCATTACAGGCAACGAATGTGACACATCTGTTCTATCTCCTTGTCCCCACATCTGGGAAATCTCTGCATTCTTCACCTGGCATGACTTACCACATGACACAGCTCAGTGCAGATAAACATACAGAAATTGAAGAAAAGTTCGTGGTTTGTCACATCAGCTCAGTGTCAGCATTTCACTCAGCCAGGACCTACTCTGGATAGACTTGCCCTGTGCCACTTGGATCAGGCATCTGCGAGCAGTCCTCATTTCAGTTATTGAAAGAGAATGCTCACTAAAACTTTTGAACACAAAAGCCACCCTGGGCAAAGTGTCCACTTTAGATGTGTGTCCACTGTGCAGAGTTAAGTCCAGGTCACATTCCAACATGTAAACCTCACTGTATTTATACATTGCATTTAAAGCTTGTTTAGAGCACTGCATCTTCCAGACTTTCCATTAAAAAATATCATCTAACTAAGTAAATACATAAATTTGAGTTCATATATCAAATTTTTGGATGGACATGTACAGATCCTTTTGGATTTTACTTGAGAATTTTTGAAATAGATTAATTCCACCTTATGACTTCTTCCACTTCATAGGTGAACACAAAGCAGATAAAACAGTGGCTACTAAGCAAATCATACTGGTGACACTGAAATAATTTTTGAGGATATAATTATGAAAAACAAAACCCTGTAGATTTCAGATTTCATTAAAATTCACATGATTCAGATTTCATTAAAATTCATGAGCTGTTTTAAAACTTTGGTGCCCTTGTGTGATAGACATTCTGGGGGTTTTTCTTCAGTTCTTGTATGGATACTAAGCTGAAAGCTTACAATAAGCAAAATATTAGGCCAAATAAATGAAGGTGACTTTTTGTGAAAACAATGTTTTGTAAAAAAACATTGTTAGGTGTTTATCATGGGTGGAATGTCTGGTGTGTGGACCAATTTGAGGAAGCTCATGTTCATCAGTACTGTAGTCTGGCCAAAAAGCTGCCTTAAAACCTATGGGCTCAGGACACCAAATTGTGCTCATATGGCAGGCATTTCTGGAGGTACAGTAGAAGAGAGTCTCCTTATGAAAAACATGAGCTGAGTACTAGTCTGAGCCACTTTCATGGGGAGCTGTGAGCAGGGCAGGAGTACAGCAAATTGACTGGGTCCTGTTTTCAAAGAGAATTCAGGAAATGGCCAAAGAGCCCTTGGCAAACTTCTTGTTTGGTTAAGGACCCAAAACTGCAGACACAGGCTTAGTTTTAACAGACCAAGTAATCTGAAGGCAAGAATCCACTGACAAGCCTGGAGACAAGTATGTACACAATCTTTTGCAGACATGCATTTTAGAGGTCTGTGCTGTGGTAGTGTGGACCAGATACGGATCTTCTAAGAACAAATGCAGTTTTATTGCAGGAATGCTCATAAAGAAGTCAAATTTATAGGAACATTATTAGCTGAAAGGATGAGGTATAATTTACCTTATTGTTGTGACCTTACCTTACTATTGTGAAACTTCTCCAAGGATGTAGTGACCTGAAGTGTTGAGCAGTTTTGCTAGCAAAGCTTGCTTCTAGTGTCAGGGTAGTCTTTGTCCTCCAAGTGGGATTCTGCATTACAGAGAGAAAAGTAAAGTAAATTTTCTCATCTAGGAAATTTTTATATGATGTGTTCAGTGTTATAAGTCTTTATTTTAATTTTTTTGGGTGCAAGGTTACCTTTAAAACTGTCTTTCTTTCAAAGAAAACTAATGGAAGATGTGGTCCTATGAGTTTGCAGGACATCACTAATTTATCTGAAGAGGAGTCATGAAAGTTCAAACTGAGGTCCTATACATAATAAGTCTAATAGCTGCTAAATAATTCCCAGTAGACAGTCATGAGCAATATTCATGAGGGCCCATTATTAGTTTAGAAAACCCTTACTTGAACTCTAATTGCAGTTCCAGTCATTAACTGCATTAATTAACATTAAGGACTGTAAAAGCTTAATAAACAGCTTTTCCATTCGTACATATGATGCTTATAGTTGAATCAGGTACTTACAGAGCCATACCTGCGGATTATGTTTGAAGGAAGAGCAGTTTTCAAACAGTGCTCAACTTGTATGGTCTTCTTTGATATGTGCAGAAAAAGAAATTTTAACTATGAGACTAAGGAGGCTTCTTATGACACTGGTGGCATGGTAGAATTAATCTTTATATTTGTTCCTGTCCATGGTGCTACACCATAGTTTTTTTTAGGGTAATGGAGTCTGTAATCTTCTGGTACCACTTGGTTGCTCTTCATTTCAGCAAATAATCATGATTATGACAATGATTGTAATGAGAATTTAATTCATCATAATTTAACCAAATGCAAAATCAGGGAAGAAAACAGCTAAACTAAGAAAAAACCCAAAAGAACCCCAAACTTGTTGCATAAGAAGGCAAAATTGTTCAAACAGATGTGGAAAGAACAAAAGGATGGAGATGATCTTATCATTTATCATTATATTTTAAAAAGCATGATGAAACACCAAAGAAATCACCTACCATATTAAATGAATAGACATAATAAGTTTAGTCTATTTACTTTCAGAATCATCCAAAATTTAGAAGTAGTCCACTGTGGATAATAAAGGCATTGACCAGTATTGCACCAGAAAGAGCAGGTAGTGTGTCATGTTGGCTTGTTCTTACTTGAGAGAAATGCATAAATATCCATGAGCATATGATTGCAGAACGCATAGGTTGATATTAGAAATGAAGGTGTCAGGAAGGAGTTTTTGCAGTGGTGATTAACCACACTTTTTTCCTAGTGAGAAAAATTGGTTTATTTCAATGGTAGCAAAACCAAAGTCCATATGTAGCAAGTCTCTTTAAGGTATTTTTAGTTTCCTCAGTAACATGTAAATCCTCCCATTTCTTTAGAGAAACAATTATGTTAATTCTAATATCCCTCTTGAATTCCAACTGCATATTGCATTTTTTCTACTTATATCATGACACAGTTTTGACAGGAAGAAGTTTCATTCACCTGCCATCTCAAACTATAATGCATTTTTATTATTAGATGCCTGTTACGTCTCACTGCAGAAACAGTTGCACTTCACAAGTGGATTAAAAAGACTCCAGGACATTTTTTGTACATATATGTATATAAGGGACCTTTAAATTATATTGCTCTTAGATAATTTTAACTAGCTCATAATTCTGAAAAAATAATTACCTGGTTTTTTTTGGAAGCTGGGATGACTTAGGAAATGGAATCTTTTCCTACTTGAAAAATCTGAGTGAAATACCATGTGCAATAGGAATTTATAGGCAGATCTCAGCTAGTCATAGAAAGATGAAGTATACAGTCTTGCTTTTATTCAGTTTCTGTGGGAAAAATACGGGAACAAAAGCATTTTTATCTAGTCTTAGTTCTCAAATTCATGTTAAATAAAAAGATATAGCACCTTTTTACTCCATTAGAAAAAAACCTTTTTTCCTTCAGGCCTAGGGCATTAAATATTTTCAGATTTATCACTGCAAAATAAAGCAAGTATATCCTTCATTAAAACTGATTCACACAGTGTCAGAATACAATGTCATAAAATCATCTTTTCGCCTACTCTCTTGAGAATGAGCTCTGGTCCTTCCAGGCAGTGTTGTCTCTTTTCCTTGATATCTGACACTTCCTAGAAATCATGTCACTTAAGTGGAACACTTTTGTGCCATTCAGAAATCTTATTGACTGTAAACTAGAGATGAAAAGGACATAGGAACTAGCAGTCCAGATTGATACATCCATCACTATATACTTCAGCTAAGTATTAAATATCTATATTATTCCCACATATGGATTGCTATTTATACAGTGAACTTATTTCCTTCTTAGCTTTCTGTGTTTGTAATAGGATTGTAAATACTGAAGCTAATAGCACAAAAACTCTATTTTCCTGCAATGTACAGAGCAAGGTGTTGGGCTGGGAAAATCTCAGTCGTGATTTGATGACAGGGTAACATCTACTTTCAGTGCATTCTTACAAAAGCCAAAATTCAAATGAAAGCACATAAAAAGGAAGTTCCTTTCATTACTCCCTCAGGTTATGCCATGATATACTATCAGCTGAATTTTTCTTCTGATAATCCATGACAGTTTTGCCTTGGGCCAGCCTACAGAGATGATGAATGTCTTGTGTTCTGCACAGTGTGGGCATAACCAGGCACTAGCAGTTCCCTATGTACCTAACACCCACCCTGGATTAAGGCACTGCTCTTATTTGTTTGTCTTGACCTGGAGAAAAAAAAAAAAGCAAGAACTTGTAATCTGCTCTGATTATATAAATAATTCCAGTGATTTTGGGATCAAATGATTTAAAGAACTATGGGAGCCCTAACTTAGAGAGCATCTGACTTTTTGAATATCCAGAAGATCTGTGGAATCAATGTGGGCTGCAACATGAATTAAAGTCATTCTTAGTCATTCATACAGATATAGCTCAAACACTGTCTCAGGTACAAGACTTCTATGGTGGGCACTAGCTGAAATCTTTTAGGTCTTGTACAGACAGAAGGTGTATAAAGGCCAGTTTCAATATAGTGCTAACCTGCAAATATAACTGATGAAAATGTATTTGTGCTTATATTAGTAAGGAATGTGGTACAACAGGACCAAATCTGCAGAGCAAAACTTTTGAAGATGCAGAGCAGCACCCACAAACATTCTGACCATGGTGTATTTTGGAGTAATTCTCTTCTAGCCCCGTGGACTAAGCATCTATTAGTACTTGGAGCACATTCAGGGCTCTCCCCATGCCCATCTTTTAGTTTCATTTCACCCATAAGGAATTTAGTTCATGTGCTCAAAATCACTCTACAATTGATGACAAATGGAGTAAAGGAGAAGCAATCAAAAGATTTGCTTAGAAATTTGTTTCTTACACCTGAGAAAGAAAATAAACTGGTGATAATGCAGATGTGACCACCATTGATGTCTATACAGATGAAGACTACATTTGTCCATGTATTTTGGCCAAACCTTAATATCTTGGATGGCCCAGGAAAAGGTTCCTTTCCTACTGATGCCATTAAAAAGCTATCTTTGCATTGTTTCTGATTCATGAGCCTGAGAGACAAAACCCTGCTCCTACCAAAGTCAACAGAAAATTTCCCATTGATATTCCTGCAGCAAGGATTTTTCCCAAGATTTGTGTGAACCCAAGATAACATTTTCTTCAGCAACAAAAACGGGAAAAGTCTAGATCATAACCTGTTTTTTCCCATGTGGTAGGTAGCTGGCTGGCTGGCTGAGGCCCCCCCAGATGCCTCAGCAGGAAGATGCTGCAGATTAGCAGAGGCTGTGCTCTTGTAATTTGCCTTAGACTTAATGGTAATTCACATACCAATTCTCACAGTCAGGGACAGCAAACAACACTGTGCTCAGAATCTCAGAGTCCCGGGATTGAATTCAATTCTACCTGGCTATTCAAGCAAATCACCTCAGCTTCTGGTCCCTTCACTGTCCACCTCCTATCTTGATGATTTCAGCTTTAAGACCAACAGTGTAAGGTCACTTTCCCTGCTTCTGTGGGAGAGTTTTGCACAGCAGGGAGCTCTGAATATGACTGGTGCTGACCTGAAACAAATACCAGCATCAAAATAGGTTGTTCTCTGAGAGAATTGCTGTTCCTGCCATTCCTCAGAGCTTTCTCTGAAGTTTCTCATCTTGCAAGAAATAAAAGATTAGTGTCATGGAGGAAAATAACCTGTCACCCAGGAGAATCATGTTTTGTGAGACTTATCCATTCCTTATCAGTATTGGCACTTAACTTATGTTAACTGAGCACTGATCAATGGTAGTGGATCTTCATGGAGCTGCCAGTTGCATTGCACTATTTTACATCAAAAGTTTTCTGGAACTGTATTTACTTGATATCCTACTTTTCTTTCTTCTTCTTTTTCTTTAATAATTTTTATTCACATATGAGTTCCTGACAGTTTCAATATGTTAAAACCAATTTAGACAACATTAATCTGGAGAATTCTCCACTGTATAAATTTAATTCCAATTACCCTTATTCCCTTGTTATCTGTTGGTTATAATATGAAATTTAGCATATTAAAGAAGATATAATTTTCTAAACAGCTGTAGAAACTGTGATAATTAAAAGAAAAATTAATCTGTTTTATTTTGATGTTTCTTTAATCATATTGCAAGTATGAGAATTTTCTTATCAAGGTAAGAAGTCATCAATTCTCCTCTGTCTGTCTATCTATATATATACCACAGCATCACACTTCTCTGAGCACCTTCCCAAAATGAAAATATGGAAATAATCTTTATCTCTTTCTTCTCCCCTCAGCCTGTAGAAGAAATAGATTGCCTGATTTTAAAGTCAACAAGGACCACTAGGTTATTTAGTAGGAGATCCTTGATCAAACCTTACATCCAGGCATGCCTTTATTGAACACAAGGATGTGATTTCAACTCAGGCAATTCGAGACAGGCAGTCAGTTTTGATATGAAAGCTCAGAGAAATGAAAAATTCAGCACTCCTTTCAGAAGTCTCTTCCAGTGCATGCTGAGCACCTGCGCGCCTTCCTTCTGGTTGAATCTGAAGATTTAACTTCTAGGTGTTCGTTCTTGCAGTGCCTTTTTCTAGCACATTATTAATCTCACTAGCAGAGACTATTTTCTCTTCAGAATGGCATGCATGTCATCAAATAAAAGTTTATTTTGGTTTCTTCTGGACAAATTAATGAGATTTAAATTTCTGTATTCTCCATTGTTAGAGAACTTTTGCACCACAGATGAGATGCATAGAATTTCTTCAGTCCTTTTTTAAATTATGAGGTCCAAAACCAGATCCAGAAGTTTTTTTTTTTGCACTATTGGTACAAGCTGAAGTGGCAAAACCATTTTCCACCTCCAAATACCTGTCTTCTTTTGCATATTCAAGGCACTAGGCCTTTGTCATGGCTTTAGGCTGTGGGTCATGGGGAACTGTTATGTTGCATAATTCCTAAGGCAGTTGTAGTTTATTCACACAGTCATTTGCTCAACTTTAGCTGTGAAGAACAGATTACTACTCCAGTCACTAATTTCTAATAAATATTCTATCAAGCCTCGTTCCCATGAAAGATGTCATATATTGATTATTACTATGCAGGGCACTTTAATCTCTAGAGGAAAACTACGAAGAAAAGTCAGTTCAGGCAAACCTAACTCTTCAGATACTTACAGAGATAATCATACAGTAAGCCAGTGTGACTAGATCCATCACTGGAACAGGTCACCTCACTTTTTAAAAACAAGTGGTACAAATGCCTCTAAAATTATTATTAAAGAAACATTGACTGGTCTTGCAGATATTGACCTGAGTTTTCTCCTCCTTAAATTTTCAGTCGATATATTGAGGATACAAATATTTATCTATATAAGTAGCATTCATTAAAAGTTACTTACAGGATACTTCTGCAATTAATTAATAGATAGTTTAAGTAGATATCTTATAATATTATACTAAATAAAGATAATCAGTCATTCTTAGGAGAGTGCAAGGAAGGGACTGTCCTTAAAGATAAGTTTAATTCCAGTTAAACAAGATATATTGTAAGTGTTCCCTTTTACATTCATTTGACATCCAAGTCTCTGGAGAACTTTTTGTTCTTTTCGTACTTTGCTCAGCATCCATTTTACTTCCCCTCTGGTCATCCATTACAAAGAGGAATTAGGTTGCTGTGCTCAGACACCACTGCTGCAGCACTACCCTGAGCTATCCGTTTCTTCAGAATCTAGGTTCAATTCCAGTTGTTTATTGACTTGCTCTGGGTTTCTAAGAACACCTGCTTATGGCCAATTGCCGCCTGACTCCAGTTTCAGCTCGAGGGCTGGGTCTGGAAAGGCAGCAGAAAGCCACTCCCTGAGAGTAAGCAGTCTAGCAACACCACAATTACATTAGATTTCAGTGTGAATTCCATCAATAGTTAAAAACAGGCAAGATTTTCTTTCCTTAGCTGGACAATGAGTATGAGCACAGCAACATATTGAAAAAAAGCCACACACAAGGATGAAATATTTTTGGTGTCTTACTTATCACAGTAGAGAAAGAAGAAATGAAAATTGCATTTACCTTTCTCTGGGTTGCAAATTTGTATACTGGAAGATTTTCACTCTCCAAAAAAATCTCAGTACAAGAATCTATTTTTCACCTAGTAGAAATACCAGTACTGAACTAAACTTAATGCAAACAAGGTCAGTATTTCCTTACCACTTGATAATTTATCCTTAAAGGGCTAGAAAAAGTAGTGTTTGCAATGCTTAGGCATGCCTACATTACAGTAAAGGAGAAAGATATTCCATTTTCTTTTGCCACTGCTGATAAGATCCAAGAGAATTAATCTGTGGAGAGATACATGAATATCGCACCTTCCAAAGGCAATCATTTTTACTGAGAAAAGTTGTTATAACAAAAGTTTTCTACTTTCAAAGTGTGAAATCTGCCTTTGTCTCCACATATCTGAAAAGAAAAAAATAAAAATACAGAATTACCAAAAAGGTATTACTGATTTAGTATAGCAACATTTAACTTTGGACACTTTGGCACTTCAGAAAAATTTCCATA
Source organism: Chloebia gouldiae (assembly GCA_003676055.1). Taxonomy (NCBI): domain Eukaryota; kingdom Metazoa; phylum Chordata; class Aves; order Passeriformes; family Passeridae; genus Chloebia; species Chloebia gouldiae. The sequence continues at coordinate 33,692,058 of QUSF01000005.1, read as the reverse complement.
ATTAGTCATACAAGTCTTACTTCAGTTGCTAAATTAATGTACAATTCATTACACAGGTGGATCAAAACAAGACACAGAGCACTTGTTAGGTCTCACATGCAATTCATTGACATTGAAGGGCCCTCCCAGGTATTTCACTTAGATGTCAGGTATAACTTCATAGATGCACTTTGAAATCAAGTTTTGATCCCAAAGCAAAAAGAGAAGTCATAAAGAAAACAAGACATTTTCTTGATTGTCATCAGCCTTTCCTGGAGACTTGGAAATAAGTCCTGGAAGCTTTTCTTTTAGCAGTTTGAGTATCTGCTGCAAGGAAATGGTATTAAGGTATTAAGGGCAAAGGAACAAATGAGAATAAAAAAACCCAAGGAAAATTATCCATTTTCAGGAGGGCGCCATACATTCTTTCTATTTTGGTTTGGGGTTTTTTTTGTTTGTTTGTTTGGTTTGGTTTGGTTTTTTTTTTGTTGTTGTTGTTTTTTTACAGTAGAAAACTGTTTTACTGTTTCAGCATCTGAAGGAGGAGGTGCATCAACTTAGGCTGCTCAGAGGACTAAGGGGGCCAGGTGTTCTGTGACCATTGGTTTCTGCAAAACAAACTGCAAAGCAGTTTTAAAGCTGTTGCACTCCTGCTGGCATTTTGTCCCCTGATCTTATGTTGCCTTTACAGTTTGACGATGCAAAGAGTATGAAATATCATCAGTCAGTCCTAGTCTTTCTTTCACCACTTTGCACATCTTTACTGTAGTAGGAGAAACTAGACAAACTGTGTTGAGAAAAAAAGCAGTTGTGGAATTGTGGGGGTTCTTTTTCATGAACTACTCTATTCAAAAGTGGTATCTTACTGGTATCATCTAAAAGAACTAAAAATAATTGAAACAGTGACTTGAAGACTCTAAAGCACATAGATATAAATCCAGAAGCAGCAGTATAAGAAAGTGAGGTTTCTTCAATGAGGATATGGACAGTTGAAAGAGAAACATTTAACTATTCTTAACTTTTCATTTAAATAAAAGAATGATCTTTTTATGTTAAAATCATGGATCAAAGTTAAGATTTTATTTTTTAAAAAAAATCACTGTATATGTTAAAGGGTCATTGGCTTTTCTGTCAATGAGTTTGTTTACCAGTAATCTTTATGTTAAGCTGCCTGAAGTCAAGTGAAAACTATTAGAGGCCAGAAAGAACATTTATACCCATTAAACAAATCAAACTTACATAATAGACTTTGCAAAATAGAATGAAAAAGTAGAGGGACTTTTTACTCATTAACAGAAAAGAAACCACTTCTGACATACAAAAGTGCCATTTCTGTGTCGCTTGCTTAAGATGTGTAAACAACAAAGTGATCTTGAATTTCACACTGTTTCTGGTAGAAATGAAAGCCAAGTGGCCAATTTGAGTCATTTTATGTCTTTCAGATGAATAGCTGTGAGGTACATCCTTTGAGTCAGACTAATGATCTGAGATAGTTCCCAAAACGTATGATTATATATAAGCACCTGCTTGCTGTTATGATGATGCAGTCAAGAACAATTGTGAATGCTTTTATGAGTTCTGCAAAGCTATTAACCTCAGCCGAATACAAACCAGTCTTTTTCTTAATGTCATAGTTCTGAAACCCCTCCAACAACTCATGTGTGTAATGTGATGAGCAAGTCTCTATATTGGACCACATAATTTAGAAGGACAAAGTTTCAGACAGATGGGCTACAAGGATAGGAGTGAGAGTGAACCTCTACATGGATGAAACTGTTAGAAAACTGAAACGAGTCTTAATCACAATCTGTGAAAGATCTTTTCTGGTCCTCTGGGCTATGTGAACTGGTAAGAGGGCAGTCATATTCTGGCAAAAGTTATTTTAAACTTAATGTCCAGATTTCTGCAGCCAAGTAGACAAGGACTGTGCATGTGAAGCTCAACTTTAATTTCAGAATTAGTCACAAGGGTGTAAAATGTAGCAAAAGTCTAAAAAATGACACTATTGTTACTCCAAGAGAAATGTCAAGGAAAGCTTCTCACCTTGCATGTTTGTGTAAGGAAATGACAATTAAACAAATAGGGAATGTTAAAGAGGTGATCCAAGAAAAAGCAAATGCTGTTACTGTCTATAAGCAAATGGACTATTAGGAATGCTAAATGTCAGAATTTAATAGCACAAGCTCCTTTCTTTTGTGTCTCTCATAGAAGTCAAAAACAAGAAAAAGAGGAAAGACAACATTGTGCATAGGAGCATGAATAATGAACTTAGTGAAGACAGAGATCATGAACTTATCACAAGATTAGAGTTTCTTAACAGGAGCCACTTATGGAAATGAAGGTGGCTTATGATGGTCCACATTAAAATGTCATGTGGCAAATATTATACAGAATGGATAAAGTGATATGTATGTAGATATATAATGGACATAAAAGCATAATTATTCATACTGTTTGATGACACATTTGCTACAAAGCCATGATCAGGCAGAAAATGAGATATCATCGTGACTATCACTAGCGTATGTGAATGAGAAGAGTTCCCCCCTGACCAGAACTCCTGAGAATGTGGCAGTGGTGCTATAACCCCTTTCTTACTGAAGAGAAATACAGTCCTTAAGGTCATGAACTTCTGCTCTGTGATCAGTGATAACCAGATTCATTATGCAACTTTGCAGAGTTTCAAAAGTCAAATGCATGAATTGGAAGGATTTATACATATATATTTAGATATATTTTTCTCCTTTGCAAAAATTTATGGCTATTAAGGGTACAGACAGCTCTTAATATTCACCTATGTAACAAAATTACATACTAGGCCTGTATCATCAATAGCTGTCCATGCAATGAAACTTGAAAAATATTTTTTTTTCTTTGGCCTAGTCAAAAAAAAAGCCCTTGTCTACAGAACAGCGTGACCTAAGGGGAGAGAGACTTAGAATGGGAGAACATTTCTACCCAACTTGCTACGATGTCCATGACTTGATAAAGCCAGTCAGTGAAGAGCACACTGTCTCCCAGCCAGTGAATGAGGGAAGAGTGACTAGCAGGAAGCACCCAGTGTCTTCCCCTATCATTCCTTTGCCTCCTTGCCTTCATGGAAGTGACTGATGCTGGAGCCTGTACAGCCACAGTCTCTTTTTCCTCCTCGCCTTTTCTTACCTCTCTTTCCAAACTTGGTGTAACAAAGGCTGGTGATAGAGTCACCCAGATCAATGACAATTTTCAAAGAGATTGAGTCAAGCATGTAAAATTCCTGCAGTCAGCCTGCACTTTATAGCTTACATAACCTTGACTGACATATGTGAAGTGGTTTGGTGGGCTGTGATCAACTAGAGATTAGGCTGATTTTGAGTTTCAAGCACAGATTAAGGGGTTGGGTAAGAAAAGTAATTTTTTTTTCTGCTTATTTGTGCTTTTTGTGAGTGGTAATACCTATCTTGTTTGGAAGGACTGTTTGTAGAAAGCTGAATATTTGTCATTTCTTCCCTGTTGCATAAGAAGCATGGAAGAAAAGGCTTTGATTGCCTGTGTTTTGCCATTTTTCTAGTCTGGGGCTTTGCTTGACTTGTATTAACCCAGATATTCAATAAATAAGATCCCTCCAGTCAGCAACAGCTCACACACTAAACCCATGTGTGTCAAGCAATGTCTGCTCCAACTGCAACTTGAATAAATATAGAAAATATCGTTTTAATCTTGGTAGTTTGTGTTCTGGTGCAGCAAAAATGTGTTTACACAAAGGTGCTTCAGTTCCCCAAGAGCTGAAGCTTTCTGGAGGGCTTGTTCAGTGTTTCAGTGTTGAAATTCACCCCACCATCCCCTCATTTATTGGTCTACATAGTCAGATTAATTCCTGCTTAGCGTTGTGCCAGAAAGTGCATGTGCTACACCTTTTGCCATGAAAATTTACTCCTGCAGGGTAGAAACACTTTCAACCTGAGCTGCTAGCTCATCTGAGGTTTATATCATAAAATCATAGACTGTAAATGTTTGAAAAAGACCTTAAAGATCATCTAGTCCCAGTCTCCTGCCAAGTGTGGGGACACTTCCCTGTAGGCCAGGTTGTTCAAAGCCCCATCCATCATGGCCTTAAACACTGTCAGGGTTGGGCATCCACAACCTACATGGGCAACCTGTTTCAGTATGTCATTATCCTCAGAGTAAAGCATTTCTTCCTGATATTCAACTTGCATTTCCCCTCTTTTTACTTGTGCTTGTCACTCCTTGTCCTGTCACCACAATTCCTGATGAAGAGTCCCTTTCCAGCTTCCTTGCAGGCCCCCTTCAGATACTGAAAAGTTGTTATGAGGTTTCCACACAAACTTCTCTTCTCCAGGCTGAACAGCCCAAACTTTCTCAGCTTGACTTTGTAGGGGACATGTTCCCATTGTCTTATCAACTTCATGGTGCTCCTCTGGACTTCTCCAACAATTCCTTCTTATGTTGGCAGCACCAGAACTGTACACAGTGCTCCAGGTGGGAGTCTTATAAATGACTGCAGCTCACAAAGAAAAAATAATCTCCCAGATTCACAGAATGACATAATACTTGAGTTTGGAAGGGACTTCTGGAGATCATCTAGTTCAACCTCCCTGTTAAAGAAGGTTGAGAGGGAGATATTCAAGCAGTTGTCCACAATCTCTTGTGCAACCTGTTCCAGTGTCTGGTCACCCACACAGTAAAGGAGTTTTCCTCATATTCTGTTGGAACCTTCTGTGCACCAGTTTCTCCCTTTGCCTCTTGTCTTATTACTTGATACCACAGAGCAGAGCCTGGCTCCATCCTCCTGCCACCCTCTCCCTTCAGAGTTTCATAGGCTTTGATGAGGTCCCCTCTCAGTTTTCCCTTCTCCAGGTTAAACATGCCCAGTTCCCTCATCCTATTCTCATAAGTGAGGTGGTCTGGTCCCATAATCATCTTTTTAGCCTTCTGCTGGACCTCTCCAGAGGTTCCTCATGTTTCTTGAGCTGGGGACCCCAGAACTGGACGCATCATTCCAGCTGCTGTGGGCACAATGGAGGGGACAGATAACCTCCCTTTACCTGCTGACCACACTCTTCCCAATGCAATTTCTAATCTGGCACAGCCCAAACCTTTATGTATTCATGCTTTCCTAGTGTCACATTTTCTATTAGGGACTCAAAAGAACAGTCATATTTTTTCTGCAAATAATGGTGAAAATATCCCAGAATGGTTCAATTTAACAAGTGCTAAGAGTGATTGGATGCTGTTAGCCCCATGCAGAGACTATTTCTTAAATACCGTTTGCCAGATGCAAAATGCAAAATGCCTGAAATAATCATAATTTTCATAGGCTAAGAATGCTGTTTCCCACTGAGTAGGAAACACATGTAGGTGCAAAAGGTTGGGAAGCTCACAACAACTGATTTTAGCCCTTTAGATACATATATATTTATATATATTTGAGTACAAAAGCTTTAAATAATCCAAGATTTTATGACAAATATGTTTTAAGAGAGAAACATAATTGCACTTTTTCTGTCAAATTTATTTTGTATGTACAAGCTCTAACCTCCATTTCATTTGCTGAATGGGTAGGTCATGACTCATTGACATAATCTCTCCAAAGTCTACCAGCCTGGGTGTCTTTCCTAATGATACTGCTTGTTTCCTGCATTCATACAGTGACAGTTGAGAAAAATGCTTATTCTTTGAAAGGTCAGTGTACAGCTTAATCTACATCAGAGCAATCAGTTTCTGCAGAGCTTATTGCTGAAACATAGTTTTTAACCTTTTTACATCTCAGCTTTTCAGTCTTCTTTTCACTTACTGCTCTCTGGGCTGACACAACAGCTATTTGACATTAAAGTTTGAATCTTCTCTCCAAAATGCTAAATTTGGTAAGGTCAGGAGTATAACTGCTCTTCCTTATCCTCAAGAGTATTTTAATGAAAGACCAGCATTACACAGCTCAGTGCTAAAAGGATTATAGAAATTGCAGACCACAGCACTCCCAACCCTGTTTTATGCAGAGAATCAAAGCCAAAAGTGATTTGTTTTGTTTTGTTGTTTTTTTTTTTTTTCATTACAAATAACATTTGCATCCCATCATTACTGGACAGAAGCCCAAGAGGTCTATCTATCCACCCACCTGCAGTATTGTTTTCCTGCCATTTGCCATCAGACTGTAGTCAATAAACAACTCAGGGCAGAACAGAACTTGCTCAGTGCAGAGTACACAATCAGCATTGAAAGCAATCACATTAACATTCCTCTGCCTTAAGGCCTCTGAAACAGTATTGTGCTTTTGAGAATGTTTCATGCTGAATATGCACACGCACACCAGAGGAATACACACTCTTGTAAAAACACACTATTTTGCTGTTGAAAGTTTACTCAAGACAGCTAGAGCAATAATTTATGTGGGCCAGACATAGATGTGCAAACATCTAATAAGGGAATCAGTAGAAAGGCAGTGAACCCCATAGAACCCAACCACAGGACTCTACTTGAAATTTATTATGTGAATTAAATAATACAGTTCAAAACCTTTTCACATCACTTTGCTGTTCTCCCTTGGCACAAGAGAATGAATTAGACAGCTGTCACCTTGTCTGTAAATAATGTTCAAAGCTAATTTCTTTGAAGATGTTCCTTTATGTGCGTTTCAGCAAGATGAATGTAGATAATTAAATATTAAGATATTTAAATCAAGTTGAATATAGTCAGTAGCTGAAGTAAATTACTACCTTGTACTGAACCTTTATCACATGAATCTACTTATTTTGTTTTGTTTTGTCTTACTCTATTCAGAAAGAAATGTCAATGAACCGTGATTAGTACTAGATAAGATGTTCAAATGACAGCCTCTTTTTCATCAAATTTGAAAAATGCTTCCCCGATTTGTGTCTTGCTGGACATGGCATAAGGTGAAGAATGTGAGGATCATATTCTTAGGTGAGATTGTATTCTGTGCTCTGTACCTGGAATAAGTTACTGAGCAAAACAATGGAGTAAAAGCCTGTCTGAGGTCAGGGGAAAAAACAGAAGCCACACTCTTTGTACAAAGAGTAACACCAAGGAAAAGGATGACCTCAAGGCCAGAGAGAAACATCAGAGAAAATTCAGTGAGATTTTTAATGTCCATGGAGAGGCAATCAGGGCATTGGTTTTTAATATTCCAATTCCACATCATCAGTGTCAAAGGGAGCTTTGTCATTGGGCTTTGCCTGATTCATTAAAACTTAACATACCACGGCTTTGCCTTGGCAGGAGGAGATGCTGAGGTAGCTGCACCAGACCTGAGCCTGTGCTCCCAGTTCTGGCAGACCATTAAGCTATATTTGCTGGATTTATTGCTTAGACTGTCAAATATGTTTGCCCCATGACAAGCAATATGAAGCATTAACAGATTAGGAAATGGTTCAGCATGAACTCAGGAAAGTAAATATGGTTACTTTTTACTCCATGAATTTTATTCTATGCACTTGAGCATTCACCACTTAAGTATTTCAGAGACACAAATCACTTGCATCCACAGCCCATCACTGTGACCTGAGACTAGAGCAAGCTAGACACATCTCACTAACGAAAATAAAATTTAATTCATACTTACTGACATTGACACTAACATGGAGAGAGGAAGATGAGCTTGTGTATAAGCTCTCAATTGAAGAAGAGCTATATAGAGGTAAGAATGACAGATCTGTGCCAAAAGTGGCACTGTTTTTCCCCTATTTCCAAGCTGTTTTGTGTACCATGCATTGTTATACCAAATCATCCCACATGCAGTCTGGTTTATTTTGATTTTTTAAAAGTCTCTCCATGGGTCAGGAGTTAGAACATACTTGAAGGACATTCTTAAAAATCACAGGACAGAGTGTCTCCTACATTTGCATACCAGTTCTGCTACCTGTAGCCTGTACATCAATGGAGGAAAATTGAAGTGGGAATTTAAGGGTATAGTCAAAACTAAAAGACTGTATGAAAACAAGGAATTTTCTGTATTTCTTAGCAGCTCATTTGCATGCAAGTTAAAAATGCAGTACTTCTTCAAGCATATATTTTTCTTGTAAGGAAGATGTAGCCTCATTTTGGAGCAACACTGCTACACTGCAACACATTGGCAGCCTTTACATTTCAGTAATTAAGTTATTTATTGGAGAACTACTCTATAAATTCCCCGCAAACAGGCAGTAAAAAAAAGCATATACATGCATGGTGCATAGCTGATTTACAGGGGCTGGTCTCCTTTAAGTTATGTAGCAAAATAATGATTCTTTCAAGTTAGATGGCTGGGTTTAGTGACATGGGTACTAAGCAGGAATACCTCCTAGAAACAGATACGTTGCTGGTTGCCATTGCTCTTTGAAGCATAAAAACTGCCACAAACATACTGAAAGAGGGATCTGTTTTCTCTTTTAGCTAGCTGTTTTTGCGAAGTTGTGAGGGGAATACCAAGCATGTTTGCAATTAAAGATAACACTCAAGTAACTCGCCATTCTTCTGTGTTATCATTTCACCTACAAAACCCCAGAGTAAAACAGCAAAAGAAACACTTATACTACTGTTGATGGGATTTTTTTCTGCCTGAATTACATCTTAGAGAAAACAAAAATTTTGAGCATGGATCCTAGCAAAAAATAAATGAGATTCCATTTACTGCTGCTGTCTGCTCAGAACTCTTCTCTAATAGGTGTAAGAAAAAAAGTGCAGAAATAAACTCCTCCTGGACAACCATTACCTACAATTATTTTCTAGGACAATGGGGCTGCCCGTAATCTCCACTCACTCTCCACAGTGGTCTTCAAACCCTCTGAGACCAGGGAAACTTTCAGGTATTCCCATTCCAAAAAGGCCAGGCCAAGGGAGTGATAAGATCTCCTTCTGACTCCTGTGAGCATGTGGGTGAGAGGGGCCCAGTAGGAAGATGTGTTCTTTTTGCAAAACATCAGACTTGTACACAAGACCTGAAAATTTGTCTTGGAAGCAGCAGGGAGGTGTTAATATCTTTCAGAGATAATGAAAAACAGATACATGTTATCATGAAAATTTTAACTGACAAAAATGTTTTTTAAGAAAGATCTGCTCTTTCACATAACCTGTTGGGATTATTTTTCAGCAAAACTCCCTGTCATAGCCATGCCTTGCTCATCAAGACATGCAGAAGTAGGAATGGCTTGATGAGGCTGTTAAGTCTGTCCCACCACACTGAGCCATGAGATTGGGCTTTGGTCCAGATATTGTCCAGCCTTCAGTCTGGTTATGTGCACGGGCTTGTGAGCCTCTGTTGTCTTCTGTAGAGCAAAGACTGCAGGGCACGACTCAGGAATAGTCCCTTGGCATCCAACTCAGAGAACAGACTAGATAGTCTTATGAATAAGGATAATTTTACCATTGTCATCTTTCACTTCTCCCATATTAAGTAACCATAGCTTTCCTTTTCGGTTCTAAAATCTATTAATTTGTGACCCTGGAATTTTAATTTGTTAATACTTCAGAATATTTAGATGAAGGATTTTTCTTCTGATCAGTCTTTGTATTTTAATCAGATGAGAGCGCACAGTTTTTCTGGTTGTGTTCCAGTAAGGAGCTCCCATACCTATTGTTTAACTGGAAAAATATGAGACCCAGTTCATTACATTCCAATTTATTAACAGCCTCTAGTAACTCCTGATAGGAACCTGGCATGGGTTTTCACAGGAGCACAATAACACTCTGGTAAGTAACATCTTTTAGACACTATAATGGAAAAGACCATGGCAATTTTATGTGGACTTTATGGAAAATAATGACATACAGAAAATGTATGAGTAGCACTGTCAATGAAATTCTACAATCAGATTATTTTTCTACCAGGCTCTAACTCCTGCTTCATGATGCATAGCATATATCACAACCTCGTATTTCCCAGAAGAGCCCATAACAGTGAGAACTATTGATTAAATGTTAACCCCTTGACTCAGAAAGTTGAAATTTCACAAAGTACATCCCATTACCAGCAATGGTAATATGTTGAGACAGATCAACAATTCCAAACCGTTGCTGTCTAATGCATTTTTATCTGTAGATTTGAATTTATATTTAAATAGTTCAAATTTTTTTTTGCTGCATATGAAACAAATACACTTTGGAAATATATCATTGGATGTTGGTATTACATGCACACACTTATATTTATATAGTAATGACAAAATATTGTTTGTATATTAGCAAATAGAAATATAAATATCAATCTGCATATGAATTCCAAACATACTGTTATGCTAAAATATGTATGTGTGTTTTCAACTACTCACACATTTGCATTAGCATTCTATAATAACTGGTTATTTCCATATATAATTATGGGAATTGCATAAATTCTCTAAGTATATAAATGTGGATATAATGTATTTCTTTTTTACCTTAAAGCAAGATACTTTATTCTGAATTTCTTTACTTGTTGTCTTTCTGAAATTCAACTTCTCCCTGGCAATTTTTTTCCTAAAACCTTGACACCTTATCTGTAAAACAAGCTCACATGTTTTTATTTTTCTAATGAAATATTTATGAGACAGAGTATTTTCTTTATCTAAAGAAAATATATAATTTAAGTCAGAAAACATTCAGCTCCTACAAATATAATTGGCAAATTTAGAAATAGGCAATTCTCAACACATTCATTCAGATGAAATCTCAGGGGTTCACACAGCAGAGCAAAACCTCAAGGCAAAAAAACCACTGTGATTTTCTGTAAAGATTTCTCTGGGTGGATACTTTTGATTTCATGATGCAACAATGAGTTTATTTACAGTGCTTTATACTAATAATGCTGTCAGCCAGATGACTTCAAAAAGAAAACCCTAAATTGTAGGAATTATAGAACTCAATCAAAATATTGTGTTTGTCCCCTTAGTTTGGTTATTTTTTCTTTATTTCATAAGAAACTAATATTGCTGACTGTTAGCTTTACAATTAGTTTCATTAATGCTCTACTCATCAGCACTCAAAGATGCTTAAATGTCTGTTTTCATGGAAGTTACCCCTTAAATATATAATGGGATAGATGTATCTACATTTCCCAGTGTCACTGAATCAAGACAGAGCACGAGTCAGTGTGTAATGCACTGCTGCATCTGCCTCAGAAATATTTGTAGGACATCCTAAAGCCATCTTCAGCAAGAGTGTTGCAGTCAGGGTCTCTGTGCATTAAACCCATGTTTATGCAGTAACCCATAAAGTTATTCCTTTGGAAAGTCCTGAGCAAAGGTAGTCCATGGTAACAATATGATGGCTTTCATTTATCAGGAGCAGTGTAAAACTCAAGCACTGTATTAAATAAAGAGGGAATGTATGAGAGGTCCTGCAGAGTTTTACCTTTCATTACATGGGAGTTCCACTGTAGTGGAGTTTATGGACTTGTGATTTTATGGAGTGTGCCTATGATTTCTTATTTTTTATCTATATCTATTCAATCAATTGCTTTAATTTACTCTCTGTGCAGGCTGCAATTTATTGTTTATAAGTTTTCAGTCCTTGCAAGCATTATAGGGCAATATTTATCACAGGGAATTGCTATGTCCAGCAGCATGATTTGGGCTCTTGTGTCCATCTGTATGTGTGTACCCCCTCAGCCAGCACTTCTTGGGATGAGGGATATTTTTTGACACTATGTAAAAAAAGAAGGGAATAGTGGTCAGAGGCTGTTTTACATTTTTAAAAGTCTGGATATATCGTTCATGAGCATACTGTAAATATTGAACCTTACAAAGGTCCAGTTTATTCAATGTAAAAAATTGCAATGAATAGCAAATCCATAGGCAAAAATATAATTTGATGTCACTGCACAAATTCAACCTGAGGTTTTGCCAAAAATGGTATCACAAAAAAGAGCTTGCATTTCCTACTGTATTTCTTTAAAACCTATGCTAGCTGAACAGCATTGCACAAATAGGGAAACCAGGCACACTATGTCTCAGTTCCTTTTCTTCCTCTTGACCTCTGTGTTGGGAAATCAGTCACATCTTTTGTCCCCAGTAAGTTCACTGTGCATATGGAAAGGTCAAAGGCAAGGCATGAGAAGAAGGTTGGGTGCATTTCCCAGTATGGACAACTTTCTTGGACTGAGCCTGTTAGATCTCCACTGCTCATATGTGTAACCATCAGAATAAAAACAGGTGCTCTGGATCTCCTCCTGGCCTTAGACTGCCCAGAGAATGGCCACCTGCAGCTTTCTCCTTCCATTCAATACATAAAGATTAAATGTACTCAAGAAGTGGGAAGACTGGGGGTTTATGTTACAGAATTTCTGAGAGAGAGAGGGCATGATTTATGTCTGGAGTGAGAATTGAGCTACCCCTCAGACTAGGCCCCTGATAAGCGGCCTTGGTGAGGCCTTTCAAGCCTTTGACGCAGTAAGAAATTAATTGTGGTGCAGTTAGAAATTATGTTAAGGTAACTACAAAGTAATGAGCTGTCCGAGTGTGAATTAGAATAGAGCTGTAGTGTGAAAAGTCTGACCACCTTAAGGCAAAGGTAAACAATGTTAGCTTGCCAATCAGAGTGCCTTTGTAAACTGTAAACTATATAGAAGTGTATATAAACCGCCATCTTCTCTGGAATAAACGGAAGAACGTAGCATTGATCATATTGGTTGGATGTGCGTTCTGTCCTGTCCAGCTCTTCTGACTTATAAGGTCCCTGACTTTGGGTTTAGATTCCTCACAGCCATCATTTCCCTGGAAAATGTCAAGGCATGTCTGGAAATGTCCTTGGAAATTTCTCTCACCATCAGACTGTGATTCAGCTGTGACGTTTGGTCCTCCATCTGACCCCTGAGATAGGCATGGTAAAGTGATGGAGCTGTAAAGAGAAGGTAAAATGTAGGAAGGAGCCCTGCACTCTGAGCTCTTTGCTGTCATGCTGCAGAGAGAGAAAACACAAATTTGTTCCAGAAAGGAACAGCCTAATTCATTAATGACAGATCCATCAGGAGGCAAACACAGGAACAACTTCACCTTGCCAGAAAGTCTTCAGATCAGGGAGAAGATGTATGGATATGCATTTTAGAATAGATGGACAGAATAGTATTTCCATATTTATATTCTTTATCATGCTTTTCCCTGGACATTGGTGGATTATGCACAATCTAGGTTTGAACCACAAGAGCTGTTCTAATGGCCCTTCTTGTGCAGGGGAAATGGCTCCAACTCCCAGCCTTTTTTATATGTTTTATATTAAATAGTTATTGACAGGAGGGAATGGGGAATATCAAACAGCATAAAGAATCCCACAGTCTGCACCAACCTGTAGTAAAAGCTGGAAATATGCACAAGAGAAACACCTATGAGCAAGGGGAATCAGTTCATTCTCAGCACTACAGGAAATCTTAGTGGTCTGGGTGTCCTTTGAAATATGCCAATACATGCCATTTTGGCTGGCTGCCGCTCTGGTCACAGGAAACAGAGGACAACATTCATTTCACATAGAGTGCTAAACAGCTGACAGATGGTAATGACTTCATGTCACAGGTGACCCGAAGGTGAAGGTCTCCATATCTCATTATGCAGCCCCTTAGCTGTCCAGTAATCCCAAGCACTTTTTGTCAGGCTCACGCTTTTATGTGTGGGAAAAGAGCATTCAGTCATATGCGCTATTTGTCTTCCTTGCAAGATCCTTCCTTCAGGATGGGAAGTCCCTCAGGCTTTTTGGGACTGAGTTACCATGTTTGGAAGGTTATTTTCATCAGCTTGTAAAGCCTGAAGCAAACATCACTACTCCCAATCACACAGAGCTCTAATTGAAACCATTCCCAGTAGCTCTGTATCTACATATACACATCCTGATTATGACAAAGCTCATGAATAATCACTGGTGTGAACTTGTTCCTCATTGTCACAAGTTCAGGAAAGCAATGGGGATCCAATGGCATCACCCGATCCCTCTGCAGGGCAAAGATGACAAAGTTCCTATTTTCTAAAAATAATTACATAGCCCAGTGTGAATTTGTGCAGCAAAGGACACCAGGATGACTCACAAGCACAGAGATTATGAAAATGTATTCATGCTGCAGCATTAGGATTAGGACAGAGTGAAGTTGTAAATATTCAGCTTCACTTCAGGTTTCACCTCAGCTCTTCAAATTTCTGGCTAATTCCATTTGCAGAATTAACTCACCATTGTTGTTTCCTTAAGAACACAAAAAATACTCCTTTCTAAAAGCTTTTAAATGCGATGCAGCAAATTCTTCTGCTTTAGGTTCTGTGCTCTCCCTTCTTTGTTAGCATATGTGGTTTTCAAAGGAGGAGAATATGTCAGGCAATTTCTCTTTTCTGACCCTATGAATCTAAAATGAGATGGTTTCATTGTCTTTCTTTATCCACACTGTAATTGCAGTTCCTGGTCTATTTCTAGAATGCACCTCTCTGGGGATCCAAACACAACCACAGTGTATTAGAATATTTCAATGCTTTTGTTTTCTTCATGGCCCTTGTAATGTTTCCTTTCATATTCCTGATCCTCACTGGCACATACAGGAGTACCTCCATTGAAGTCAATGAAATGTCATTTATTTTTTGCCTGCTGAGGATTTGATCCGAGACCTTTAGCTTTATCTGTGTTGTACCACAGCTGAACAGTTTACTGTATTTTTTTTTTGCTCACTTGAAGAGCAAAAATACATAGAGTTCTATATGTAAAGTTCCTATGAAACAGACATGTAAAACTTCTGACTGTTATTATACAAAATAAAGGGAGCATAAATGATGTTAAGAATATTACTTTCAGTATCATTAATTGATAAAACTAGTAAATGGTACAGAGTGAAATTTTGTCTCAGGATAGGATGGAGATCAATAACATTCACGGTACTTTACCAGAAAATTGAGATTCTTTCTATTGGTTACTTCAATCTTCCATAAAAACTCTTTTAAAACCTTCAGCAGGTAGAATTTAGATTAAAATTTGGTCAAACTTGGTCTGTGTGTTTTAATAGAAATTGGAATTATTTTTTCCTGTTATCAGTACAAATGAATACTTTGGAGACATTGCTATAACAATAAGCTTCTTACCTTGAAAATGATATTTAGGAAAAATGTTGATTTCAGCTGTGGGATAAAGCATTGTTTTCTAAAATACAGATATTTTTGCCTGCTTCTAATCTATGGTTTTGTATTTATTTTTTCTTCTTAGTAGTGGGTCTGTATAAATGTAATGCCTAAAACTGATGTGCCATAGGAAAAAACATATATATATATATATATATATTCAAAATTTTACTGTAGTCTCTTTCAATGACAGTAACTCTAAACCAAAATGCTTTCAATCACAATTCTTTCCTTTGACAGTTTCAATTTAAGTGACTACACAATTCAAAGTGCCCTAGAGCTTCTGTATACTATTTTCCAAGGAATTGTTTTGCCAAAAATTTTAGACCAAGTCTGTTCAAGCTGCAGAAGAGGTAGCTGATAAATATGACTGGAATAATATCAAAAGATTAATTTTTTGTCCCATGAAGACAGCCAGGCAGTGGAGCAGGCTGTCCAGAGAGGGTGTGAAATCCCCACCCCTGCAGACTATGAAGATGTGACTGATCTCACAGCTGCCCAGATTTTGGGCAGGAGTTTGCACTGCAGATCTCCTGTGGTCCCTTCCAACCTAGGCTGTCCTACTATCCTCCAGTCGTAGGAAATATGAATTATGTTGTAGAGCTACCAATGCTTTCCAATTTAACCAAGGAGTTAATGTGGTACAGATCAAATTTTAAAAAAATTTTGGTCCCTCATGGAATGTTGTTTCCTTACTGGAGTTACCAGTTGGAAGTGCTGTAACAGGATGGATATATTAATGACATTCTTCTGAGAAAAGTATAAACTCAAAGCAGTCACTGCAAAGTCTTCTGGAAGCTAGCTAACTACAACCTCCAATGCAGAAATTGTAGGATACTACTGAAATGTCATGAAGAGTGCATTACTATGATCTATAATATTTTTTTTTGTAGGGTCAGAAAAAAACCAAGAATATAGATATGCCATTAGGGGAGAAAGAACAGGCAGGCTCAGGAGCTACTGGCCTGGTACAGCCCTCATTAAATCATGTGATGCATGGCTAGCTATAGATCAGTCTCTAGTAACATAGCCTTCCAAAGTCAGGCTCACTACCAGGATTTTAACATTAGATGTGAACCATCATAAAGAAATACCACATATTTATTGTTTTGAGCTTCAAAAATGCCTGGCTGTTTTGTGCTCTGTCTTATCTAATATTTATAAAAATATCACATGAACACCTAGAAATTATTTAATATGATCTTAGCAACTTGTCCAGGATGCCCCAGTTTAATGGACTTGGCAGCTTTAAGCCTTTTTACAAAATGCTGTCTGAAAAAAAAAAAAATTATAACTAGCAGAAGTGAAATCTATGATGTTTTTAGATTAAAATCTAGTTCGTTTTTTCTGCCTAATTTTTGAAACTCTCTACAGCTTTAAATTTTCCAGAAGCATAACATTTTGAAATGCATTATTGAATTTTATTACAGTGCCCACAAGTATATCTGCAGCACAAAAATTTGAAAAAAGAAGAGCGAGGGAAGATAGAGAAAGAAGTGTAAGGAAAGGCACAGATTATTCCCACAGACAAAAATGATGAAATGTTACTCATTCCATTTTGATACATTAAGAAAAAAGAAGAGGGTAAAAGTTTAAAAAAAACCATGTTTCGCTTCATGCCTTATCATTTCATCTGAAACCCTGAAGAAACTTTATTTATGTATGTATGTATCTCCAGTTTACAACCCAAATTGATTCATCAACTTTTTTCTTTAACATTTTTAAATTTACCATTTATAACTAATATGCGATACTTCATAGAAGTATCTCATAAGATAGAACATAAAAATTTCCACATAAGAATTTCCAAAGACAGCAAACAATTTTCCCATCCAAATGCCAGGCAATTCAAAGAGTTTCACTGGCCCAACACATGCCACTGAGAGTCTGCCAGCAGACCTTTGGTACAAAATTAATCACCCAGAAAAGACCAGGAGAGCAGACTAGGCTCATGCAGTTATTGATCTACAAGCAACACTTGTGTTTGACAAGGTGCTTTGCAGCTAAATAAACCACAATCAGAGCATATAAGTAGATATTTAGATTAAGGCATTGGCTCCAGCATTAACAAGGATGTGTTAAGGTTAAATTTAAGTCATCACTACCATGTGCTGTATTAGCAATTCCTGTGTAATTCCTTTAATTATCAGGTGCTGAGCAGATAAGGAAGTGTTCAAGGCTGCAACCTATGGTTAAAAATTGTAAGGCTATATCTTTGAGAAAAGAGCTGAGTATAATTGTTTGTAATGTATAATGGGCTTTCTGCAATGAATATAAGAAATTTTGAAGACTAGATAAACCAGGGAAATGACAGGGTGGGGAACAGTATATCACCTCAAGCACTATAAGTTCCTCTGTGATTTGAAGTGATTGGGAATGAGGTGTCTCTGATATGTTTTGTCTTTTTTAGTTTTAAATCTGTGCTTGCTCCAACTGTTAAGCAAAGGCAAATGCTGATATTTGCAGTGCAGGTTTTCCTCAAAGAATCTAAAGGGCAAGTGAAGTAAACTGGGACACAAATTATTTGTTGAAAATTTCTCAGCTACAACATTTGTTTTAAATGTGTGTCTTACTCCTTTCACCTCAGTGCAAACTGAATGTTCATCAATGTACTGCTTATTGATCCCGTTCTCATATACTGAACTTAAGCACTGTATTATCACAGAACTTTGTCTTGCCTTTACTGTGATTATAACACACTTTGAAAATTCCATGTCTCTAAGAGATCATACCATAGATCAAGTTGATCATACAAGAGATCTGGTAATGATCAGGGAAATCATATAAACAAAACAATCAGGAGTTGTGGAATTGAGAACGTTCACAAAGAACTGAGCTTAAAAATAGCTTTTGGACATCACAAAAAACCTCTTTGCATCAGCTGTGGTGTCTTTCTCTGACTAAAGGTAATAAAAATTCAGAGCTGTTTAAGTGAAGCACATTTCTAATACCACAGTCCACTGAGATCCATAACACCATCTTGATTTGATTTCTCGTGTTCCACATTTAGTAATCACCCAGTTGGGTCTGGTAGGTAACAGAAATAGTGTTTACGGGTGAGAAAGGCTGCAAACAGCTCTTGTCCTTGGGAAGCCATTCACTGTAATTGTGTTCCTCATATACTCTCCTCTGTCATATTCAAGAAGCTGCTCACAGGTACAATATCTTCAATTGTTACTTCGGTTTCAGGGCTAAATAGCTTTCCTTTTTCACACAGAAAATGCACTATACCTATGTATTACTGAGTAACTTCCAGAAAATATTTTGC
The DNA here is from genome assembly GCA_003676055.1 of Chloebia gouldiae. Taxonomy (NCBI): domain Eukaryota; kingdom Metazoa; phylum Chordata; class Aves; order Passeriformes; family Passeridae; genus Chloebia; species Chloebia gouldiae. The sequence goes on along the minus strand of QUSF01000005.1, from coordinate 33,673,761 downwards.
TGAGCAGTTCTGGGTCATGAGTGTGCAGCCACATCCTCAGCATTGGACAAAGACAAAAGAGATGCTTGAAGAATTGGGAAAATGTGCTATAGGGACAGTTACTGTAGGGTGTAAGTGAACAGTGATGTGTTCAGAGAAATAAATAAGAAAATGGTTTCACAAGAGATTTTGTCTCTATCTGTGTGGCACCACTGCAAAGAGGCATTTAAAAATATTTTGCCTAGCAGACTGCCTCCTGCCATGGAATAAAATTGTTCAGTCAAGATCTAAGCTTTTACCATTCTCATTTTTTTCCTCAATCCAGAAACCCCTTTGACATGTTGCTAAGCCTTTATTTGAGGTGAAAAGAAATAAAACCTAGAAGGAGGAAGATATTGCTCAAGAATATAAGGAGACAGCATGGCAGAAGGAAGATGAATAGTAGCAAATTGAGTAGATAAATTGCAAATCAAACAGAGCTGATGAATCATGGTGTAAAATATTTGTAACTTGATACCTATGAGAAAAGAGAGGTATTCCTCATTACCTCATCTCTCTAGCATGGTGTTAAGATGCTGTCTTTGCAGTAGACTGAATATTTTCAGGGCATTTATGAGCTGGATAATATATTCTGTATGAAAAAAGATATATAAATAAGACATAATTGATCTACATATTCTTTTGGAAATGTGCTTTTCTTTCTGTTGTGTGGTCTTTGCTCCTCCTTCCCAGTCAGACAAAGCCCTTCTGTGACTGGTTAACTTTCAGTGGATAGAAGTTTGGATAAGTCATGCCCTCTGCATACTGGCATATCAGAGAGAGGGTAATGCTAAAGCCCCAGAAAGTGTCTTGACTTTGCTTTTCCAGGAATTCCTGCTATTAAATTTAGATGCTTTGAGAACAAGGACTGCAGGTACTTTTACAAATGGGAAAAAAATCCCCAAAATGAACATTTTGTTTTCATTGTACAAAATGAGACATCAGTATAGAAAATCAAATGGTGTAAATTGGTTTCATGAAGACATACCCTGATGGGGGCACAGCCACTGCTTCCCATCCAGTAGATCCATAGATCTATCCAGAATCCTGGACAGAACCCTCAGAACACACATGTATGGGTTCTTGTTTGGAAAAAAAAAAATCAGAACTGAGTGTTTTGCTCTTCTAATATTACTGAAAACTCCTTTCAGAGAATGACTTATAAAACAGGCAAGGTCAGATAAGCCTAAAGCAAGCAGCTGAATACCCCAGCTGTAGAAATCCTGAGGCCATCCCTTATACAGCAAGTTCTGTTAAAATACAGATTGTATCAGAGAAGATATGGAGTTTTGTACTTTAAAACCCTGCCTATTGTGCAGAAGGCATTAGGATTATATCAGTCTAGCTGAGGATTTTATGGCAATTTAGATGATGGCAGATTATTAATGTAGAAGTACCTGTTTTATCAAGAATATCACTTTACTTTTTTGTCTGATTTTCATCATGTGCTATATGTACAGCAGTTGATCAAAGGCTGTGAAGGCATTATATCTTGCCTCACTTATAATTTGTGAGAAAAGATGAGAAGGAGGGAGAAAGGAGGGACAGAAGACGATGATCAGAAATAGAAAAGTTTCAAAGTAGATCAAATAAGGATGTCCGTAATAGTTTCCCTTTAATGAAAGGCCTCATTAATCAGCTGTAATGGTGACTAAGAGTGTTGGTAAAACAGTAAATAAGCTGAAGAAAGCAGTCTCCAAGAATAAATGTGTGCTGCATTGCAGCAGACATGCTTCTCATTAGTTTAACTCAAATGTCACTAGTTAATGGGGTAAGCGATTTAGCAACGTCCTACGTGGTAACACCGTGGTTTCTTCATCAGCCTCTCCCTAGGCACCTGACTTGTGTACCTGTGCAACACAACAGAAAACAGGCATTTATGAGTACTTTGCAGACTATAACCTAAACCAAACCAAACAATAAAAAAAGACCCAACTCCCAAAAAAAAATCCCCAAGCAAACAACCAAAAACCATCAAACAAAAAAACCGCCCCATATAAAAAAGGAGCAGAGCATTACGTGGAGCTCTGTTACTGCCTCTGCATAAACAAGTACCTTGCTTGAAGCCCTGCCAAAAGGATTTAGACTGCAGCACAGCTAGGGAACAGCTGGGAGACAAGCGGATCGATAGCACCCATGGCACTGGTGCAGTGCCTGCCTGAGTCACAGCACCGATGCCTGGCACCAGGCAGGGGCAATGCACACCACAGGCACTCCCTGCCTGTGGCAGCCTGTCCCTCCCCACCACCCAGAACCTGCCCACCTGGCTGACTTGGCTCCTCTTGCCAAGAGAACACTTGAGCAGAGAAAGTGGCTTAGCTTTCCAGAAGTTCCTTTGGGAGTTCCTACAAAACCTCCCATTCCCCCTCGGGGTGCCATACACATGTAATGATAGTGAAAGGTTGTATCATCCTCTTGTGCTGTTTGCAGAGACAGACCACAGAGCTGAAAATAACCTGTCCTGTGGCTCCTGTGTGGGCCAGTGGAGTGGGCTGGAGACGAAGCAGAGACACAAAAGGGAGCAGAGTCAATGTCAGGAAAAGTCCCTAAACCTAGACCAGAAACTAGGAAGATTTTTAAATTGTTCCAAGTTTGCTGCTGCCAAAGTCAAGAAACAGGACCAAGGGGAGCCATCCTAGAGGTATTTTACGTGTCTGAAACATCAAAAAAGTTCATCCCGCTCCCCCACCCTCATCCCCCCAAATTGGTAAATGCTAATAAATTAAGTTTTGACTTAATTATTAAATGACTGGTTTTGCTCCACTATTGAGGTCTCTCTGAGTTTTTTCACATACAGGAGAAGAGCCCTACTGAGGAGGATTAAGACCTCAGATTTAGGTAATTCCACTTGCTTTGCTTTTTGCTACTGGAACTTCAGTGAATTGACACCAAGTCCTCTGAAATCACTACTTTGTGGATGTCAAGGAAGCAGGAAAAGACTTCAACACAGTAATTGACAAACATCAGCTACAACCTTTTACTCCCTTCCTTTAACCACAGAATTTGCTTTTAGCAATACTGAAGCTGAAGGGCAAAACTGTATTCAGATCAAAACTTGGCATTAATAAATAAAGGAAAGAAGATAGAAAAAGCACAAGCACACCCAGATACTCCTCCTAATGTATCCTCTCAGCTGTCAGAAATCTTAGTATCCTAAGCCAGTTATTGTATTTTCCTCTGTGTTTAACATCCTTTAAGGATCTTTTCATTTCCCATTAATTCCATGAATTGCCATTTGCAGCCACTTTTAACATCCACAACATTCTGTGACAAAAAGGCAAAAACTTCCCCAGAAAGGCTCAAATTATGGAAATATTAGAAGAAAACTAGTGAAACTGTGAGAAACCATAAACAATTTTTCCTGTGTTTGCTTTTTTTTTCTGTCCTCTGCACCATTTTTTAGTTTCCTTCATTAACTCCTTTTCCAAGTTTAGACATGCCAATCCAATTTATCTTTGCAAGAAGGCATCCTTATTAGAAGGGCTTGAGTCTCTTACATAATATTTGCTATTTTGCTATTTCCCTAGAGATGTCTAGGGAAAATGGGATTACCTAGTTTTTTTATTTTTGCTCTGTGACTTATTTCACTTTAATATTCCTTTTATTTCCTTCATGTCTCTGTCTCTCTTTTTTTTTTTTTTTCTTTTAAGATTATGAAAGGCTGAGAGATTTGGAGTGGTTCAGCCTGGAGAAGAGAAGGCTGTGGCGAAACCCTAAAGCACATTCCAGTACCTAAAGGGGGCCTACAAGGGTGATAGAGAAAGACTTTTACAAGAGCATGTAGTGACAAGACAAGGGGGAATGGCTTCAAACTGAAAGAAGGCAGATTTACATTAGGTATTAGGAAGAAATTCTTTACTGTGAGGCACTAGAACTTTCCTTGAGAAGTTATAGGTTCTTTATCCCTGGAAAAGTTTAAGTCCAAGTTGGATGAGGCTTTGAACAATTTGATCTAGTGGAAGGTGTCCCTGCCAATGCCAGGGCTGGAACTAGATGAACTTTGTCTCTTCCAATCCAAACCATTCTAGATTTCTATGATTCTGTGAAATTGAGAAGAGTAAATTTTTTCTCCCAGACCTCTCAGCTGCCTGCCCCACATCTGGGTGCCTGTGCTTCAGAAGGGACTTCATTGATGCAGCGAGAAGATGCAAGCCTGAAACAACCCACAAAGCTACAACATTTTTGTTCAGTGCTTTATATGAAAATTCTTCAGCAGATTATCAAATTACTCAGCTACTTTTTAAAACACTTTTAGATAAGAGCCAAAGAAGAGGCAGTTCTAGCTGCTTTTACAGATATTTCTAATCACCCACCAAGTTTTCCAAGCTATGAGAACAAGCTCTGCTAGAACAGTGAAGTGGCTGAAATTCAGTCATTACATGTGCCAAAGGAAAAATGTACCCTTTCACCTCCAACACTAGGGAACAGGTAGTTTTCACAGAGAGCACACAAAACGTCATGTCCTGCTGATTTGGTTTACTAACTATGTAACTAAAAATATTCATTTTGGCCTGTCAGAACAGCTGATCTTTTAATTCACTTCAAAATCCAAGTGACTTGCACAAAAAATGGCTGTACACTGAATAAGTGAAGAAAAAATCTGACTGAACTGCATCTGGAGGATATGGTTTGCTCCTACTGTCTTTTCCTGCATTTGAAAAGAGAAGTCTGCTGATATTTACAATTGAACATATTTTTGCTATGTGCTAATGCTAAATGCATGTAACAAATGAGAGCTTCTGCCTGCACACAGGAGAGTTGTCAGCCTGTTGATATTTGCACTCAAAAACTAAGGCAAACTGCTTGCACCCAGATATCTGCCTTTATCTGGATGCATATTTTCTCTTATGTACTCTGGATTAAAACCCCGAGGAAACCTTTAACAACATGTCAAATAGGAGGAGTTATTATCCTACTTTGAAAAGACTCCTTGAACCTTTTTAACTCTTTGTATCTTTGCCAGTGAAAACTGGTAGTGAGCCCAACAATAACCCCAACTGCAAATCTTTTCTAAGCAGCACAGATCTAAAGCCTGACAAACTGAGTCAGTAAGCACTCCAACAGGGTCTGGAGCAAGGGAGTTGCTAAAAGTGTCATCTAAATCATCAGAAATTGTACTATTTCTATGCCATTTTATTCTAAATCTTTCCAATTTCTTCAGCTGTGCTATACACTGGACCAGCAGGCCGCTTTGAAAACCCAGAGTCTGAAACCCAAATTGCTGCAATAACAGCTGTTGACAAACACAATAGAGAAATAGCCCAGAAACCAGTTAACCAACAGCATGCAATCAACCAAATATGAGGATTTTGCTGTCAAAATCTTAGACATAGACATCCTCCCTATGATTAATGCATCTTTGCATTTCAGTCAGGAGATCCTCCTCTTCCTGTCCATTTTTGGGCTGTTCTAGTGCAGTCAGCAGCACACCAGAACCTGTCAGGAAAGATCAGCCTGAACTGCAAAGCACTCAGCTCTATAGCATTCATCTCCATTTAGTTCTTCTAATAAAACAGTCTTGGGTTTTGTTTCATTTGGTAGAATTCAAATCTAGCACTGTTATGTGCCAGAGATAAATCCCAAAGCAAAACATTTCCATTTAAATACTTTAAATGCTACATACAGATTTATCTAGATGCTTGCCTGCTTTTTTTCTTTCTTTTTAATTTTTTTTTCTGTTTAGAAGGAGAGAAATGCTTAGCTCTATCAGTTTGTGGTGCAGAGAGGAAAAGGCATAGAGCCAAAATATTTCAAATCAGATCACCATCACAAGCTCTGCTCTCTCAGAAGGGAAAAAAAATATTAATGTTGTCTGCAGGTGGGCAAAATTCAATGCTGCCAAGAAAAATGCAAGCAAAACTGCCTTTACCTCTAAGAAAAGTGTCTCCAGCTGCTGCATTATGGTACCAAACAAGTTCCACGTGTCAGATGAGAAATGCAGTGTGGTGCTGAAAAAAAGAAATGGCAGGCACCATCTGTATTCTTGTAAATTCAGCAGATGCCTAGAGAGTTGCTGCCATTGAAGGAAGATTGCTTCTCTTCTATTAATAAGGAAACTCGACGAGACTGAAAAGGGCTTGAAGGAGCTGTCATGAGAGAAGTTTACATTCTACAGCATCTCCCAGCAAAGAGAATGCAGCACTGAAACGTGTAGGTACTCACCATCCTGTGACTGCCAAAAATTTCCAGTAAATAGACCTAGTTCTTGAAGATTTCCCTTCAAGCAAGGGCTGGGGTAGTAGCAAATCTACAGATTTTTAAAGCAAGATTAGGTACTGTTTGGTACAGAGACGGTCTATAGGTAAATAAGGGGATCAAATGTATATTGGACAACCCTGTATGCAGCAGCCTTGAAATCTATTCTGTGAAATCAGGAAAGTCTTGTTCTGCAGCTGTGCTGTCAGCACTTGTAAGCTCTTCCAAGGCAAGGACCACCCATCTGTGTCCATGTTCCTCCAGCTGATAGGAAGTGTTGTGAAATGACAGGAAAAGTAAAAGGGTTGGTGAGGAAATCCACAGCAACCACAGGACACAGCTTGGTGCATTGGAAGACGTGGATTTGCTTGTGGATGTGAGGGAAGAGAAGGGGCTGATGTCCTGTTCCATGGTCCTGTTCCTGTGGCTTTCATCTGCTGGGAATGCCTGCCTGGGTGCTGCTGCCTTCTCCCTACACATTGTACCATGAAAGAGAATGAACTTCTGCAGGGTGGCATGGAGGTGAATATGCCAAGCTCATTAGCACAATGCTGGTGCATTGCTCATTGTTAAGATGCCAGTTCCCATTTTCAGCCTGGAGGGTATGCAAAGGGCAGGTAAACAGTTAATGAGCACAGTTCTTTGAATTAAGCAGCTGAATCTGTGCTGAACTTTTAAATCTTTTATAGCTGTGATATTTCAGAGTCCTAAAAATGAATCAGAACATCTGACAGGTATGCCATGAAGTTCCACATACACATTGTGCCAAGATTTAGCACTGAGAATTTACCTTCTGATATGCTGACAAAGGAAAAATATTTTATGCAGAGGTTTGTGGGCTGTTTTGCGCCTAAAAGAAAATGGTAAAATTGAGCTTTTTACTGTTGCTTTTCTCACATAGAAAAATTCCATTGAAATACATGCAGTGCTTTCCCAGTATTACCATAAGCAAAAGGTTACTTCATCAATAAAATAATGTTGGTGCTCAAAGGCTTAATATATACATTACTGACAAGGTAGTGCTCACGGTCAATATTGAAATACAGTCAGCAGTGTCCCAAATGTTAAACTAATCTCTATTCTTGTATTGCCCAATTCATCTCAAAGCCTTTCCCTCTTTGAACACACAGGCAACAGTTAACCAGCATGAGTGATCCCTTCAACTGAAATGCAGACCCTTTTCTGCATCTATTTACCATCCTGCAGTAAAACTGCATCCTTTTGTTGACCAGAACGTCAGAAAAAGAAGTAGCAAATTTTCCAAGGAAACTCTTCTTTGCCAGAGCCAAGGAAAAGGGAGAACCACAGAATCAGAGAAAATACTGAGTTGGAAAGAACACATTAGGATCATCAAGTCCAAATCCTGGTGCTGCACAGGACACCCCAAGGGTCACAGCATGTGCCTGAGTGATCAGGACTTTCCTGTTCACTTCCCTCAGGAGAAGGTGTGACTGCAGTGAGGCCTCTCCTCTTCCTCCTCTTCAGCCTGAACAGACCAAGGTGCTCAGTCATTCCTCACCAGGTTTCCCCTCCAGAGCCTCCCATCCTCATGGCTCTCCCCTGAACACTCTCCAACAGATTAATATGAAATGTTTCATTTTAATATAAAGGAGTTCCTGTGATGTGGTATTAAGGAATTCTCAATCTGATCTAGACACCTTCTGCTGCACCTCAATCCCTGTTGCTGCAGTATGAAATCTTCCTTCCTTCAGTGGACAGAGATATTCTGACTCTGAAGCAGACGTTTCTATTCAAATCCATTTTTATAAGAGGTATCCAAAACAGAAAAGAAAAAAAAAAAAAGGTAGACATTCACAACAAAATTCTGGCAAAGAGAAAATAAATATTTCTGCCCCTTCTTGATTTAAGTAAATGTACACAGAGAAGCAATTAAAAAAGGCTTAACTTAAATTGGTTTTCCAGATGAACAACGGTTTGGATAGCAGTGATTGCATATATAACATTTATCCCTTGGGTTAATGATACTCTCTTCCAATTTTCCTTAATCCTATTACAAAGTCAATAAATATTTCTTTTTTCCTAACAATATTCTCCATCATTATTTAGAAAAAGTGATGAGGAGAGGAGAGGAGAGGAGAGGAGAGGAGAGGAGAGGAGAGGAGAGGAGAGGAGAGGAGAGGAGAGGAGAGGAGAGGAGAGGAGAGGAGAGGAGAGGAGAGGAGAGGAGAGGAGAGGAGAGGAGAGGAGAGGAGAGGAGAGGAGAGGAGAGGAGAGGAGAGGAGAGGAGAGGAGAGGAGAGGAGAGGAGAGGAGAGGAGAGGAGAGGAGAGGAGAGGAGAGGAGAGGAGAGGAGAGGAGAGGAGAGGAGAGGAGAGGAGAGGAGAGGAGAGGAGAGGAGAGGAGAGGAGAGGAGAGGAGAGGAGAGGAGAGGAGAGGAGAGGAGAGGAGAGGAGAGGAGAGGAGAGGAGAGGAGAGGAGAGGAGAGGAGAGGAGAGGAGAGGAGAGGAGAGGAGAGGAGAGGAGAGGAGAGACTAAATTTAGAACTTGAGTCTCAGGAAGCTGGAAAATCTTTGTGTAAAAATTGCTCATCTCATCTCAAACTTCCTCTCAGTGGCCTTTCAGCAGCTGACTCCAAGTGTCAAAGCCCACATGATGTGCTGCACCTCACTGAGGGACTTCTGGCATAAAGGATTTGACATACAGCAAAAACATACAGTAGTGGTCCCTGTATCCTGCCACCACACAAATGCTGTTCAGAGGCAGAGCTGCTACAGCTCTTAGAAACTGGTGACTTATCAATATATTGTATTATAAACCACTTTGAAATCTCCTAAAGATTTCCAGCTTCTTGTTTTTAGATACTGGTCTTTGAATTATGACAGAAGAGAGGTCCTGGTTACTAGGTGCCTTTCTTGGACTAGATATATAATTTGCATGTATATGTGTGCATGATCTTTTTGACCATATATACACACACACACAAATATATGTAGCAGGTCTTTTCAAAGCTACTTACTAATACACTAATTATGTAAATTTTTTAATCAGGTGCATTTACGGTGATAATTACAGTACATAATCCATCCCTGAGACAACTTAATGGATTGAACAGAAAAAAAAAATCTGTCTGATCTCTTTCATCTTAAAGATTTTAATGTCTTTTGTTGTTCCCATTGCATTTTGTGCATTTAGAAAAAGTCTATCCGAAACAGCACAGTCAACTTTGCAAATTTTTAAAATAATATCTTTGTTAAAATACCATCAGAACACAATCTGGCTTTGTTATGCTTGTTGACAATCAACAATGCTTTTTTTATTTCTTGAACTGTGCTTATCAGCTGAATAACAAGTGGGGAGCACAACAAATGCTTCAAAACAGCGCCATCAGATACAGAAACTTTATGATTTCTTCTGTCCAACCAGCTCTTTATGAAAACTGCAGGTCACAAAAGATTAAAATTCTGCCTTGAGTGGGTTCATTTTTTAATAAAAAGGGGAAAGGGGGCAGAGAGCCTTGGGAGGATCAGAAGAACAGATTAGCTGTCTACAGAAACACTAGTTAAGTATCATTAACTCCACTGGAGCTATTCATAGTTAAAGCTGAAAAATGCCCAGGTTGACATTCTTTCCTCCCATGCTGTCGGGGGGGGAGGTCAGAGACAAGATTTTCCACTTCATCTCCCAGTTTCCTTTTATGTACAGGCTCTCAGCAAACTGCTCATGTTGCCACAACAGAGACCTTGAACCTTCAAAGCTATCTGCAGAGACAGACCCTTATCCCTGATCAATATGGATCAGCAAAGAGGCACAGACTATCCACACATATCTGTTTGCAGGATTGGAACTTATATTTTCAGTGACTGAATTCACTTTTCTAAAAGGGCAGAATGTCACTGCCAATTGGTGTCAGCAAAGTGAGCCAAAAAAAATCTGATTTTCATAGAACAATAAGCATGGGGAGATGCTTTTATTAGAGAGCCAGCCATCACTGTGACAGAGAAAAGTCAGCTGTGCACCCACCCTTGAATCCTTTTCTGTGCCAGGAAGAAAGGTCCACCTAAAGCCAGAGGAGGTGATTTTTCTCCAGGAGAGAGTTCTGCCTTAGGTCCAGTCTAGATGAATATCAACACACATGACCTAAAGGAGAAAATGCTACATTAGTTTATTTTACACATAATGTTATGCAGTGATGAAGGACAAGAATATTTTGCAACTCAGTGCATGAGCAAAGAGCAGCAAAATAAAAATTTGCTTGAAAATGTGTCATCCATGAGAAGAATAGTTCATCCTGTAGGCACTGAAAAAGAGAGTGGAAAATCATACAGGCAGGACCCTGAGGAAAATTAACCCTGACGGAAGGTGGAAGTTAAACACAACTAAGATACTTAAAATAATTCTTAAGACAAAAGATTCTTGGTTTAAATGCTTCCATCCATTCTTTCCTCAAATATTTTTTGAAGGACCCTAGCCCATGACTGGCCAGAAAAGTCTACCTCAAACAGAGACTGCTGAAGAGCCAAAGGAAAGATTTTATTTTCAATTCAGCACTGCCTCCAAGCTCCATTTTACTGCCCAGCTATTTTTTTTTTTAGATTAAAAGTATCATTTGTTTAATGGTAACAATTTGTTCTTTATATTGCACATATACTTTTGCCATGTGACACCTCACTCCTGTAAGACAACACATACTGATGCATAAGGCTTTTTTAGTATATCAGTGTCATTCTTAGAAATTAGGAATTGAGGAGTTCATGATGTTCACTTGATGTTTTTTCTCTAAAGTCATTTAGTTACAAGTATATTCCTCCACTTTGCATTCAAGGAGGAGGTAAGCTTCTTTCAGTAAAGGTGCTGATAGAAGGACTGCTTCCCTCAGAGGAGCTGCTTGTATTAAATATGTATAGGCTGACTAAAGAAGATCCATAGGGAATATTAAAGTGTTTTAATAACTGAAGTGTAAGGACAAAGAAAAGGAAACGATGTAGGTGCATATTAATGGCAAAACCAAAATGAAATAACCTGATAAAACATCTTTGACATTTGCTTGTGACATGATGTTAATGCTAGACCTGAAGACAGCCAGCAGGGAAAAATTCTGCATAGGGTAAGAAATGTTTCCTGTGAAACCTCCTATCCACAGAACTATACACATACTCCTCTCAACTTCTTTCTATATATGTTTGCAGAACCAGTATAAGATCCACAGACCTCTTCTAAGGCTCAGCTGTTCAGGTGTGATTTATGAAGCACATAGCCTAATATGAAGCAAGCCAGTGTGTGCCTCTGCTCTATCATTTATGCTGAAAGCCTGATAGTTGCAGAGAGGAAAGGGGGTCAAGTTAAGAATAAATGGTTGAGAATAAAATACAAATCAAATACATTCACACTGCCTACTCAGCAAGGCCACTCTTTGTGTTTTACTTCATGAAAAATCACTCAGTGTTGATTATAAACACTGCAGCATTGATTATCCAGACCACAGGAAAGAGGCAAGCCATTAAAGCTGAAATGATGAGAACAAAACTCCTAAAAACAGTTAAAGACAGAAAACAATTATCTCTGCCCAGCTTTTGGGGACAGAGTCTTGTGACACATCTTCACACATGAGTGGGACACAGGGTTCAGCTGTGATAATACTTGTGTTCTTTTTACCTAGGAAGTAAATTCAGATTTTGCCCAGCTGCTATGTCAGATGGAATTTGTTCAATCTGAACAAGTGGGGGCAGGTCTGTCCCCTCTAATGCCTTTAGGAAGAGCATAAACAAAATTCTGGAACGTATTCCTTGCAAATTCCCCTTCATTTTCCTTGGTGGGGATGGAAAATGCTGCCCTCTGTACACAGCCTCATAATGAAGCAACCAGAGGCTCATTCGCCAGGCAACCTGGGTGCTGGGATCCCTTCCACAAGACAGCCCATCCATGTCTTGTGCCCAGTGTGGGACTTTTGGGCCTAGGATCAAGCCATCCATCATTTTCAGAACTACATATCCTGTGATGTCTTAGCTTTCAAAGCCAGGCAGCACTGGGAAGCCACTGATTCACTGTGGCCATAGAGGCTCTCTTACAGACTTATTCTTCCATGGTGTAGAGACACACATCTCTTTGATAACTCTCTATTGCTGGGCATACATCTTTTGGGTATACATCTTTTGGGCATTTCCTCAGCTTCCAAGCAGAAACGATAATGGTGAGAGTCAGCTAAACCCCCCAGCAGGGCTAGACCAAGCAGGAATACTATTGATTTTAATTTTATTTTAGGTATCATATATTGGGCATTTTCTTAATTGTTGTTCTTATCTTTATTATAATGAACCACAAACAACCTCCAGTAATCCCAGTTACACATTGCTATGAAGTTTTCTTTACTGTGTTTCTTGTTGGCTATTCCCAGTACAGTTACATGTTAATCTTTTCAAAACAGGTCTTGATCTCACTTAAGAGTATACAAAGGTTTGTTTTTTTCCTTAAGGGAGAAATGCAGAAAATCTCCTTACAAGTCGAGATCAATCATGAAAGAAATTCTGTATTGGATTGTTCCTTCTTTATGCTTAGCTTTCCTTTGAAATAGGCAAGAAATATCTCAATTTTAATGTCATTTCAGTGATTGTCTCACATTAAAACCACAGCTCAATAACTCTGGAAGAAAGCAGATGGGAAGAGTCTTACAAACAAGCAAACAAACAAAGTTTGTCTTTTCTCACTAGCAAAGAGCAAAAGAAGACATTTCTGGAGGAAAAAGGCAAAAGTAACACTTCACTGTAGGTCTTCTCCCTTCCCTGTGCCTAGCAATTAAAATTCTCTACTGGTGCTAAAATGCTAATCCCAATGCTTGTATCCCCAGGAGTGTTCCAGAACTGGTGATGCAGGTTTCAGATGTGCTTGCCACACAGTTCTCTTCTGATGAAGCCGTGGGGAGTTTCACCTGAGCAGCATCGGAGTAAGCAATGGGAGCCAAGGGCTCCTACAAGAATGGAACCACTATAGAACTCCATGATACACCTTTCAAGTGGCTCAGGAGCTACTCAGCCACCAAAATGCCAAAATGAAATTATCTTCTGCAGAATTCTGCCTATTCCTACCCAATCACAACTTTCATTCAGGATTTGAGAGGGGTTTGCACATCAATATGTTTTCCATCACTCTTTTCTTGTATAATTCTTCAGACATTAGTTGAGTTTCTTAAATGTCCAATACTATTCCTATAAGGAAGAAGAAGAGAGCTGGAGAACTTTATTATCAGAAGCTATAATCAGATAGATCTGAATGGTCAGACAAATCAGGTTTAATACATTCAAAGTGTAGAATAGTTCATATTGGAAAGGATCTTTAAAGGTTATCTAGTCCAATTCCCCATACAATGATCAGGGACATCTTCAACCAGCGCCACATCCAACCTGATGTTAAATGTTTCCAGTGATGGGGCATATAACACCTCTCTGTTCCAGTGTTTTGCCACTCTCATCATAAAATACTTCTTTCTTATACCTAGTCATAATCTACTCTATTTTAGTTAGAAACCATTACCACTTGTCCTGTCACAAAAACCCTGCTAAAATATCTGTTTCCATCTTTCTTATAAGGGTCCCCCTTTAAACACTGAAAGGCCAGAGTAAGGTGTCCATGAAGCCTTCCCTTATCCAGGCTGAACAACCCCAGCTCTCTTAGATTGTCCTTATACAAGAGGTGCTCCATCCCTCTGATCATTTTTGTGGCTGTCCTCTCAAAATTATTCTTTTATGTGCTGAGAACCCTAGGGCTGAGTGCAGAACTCCAGCTCATCCTATGAGAGCAGAGGGGCAAAAACACCTCCCTTTACCTGCTGGCCACACTGCTTTTGATGCAGGCCAGGATGTGGCTGTCCTTCTGAGCTGCAAGTGCACATTATCAGCTCATGTGCAGCTTTTCATCCACTCCTCCATCCAGCCATGAGCATACCCACATCCTTCTTAGCAGGGCTTCTCTCAATCTGTTCATCCCTCAGTCTCAGTTGATAATGGTTGTTGCCCCATTCCAGGTGCAGCACCCTGTACTTGGCTTTGTGAACCTCATGAGGCTGACACAAGCCTTTTTCTCAAGCTTGTCCAAGTCTCTCTAGCATAGAGGATAGCATCCCCTCCTTCAGGTGAGATCAGGTGAGATGCATTGATCGTGTTTGGCTTAACATTGGTGTTATAGCTGCCATTTCTGCATCCGTACCCTGTGGGCTGTCCATGACATGCAGAGATGAAAAGCCTAAAGCCCACACTCTCACAGCCCAGGAGACAAGCTGATAAGAACTAGTTAGACAAGCTGGCAGGAAACACAGGGATTTTTTTTTCCTGAGATTTTTCTCATCTTTAACTACGTATTAAAGTGCCCAGAATCAAGATGTAAACATGCAGTAGGGGTCCAAAATTAATCTTCTGTATATGCCATATGGAAGACTTGTAAAATTTATAGAAATAGGTCTTGTGTTAAACTGAACCAGGTGGGTGTTGAAATGACTAGGCTCTGCATATGATTCAGTCTCATAGCAGTAAAAAACATTCCCAGCAAGATATCATTGCTGCATGTCGGGGTAGATCTTCCCTGAATGCCAGACAGAGGCTTTGTGCAGAATCTGACTGCAGAACAAGCACAGCCAGCCTGAAGCAATTCCTGCAGGCGCACAGCTTCTGCCTTTCCTGATGGCAGTGCAGTATGGCAAGCAAAGGGCTGCCAAGGACACATCTGTGCTGTGCCCCTGGCCTCAGCCCCATTTGCAGCCATTGCTCTCGTCTGTTAGAGCAGCCCCAAAGCTCTGGGAGCTGCCTTTGGGCACAACAGCTTCCCAAGAAAGGCTGTGCTGTGCCTACTCGCCTGCCTCTGCACTCCAGCTCTGACTTGCCTGGCTGCACCTTGGCTGGACCCAGGCTTCTGCTCCCCTTGTGGAAGTCCTTGCCTTTTTTCAGTATCTCTTTGTCCTGGTGTTCTTGAAGGCAATTTTATTGTGCAACTTTTGAAAGCTCTTGGGCAATCTGCTTTCATTCTCCCACTTTCTTTTCCTTATCAGTATTTATACTCTTAACTCCAGAACCTCATTCTTTACACATGGCATGTCCTTCTTTCTAATGCTTGATTACTTTTTGCACTCACTTATTCAGAGTGACCTTTTTCACTCCTAGTGTATTTATCGCTAGATGGCTCTCATAACCCTTGAGCATATTGTCATTTATCTTTCAACCCATTCAATTCCCTCCCTGTCCAGTTCTTCTCTGCTTAGTATCTCTTTTGTTCCTCCAAATGCTGTGCTGCTGGAAGCAAAATATTTTATACGCAAAAAAAAAAACCAAAAAAAAACTCCATTGCTGTCTGACTGCTTTCCCACTATTATGTACCAATGGTTGTATTTCAATAGAGAAAGAACAGTCAGATACTTCCAATGTGAATTACTTAAATGTTAGACTGAGGAAAACAACAGCAAGGCAGGAGTTGGAGGATAACACAGCAGAAGGGCTGGAAGGACAGCATGGCTGCTGTAGTTGCCATCTAGCTGCAGATGGCACAGAAACATCAAATGCCACCTGACTTATCTTTTTAAGGCAAGAACTAATTCATTCCAGGGAGTATGATGGCACCTTTTGGATCTTAATAACCTGTAACATTTCTGAAGGGAAATTTCACAAAGTGGTGCAACCCTAAAATCTACTCCTCACTTGTATTCGCATGAATTGTAAAAGGAAACCCCAAAGTCGAAATAATCTGTTCAGTTTTTGATTATAACTTGTTCTATTTACATACATCTAAATATGATGCTAACACACTGTTTCCAAAGTTCCCTCATGAAAAATGAAGCAGACTTTTAATAATGACGGAGGAGCACCTTTTCCTCCACAAACAGGGCCCCTGGACCAAATTTGTTGACAGTTTTAGTGTCTTCAGTAGTTCTGTGGCCATGACAGACAATGCTTTTTGAACCCAATTTGCAAAGGTTAACTACAGGATGGATTCCAAGAGCTAGAAGTCTTCTCTCTTGTATGGTAAGTCAGTCTTGGCTTCTTTTCTTCATACAGAAAGGTAAAATGAAATCTCTGTTTCTTCACACTATAAGATATAACCCTAACAGTCAGTTAGTAAGGATTTTCCTGCTCAGCCAAGATGACAAAAATCCCAAAGGGAAGCTGTGACTGGGAATTAAGCATCAGCCAGAAGCATTGACTCAGTTGTGTTGCAATAACCCATCAATCGCACAGAAAATGCATTTTCACCACTGGTAAATGGTACAGTCCCAAAACAACCATCAGTCTGAATATAGTGCTAGATATTTACTTTAGAAAGTTTAATTCCTGAAAGCAGCCTTAAAACTTAGACACACAGTAAAACAGATGTACTCGCACAATGACTGACATCCGTCACCAGGATTTTGGAGTATTAGGATAAAAATGTAAAAATCAGTGGAGTACATGTGACTTTTCAACATGTGAGGAGGAAAAAAAATAATTCTACCATTCCTTACCTAGAAAACCAGTAGTACTTAGTTTGTGTAGCCATTTATTTCCATCACATATTGTTCCTACTGAGCAGCCAAGGCAATCCACAAGTCCTGCCACGCTGCAGGTCTACTTCCATTTCAAGAGGTGAAAAGTGCACTTTGCCTCCTCCCAGCTCTGAGAGCAGCTCTTGCCATCTTGTCCTTCCGGCCAGCAATATTTGGGAGACTTCCTATTCTTAAATTAAGCAACATAGGTTAGTGTAAGCCTCCTGTTTTTCTCTTCCAGTTTCCGCTGGGCTGGTGGTGTTCTTCACATAACATTGAGTCCTGAGTTAGCACTCCAGCTTTGTATGCACCTCTCAGGGCTGTTTTGGGCCTGCAGAATCCAGCATGCACCTGCTTGCAATTACATTTATCTGTCCAAGTTTTCCCTTGCAGCTACAGAAAGTTGTGTTTTATCATGAACATAAGTTTTAATAGTGATCTGATCTGAACCTGGGCTTTAAGCCAGGGCATGTAGTACCTGTGGTTTAGCCAGAAGAGACAGATCTGCAACATGCAGACAACAGCAAGTCCCATTGCTGTTAGTTCTGTTGTCCTATTCTTCCCCTGATATAAGAGTTTTCACTATAATTGGACAGCAGGCTAGAGAAATTCGCATGACATTTTTTCCAAAGCACAATGCACAATGACAAGCTACAAGCATCATTGGACTGCAAATCTGGATGAGGTATTTCAACAATTCTATAAATATTTATTTGTCAACTTTTTTCTGTTCTCTTTAAATGACAATTTTACCCATTTCATGTATTTGGAATGTGGGTTGCCTCAGGATTGTTAAAGTCTTTTACCATGTTTCAATATTTAAATAGAACAGTGCAAACAAAAGACCAGTGTAAAATAATAAAATAATAATATCTTGTTTGAAAAAAGTGTGATTCAATCAGTGCTACATTCATCCACTGAGTTACATGCAAAGAATCCGGCACCCTCAAATGAACTTTTTTCATGCTCTGAATATGTGTTGTTTTGGTTTTTTTTTTAAAGAAATTATACCTCATCAGTATCCATTGTTTTTGATCATGGTGTGATGAGGTATGTTAAACAAAGGGAGAAAATATTATCCTTTTCTTACTTCTGTTTAGTTCATCCTTTGCTTTCTGATTTTCATAAACCTTTCATAAACCAGCCCCTGTATTCAACTAGGGTGTTTCCTTTATTCAGCTATAATTTATTTACGGAGAAAAAAAAACAAACAAAAAAGGAAGAAACACTATTAAGAAGTGATTTCTTAAAGTCAAAACAGGGAACTAAGCCTAAGAACCCATGTGAATGACCCTGTTTTAGCTGCACCCAAACCCAACCATCATTCTGTGAATGATCTTTGTATTCAAAACACCAGGTTTCCTGTGTTCAGAGAAAAAAACCTGGATGGTGAAGACCAAGTGTGGCAGGTGTTTAGGTACCAGCACAGTGGCAAAGCAGTGGTTAAGCAGGATTTGAGCAGTTCAGGTTTCAAGAGCTGTAGAATTTTCATATGTATTTTAAATGTAAACTTAGGAATTCCCAGACTAATTTTCATAGGCTGAATTATTTAGAAAATAACATTTCCTCTCAAGGATTCTCTCCTTAGGTAATTGATAAATATTCATAACCCAAACTCCCTGTTAATGAAGATTTTTGCTTCAGAATAACAATTAAGAGTCTTTGTCAAAATCCCAAGTTGAAAATAGCTGTCATTCAAATGTTATTGTTTTTGAGTATGTATAAAATATTGCTTTCCAAGATCCAAGGAAAAATCTTTTCTGGCATGTTGTTTGAAACAATACCTAACTAAATGTGAAAGGGCTTGTCTTAACAGCATACCAATGAGGTGTAACTGGCAATCAGGTGTGACTTGTTTAACAAATTACCAATATGTTTCTCTAATAAGAAATTTGTAACTCCATATTCAGCATTGAAGATTTGCAGCTACTTAAAAAATCTACAGAGACTTTCAACATAATTAAGGTTAAATTTACTTTGAAACACATGATGGCCATATAAAAGCAAACCAGCAATATTGTACATCTGGAAAAGCACACTTTCATGAAATTATTTAAGCCTTTTGTTAAAGATACTTTATTTACTCCTAAAATATAAATGAGAATTCATCAAACTATGATTAACACACATGTATAATCCTGAAGGGGTTTTATGTTAAAAAAAATCAGATGTCTTAACCTTATCCTTACTTGGTTTTTAAAAGTTTCTGAAGATTAGAAGGAATTTGAGGTTCTACAGCTAATCATAAATAATTGCATTCTAAGCTACTGCTCTGTTCCTGTTTGTTAATTCTAAAAATTACTGCAGCATTTATCAGTTTGCCAGAAGTGGCCATTTCTGAACAAGTTTGCTCTATTCATAGGTTTCCATACATAGGTAGATAATTAAACAGATGCCTCTGTCTCTCTCAGCCAAGCAATTGAGATCTGATGGCATCTGTATCAACAGCCTACCTGTTTTCATAGTGTGCATCTGCCCCAAAACATCCCAACTGCAGAAATATTTGATGAAGAGCCATATACTTTTAAGAGGATTTAATGGAGTCTTATTACTTTGAAGTCCTGGAAACTGCTTTTGTTATTCTTACTGTTGGTATTTTCTTCAAACAGCTGTATGCTATAGGGTACTGAAGATACATAAATACATTTTCTAACATTTTAGCAAAGATGGCCATTATATGGTATAAATCTAAACACATTCAAAGAAAATATGATGAGTGTTTATAAAATGCACCCTTGAGACCATCTTCCAACTCCAACTGCCTAATCAACCAGTGTTAAATTTCATGGAGCCCTATAATGGTTGTGGTTCAAAAGAACTTTAAAGATCATCTTGTTCCAGCCCCTCTGAAATGGGAGAGGACACCTTCCACGAGATTTCTTTAAAGCCCCATCCAGCCTGGCCTTGAACACTTCCAAGACTGGGGAATCCATAACTTCTCTAGGCAAACTGTTACAACACCCTCTCGGTAAGGAATTTCTTCCTAATCGTATCCATTTTCTTAGGAAAACTATGTATTCAAATGGATGTAGATCTCTAAAAAAGCACCCTCTATAGCAACAGATGCATTGCTGTTTATGGAAAGGCAATAACACTTAAAAACTCCTTTGGAACATCCACATTATGGAGGAAATGAATAATCAGAAGAAACTAACAGGAAACGCCATTTTGGAGCGCACCATCATGGTGGGTCTCCTGAAGAGGAGATGACTTCTGATGAACTAGAAATTCATCTTTCACAGAAAGTCTTATAAATACCTTTCTCCTAGTGATCAGTTCTTAGTGATTTTGTTAGTCTTTACATGGAAAAACACAGACTAGTAAAGAAAGTTAACCCCACTGCTGAGCTGTCTGGGTTTTTCTTCCACATGGCCTGCACTTTTAAATCTCCTAAGCAACAAGCCAGCTACAGCTGTCCTTGAGAGTCTTTTCTCACCCTACATTTATTTAATGTTTACAGTATGTAAGTATTTAATGAAGTGTGCCCTCAATGTTCCTGTCCCTTGCTGAACAGGAACTCTGCCTTTTCTCCTTTCCTCCCCTTTGGGTTATCCCACTCTCCTTGGCTGTTGATTCCCTCTGCCTTTCTCTGTAGCATCTCAGTACTCTTTAAATCCTTTCCAGCCCTTTGGTATCACTACAGGTACCAGGCTCATCTCGCTGCTCTTAGAATAGCAGAAGCTGTAATGATCAGCTAAAACAAGACTTCTGCCTTAAAGGTGATAAAATGTAGATGAGTTAATCCCAGCACAGGTGATTAGAAAGGATCACAACATCATCAGGATGGCAGCTTGCTTCCCCCTTTTAGTAAGATTTAACATGGTATGTTTAGTGCACATTGAAGAATTTTGTAAGTCACAGTGCACTTAATAATAGCCTTGTTTTATGTGAACACTTTTTATTTCAGAGGAGAGTGAAAGATCATATAATTATCTCATTGGCCCAGAATCAAACATTTTCAGGGGAAGAAATTGTAGGAAATGTGGACAATTTTCAGCTTTTCAACAAAAACAGAGAAATTAATATTTTTCAGACATTTCACTAAGAGTCAAAAGGTGTTTTCTGTTTAACTCAACCAAGACCGAAGAGTTTTCAGTATTTAGGATACCGTATGAATATATAATATATCAAAAAATGCAGGTGGAATAATGTACATTTTTTCTTTAAGTCAGCTTTATTCAATTTGAGATGTTACATTTTTTCAAAGCTAATTTATAAAGCCAAATTCCATGACAGTGAAAGCAACATGGACTGAAACAAAAACAATTATGTCTTATCATGAAGCCAAAGAAAATGTACCACAGTCTCATGTTTCTGATTCCAGCAATGAGAACTGAAAGGTTACAGGGACATGACATAGCTGAATGCCTAGCAACACAAATAAAAAGGTACTATTTAGATGTATTCCTATTCTTATTGAAGATTATTCTATTTAATCAATGCATACAGATAGTAAATTTGAAACAATTTTAAATACTTTTAAAAGAAAAGAGAAGTTGTCCCTTGGATTCCTTTTCACATAAGAGAAAAGAGCTTTTATTATAAATAATATGAAACATTTGCAGCAAAACCAGTCAGAGCAGGTTCTTTTAGTATGGAAAAGAAAAAGACTTATTCTAACCCCATGAACATATATCAGAGTTGAAATCAGAAGTTATTAAATCCTACTGTTCCTGCTAAATGTAGGAGATCTAATTACAGTATTCTACTAATACTATTAACTTTTATGAACTTAAGACCAAGTTTGGCTTTCAGGTATATCCAAGTAATTGCAGTGACATCTGTGGGAGCACTAAAAGTAAAAGACAATATTTTAGTCTCAAAAAGAAGATAAGGCAAGTCCATACTGTGCTTATATGTACATTAATACAGACACATAGACTTGTCAATAAATAAGTTTCTTAGAACCCTTCAAAACTGTGTATCAGAGCAACACAAAAAAAGCTGTTCTGGAGCTCTTGGGCTGAAGAGGTCCAAAACCAGAAGGTGAATGTGCTGCTCATCCACTGGAATAATCCTCTGTCAGTCCTGGAGGTGACACAATTAGTCAGCATGATTATATAGTTGGGGTTTTTTTGTTTTTCAAGCCTTGATCCCCAGAGATTTGATCTGACAAAGTACAGTGTGGCTCTAGATTTATGCTGTCTTGGCAGAGGCATACTGGCAAAGTTTTGTGTAATGCTGGCATTTTCTTATCTCCTCCATCAACTGGAAATGTAACTTCGTTCTTATACTCTTAAGATATTTTTTATGGCTTTTCAGTGAGAATTTTGTTTAACCTATTCTCCATGATTTTTAAGGGCAATGTTGTATGATCAATGAGATATAAATGCCTCTTCAGGGAGAAAGATGTGCATACTTTTCTGTGTCCATATGTCCACAAGTGTCCACATGTCTGTGTGGATCTACACATGCATGTGCATGTATGTAATGTAATTGTAGTGTCATAAATACTTTTATTAAAAATAAAAAGGAAATGTTTCAGACTTTCCAATTTCCATTGTTGGCCTTTAAGTATTTGTGTGAATGGAATAATAAAACAGAGATAACGTATTTATTCTGGAGATTTCTAAATCTAAATTAATAAAGATTCTTTGCAATACATGCCCTGAGGTCATCTTGAGTAGACAGTCTTGAGACTTCAATGCCAGATTAATTCTCAGGCCAAATGGATCAGTTCTTCAAACTTGTCAAAGATTGTTGATGTCATAGATGATGATTGATGTCAATCAATCTTTACACATTTCAGTTAGAAACTGAGCAAGGAAAAGGATTCTTCCAGAAAAACTGCATATGGAAAAGACCATAGGATGTTTTATGGCAAGTCAACAGGATCACGAAGGCCTCATGAATCCCTAAACACATTAACAAAGTGCATTACACAGCAAAATTTCAACTACCTAGCACAACAGGAGGAATAAATTTGAGGAGGGTAACTCCTCACTGATCAATGCAATTCCCCCATTATGACTTTGATGTTGCTTGGTTTCTAAACGACTTTCAGCCCATAGCACTTATACTCCTCTTATTTTAAAAATAATGTAAAAAACCAATTTGCCATGGAAAAGATAGAGTAGCCTGAAAGCTGAACTGACCCTTTCTGTCTTCATCACACCCCAGAGTGTGTCAGCTGAGCAAGGCAGAGCATGCTGGTAGGAGACATGATGTTAGTAATGAGCCAAATGAATCCCTGGTGTGACTTCACTCACTTCATTTGAGTTATCCCCAGGATAAATTTGTCCCGGAATACTGAAGACTCTCAAAGTTTTGAGCTGAAGAGAATAGCAGTGCATGGGAAAATGTCATTGCAGTCCTGATTATTTGAACTGGATTGTGAATCCAGCGAGTCTGGTTCCAAATTATGTTTGCAGCTTGGTTTTGGTACAGTCTCTTGAATCACTTTTACAGTTCCAGAAAGTGTGGCATGATCCAGCCAGCAACACTGCATTAATAAGCAATGAGCTATGCAGTCCTGTCAAAACAAGCTCATTAGTAAGTTGGCTGCTGGGTTTTTGCAACCACCAGCTAAACTTTGGCAATATAAACAGGGGCACCTACAGGGAGGTCCTCCAAGCCCTCTGTACTTTAAAAGATTTAAGGACTTATTTTTGAACTTATAAATAGGACTCAGCATCCATTTTCAGCAGTGAAAGTACAAAATAATTTTCTAAATGTCTCACAAAAGGTTTATTGCAATGATTATGTAGAAAGTTGCTTCTCAAATGATTAAAAAGAAATCACATAATATAAGCAAAAAAAAAAAATATATTGTCAGGCTCATAAAACCTGACTCTGGTTTTTCAGGACTGTAAACAAAGTAAGACACTTTGATGCTCTGATGATTGGATGGTAATTAGAGGGCCACACACGTTCATAATATATATGAAAAGCATAATATGTTAAAAGTGCCTGGTTATGAATAGATCACTCATGGCTTCCCCAGTGGTTCAACCAAATTTGTCCCTGAAAATTAAAGGGTACTGTGCCTAGCCTTGCTTTGCAAGACTTAAAGTGCCCTACCCAGACTACCCTGAGCAAACACCAGTAAGTCCTGTCAGACACTTCAAGCAACAAAAAACCTACTAAAAATGACTAAAGTATTTGAGTTGAAATATTTTTTTTTTCCATGACAGAAGTTCTGAATGTGTTTATTTATATTTAAGAAATTTGTTAAATTTTATTTATCACCAGTCTTGGAACTTCAGAGGTCAGTTATCCCACCCACTGACACCACTTTTCCTGCTGTCTGCAGGGTATCATCCCAGCTTTTTCTTTATCACCAGTAAACAGGAGCAATAGCCTGGGTGGCTTTAGAAACTGCCTGCTTGACTAGAAGGCAGGTGAGTGTTTTTCTTGACTGAAGACTCTGCCTCCAGAGCTGCAGGCTTTGCCACCTGAAAGCTGCAGTTCCCAGGTACAACCCATCTGAAACAGAGCTCTTTTGTAGCATCACCTCTGCTGGTAAGAGCCTCACCATGAGGATGCTGTACTTGTACTCTGTGAGCAAACATGGCTTTTCTGAATGCATTACCTTCACCTGTAAAACTCTAATTAGCTACCTGCCTGCTGTGAAAGTTCTCTACAACAAAAAAACATGGTTCAGTCTCATTGCTTCCATTATGTAAGTTAGAATGTGATGGTTTTCAGGTAAGGACAGCAGATGTAGCTGTCTGCAATAAGAAAAGATTGGTGTGAGTGACTAATTTCTGAGTTCTTTTCAACACTCTGCATCTGCAGAATCAGGCCCATGTAAGGAGCACTGGGGTGAGAAATATGGGTAAAATACAGCATCAGCAGAAATGAGAATTTGGACATCTACCTAAGTCCATACTATACAGTAATGTCTTCTTCCTAGGACAGTTAGCTGTAGAAAAAGAAATTGGGTCCTTTCATTTTCACTGAGATACTCAGAATCAGAAGTAACAGTATTAATTTTAAAAACAGAACTTAAAATCTCCCTTTTTGAGAAAGACAGGGACTATTAATACTACTTTCTATCTGCTGTGCTGGTTGTAACACTGTGAAGCCAGCAGTTTTTATCCAATGTCCAAACTGTGTAAATGTATATATTTTTTTCAATGGCTAGTAGCATAAAAGCTTGTATTTTGTTCTATTATGTAAACTTTCCCATTCGGGTGACAGGCAATTTATTGCAGCACTTGGATGGATTGTAATGGCTGTAGTAACTGTGCAGTTAAGTGCTGTTTCTAAAAAGTAGAACTGGCAAAATATTTAATGAAGCATTTGGCTTTCTGTGCGACGAGATGAGAGCACCCTGTTGTATGCCAAATCAATCTGATTTTGCACAATATATCCATTCAAGCAGCAATTCTGGAGGCTGGAGAGCCAGAGGAGCTGAGAGACTAGATTTTCTAGGCTGTACAGAAAATAGTACTTCCAGATGTAATTTCCAAGTGCTATGAAGTGCCATTTACTCTGGGAGCCATGTATTTGCAGCATGATTTGAACAAATTCTGTGGAAGCTCTTCAATCTTTGTTGAAAATCGCCAAGATTTTTCTTTACTGTTACTGCTGCTACTATGTGTTTAACACAGTAATATCAATATTTATCACTGCTAATTCACTAGAAAATGTATATCCTGAAATCATACTCTTCCAGATGAGACACAGAGATTGGGCAAGTGCTGAAAATGAGCAGCTAGTTGCACATTATACATGCAAGAGTGGTGAAAAGATGTTTTTATATTTTTTCTCCTTTTTTTTTTTGAATATGGGAGTGTTTTGTTGTTGTTCAGATCTTCTTTTTGACCAATTTTTACTCCATGTACAATTTAAAGGCAATTCATTTCCATGCATTTCAACAATTACAAGGCAAATATATAACCTAGCATTGTTAAGAAAAATATTACAATTACCCCTTCATGCAGACACCAAAAATCATCCATGAAATTCTTCCATAAATAGCTTTAAGAAAGACTAGAGAATCATAAAACTCTTAGTACATACCATTCTACTGAAATAAGAGCTGATCCCAGTGGGTCCTGGATCCTTCAATTATCTCAGATTTCTGGCCCTAAATTATCATCTCAGGGCAGTCTGTCTTCAAATTTTTTCATACAAGACTTCACTGTACATTACAGTTGAGCCTGGGAAACACTTGCAGAGTCCTCAAAATCAGCTCTGCTGAGTGGAAAAGCTGTGAGAGACCAGCTGAGGTCTGATATGGCCATGTTCTCGTTATGAGACAAGGGTAATAAAATATTGCTTTTAAAAGCAGCATTGTTGACATCCTGTAACCAGAAGTTTTATCACATTTAGAAGTCTCTCTTTGGCCAAATAATTATTAAATTATATAATGGCTTTGATATTTTTAGATGGTGTCCCTTCCTTGATGCTGGAAAATCAGCATCAGTTTTTGTGTTGATAGACTCAGAGACCGAGGTCTGAGAAGAACAGATTTCCACAGTTTGGATTCATAAACTGTGCTGTGTTGCCCATGGAGCAAGCAGGGTCACAACCTCTGAGAGTTCAGAAATGCTTTCTAGATCACACCTGAGGAGCACAGAGCTATGGAAAGGGCCAGCATGTGACAACAGCAGCCACCAAGGCTACATTGAGGTGAGTGTGCTGCAGAAACACACAACAGAGGAAACTAAGCCCTTGGCACAGGGGGAAATCCAGCAGCAAAACAGAAACATCTCACAGACCTGCTCCCCGCAGCAGACCATTCTGCTAAGTCAGTGTATTTATTTCCTAAGAGTGTCAGAAAGGTTAGAAAAAGTGGCAAAAACCGTCTGAGGCCACCCAGAATAGAAACCATACAACCTCTGTCTAATGAATTTTCATTCCAGGCAACTGCTGTGATGGGTACTATGAAGTCACCTTTCAGCTTCAGAGCATGATGGTAACGTGCCCTCGGCCAAGAAAGTTGTCTGGAGATGACACAGACACTCCACAACAGCAGCAGCAAAGCCACAAGCAGGAGAGACCCTGGATTTCAGCCAGGGTGTGACTGAAGCTGTGGTAAGGCTGAGTCAACTCCCAGGTCCCTTGGAGCAAACAAAGCAAAACAAAATTTTCATAGTGCTGCTACCTCTTGCTCTTTCACAGTCCGTAGGATCCCTTTTTTGTTGCTGTTGATTTTCTTTTAATTGGGAAAGAGCTGGTATTTTTCATTGTCTCATAAATTTTTAAGTAACCCCTAAGCTTAATAAAGTCTTTTCCTCTGCTCCATGTTCATAACACCTGCATTTAATCAAGCCAAACAGTCCCCACCTCTTGCCTGTCACTCCTACATGTGTTCAAAAGAACTTGTGGTACCCTGCCTTTGAATAATCCCTTTATAACTCCTCTTTGTAGATGCCACCTATTCAACGATTGTCTCTCAAGATAAAAACATTTCTGGATCTGAATTCTCAAAAGAAGCTATTAAAGACATACCCATGCCAAGATGAAAAACAGAATATAAAGTACAAAATATCCTGCAATAATTAAACTTTTACTTTGTTGCAGAAAAGATATGGAATTAAAAAGAAATTAAATATGGCTTCCTCTTAAATCCAAATAGCTAACTATATTTTTGAAGAGGCTTAAGGTCCTACTGTTTTCTGAAAAGTCATATTTTATACTTCTTATAAACATTTTTGCTGGTGGATCTACAAAGTTAAGTCTAAACTGTGTAATCACTTCTGCAGGGTACTTTGTTGTGGGACAACACACACATTTCATCCCAGGTGGGACATACCACACACATCTTCTCATAAATTACATTTTAGAAAATGTTACCAACTGATTTTGCACACTGAAGAAGATACCAAAGTAGAGATGCATGAGTCTCAGGGGATAATTGGCCAGGAAGGGAACTCATTCCCTCTTTCTGGTACAATTTTAGCAGAAAGGCTAGACACAGCACAGTAAGTCTACAGGTGGGTATCAAATAAAACATGAGGCAAATGATGCCTTTCTAGAGATGGAAGATTAAAAATAATCAAATGGCAATAATATAGAACACTGTAAGAATAAAACTTTTTATTGCATTTTAAAATGTAAATAGAACTGAATGACAGGAATTAAACACAAAAGTACATATTGGCCAGCTGTTCTCTGCTGCAACCACTGATGGTTGTATATATGTGTGTGTGTGTGTATATATATATATATATATATAAATGGCCTAGATATACCTGGAGTAAAGATTCCAGTCCAGGTTGAGAAAGTAAATTACCTGAGGGGTACAAAAGCATTTCTGAAAATTAAACTAGAAGCATTTGTGTATCTCTGTGCAGTTTGAATTGGTCTCTGTTCTCCAAACAAGATGTTTCTCAAGCTACTGTGAGCTGTGGCCAAGAAGCACTATTTTCTTTTGAAAGATTCAGACCATTCTCCACATACATCCAGGCAAGTAACCTAGGTGCCAAAAAACCTGCAAATATTTCGGGAGGAACAAAATGAATAAGAGTCAAAAGATGAAATTTAGGAGATGCATTATGAAAAAATAGCCTTCAATGATCCCTCAGTCCTGCTTCATACAGTCCAGATCTGACAACTGAGCTAAATTTAGATTTGCCTTGTTTAAAATCAACAGGTCAAATAAGTTAATAAAGTGCACCTTGTCATTACTCAGTGTTGCTGGATTTGACTGTTATGTTTTATTTCTGGCACCTAACAAACTCTGCCTGCAGTAACAAGACATTTTTCACAATTACAATTGAAGTGTTTTAGGATTCTTTTCTTAACTGAATGAATTATTATTGTACAAAACAAAGGTTGCATTTCTATGCATTCTCACTTATTTCTTAATCACTCGTTTCAGCATTGGCATCCCTCAATTTAAGCCTAATAATGTCATAAAACATAAAAGAAAGGATTCTTCTAATTGGCAAGACAGTTTTCTCTGATTGTCTATTCTTTTCTTTAAATATTATTATTTTTATACACACATAAAAAAGCTTTGTTGTAAAGAAAACTATAACACATGAACAAAAGACTTCAATCCTGTCCCGTTTGTTCCCACAAACATATATTTCCTGATTTGAATTTCATATTGGTTTGAGTAGTATGGTTCCCATTGAATCATTATATACTCTGGTGTGAAATCAAAGCAGGCTTGTAATAGGTAGCATAGCCAGAGGGGACTAGAGAAACTTTAAAAACTTAACATCCATTGTTCTTTCAGCTCATCACTTGCATTATTATTAGCAGCTGTTCTACTACAAACCACATTTTCCTACCCTTTGGTAGGCACTGATGCCTCTAAATAGCAGCAAAATGTTGATGTAGCCTTCTGAGAACAACTGACTGCTATCTAAGGCTGCTGAGGAATCTTGGCAAGGTCCATTTCATCTTCTCTCTTGTAAAGCAGCTTGCAAGTTTATCCACCTATTTATTGACAAGTGACTTTAAAAATATTCTTTTCAAACACTAATATATCTGCTGCTTCACATCACAGGTCTAGTTAAAGTCCCCTTTGTTCATATCCCATATATTTCGATGGCCCCAAAAATGTATTTTCAAAACATATGTCTATTCTATGCTATAAACCTCAGTAAGTAAACTTTACTGATCAATCCCACAGTGAAACAATATGATATGTTCTCCAATCATTGTACATTTTTCACCACAAAAAAGTGACATGCAGAAAGAAAAAAAGAAGCAAGACTAATGCTCTTCTAAGAGATTCCTGAAAAGCTTTCAGGAAAAGGAGAAATGTAATTGACTTAATTTAGTTTGGGAATGAAGGTTTGGTAGTCTGTTAGAAGAGGTTATATTTAATAATTTTGCTTTGTCTATTTTTATCCTAAGTATTTTCATATCATGAAATAAAAATTCTCATTGTTTTCTTGAGACATTTCTGTTTTCATTTCTAGCTAAAGAAATATTATGCTGTAAGCCACAGCTGAATTGTAACTAAAGAAGGGAGTTTTAACACTACATGGACCCCAAAAATCTTGGCTAATAATAAGCCTATAATAATTATACACCCAGACTCTCAAAACACTGTCATGCTTCTCATCTCTGTCATTAACATTTTTTTCACAATTGACTTTCCCTTCCTTGGCAGAAAGACTTGCTATGCTAGCCCTCAGATTAGAAGTAACATTGCAGTGGAAGGAAACTCCCAGATCACCAAGCAAAAATTCCTGCTGTGATAGATAACTCTGATAATCTCATCCATAAAGTGTTCCAGCTCCATTTTATTCCCACTTGAAGTCCTTTCCACAGCCTCAAAGCTCTCATGGTCACAAACTTTCCTTCATTATCCAGACTGACCTTTTATTCCTATGTGGTGCCTTTCCACCCAGATGTATTTGCAGACAGTGTTCATGTATCCCTTCTCAGCTTCCATTATGTCAGATTAAATAATCCTTGCTCTGCTTGTGAAAAAGAATACTACTTTTTGATCAAACCAGGAGGATCATTTTAGACAGAAGTTCCTTGACCTAAGTTTCTTAGAGCTAAGCAAACATTTTTCCTCTATTCATTTTAATATCCTTTCCCACCTCTAACGTAGTTGAACTTCCAGCACTATTCTTTTCACACCAGTAATGACTACCTTGCAAAAGCCAGGTTTATTTGCTCATTAGTTTTTCTCCTAAATATAGGTTCCCTGTTCAATTCTCTTTTTTTTTCTTTTCTTTTTTTTTTTTTTTTGTGATCTGTAAGGGCTGACTCTAGCTTAGAAAGAGCTTTCTGACAGAGCTTTTGCATTCTTATGACAGAAAGAAATTCCCAGAATCGTTTGTGCTTAGTTGCCAAGTTCCTCAGTCTGGGCTGACTACATTCACTCACTCCTTTAGTATGTTGAGTTCCCTCTTGAAATTGTGAATCTTGGATTCAGATTACCTTTGCACCACCTTCTTTGTAAATGTCTAATGTCCAATCCAATACTGAATTGACCAGATATCCCAAGATCTTATGCACTCTATCTAATTGCATTATCTTCTCACAACTTCACCCCCTTCAAAGGCCAAAAACCACCTGAGCTATCACTTGCTTGATGCCAAGGTTAGCTGGTAATATTCCAATGTGAAGGTGAGTCACAAATTTTCCCCACTCCCTTGTACACTTCTTCTGAGCTGCAGTCTATAGCTGTGGATCTCAGGGAGCTGTCATCCTCAAGGAACACTTTGTTTTATTGAGCACTGAGCAAGTGTTCCACCACTTATCTTCCCTCATACTGATCCTCTGTGCTCTCTTCAGCCTCTGTTCATGTTCTCTGCTTTTAATACACTGTCATCTTGTTCTCTCCTGGAGTCTTTAGTAATTTCCATTTTCTTTTCCTCTCTTCTTATGAAATCAGCCTCTATTCTTGTTTTCTTTCCTGCCATGTTCTCTTCCTGGTTGCTCATTTTCTCTCCTTAGTACAGAAAACATTTTGTCTGTTCCTTAGATAGAATACTACTCAGTTATCCAAGTTCTACTTCTGCCTTGGCCTTAAGTGTTTGTTTCTATGGGAAAAACCCCTTGAATGGCTGTTTGGCTGTGTAGTATACCATGTACCTAGAAGTTCTGACCTGCTTGCAGTTCCTTCTCTATTTTTCTCCTAGATGTTTTCAAACTCATTAGAATTACATTTTTATACATAGCCTTGAATTTTTTCATCCAAGAACTGTAGAGAATCTTCTCATCCAAGAACATGATGCTTCATCCAGTTGATGTCCAGTCACCAGTGATGCTCCCCAGGGATCAGTACTGGACCCAGTTCTGCAGCTTGCTGCTCTTCAAGCTCTCTCAGTCAATAGTCACTTCCATTTCTATTATTTTCTCTCCTTTTCAACAGCTGAATATTCATTAGCAGCAATTAAAGACAGGAAACCCAACTCCCTCAGCTACAAGGCCTTTGACCTTTCACCTCACTCAAATACAAAACTACCCTAAAGCCAGAAATGATAACTAGTACATCTCATTAGGAACAGCCATCAAACCAGTGAACCTACAAATGATGACGTGCAACCTAATAAACAACTAAGCAACAAAAATTGCCATCAACAAAAACCCCCAAAACAGAAGAACTTCTTTGTCCTCCACCATAATCAAGTCTCGCACAGAAATTCCTGTTTACTGTGCTTCCAGCAGTGGGGCTTTTTATGATATGCAAAAACAAATACAGAATGTCTTAAACTATTGGAAGGTTTCTTTATGTTTCTTTACTGAAAAGGTAAATACCAACTTGTGTCCAAATTTTAAACTGCACCTCAACAGCAAACACAAGAGATGCTGTGGATTCAGAATGCAACCATATGATAAAAGCTATTAGAAAGATAATGGTAACTGACTTTTGTAAGAACCATAGTTTAAACAAGGACTCTCTTACCATTGCAGAGAGTAAACAAGTGACTTTGGTGTCATCTTTGTGCATTCAAATGAGAAAAAAAATAGCTTAAGGCCCATTTTGTTTATTTATTATTGCCATCTAAGCCATTATGAGATGCTGTGAGTTTCCATATAGCAGAGTCACACAGTGCAAATGTCATGAGTTCCTTTTCCTTCCTAATTCAAAATTAGGAACATTAAAATGCATTAAATTCAAGACATTATAATCTAAGGGAGATATCATAAAATATCTTTGGTAGTCAAGACTGTATTGGTATTTCCGTTCTATTTTTTAAGTGCTAATAAAACAGCCATAAATATTGCTCATTTTGGAACCTGCTATCCAAGTTTTCAAGCCACAGCCGATCACTCATTATACCTTTTCCTGAAAATGTGAATCAGATCAATCTTTCATTTGGGCGAGGTGAGTTTTTGGTTGCCATTGATCAGAAGCAGTGCGCCAGAAGGATAGAAAAAATGTATTTTAATGAAATTTTAATGTAAAACAGAACTCTATTAAAATAATGCTCTTTGCAGTCTGCAAGAAAACAAAACCAGAACCCATATTGATTGCTGGTTTCTCAAGATATAATCTACATTTGTAGGTTTTGGAAAGAAATTAAGAGCCAAGTCAGTAAAATGGTGAGAACATCTTAAGCTTGAATAACTGCTACTGAACTTCCAAGCTGCTACAGCTCCTGCAGCTTCTACAGCTCCTAAATCTATTGGGGAGCTCTGTATCCTACAAAGCTAGAAGCAGACAGGCTATGCATGCTCAAAGCAGCCTTGATCTGCATTTTGTTGTCCTGAATTTAAGAAAGCACTCACCAATGCTGCTTTCCAATGGCTGATTCCTAACCAGGCTGCTCCACATTTTGAACCACTCTGCTGGGTGAAATAAGATTGGCATGAAGGCTTGTATTTAAAAGTTTTCTCATGTTTGTTTTTTTTTTACCTTGGTTTTTTTGTTTGTTTGTTTGGTTGGTTTTTTTTGTGTTTTTTTTTTTTAATTTTCACTAGACTGTTGTGGCAGATCCAGGAGTAAAGAATAAATCCAAAACCATCTAATAGGGGTTAGGAGAGGAGGATAGGATTATGGCCAGCCTGCAGCACCTTCATCTGCTTGTCTCCTTTATTGTGCTGCTCACAGATCTGCTCTGTCATATGGGAAAAAGTATCTTATTGGTACATGAAAAGCAAAAATCACTGGACAGATATATCTGCAGCTGAGAAGAAGACATTTATGTCATCTAGCCCAACTTAAAAACATGTTTTGGAGGAAGACAGCCTAATTCTTAGAAAATCCTGTTCAGTCCTTACAGAGGACTCAAGGTCCTCTTACCTCAGGTCAAAAATCACAGAGCAAGGGACAGAAATAAAAAAAAATTGTCTCACTACAACTTGTGTGTTTATTAATATTCTTTCTATAATTGTTATGTATTGCTCTTGGCATTAAAAGGCCTCCAAATGAGTTTGGTCTCCATTGTACTCAATACTACCTGAATGTAATGAAAATAAGAGCCATAGCCAACGATCTTCTTTTCAAACCCACTGATCAAAGTATACACCAGCAACAATACTCAAACTTTCAAGCCTTATTAACATCACAAACAAAAAATTAAAAAGGCTTTTTACTAGAACTAAGCAAGATGAACTCTGAATCTGGATTAGCTTTCAGTTTGGAAGAAGAAATGTATCTTAATAAAGTCAAGAACACTTTCTGCTCTCTATGGAGGCATGCATTGAAGTGATTAAAGAACAGCTCTGTGGGATAGTGAGCTTTCAACTGAATAGGTGAAGAATCTTATTCTGAGATCTTTGAAACAGAGCAGCAGCTTGGATAAATTGATATCTCTTACAAAAATGTAATGCCAGTTAATTAGCAGACTCTGGCACCAAAAAAAAAAAAAAAACCAAAAAAAAAAACCAACCCAAAACATGACAAATAATAGTTTCAGGACAGCTTTCAGGGTTTTTTTTAAATAATCATAATTTGTAAATATAATGGTTTTTTTATGAGTATATCAATATGGCCCTAAGAAATGCTGAAATGTAGGACCAGTCAAATTATTATTGAGGAGATACTCCTTTATTGCACTTTTTTCTGTTTGTGGTTTATTCTTGATAATAGTTTTATTAGATAGTAGTTAACTATGTACACTTCATAAATTATTTACTTTGGCTTTATATTACTTGATGTATTCAATTGTTTAAAGTTATGATTTCTATTTCTTGCCCAGATGTGTATTTGTTTTAAGCTAAGCTCTGAACAGTTTTGCCATTACCTTGCAGCTATGAAATGTGTTTGCAAGGTTAGAGAAGTGGTTAAACTGAGAAAAGTAAATCGGCTTTCAATAGATTTTTCTTTTCAGAAGAAAAAAACTAAATTCATATGTCACAAAAAGGTGAAAGAGCTGCTCAGAACACAGAATCCTCTTTCTATAGGGAGATTCCTTCAAATTCCTTCAGGTCCAAGGATTTGTGCATGCACAATTTTTTTTAGTTATTCTCTGCCTCACCCCTTCAGTGCTCTTCTTGTTTATCCATGAAGCCCTTCTGCCACTTTTGATTGCTTTCCTGCTTGTCAGGCTGGACCATTTTCTAGCTTGGAGAATGTGATCTTGAAAATGGGCCAGCTTTCAGGGACTGCTCATTTATTCCGGGCCATGTCCCATGGGATTCTTCCAAATAGGTCTTTGAAAAAGACAAAAGTCTGTTCTGAAGTTCAGAATTGTGATACCAATCTTGGCACTTGTCCCACCTCTCAGGACCCTGAATTCCACAGCTCATGGTCACAGAAGCCAAGCCTGCCCACAGACTTCATGTTGGTATCACCTCTGTAAGAGTGTTTCAATTTGCTGGCTCTTTTACCCCCCATGTCAGGAATTCTGCAGCATTATCCCTGTGCTGCAGGAACTCCCAGATCACTTGTGTTTTGCTGTGTTTTTTCCAGCAGGTATCAGGGTGGTTGGAGGCCCCTGTGAGGACCAGGGGACTTTTCCCAGCTGTCTGCAGAAGGGTTCATCAGTTCTTCCTGGTCAGTCTGGCAGCAGCAGGTACCCTGCTCAAAAACACCCACATTATTACTCCTGCTGATCTGAGCTTGCAAGTTCTGAGCTGTGTCCTCGTCCATTCCAGGGCAGAGCTCTGTGCATCCCTGCTGCCATCAGACAGAACTCCCTCCATCCCCCTGGATGGTCCTTCCTGAAGAGCCCCTGTCTATCCATGGAAGTGCTCCAGTGGATGCTCTGGTTCAGCTATGCTTGTGTGAACACAAACATGCTGTTAAACAACTGAGTCATTCCCAGGATTAAGGCACCATAAATTTTTGTCTGAGCTTTATGTCCCTTCATGAATTAGGACAAGTCAGACAGCAGGCAGCATTCTTGTTAACAGCTCATTTTCTCTTCTCTCTCAATCTCCTGTCAGGAAACAGCTTACAGGTCTTCCTGATGATACTCTAGAAGAAATCATAGTTACACAGAGAATTTTTCAAACAATAAATTCCCAGGGAACAAAAGAATAAAAGATTGAAAAGCTGTTGCAAAACACCAAGTCAAGAAATAGGAAATTTTATTGCTGTACATGCACCCTCAGTCATTGTCTCTGCTGGTCCTGGATTAGTAGTGGAGGAGTGAAATAAGGGCTGGTTATACATATTTTCAACTATGTCTTAGGTCTGTTTACCCTCTGTTTCTGGAGGGTAAGTGCTCTTTGGAAGCTGTTTAATTCAGTGCCAGCTGAGTCATGGCCATTTGCCTAAATGACCTCCCTCTGAACACGGCATGCTCAAGAAACGCCTCCTGCCTACTTCTTACATCCACGTGTGGAATGCGGACTCTGGTTACTTCATGTTTCAAATTCTGTACTCAAAAACCTAGAGGTATTTACGACTGAATGGCTTTTGTGGGAGGGATTAAATACACATTTTTGCACAGTTAAGCTGCAAAATACCTACTGCCCCAAGAAAGTATGGGAGTAAACATTCAGCCTATGAAGTGTTCCCCATCATACATCAAAGCAAGCAATTTTTATAAATTGCCCTGCAAAACACCTGAAAGTTAGTTTGAAAAAGCTGGATAACTGCAAATAGCCAGCTAACAAAAAAGCACTGGTTTGTGGTCAGTGTTCCCAGCTGCTTATCCTTTACCACAAGGCACAAGGGAAGCTCTCTCCACCTGGATGAGAGTAACCTCTTGCCTTATGAAGAATGGGCTGCACAAACCTCACTCACTCACCCACAATATCAACAAAGGAACACCTCACTGCTAAGAGCAATTACAGCCACATCTAGCCCAGCAGTTACTGCACTTGCTCACTGTGTTTACAACCTATTTTAGCCAGAATGATAATTGTCTTTATACAGAAAATATACTTTCCTGGACTTCTTTCTATAGAAATATATCAAATTCACCCATGATCATAAACATGGAAGTCAGCAAGGAGTGTTGCAATTTATCACAGCTAAAGAGAATATGATTTCTTTGATCCCAGCATCCAGCCATCTGCTACCACCAGGATGTGGTGCTGCAGAGAGGAGAGAGACACTGTTCTTCCTTTGCCCCGCACTGCCCATTAACTTGCACCCTAAACCCCAAGTCTGGCAATCCTTCTCTTCACAACAAGGGCTACTGAAGAAATCTTGAACTATCCTAACTTAGCCTCAGAGCAGTGATATACATTATTAACTTCAGGAAACACTCCAACATTGTATTCCAACATTGCTCTGGACTCTGAATCTCTGTACCTCTCAGACTGGCTGAAAAGGAAACAGAAAAGCAGGATTAATAGGTGAGAAACAGGTAATTCATACACAGTGGTGGAATATAATCTATCTGGCAAGATAAATTGCTTACAGAATGATCCTCTGAAGACAAGCAAAAACACACAAAATAAATGTTTAATATTTTCTTGTTAATGTCTACAGCTTTGTCCTGACTGGCTACAAAGAGATGCCATTTAAAGTGGATAAACCCAATGAGCTCAACACTGCAACTCTGTTGGTTCCTTGTACAGTGTGAAGTGGTCCTAAACTACAATTTTTTTCTTGTTTGATCTTCAAGTTTTAAGCAGGAAAAAGAAAAGCATTTTCAAGCATTTTTTTGTCTTTTAATTCAGTCACACTTTCTGCTTCCTATGGTTTAAATCATTCATTAGAAATTTTGCAGATTCAGATGCCAGCAAGTCATTGGATAAATAACAAATTCAAAAAGGACTCTGCAGCCATTCTCATGACATATCAGAAAGATCCTGTGCCCAGGCAGGACTGATCATTCATTTTCAAGTTACATCTGAAGCTGGACTCATCTCAGTCTTCAATGGTTTTAAAGCTACTTGATGTCCTAAATGGACAGGTATTAGTTGGTCATGTTTAAAAAGATTGGTTAGATCTGACTAAATGTTATTCTCAGCTGAAATCAATTAACAAGAATGCATGGACCTCTACCCCAACAGTGCACTGCGACAGAAGGACCCTTTACAAAGGGTGAGGAAGAATTCAAATATTGTCTTTGTTGTCAGCACAAGCTCAGCGAGTACCACCACAACCTCTGAGGACCAAGCTCCTCAGGACACCTCCAGCACCAGTGGTTGTCTGCAGGCTGGCTGCACAGCACCTCTGGAGACAGGTGGAGGGCTGGCATGTGCTTTCATGTCCCCTGGACACTGCTCCTGCTGAGAATTACAGGCACTCAAACACTTCCCTAGCACAGAAGAGTACACCAGGCTCACAGGAGAAAACATATAAAGCACATCCTCCTACCCAGAGGAATTTATAATCTGAGAGACTGAGTGGTCATTTCAGAGTGTTTTATGTCCTGGGACAGGTTAGAGGGAGATGGAAGAGCGTGAAACAAATAAAAGGTGAAAAATAATTTTCCCATTAATCAGTTTAAGGGCATACAATGACATCCATATATCATGGAGGCCTAATTCTTGTCTCTAAATAAGGTATTTGTAGGGGAACATGGCCAGTTAGGCAGCTGTCTGGTCACCCGTGGATGAGAGCAACTGATTTATGTGAGCACTCTGTGCATTTACACACATGAATTACACATTTACTCAGACAATACATGTCTGGGTTTGAAAACAAGCCCAGGTCCCAGTTTGCTAAGAACTGGGGGAGGCTTCTGAACAAATAATTGATAAACTAAAATCCTTTTGCTGTCAGATGGGCTGGGGATGCCCAATATAACTTTTGGAGGTATCTCAGAGGCAGCTCAGAGAGAACTTGATCCTGGGTAGCTGAGTACTCTTTCCAGAAGTGGCTGTACAAGGCACACAAAGTGAAGGAGAGCATCAAGCTTGCTTTATGTATCAGTTTTTTCTGTATCCCATAGGTCTATGTTTTCCTCACATCCTTGTCTAGTTTTGAATAAAACAGAAAATTATCTCCAAAATAGACCAGTCGATGCACAGAAAGCACTCTGAGCACACTGTTTGAGCCTGACCTGTGACTGAATGCTCACCATATATTTAGCTCAACCATTTGCAAGTCTGTGATGTTGAACAAATGCTCTACTTTCCACTAGTTTTGCAAAGCACTCCTAAATTTAACTCTGAGTCAACATTGTATGACTGCACATTTAAGCTAACCTGCATAGTCAGCTTATAAATTTTTAAGAAGATTTTCCTTCTCTAACAGTGAATGTAAATGCAAGTTGTTTGAACAAAGACACTAATTTATCAGTTTTAACAATGAATGCACCTCTTTGTCTACTTCTGACTGTGTGAAATATGCATTGTCATTGACATAAATGGAGATTGATGACAAAAATTATGTGTAAAATTCAGAATAAAAATCAGAAGGCCAGGACAGTCTGGTATGGATTGCCATATCTCCAGCAATATCAGTGGTGTTAAAACAATTTTTTAAAATCTGAAGATCTGGCTGTTAACTTCTAACATCTCAAGGTACTTTTGCGATGTGTGTTGCCTGCAAACTTTTCACATAGTGCTGACCTTCTTTTGATTTGGAACAATGATAACAATTGTTTATGTTTTCACTCTGTCTGCAAATTTATCTCCTGTGCAGTCAACAAGTTTTACTTGTGCTTATTGGTATTAAAGTTCTTTATGAGTCTTCACAAGTATACATTTGTGTTAGAAAAAAGAGAAGCATCATTGCTGATTCTAGTCTTGACCTACAATGCAGAAAAAATAAAAGAGCTTTATTTAAAAAACATTTGGGGGAAAAAATGCAAAATTAAATAAATTAAATAATGGATATTCCACAGAAGACCTGAAAATAAGAAAAGAAAAAAAAAAACCATAAGAAAGAAGGAGATTATAAATAAAGAGTTTAGAATAGTGATGCCACATTTTCATAAAACAATAGTTTTCTCAAAGTCAGCTTGCATGTGTTTTGCACAAGGTCACATTCAGAATCACAGAAAAATTAGCAAATACCACACCTGTGAGAGCCTTCTCACATAGCAGCACTGTGCTCTGAGCACATTTGTGGGATCTCTGATATGAACCAAGGCCCCACTGAACCAAATGGTCTGTTAACAAAGACCTCTCATGAGCAGTTTCTCAGTGAAAGAATCAGAATGGACACAATTCTACTCTCACCACGACCCGTGACTGATGAATGCCAAACCCACCACAGCTATTCTTCCTAACTCTGATACTTCCTGCACTTCCAGTTTTGGTGGTTGCAACAACTGCAAAAAGTAGACTCTGTCTTTGCTTTCAATCTTGCTTCAAATAAATATTCCTGTCAAATAAATGGAGAATTTCTTCAATCACAATTTTACTCATCAGATGTCTCAGTTACACATATTCTTAACGCGTAGGATCTTTCAACAAACTCCACTAGTCTATTTATAATTTATATTCACTGACAGAATTTAATGAAATCCTTTTTTATTATTAATTTTTGTTATTATTATTATTATTATTTAATTATATACACAGTCCATGATGAGAGACTCATGGACTTCAATACAGATCAAGTACTTTGACATGCAAAAACGCAGAGAGAGAAAATGTAGATGCATACAATTATTCTCCTTTTCATGTCCAAATTTGTGACTAAGGAAATAAAAAGGGCCCCAGCCATCTTGAAGAGGTAGAAGGAACAAGAAGATTCAACTGTTCTAGTTGAGATGATCTGGTTTTGAGCTGGATATCACACTGAGCTACTTCCAAAGATCCTTTGTCCTCTGCTAAATGAGCAGAGGAAGAGATTTACTTGTAGAAAAACCACAAAAATATTTTCACCTACCTTTTAATCCAGAACACAGGGAAGCCCCAGGAATGTGATCTCACTTTAGACCAGCTGAAGCAGTACTACCCTAGGTATATGAGCAAGCAGCAAAGGCCCCTTCATCAGCACTGATGGTCAGAAATTCATTTTTAAATCTCCCAACCATTTCCCCTTTACATGCTGTGATTTCCACAGGACACCTGTCTCAGAGCACACGAGCCAACCTCTTTCAGGTGAAAACAAACCCAAAGATGTGCTTCAGGCACTAACGAGCGTTCAGCCTACAGGACCAGGCTGTAAGCAGCACCAAGTGCCCAAAACCACACGTATCACAGAGGTCAGTGCAGGTTATTTCACTCAGCAGATCCACTCCTGATGGAGCACACTGCTTGCTAATGTGGAAAGAGTCATGTTCAACCACTGCACAAAGGGACAATGACAAGTGGGGACAAGGCTGATTATAGTCAGCCAAAATCAACTGCCAAGCCCTAACAAGCTTGTGATGAAGTACAGCTAATGTAATTATCACCTTAGGGTCCACAGAGGAGGGCACTGATAGAGCAGAAGAAAAATGGGCTAGTAAGCAAGTGTCAGAGTAAAAAGCAAGGATTCCCAAACTAAAGGCTGTGATCAAGTCAGCTGTGTGGTGACAGCAAGAAATACTGCAGTTAGTCAAAATGTAAGGTAATGCAGCCCACAGAGGGTAAGAGAGCAGTTATTTGAGCAAGAAACACAAAGCCCATTGTTTATGCTAAGTACCATAATTAAAAAGTGGTAGTTCCTTAATTTGTTTGACAGAAATAACCATTAGGAGACCCTTCTTTCTTTAAATTCTCTTTTCTGTTTTCCCCTGATCTCACATTTTCATTGTGAAGGCCACAAGTTTTTTTCTACAATTCCCTAGATAGGGATGATGGGTTTTGCTGCTGACATTACTAGTGAACCACACATGAATTCATAACAGCTCCCACATCCAAAGAAGATGGTATAAGAAATTACCTTCATACAAACAACTTTTTTTTCCTTAATATCTGATACCATAAGCCTGTTACTTCCTTCATGGATCAGAGGTTTTTGGGCAAAAATCAAAATGGACAAGAATTTCTAAGGAAAGAAAAAAGTACCGCTTCTATTGGAGAACTTTTTAGAATTTTTTTATTGTATTATAAAGACAAGAAAAGTAACCGTAAAGCATTGTATTTGTAGGTCACCTTTAAAGAGTAAACAACAATTATATATACTTCATTTTAATGAGTTCTGCATATCACGTTGATGTTCCTCAGTTCATCTGTCTTTCATACTGAGGGGACTCATCCATCATCAAGTCATACACAGGCCTGTCATAGGGGGGTGATAGAAGTTATCTTCAAGGTAACTCACTGACACTTCTTAATTAAATATCTTGAAATATTGCATATTATTTTCCTGTACCACCGCTGGAGACAATGGTAATTACATGGTGATTCCGAGAAACATTTTATGAATCCTCAATTATTGTGCAACTAGTTGGATTTGACATTAATGCTGCTAGTCTACAATGAATTATATGTAGTAAAATATTGGAAATATTCAGGCACCTTTTCTGAGTTATTCAAGACTGCCCATTCTCCAAAGTTACTTAGATTGTTTTTGCAAAATATCCAATGACTAGGTATTTGAAAAAATCCTGATGATTTTGACTGGGTGATTTCCAAGGTAAGAACAAGTTGCAAGACATCTTTAAAACACAAGCATCCCAAATTAATAAATGTTTGCTCTTATAAACATTCCCGAGATGCATGGACTCAAGGACACAAATTCCTCACATTTCCATTTTCTTCCTTACCAAAGGCATATAGATGTTGCAAGTGTTGCTTTATAAGGCCAATGTAGGGCCTGTTTTGCAGCATCCAGAGCCTTCCAAAGGATTTATACATTTCTGAATTTCCAACTATGACAATGGTTCACATTTCTGCATCATGAATTTTCAGTGTAAAGCATAACCTTCTTCCAGGGATCTGAGAGCAATAAAGCATTTTAAAAAATATAGATATTCTTGTCCCACTGCAAATCTGATCATTTGATGAGTGTAGCTTAATATGCTCATTCCAGTTGCCACATCCTGTTTATGTAGGTGCTATTCCTGACCATGCAATTTATTGATATTTATTATGTTTGTTACAAATGGATCTTGCAATTTCTCTGGAGTTTTCTTCCTGCTGTATCTTCCACTGACAAGGGCAGTTCATCCCAGGTTGTGTAACAGATAAGGTGCTTTCTGGAAAGACAGCAATGGATGAGGAAGTTCAGAAAGCAATCAGCAGACAAGGACAACATAAAGCTTACTTTAAAACTTGGAAATAGTTCTTTGCTCCTAAATAATCAAAATCTCATTTTATCCCCTCATTTTCACTAATTATAATTGCAGGACATAAATCCATACCAGTGTCCCCCAGGGTCTCCTCCAGTATTTTGCTTCCATGTGATGTGAGGCTATTTTCTCCTTTCAGTTTCCATCTCTCTTATTCTCTCCAACTTCTGGTATTTGTTTTACCACTTCTCTGCTAAGCTCCAGGTCCCAGCAGACTCTCCCCTTCCAGTTCTTTATTTGCTTTAATATGCTTCTTGCCTAAAAAAAAATGTTATCTCGTTTTCTCCACTTCCACTAATTTTCTTCTTCTCTTCATCCTAAACATCACTATTTCCTGAAGCACATTCAGCCAGTTGAATATTTTACTGCCACAATACAGTCTCAGCTATGCACTTCATCTTTCTTCTCATTCTCTTTCTCAAATATTTCAGTGTTTTCCTGCTCCATTTGTGAATTACCAGTTTAAATACATGACCACTGCTGTTGACCCTGCCAGCTGAGGATATTGAAACACTTCTGCACTGCCCATGGATGCTCTGGTCACTCAGCCAGAAATCAATCCTGAAGTCCAACCATCATGCTCCACCAGACCCTGCCCACAGCTCTGGGGGCTCTCTCTGACTTTTATCAATATTGCCCATCCCTGGAAATCCTTCAAAGACAACAATTGTTTTCTAAGAGGTATATTCTACATGTTTCCTCTGCTAAGCCAGGCACACCCTGTGTTCCTAATTCCAGTACTTTTGCCACAGTGTCTGCTTTTACTTTACAGAGTGCACCATGGCTTACTTCACAGGGTAGAGGCAGGGAATACTTATCACCAGAAGTGTTATGATCATTTCCTCCTGACATTTTATG
Source organism: Chloebia gouldiae (assembly GCA_003676055.1). Classification (NCBI taxonomy): domain Eukaryota; kingdom Metazoa; phylum Chordata; class Aves; order Passeriformes; family Passeridae; genus Chloebia; species Chloebia gouldiae. The sequence goes on along the minus strand of QUSF01000005.1, from coordinate 33,630,403 downwards.
CTATTAAGTGGCATAAACTATGATGAAATGTCATCATTCAAATACAGCAACAAAATGAAGCCTACTCCAAACATGATCTGACTATAAAGTGTGTAGAAAACACCCCCACTTTATCAGCAAACAGTAGGAAAGTAGTTGATAATTTATGTCATAGCATTCAAAGTTTCTGAAGTGATACATTATTCATGGAGAAAGTAATCTACTTGTGTCTTTTTTAAAGACACATTAAAAAGTACAATGTTAAAAATAGATGGCATTTTATTGGAGATCATAATTATTTTAAAAGTTGGCAACAGGCCTTTTTAGTTCTTAAAATGACCTTTCAAGATGAAATGAGGAAAAGAAAAGCTTCTCTGAGGAAGAAGCTATGAAAAAATCTAGTGCATAAAGAATGCATTTACCCTTAATCTGAATTTTAGTATATTCTCCAACAAGAACAGAGACCAGTAAAATCCCATTCAGAAGTACTGAATGGTAGGTCTGTGGAATGACAGAATTTGTAACCTTGCTTTGGCCAAAATTGTCATGATACATCTGTAATTTGGAAATGCTAACTTTGCCTGAGCAGTAAATAAGAAATGCACAAATATATTGAAGATCATAAACATGAGCAGAGAGCAATCCCTAAGTACCATTTACCTGTCTCAGTGTTGCCACATATATTATCAGTAAACAGATTTGCTTTCATTTCCCTTAATCAGTGTTCACTCTTCTGCTTACTTTCCCCCTAAGCAAAGATCGTGTGAAAATATTGCTAGCGTTGTAATTTAAATTGACAGTGAAAGCATAATTAGAAGTGGACAAACCACTGGCCAAAATCAAGCAGTTAGCAATTCTGCACTGCCTTTTGAGTGACCCCTCCCTGCACTTATTTCATGTTTTCAGAGATGTGTTGTGAGTGCTTGGGGCACGTGCTGGGACCCCAAGTGAGACCTTCCACATCATTGACTGGGCAAGATCCAAGGGTGGCTGAATGAGAGAAACCACCAGCCATGGGATGACCAGGATGGTATGCAAAGGTATGCTGACTATGGATTACTTAACCCTTTGCCTTTATCCTTCTCCTTCCTAAGGCAGAGTCAGCTCTTCAGAGGTGGTGCAGAAGAGGTAGAACTCAGAGCATCAGACTGCACAGCAAAAGGAAGTAGCGAGTTCCCTCATTAAGGCCAGCTCCAGGAAAATATCCTTGTTCAAAGAGGATGTTAAGTGCCTTGTTAAATCCTTTTGAGGCTGGTGGGACTGAAAAAAAATGCTTAAAGTTGAGCATATTGTTAAATGCTTTCTAGACTTAAACTATTACTGCTTTTCTGACTAGTACCATGCTCTTGGAGGCCATTTCATTCCTGGGAGGCAGTGCAAAAAGAGGCACAGGGCTCTTGTCTCTGCAAGGAAGGAATAACTCTCTGCCCCTCTATACTTCTCTGCTGCATTGAGCAAGTTCCAGAGGGAAACCAAGTATTTCACCTTTATTTAAATTTATTCTTCAGTTTCTATTAAACAAATCTAAATCAATGTATTAATCACATCACTGATTTCCTCTGGAGCAGTTGTCTCCTGTTTACAGCTGACGAAATGGGAGCTGGGAACTTTGTAACAGGGCAACTTGAAAATGAATAAGAACAGAGGTACAACGAGCAACCCACCGGGTCCAAAGAGAGCTGAGTTATAGAAAGATAAATCTGGGACACGATGAGCATGTTCACAAAATTCAGTCTCCTGCCGGATAACTAAAAGGAACTGTTTTGTCTAGTGAATGTCTAATATCCCCATTAACAGCAGTGAGCAGGGTAGCAAACTGCAGGCAGTAGAGACAATATACAGGCAGTAGGCACAGCATCAGTGGCTACAAACAGATATTACAACAGTAGAATAATAACTTAAACCTCTGCCTCCAAAAAATACCACAAATTCTATAGGTCATTATTCACAGGAAACATTCTGCATGAAAAGTATAAACATGGCTTTAATGCAACAATATTGCATTGTCAGCTCTTGGTAATAGGTTTAATTTTAACTCAGGAAAGCCACAGAAACAAATCAAGTTTTTTGTCTCCCTTTGCATTCTTATGGTTACAAATGAGATTTCTAGCAGCTTAAATTCCAGTGTATGGTGGCTGTGCATTGAATCATTTATTACCTACCTTTGGTAGAAAAAAAAGTCATATTGAAACCCTAAGCTGTGGTTTGTATCTTTTTAAAGAAATCCCATCTGTTAGTTTCTACTCCAGAACATTTAGAAATGTTTGCCTGAGGGGAAAAAACCTTAAAACTAAAAATGTCATTACAGTAGTAGGAGATGGGGTTACCTCCCACTGTTTTAAATTCAGTGCTGCAGTTCTGGCCCTCAAACCTATCTTATGCAGTGACAGGTCTGAGCTGCAATATTGAGCTAACACAGGTTTGGGAAGCCAAATTTATGTTCCTTAGCATAGGTCAAAACAGAGCTAAAAAAATTCCTGTAGGGAGTGGTTAGGAAAAAACGGCAGATGAATCCAAAAGGACACTTAAGCTTTGTCCAAAAACATGAGGCTTTGAAGATATAAAGAAAACATTATCATTTTTGAACAAAGAAGAAAGTTGCCCCTGCTATTTATGTTAGTGTCTGTACCAGGGAGAGTGCTGAACACTCAAGGGTCTCTGTGCTAAGCAATGTGCAAGCACACAAGCAATAGTCCTATCTTTGGAAAGTTTTCAGTCTAGGCCCCTTCCTTCTCTGCCTTTTGCACGTATTAAGTTATGCCTCCTCATTTAATGGCAAAGAATTGCTGTCAAACTAGATAAAGCAAAATGCCTGCTGTGCTTACCATCCCTTTCAGAACATATTTTATAATCCACAACAATAAAGTATAATTTATGTATTTTTATCAAACTCTGCATTATTTCAATAACGTCTGCAGAGATCGGATTGCAATATGTTCTGGGAAATATTGTTTTGCCCTGAATTCATAAAATGTTATATTTTTCAGCTAAATCTTCTGCCACAATTTCATCTGCAGTTATGAATAATTTTTTATCTGTTTTTCCAGGTCTTGTTTTGAGTAGTAAGAGTTCTCAAAGCCATGTGATTTGCAAAACTTTCTTCAGTGGTCTGTGAATATTGATTTAAGGCAGGACAGAATCAATGACCATAGCTCATTTATTGGATGTCTTTCTTAAAAGGACATATGTAAAAGAGGCATCCAAAAAAACAGTCTTTTCATAAGCTTTTAATTTATTTAAGTGAACCCTGCTGTGATGGAGAACTGTGCTCAAACAAAAGCTTTTCCAACTTTCCTATAGGGTGTACTAAAAAGGATTTCCCACTGACAGACAGACTATCCACTGGTCTCAAGAGCAGTTTTTTCTCTCATGAGGGAAAAGCAGGAACCTGGAGTAACCACTTGGATCAGTTCAACAGTGAATAGGTGCATCCCTCATCCCTTTCCAAATTACTGCTGTATCTCAGCACTTTCTCACACTTTCAGGCACTGATCAGACTTCCAGGGACTATCCCCAGTTTTTCAGTGCTGCTGCACCAGTGTTCTGCCTCCATGGATATGGACAAAATTGTCCTGTTCCAAGCTCCTGAAGCAGACTGTGGAAAGTGACTAAAGTAAATGGTTGTGGCCAGGTCATTTCAATGAAAGAAAGATGCTTGTAGTCTGTAGTTCTGCTCAGATGAAACCATCTGGGACTGAAAGAATGCTTGCTCTTGGATCAATATTTCAGGCAAAGGGGTTTTCAGCAAAACCTATGTAGAAGCCAAAATTATTTTTGCCATGAAAACCTGCCCAGGGCAAATATCCCACATCTTCTTTTCTATGCAAAATCCATTGTCCTCCAACTGATTTTCCAGGGAATGATCAGAACTGAAGAGACTCATTCTTTGTTTGGGGCTATTTAGCCTGAGCTGCACAGTGAATCTATAAGAATTTTCATTCCGACAAGGCAGTCAGGACTCTGCCAGAACATTAACATAAGAGGCCTCTGCATGCTAAACAATAATGTATTAAACTTATCACTTCACTCCTGTCTCACTTCCCCCACTGCCCATCACTACTCTGACCCTGCAGCATCCATAAACCCTACTTGAGAGACCAGGTATTGTCCCCATGCTAGTCTGCACAAACCGAATTTGCATTAAGGATTGATCAGGAAAGATTATCTGGGAGTTTGCACTAACCACTGAGACAATTTCAGAGAAAAAAAGTTGCTTATTAAAGAGGTGGTGAAGACAGCTGCTTTGCTTTATGACTCATACACAAACAAATATAGGGCTTCTTCTTGTACTAGAGACTCTAAGAATTGTACAGCTAATTTTATCTTCAAATAAATGATATCGGGAATATTTGAACCACTAGACCGGAAGTACGAAACCAAAACCTTTTCTTGTCCTTTAAGATATGTTCTACATACTTCATTCTTTCTTTTTAATAATTAAAAAAACACACAAAAATATGTTTATAAAGGGGTGATTCCATCCCTGGGTTCTAAGACCTATAAACCAAGGCAACTTCGCTTTCCTTGTTACAAACATCTTAAGATCAAGTTATACAACTAGACATAGTTGTACATATATTTGTGGTTAAGTCCATTTAAAATTATTTGGGGATAGGAAAATATATTTGGAATGTATTGTTGGTATCCAAAAATGTAAAGTTATAACATCCCAATGGTATAAACAAAAAGAGAGTAGGAATTTATATTAGGTAGTATACTGCAAACAAGGTCTCACAGGCAGAGGGCAGGAATAGGTTAAAAGTAGAATTGTGCCAGGGGAGGTGAAGTAGAAGACGAGTTTATGAGGTGACAGCTCTATTTTGCCTAAGCTCGCCTGGAGGTGAATGGAGAAAAGACCTCTCTTTTAAAAGGGACTTCAGTATTTCAAAATGTATTTGTGCTCCTAACCAGCTTTTACTTTTCCATAGGCCAGAAGGCCAGGTTAGCTCTAGGGTGACATGCCAGGAGCACCAGCTGCCTCACAGAGAAGATCCTGTAGAAGCACCCACCAGGAGAACATTGAAATGCAAGGGAGAGGGGGAAAGCTGAACAGATACAGGTAAAAATACTCATACGCATACTGCCAACTGCAAATGGTCTCCATTGTTCCTGATCCCACTCCTTTATTCCCTCCATAAAAAAATTATGAGACCCAACTATTCATACAGCATTTCCAGAAATTTAATAGACCGTATAGATTAAACTCTGAGGGCGAAGCACTGGTGTCAGATACACCCAATGAAACCCCATCTGAGAACAGAATTTGGCTCAGATTCAGTAGGCAAATGAAAGGGTTTTTTTCCACTTTCAGAAGAAACCCAAGTATGTAAAGTTTATAGGCACTAGTAGGAGAATAAATCAATTTAAGTCCATGTCACACCATTCTTTACAGTTTTGTAACAAGGTGTACTTTGTTAGATTTTAATCTGCATACATTTGAGACAGCAAAGCTCTTCAAAATCATCTTTTAATGGCATCGCAATTTATAGACAGTAACTAATTTCAAACTTCATAGCACTTGGCTTTTATGATTATTTCAAATCATTTAAATGCAAATGAATTTCCAGAGAGAGAAAACATCAAATGCCCTTGAGTGGCAACATGTAATAGAACTGCAAGCAGAAATCACAGTAGGAATTTGAAGCAGTCTGATAGGGTTTGACGGGAGGTCTGTATAAAAGTGTTTGCCTAAATCCAATTTACATTTCATTTCACATTATATTCTATTTACCCATTTTGTCATTTTAATATGACTTATTTACTTAATCCTGCTCTGAAATCCAATCTACTATCAGGAGCAAATGTGGAATTCTGGTCAGAATAGGACTTAGAGCAATTTTGCATTTTAGGACAATGGTAATATAGTTTCTAAAAAAGAGCTAGCTAGCTTTCCCCCCACAGTTAATAATGTTACGGCACCATGCAGCCAAAAACATTTGTGCATGCCTTAAATAATTACACTTCTTTCAAGCTAAGCAATTGTTTGCCTACTGGCAGAGCAATATTTCCTGGGAGGCATTGCTAAGCTACAGTACATACAAAATATTTGGACAGAGAGTGCTGAGAAAGATCTGAACTATTCTTAATATGATTGCACTCAGAAAGATAAGAACTGTCCTGGAACTCCCCATTCAGCAGCAGTTGAACAAAGCACCACAGTCAGATGGATTTGCAGGAGGCAGCAAGAGCTGGTCTACATCTAGAGCTTCCTGTGCTTCTGGGTAAGCAGTGCAGGTAAGGACCCAGCCACAGCTCCAACCTTGGTATCATCCATCCTCTGTCAGCCTCCAGCCTTTAGGTTACACAGCGCATATCCTTTTTATTTTACCTGAGATAAAAGAAAGAAACTGTCTACAATTACAAAGTGACCAAATGCATCCTGCCCAGTCCTATTCCAGTGCAAATTCTGCAATACAGCAGGCAAAACCACGGCATTCAGCATTTGCAGGTGGGCAGAGACAGTGATGCCGTTTGCACAGCTTGCAAGGGGATTTGACCGTGGCGTGGCCAGACTTACACACGTGATCAAGGTTTATGTCTCTGTTCTGGGGAAAGGAGAGCTCGAGTGACCAGGCAGTCCCCTAATTTCTCCAAATACCTCTTTTCCAGGCCCAGTATTTGAATGAAAAGGCAAAAATACATGTCAGACTCACTAATTCCAACAGAGGCTATACACAGTAACCAGAAGACCTCCTAGTCCACAGGAGAGGAGAATGGGGGAACATGAGTTTGTGGTTTTACTGGTATCTGAATATTTTCTCATTTCCCAGAGAGGAACTGCACTACTTAAGACTACTATAACAAAGTAAAAAATTTAGATGTCACGTTTTCAAAATCTGTCCTTTTAAAGATAACAGAAGACACAAATGTCTTCGGATAGTCAGGGCTATTCATCATTCCATGCCACACTTCCAGCACATAGTTTGCAGAAATCCATGAATATTTTCATTTCTTATCAGATATAAATTACTGATACAGTCAGTACAATGTTTGCTGGTGAAAACTCCTATAGTTGAGTAAACTGACTGATGGATGTGAAGGAAAATAAGAATAAAATATTGTGCTTGGGATAGAGAGATTACTAAAATTGTGCTATTCCAACAGTAGCCAATTTCACAATCAAGATGTCTTTTCTATTGCAAAGGCAATTTTATATGTCTCCTGCACATAAATGTCACTCTTTTGTTTATTATGTGTTTCTTTTTCATTTATTTCATTAATTTTGTATATATTTTCTGTGAAAAGACTTCTAAGGAAGTATATTTGTCCTCTGTTTTGAGCAATTTGTCTTTTGCAAGGACGATATAACTGTGTAAAAGCAATAATACAAGGTCTTTTATCAAAAACTTATCAGCACTGCTCAAACAATGAGGCAGTTCATTAGATTTGAATAAGCTAACTCCTGGGTTAGCTTTGGACCTACATTTTGTCAGGTTAGATGCTGGCTATTTTATTTTTTCATTTTTCAAACTTTATGGAAAGGGTTACTCAGATAAAGGCTGGTATATTGACTAGCAGTGATCAAACAGTTGTAAACCTTTAATAAAGATCTTGAGCCTTTATTACTAGGTACAGTTCTACTGTCTCCTAGTCCAGCTCCCCATTGGCTTGCAGGTCTTGGTGACTGATCCCCCCCATTTCATCAGTGGGGGGTTGTTCAGAAGCTCTGCCTGGGAAATATCCCTTTGGAAAAAATAAGGATGAGGTCTAGGGAAACAGTCCCTTCCAGAGGCCACACACATAAACATCGATGGCCAGGCTGCAGAAAATTTTATTCCCAACTCTCTGGTCTCTCCTCAGTGCTCTCTGCCCACACTTCTTCCTTTCCATGCCCTCCAGATGCAGCCCTGGACATGCAGATTGGAGCGTCTGGCCCTGAGTAGCACAAATCCAGGGCAGTCAATACCACTTCACCTGGCAGCAGGATCCACCACATGGAGGGGGAGAACCAAGCACTGCAGACAAAGCCATTATTTGCTGAGATCATCAAATGACAGTTTGCTGAGATTTGCAAAGTACAGTTTTCTGTAAAGAGAGGTCAGTCCCTTCACTGTGAGGTTATCCTGCATAGAGGCCATAAAGGGCACGTCCTCAAAGACACCTCTGGCTCCTGACCTCGGTCTCTCTGGCTGTGAATAGTTTTAGGTTTCACTCAGTTCTGCAGGGAGTGGTGAGTGGCTTGCACAGTGGTAATACTCAGTGACTGCAGTGGAGATGCCCCAGGTATTTGCTGCGTGCATACAGCCGGGTCCTCTCGCAGGCAGGTGAAGTCTCTCAGGGAAGAGCTAAAATCCACTGCCAGAAACTTTTATAACAGGAGAAAACACTCTTAATAAACAAAATATGTGGAATTTTTGTCAAAACCAAAATCTGTCAAGAAACAACATAACTCACCTTTCCTTATTCACACCCAATACTAAATTCCCTTTTTAATTTCTTCTTTTTTCTATTACATTTTATGTAGCAGTAGGATGCTTCTGGTAATACCTAAAAGCCCCTATTTTAACCTTTGTTTCCTTTTCTGTGACAGAATTAAGATTTTTCTTCCTGGAACTGTTGATAATATTTTCTGAATTTAGATATGGCCTTTACATGAAAAAAGAAATAATGGAAACTTTCACTGTGAAATAGAAAGTGCAAAACCCCCCTAGACTTTAGTCAATACACTTCATGCACTCACAGGACACTTCAAAGCCAGGAAGCACTAGTGTTAACATAAGAACAGTTGCTTTGCAGACATCTGATACCATTCTCCCAAACCTGCTGAGTGCACTGCTTTTTTCCCTATGTTTGTTAAACACCCCTTTCCCCAGATGGCTTGATATCAATAGGTCATTTTACCCACAACATAACCACTTTGAACAAGCTCTATATTTTTAAAGCAAATACTTCAATGGCTTTTTTACTGCAGGAAAGAAGGGAGAAAACACAACAATAATGCTATTGAACTGCAGCCTTAAAAAGCAGCATGGCTGAGAGACAGATTTCTAGTTTTATGACTGGGCAAAAACCAGAAGGAGAGGGGCAGATTAAATATGATGTGGTAATAACAAAGATTGAAGGAAGGTGTATCGTACCAGGGCCAGAACTGAGCAAGTGTCCTACTTCACCACAGTGTGAAAATAAGGGACAGACTTCCACACAGGACATATACACATCCTATATGTACACTAGATTATTTACAAAATAGTCACTAACACTTCAAGCCGAAATGAAAATTATTAGGATGCAAAAAACAACCCAGTTAGCTGCTCTTCATTGTAAAGATTTCTGCAGTGAGAAGACTACTGAGATTATGGGAAACTCAAAAAACAAGCTATTTACCAAGAAAAAAAGGATATTTAAGAAATAATAAAATAAATACAAAATCTAGCTCCATGTATATGCATGCGTTACTACACACAAAACTAGGTATTTAGGATAAGAATTAATATTCAGTGTCTGGCAAAATATTCAACATTTTCCTCCAGTATAATCATCTTTTAAACATGGTAGGACCTTTTTGCAGGTCAATCACAGTTTTCAGGCAAGCTGTAATTTAAATCAGCTCCATTCTGCATCTAATGTGGATGTTTCACTGAAAAATAATTAAAACTAACCACACTACTTGTGTGTCTTTGTCTGTCAGATACAGACCACTGTTGTGCATGCACATTGCTAATCTCAGGAAAGGAAACCTTGCAGAAAGGACAAGGAGGTGACAAAGTAATTACCCGCAGTGGGTGATTTGAAGAATTGTAATAAAGAGGTGCTCCCTGCTCAGGCTACCTTCATCTCACCTGAACTCATTTGGTCACTCACTTTCATTGCCTACATCATCCTTTAGGCTAATAATGGAAATAGATAGCTCTCCTGGCAAGCACAGAGAGTATATCAGAGTTATCAAATATATCTCTACTCTTTTAGCACCGAGATGGTTCAGTTTGTTCATCAAAAGGGTCTCAGCTTGTTTAATCTCCTTTATCAGCCCTGCTTCAGTCTCAAAGCTTGCAAAGGCTGCTGCTCCTTAAGTTGCTGCCTTCATCTGAGCCAATGCAGTGCATATTTCCCTTTTCTACAGAGTGATGTTTTGATGCCAAAGAGAAGGAGCATGAGAGAGAGAAATAATCTTGGCACTCATTCAGGTTGTTGTGAAGAAAAAGAAGGGAAAAAAAACCCAGACTGCCAATGGGGATTTCCTCTGTAATAAGCCAGATGGCATCATAGGATGCTTGGGGAGACTGTTTCTGTCTAATTCTCTTCAGTAGCAGAAACTGCCAAGGCCTGGCCTTTGTGGAAAAACCAGTGACTAGCTATTTTATATTCTTTCTCTTTCTGTGCATGCTGTCCCCACCTGTCACTAATGCCTTTGTAATGCAGTCGGTAGCTGATACAAGCCCCTTCCCCTCCTTCCTCTCCCTCACTTCTGGACTCCAAATAATATTTCCTTTCCACCTATACCAGCAACAGAGATGCAACATTTGTTTTATATCCCAGTGACGTCGAGATAATTTCTTTCTTCAAACGCAAAATATTTCACATAACATGGGGAAAAACAGCTGTGAAATTGCTAGATGTTGCCATCCTGGCAAAAGACCAAAGACCAAAGCAGGAGTTGATGCAGGGAAATGAGGACCTGGTGTTCTGTAAAACACAGCGTTCAGAAGCTCAAACGTCAAGATGGGCAACCTACCTGAAATGCTGGCTGGGATTGCAAGGATTTTTTTAAATCTATATTTATAAATTTGGTTTATATACATACATAGCTATCTTATGCTTATATATATTTTTTCATATCTGCAAAACTTTGGTGTTTCTGTTGTATTCTGAATTGTGGGCTCAATCTCTGTGCATGCCAGAAGGATAGTAGAGACTGTATATTCCAAAAAGATGGAAAACCTTATAGAAATCTTCTTTGGGATTGCTAGGGTGTTTTTGGTTCATTAGAGTGAGATCCATAACCTGTCTGCTTGCCTTAAGAGCTTGTATATTCACTGCAAGGACTAAATTGTTTTTCCTTTACGGAAGCAGTCCTATCATGTATTCAGCATGGAGCAGTTAGATATTTTAAACTCACTCTTTGCTGAGAGCAAAGTAGCATTTTCCAACAACTTTCTGGAGCTACTTCTTTCTTTTTGACATGGTTCTTTGTCTCCAAGTAGTCATCATGTGCAGATATCACCACAGCAGAGTAAAGAAATACATCCCAGAGTGTCATTTCATATAGGCAAGAGAGCTGCTGATGGCTGCTGTAGCAAAGGCACTCACAAAACTTTGCATTCTGTGCTGGTTAGGAAGGCACAGAGCTAATGCAGAGATGTCGGCCAAGATACAGACAGTGCTGGTTGGCAAAAACAGGACTGCCAGACTCATAAAAATAGCAGCATTTATAATCTGATAACAACATGTTCATTGATATACTGTCAACTGGGATAATCTAAAGACAATCAGAAGTTATTTTCTTTATCTAGGTATAAAATAGCAGCAAACAGGCTCACAGGATTTTTCTAAGATGAAGTATTTAATTTCTTCTTGGAAGTAAAGCCATGTAGATAGCTGTCTCATTGAGCAGCTGATGAATGTTTCAGGATATAAATGTTGGTGGTTTTTTTCAATTAAACAAAGATGCACCATTTCCACATTTTTGGGTGAATAAAATAGTCTGTATCACAGTGGGTTTACTCTTTAAATGTACAAGAGAAATCTGAGGACTGTCAACTGAAAAATTATAAGCAACCTCTCATTCCTCTCCCCAGCAGCTTTCCATGACTCCAACAACAGAATAGAAACCAAACCCTGAAATCAAGCCCTGAACCATGGCAGGCCTGGTCCCAGCACATCTTGGGAAGACTGGAGAGAGCCTCCACCTATGCTGCAGCTGAGACTGGGGACAACATCTGGCAGAAAGGGTCTCTTGGCAGCAAAGGAGGGCTTGGCCGTGGGGGAGCTGGGTGGTGCCCGGTGCAGTGAAGTAGAATGAAGGGCTCCCCCACCAAACACCATGTTGTGCCCTGAGGGGGAGAGCCCAAACATCCCCACCAGTTCCCTGTGTGGCCCCCGTGCCCTCAGCACTGCTTTTCCCTGCTCCAACCCTGCCACACTCCTTGCTGCTGGAGGCACAGCTGTGCACACCCTGCCAATGTCTGGGCTGGCCCTCTGCCCACAGTACAGCAGATTACAGTTCCCAGAACTGCTCTCCAGGGCCAGGATGAGCAGGAAATCAGGATTTCTTGACACTGGTCTAATGCTGGAAGAGAGATTAGCCAGGCAGAACCGATGGGGCCTAAAGACTTCTTAACATCAGCTCTTGCCTAGTGACTTCCTCTGCTACAAAGCATTGCAGCCAAGGCGTAACCCAAGATCCAAGCCGGTACGTTTGGATAGGGCAATACCAACATAGCCATTTTTTCTTCTCCCAGTAGTGTGTAGAGCATTGTTTCAGTTTTATGACCCCATCAGCTGTCAGTACAGATTGCCCACCCCCGTGGTCAGCACTCCCAAGGGCAAGCTGGTGCTGCAGCAGCCTGTGCCTGCCTCTGCAGGGGCTTTTCTTGGGCCCCAGGTGATCCCATGTGGTGCCTTGGGAGCATATCCAAAGGGGAAAAAAAAAAAATCCCTCTACCCAACAATTTTTAAAGCCAGTACAGAACACACCAGACTGACCTTAACTTTGAGTGAGATGTTTATTTCCATTCTGTGAGATTTATCCTAAAAAACAACTCTGAATTTGGCCTAACTTAGGTTTACTTGGGTTAAAAGTTATAGATGACAGCTGGGCAGATTTCAGCAAAATGATGTGTTTGCTCATTCTCACACAGTTTTGGTTAATTAGGCAGTGAAAGATGTAGTTTAGAATCAGGATAATAGGAATAGCTATATCACAGTAAATTAGTGGGATACTTCTGGGACATTAATGGAATCAGATGCCAATATATGTGTTGGTTTAGGAAGGCTCTATGTTTTACCTCCAAAAAATCCTTTGCCAATAGCAGTAAAGTTCATGTTGTCTGGTCCATAAAATAGCATCTATTTTCTATATATGTATGTTACTACTGATGTTCCCATCCTATTGAACAGCTGTGAATCCTTCCATACTCCAGGCAATTGTGTGTCCTCCTCTTTAAAAAATGTTGATTTGGGAGGCAGCAACCATCAAATGAAGTAAACTCTCTGCTGTGGGAAATTTCTATTTAGACTACGTGATTATAAAAGTAAGCTTTCAGGAAATTTGGAAGCATATTGTCTCTGAGGGAAGATAAACCTGTTGTGGAACACGGGGTTTTTGAAAATTATATATAAATGGATAAATGGCAAAGTCTACCCCTTGACTGTATTTTTGAACTGGGCTTGCCTGTGGACACCTTCCATGAAAGAATATTCAGTGGAACTCTGACCTTGACAGCAACAGTCAAATTCCTGGGAAAGGCAAAGTGTCTCCTGGAAGGCCTAATGCAGTGAGGGGAGGGAGCTCAGGTTGAAGACACATTATCACAATTTTTAAACTGCAGTCTCGCTGCTCTGCCAATGCACATCATTTTAATGTGTGAGTACAGTACCATGAGACCTCTTATCAATATGTTCACTATGCAAGTGGAAGCTTAGAAAACTTCAAAGCAAGTTGATAAGTTTTCATAAGTGTTGCCAGCCCATAATCAGATGGCCAGAAATTCCCAGTTGCAGCAAAGATAAAAACTGATGATATTAATTTGTCCTTGTTTGAACCAAGCACTCCTACTGAAATCAGCAGTACCCACATGTGCTATAATCAGTCCTTTGCCTGCAAAAGCTATTTTTCTGCCAGTCCGCAGATTTAGGGATTTTCTTTATTTCTCTTTCAAAGAGTGAAAATGAAAAAAGAACATAAAAACTCAAAGGACTCCATTCCATTTAGATTGAAGTTGTTTCTATTTGGCAAGCCAAAACCTGCCTTTGGCCTTTATTTGGCTTTTTCAAAGTCATAGTCTACTGTTTCCTTTCCTAAAATTCAAAGGCAATACCTATTGGTGAGATACCATGTTCTTAATCAGTTGCTTCTAAAGCAGCTCTGAAAAATATACTCAGTAATTTTTCCAAATCTGGAAACTGAACATTTGTTTAATGACCTGTTCCCTCCAGGAAGAGTCCAAATCAAAACCTTCCTCCCACCTCAATTTTGTGTTTTTCCTTTTCCATGACTGCCTCACAAGTGCAGGCAGCTGCAAGCCTGAGAACATGGACATTTAATGTAACTGCATTTTTTTTAAGCTAGAAAGGCTTACACCATAGGAGAGCTAATTAAAGTTATTTTGTAGTGGAAAAGAATGCCATAGAAACATCCAATTTAACTGAGAAGACGGAGAAACACAAAGACAAATCCAAAGTATTTTTCTAAACTTCCTTTAAAGAAAAATTTACCAATAGGATTTAGAAGTTTTCTGCAGTTTCATCTAGCTCCCTTTTGACCTCCAACCCCTGCCCCTGAATTATTAAATTAAAGGCCAGAAAGCCTCACTTTGCTAGCTTTGTTCATCTTAGTTAATTCATGTAGTTGCCATCTGGGGATTTTTTGTTTGTTTGGGGTTTTTTTGGTGTTTTTTGTTTGTTTGTTTTTTGCTGTTGGTGTTGTTGTTGTTGTTTGTTTTTTTTTTTGTCTGGATGGAAATGCATTTCAGAAAGCCTTTCACCTTGACAGAAGGACACCTAGGAACGAAGGATTCTTCTTCATTCCCAGCAGGTTGCTGCTGATCAAGGCCTGGTAGAAGTGGATGTCCTTCTCCCAGCTCCCAGACCCAGGCAGGCAGAGCAGGAGCACCGTGCCAGTCAGGACTGGAGAAGTGGGAGCAGGAGCACTGCACAGCAGCTGCTCTGCAGCACTCAGGCACAGGATGGAAATCATTTGGCCTGGCTCAGCACTGTGCAGATGAAATTGCTTCTCCTTCTGCCTTAACCTGGGGATGAAGGTAACACCACGATGTCAGACAGCTGCTACAGCAGACCCTGCAGTTCCTATAAGCTCCATGTAGTGATTTAATTTTTACAGTTGTTTACTTAGAGGCTTCACTTTTAATAATTCTGAGAGAAGGATCAAAGCAAAGCAGTGAAGCCTCTAGCATTTTCTCCTGCCTCTTTTCTCTACTCACACAAAGAGGAAGAAGGCATTTCTACAAAGTCCTGACTCAAGTATAAAAATAAAAATTACATTTATCATATTTGAAGGCAGCCAAGAAAAACTGACCTCATGGTATGAACTCTAAGAAAGCTCAGGAGGGAGAAATTAAAACAATTAGTAATAATTATCACCAAAATTATGGTACTGAATAGGACAGTGCCTAATAATGAGAGGTCACAATTACTAAGGCACCCTTCTGTATGCTCATTTGTCTTCTCAGTGTTGTAGTCATTTGTGTTGTCCTTCTGCACAGCAGGATGCCCAGTGCCACACTCCTTTCTCTTTCATGAGAAGTTCACAATAAACAAGGGTTCAACATGTTCAGAGCAGCATTTTTTGCCTTCGGAGAACTTGGAATAATATGGATTTACTTTCAGTCTCTTTGTAAAGAAACTTTACTGCATCTGAGCTTTATTGTCTTTCACTTTATATGTTACAAGGGAATGCAGCTAAAAGGTGAGCAAAAACTGCATTAATTTATATTTTATCCCAAATAAATTGAACCAGAATCAAACTTTCCATTCTTCTTCAGTCATAGGTTTTGCACAAAATAGGGAGGTTTATCAGTGGATTTTGCTGATGGAGCAAATTCATAGAATGGTTTGGGCTGGAAGGGACTTTAAAAACCTAGCTGATCCTAGTCCCCACACCTCACTACAGGCATGGACATCTTCCACTAGACCAGGTTGCTCTAAGCCTTTATTATACCCTGGCCTTGAACACTTACAGGAATGAGGCATCTCTGAGGAACCTGTTCCAGTGCCTCATCACCCTCATTGTTAAAATTTTCTTTCTTCTATCTAATCTAAATCTGATCTCTGCTAATTTAAAGCGATCACCCCTTATCGTATCACTGCATGCCCCAGTAAGGGTCCCTCTCTGACTTTTTTGTAGACCCCCTTATTCATGATGGAGCCAATGGATGGATCCTTATTCAACTGATGGAGCCAATAAAGCTAGGACACAAATAAACCCTTTCAGTGACATCACAGGATAAAACTGCTTGCACAAGAATAATATCCACACAAGAATTTTTATCAAACTAGCCTTCCTGATAATTAAAAATACTCATTTTGGGAACTTAAAACATGAAACACAGGATTTCCTAGAGAGGTCACCTACACCTTGTGCCTACTCTCATACATTTTTGCAGATTCATAGCAATTTTGTAGTTCGTAATGTTGGTCCAACAACAAATCAGCAAAAAGGTATTTTGTCACTTAAAGCTTCTTAATCAAAAGAAGGCATCTTGGGTCAACCCTTGTCTGCTTAATCAAAATGTTTTCTTTCAGCACAAATATGAAAGCAAACTTCAAAAAGTAACATTAAAATGATAAATTATATTATTCTACTCCAGAAAATTCATAACATGTTATAGCAACTCTATTTAAGCCATTTTTCACAGACGGATCTCATTCAAATCAATACTGTCTTGAAGGACATTTTGATTTCAACATCACAGCATTTTCTAAAGGACAAGTATTAAAAAAAAATTTGCCATAGGTAAAAGTGGACCTAGCATTAAAAAAACCCACAATGAGCCTGGTGCATTATATTGCTTATAATCTAGAGATAACAACAAATTTTTTTAAAAATATAAAAGTCCAAGAAAAGTTCTCAGGAATTGTTATCTGATATGGCATAGACAAAAAACATCTTTCCTTTCCTCTTATAGATCCATAAGTGCCAGTTCAATCACCTCCCTTCTGGAGGCTGCAGCCTCCATCAGAGGGCTGGCAGAGCAGGCTGTCAGAGCACTCTAATTTACTTCAAGAAAAATCAATTAAGATAGCTTAAGTGACTTTAACGGGGAAATTGCTGGTGACAGTAATCACCACTGCAGACAGTGATGAGTACCCGAGAATGGCAACTTCTTCCATCAGCATGTTTGTACCAAAGTGGGCATCTCTCCATTGGTTCAACACCTGACCCAAAGCCCTCTCAAGTCAACAAAATTTCAGGAATTAAAAAAGTAGAGTTAACAATTAATGCATATTCAATATTTGGCTAGGAAACAATACTTCTCAAAGTATTCCTTTGTTGTGTTTTATACACACACACACACATACATAGTTGGCCAGGCAGTCTTGTGATTGAGTAAACTATATTGAAAGAGAATGTCTTGATAAAGTCAACATTGCATGCCCAAATCAGTACTACAGAAAACAACAAATGTCACTCTGATGCTTCTGCCACTTCAGCAGCACTTCAAAGGTCACTAATTCCTTGAAAAGCTGCCATAAATAGCCTGCCTCTTATACAGAAATGTTCTGCCAAAATATTAACTCAGAGTGGCCTTATATTTTCACCTTCAGTCATCAATACTTTTGACAATCCTTTGCTAGAACATGCTTTCCATTTTAGCACCTTATTAATTCCATGGCTACATCTTTCCCCATGCTCCCACAGTAATTGCAGGACTCCCACTCAAGTTTCACAGACACCGAGAAGTGGAAAACATTCTTCCCAGATGGGAAACTCTCTTTGTAGTGACGCAGCTCCTGTTGATAGAGCTGTGCTTCTGCCTATTCCTCCCCAAAAGTTAAGCTATACCAGCAAAGCCTTTTTTTTTTTTTTTAATGTTAGCTTAAAATGAGTCCACACTAGTGCTATCAACAGTATTAAAATGGTGGAGGGGAAAAAGTTTACATCGAAACCCAGCAGATCAATAGGAACAGAGGTTTCCCCTGTGAGACACGGCCTTGGTTAAGCAGCAGCTTTGACTCTGCTTCTCTAGCACAGGCAGCCTTGATGAGAAACACAAAAAGTGTCTCCTGTGAGCATTACTACACACAGGGCACCTTGTAGCATTGTTTGCTCCATTAAATGGCCTACCCACATGAGGAAATGAATTCTCTCAGGAGAGACAAGACTGGTGCTTTTGCACATATAGAGCTGAGCTGCGTCTCAACAGGGAGTGCACATACATGTGTACATGCAAGAACCAGAGGGAGAAGATATCTGCTCAAGCCTTGCTGCAGTCAGGCAGTGAATGCTGCAGATGTTGCAGCACTGGAATCCAGCTAAACTCCCCCCAGCTGCAGAAACCTCCCCCATCTGCTGCCTGCTGGAACTGCTATACAAACAGAAGGGCTCTCTTCTGCACATTGCTGCTTTCTGACTCCATGGGTAAAGATGACTTTACCACAACCAGCATAAGCTTCCAAAGATTATGGAGGATGTTTTCAGAAAACCAAAATCCTTACAAACACTGGAAAATATCACTGGGCATCACAGAGCTGGAATAAGTGAAGGACTTTGCTTCAGGAAAAATACTGTGAGTAAAAGAAAAGTCAGAAGAAAGCAGCCATTCAGAAACCGTATTATTAGGGGTAGACATAGCTTCAGAATATAATGAAACAAGTACTTGGGTCCCATATCCTGTCCCTCAGTAGAGCAAATGGGAACCTTGTTGGTTCAGAAATATAAAGGCTTAGAAAAAAATTAGAGCTTACTTTTGCACCTCTTACTAGAGTGCAATTATTTGGTCTTATATTCCTTGTTCATCCAACTTACTGGAAGAAAAAGGAATATAAGACCAAATAATTGTGCTCAAAAAAATCACTGAAGATGCTTCTTTTAAACATTTCATCCAGTCTTGCTTGCAAAAATTGCTAGCACTAGAAACAATCTAAGGGATAAAACTCAAGACATAAACCCTAAAAAGTATACTACCCAAGGGATGAATACTGTAATTATCTAAAACCTGTTATGGTACCTAATAATGTGTGGCCTACCTGGAATCAATAGGACTAACTCAGCAGGCAGACAGCAAAATCTGTACCTTAATTTCTTTTCTTACTTAAATTAAAAGGCTCGCTTTTGGTAGGATTTTCAAAGTCCTTGTAATCTTCAGATTTACCCTTGAATTTTTCATTTTCTTCTGCTACTGAGCAAAGTCTTGTTTTCAAATTGGCAGCTTTGTACTGTTGCCTCAATAAATGATTGCAGCAACTTAAAGCCTGCAATGAAAACAGGAGCAGTTTAGGCACAAAGCAAAATATGAGTAACAAGTAAATATATAGTGTAATTTCCACTGTTATACAGCCCCTCCCCTACTAAAGGTCCTTTTTCACACCCTTTGTCCCACAATTGCCATATTTTCTTCTTGTTACCCCTTCTTCCAGGAGTGCTGCTAAGGTTCAAAGTACAACAATATCACAGTGGAAATATTTGCACTCACTTCTCAAAATGATCAAGCTCATATTAAAAATATCTTTACATGCATCTATTCAGCATACATTTTTATTGTTTTATTTTCTATTTCCCCTGTTTAATCTGGCTAAGCTACTGGAAAAATTATTTGAACAAGTGGAAAAGGTTGAAAACATTTCTTTAGAGCTCATCCCTATATTCAGCTTCGGTATCTGAGTTTTGCTGACTCAGTTTTGCTGAATGAGTGGCTAACTTGAAACTTTTCAGCCAGTGATTAGTCACAGGTAAGACTCTTACACAGTTGAGTCAGCTCTCACTCACCAAAAGATTCAGAAAGTTCTGAACATTGACTTCTTCTGTTCAGATTAGTCTAAATATCCCTGAGCTAGGCAGCTAAGCCCTCTGTGCAACATGGTAAGCATTTTGGACCAGCATCTACAGTTCTACTGCAGATGTCAGCCAGAAGAAAAAAATATATCTTAACATTTAAATATCTTAAATCTCACCTCAAGGTGTTTCTGAGAACACACAGACCTTTTACTAGTTTAGAGATTTTTGTGTTTCCTTGTGATAGTCAAGAGTGGGAACGTTGTGCCCATATACACACCAGAAGAAAACTGGCAGAAGAAAACAACTGATGATCCTAGCTAGGTGGGGAAGGGATAGTGAAGAACTCTGCTCCAATTTCCTAAATCAAAATTTTTTATGTGTTGCATAAAGAAGCCTTGAAGAATTAAGAAAACCCATGTCTCCCTTTACCCAAGCAAATTCAAGTCTTATTGGGCAGCAGAATCCCATTGAGGCTTGCTTTCCTTCTGGTTCAATAACTGCTGAATTACTCCTTGAGCCAAGGGGATGGTGCTGGTGCTGCAGAGTTGCCCATAGATCTAATCCTCTTGGGGTGGTAGGAGCTGGAGTCTGAGGAGAAGACCATCAAGACCCTGCAGATATTGCTGATGTTTCCCCAGCTCACATAAGTGCTTCTGAGAACTCAGCACAAGGTCCTGAAAATTGACTCAGAGATCATTAGGGAGCCAGCAAAGTGCCTGGTACATGGATTGATGTTTTCTGAGAACTGCTGCAAAGGAAGCAGGTGGTTGCATCTGCCAGCTGCAGTTTTTCCAGATTCTGCTTTGAAGCCAGGATGAATGTTCCAATAATCAAGTATGCAGGCAGCAGAGATATATGACTGGGATGTGTCCTAACTGGAAATGATGGGCTGCATTGCTTATGCAGCTATTGGATCTGTCAGCTGGGCTTATAGACAATCTCATCTCTTGCAGACTCCTCTGAAGTGCAGTGCAGTGCAGTTAATATTGCAAATAAACTGGGATTCTGGTCGCACAGCAAGAGAAATATGTCCAACTGGCAGAGAGAATAAATACTTCTCCAAACAGGCAGTAATCAGTTAACATTACTCTAAAACAAACATTGAGAAAGCACAGCACTTTAGCAATTAAAGGTCCAAATTTGCAAAATTAATTAGTGTTTCCCACAGCATAGCGCTCTACTTATGAACAGCTCTATTGTAAATGTATGATGCTCTAATATGAAAAGAGAGCATTCTTATGTTAATTATCTAATTAACTAATCTGGGCACAATTAGCAGCTGAAACAGCACAGCATTACACTCTCTTCCTTCTTCCCTTCCGGATTCAAGATTGCCTTTAAATCCGTACTTTGGAGTGGCAGGGGACCCTGGTGGCAGGGCTTGCTACCACGCTAAGCAGAACTCAGTGCCAGCAGAAGTTCCAGTGAGCGGGCACTGACACAGGAGAGGCAGCAATCCCTCGCACGTAATTTAGGAGGGGTAAAGTCATCTATTTAATCTCACCCCTGTAGCTAGCCAGCCCTCCAGGGAAGCCATCCTTGTCACCTCACAGAAAGTCAGCATGAAATGCTCAAGAATACACTTGTCTGTTTTTCTGTCCATTTGGAAACCCAACAACACTTCACCAGACCCCCCTGAGAGCAGTATTTTCCTAAGGATGGATCAGTGACTATTTTAGAGCTCTGAAAATAGTCTCTTTCATTTCTACTTTGCTGCCAGAGTAGCTATTGACTTCACTAAAGTTAACTGTGGCATGAAAAGAATTAGCAAACTGCATGCAGATCTCTGACAAAAACTTACCAGAGAAGAACATTTGCTGAAAGATTCTAAATCAGCCTCAGAATGGCTTAGACAATGTCTCAAAGTCCTAAATCAGATGACATCACAATGGCCCTAAACCAGGGGCAGAAATGAAAGAATAGTCATTTTTATATTTTCACATTTCTACATTTCTACATCTGCATCACATAGCCTTTTTTATGCAAGAATTTGCAGTTTTGTTCAGTAATTTAAAAGGGCAGAAAAAGGAAATATAAGCTGAGACTAACAAGTTCTATACAGAATTGTACAAAATATTCATTTTAAAATATCTTTATTCTGGGGTGTTTTTCTTTTAGAGTTCCATCTGTCTGCTAGTTTAGGATTTTTCATTATGAAATCTTGGGTAGACCTACTGTAATGCTCTGCCTCTCCCACTCATTCAATGCTGTCTAACAAGGAAAGGTCACACACCTTTGCCTATGCAGTGCAGGGCTGGTTTTGAGACAGTGCTGATCTATTATGTATGACAGAAATACAAAAAAAAATTTATATAGAAAGAACTGGAATAGTTAATCTTATCCAATACCTGCAAGTTCTGCTGCACTAAATCTGCTTACTCTGGACTTGTTCTCTTGAATTCTGAGCATCTCCAAGGATGGAGACTCCAGCACTTCTCCAGTCAGTCTGCTTCACATTTTCCTGCTATTCCAGTGAAAAAAAAAATTCTTAATAACTAACTGGAATTTTCTGTCTTCCAAGCTGTGTCTTTGCCTTTCGCCCTTTCACTGGGAATCTCTCATAAGAATCTGGATTCATCTTCCCCACAGCTTCCCAATAGGTAGCTGCAGGCAGCCAGGAGACCTCCCTTCAGCGGTTCCTTCTCCAGGTTAAAACAAACCAGCTGCCTCAGCTTCTCCTTCTACGTCACTCGCTCCAGCCCCCCACCACCCTGGTGCCCCCTCCCTTGGGCTCATTCTGTGTGGTTGATACCTTTCTTGTGCTGAGAAGGACAGAACTGGACTCACTGCTCACACTGATCTCTGCCCAGTGCCGTGTCATGGGGAATGATCAGATCAGTCCTGCTGGCTGCTGACTGCTGACTGCACTTCTGCCCAGACAGCTTCACAGAGATGCTCTGGGTCTGGAAGGTTGCAGCACTTTGCTGGACAGGTTCTGAGGAACCTGAGCTAACACTGAGGTTGGCCTGGCCTTCACAAAGCAGAGGTGTAAAAGGCCAATGCCAGATGCCCCTCCTGCATAAGTTTTTATGCAGGTCTGTGCAGCTCCTCAGTGGGCTGCAGTCACAGACACTCACTCCAGCACAGGACCCAGTCCCTGCACGCAAGAGCCCAAATTGTAGACCTACATGGCCCAGCAAAGATTTTGCTCAACGTCTGAGAATTCCAGACTGATGTATTCTTCATCCCAGCATAGTTTACAGCATATCCCAAGTGAATAAATCCCACAAGGAGAAAAAATTGATCATCTCAGCAGCAGCACTGATGAAACTCCTGACACAAGCAGCCAAAAGCTGCCTTGCCCACCCTCAGGTGCAAGAAGAGGCACTTGCAATTTGTTCGTACTCTGAGAAGACATGACCACAGCCTGAGACTATTTACAGCCCATGTGCAATGCAGGGGGAGGGGAAAAAGGCTATACAAGAAAAGAAAATGAGAGAGGAGATGGTTCCCAGACACCATCACATGATCATGTATCCTCCGGCATGTGTTGTTTAAGTCAGACCTTATTTAAAACTCTCTCTTAGTTCTTATTTTAACTTGCTCATAGAGGCTAATCCTGTGAATGATGTGCTTCTGGCATAACAGCTAAGCTAACAAAGGGCTTACAACATTATATTTCCTTGTGAAAGGAAAGGGGACTGACTCTTCCAAGGCCTTAAAATATAGTGCTGGGCACCTATTAATAGCTTTTGTCAAAGTGAATCATCATCCTCATCTCTTAAACAATGACTCATGAATTAGCCACACAAATAATTGCCTCTACTGACCTCTACAAGCAGGAAAAAAAAAAAAAAAGAAAAAGAAAAAACAAGCAAAAAAGACCAAAAGAGAAAAAAAAAAACCCAAAACCCCAAAAAAAACCAAATCAAAAAAACCCAAAAAACCCCAACTACATAAGATATAAAAAGCCATATAAAGTTCTATCATATCAATAATTAACCATAATTGATTAATAGGATGACAAAAAGAACTGACTGCCTTTGCTGTGGGATAAATCAGCATACTTAAGATATGTTACCAAAGGCTACCACATTTCCATGTGTTTTAATTGAGCCTTGAGTGATTTGTATAAATCTGTAAGAGCCCTTCTGAAATTCTGCAAGTGCCTCAGAAGGTACCATGAGATGCTCTGGATACATTTTCTACACTATTCCTAAAGCATGGCTTTGGGGTAGTAGAGCCTTTTCTCACAAGCTGCAATGAGGTTGGACACCAAGCAGTTCTCCAGTCAAATCGAAGTCAAAAGCTCAAATCCCAACTCTTTCACAAGCCGGGCTCCGATGTTCATGGTGGCCTCCAAACACCAGGAGAGTAATTCTCTTACCTACTCCTAAAATATTTCTATACCAAGAAACTTAGGGAATGCTTTACAACATGTCTTCATTTCAGGAAAATTCTCTTCTCTTTTGAGAAATAGACAGTCATAAATGCTTTAGGGGCACAGCCCCCAAATTCAGTCATATCTACAATTTGCCAAATGGAGTTTCCAAGCTAGAGGTGCTAGAATGCAGCTGCATGACCTAGCATGGATTTTACCACTTTATAGAGCCTTTGAGCTCCACTAAGGACACCACAGAGTCCAGTAAGGCATCTGTCTACTGACAGGAAGCCTGGTTTTTGTCTCAAAACAGCCGTTTCAGAATTTCTTCTTTATCCATGCAATTATGGAAAATATGTGGAAAAACACCATCCTGTGACTTACATTACAAATTGCTATTAAGCAACAATCTTTGATTTTTGCCACGTGAGTGCAAACTTTTATCATCAATCCAGAGGAAAAGTATTTGTCATATATACATAAGAGACAGTCATGATCTGCTTATGGATATCCCACTATCTGGAAAAAAAAAGACACTATGCATACACTATTTTATGTATCAAACATACAATTCTCTGGTTTATTTCTTGAGTACAAGTCTTGATGATGTTTTTTTGGGAAAGATCTTCATGACATAAATTGTGAGATTACTGAAGTTCATCGTCTTTGGAGACCTCTAAGCAAGTGCTTCCAAATTCCATATGTTAACACATCCATAGAATTTGTTACAAATATTACTAGTTTGTGCCAGAAACTTTATAACAAGATGCTGGCTGGCTACCAAACCACTAACTCTCTAGGCCTGGCTTAGGGACAATTGAGTGTATTATTTAATGGAAGAGAGTACATGGCCTATGAAAGCCTGTAAGACTCACTTGACAACGTGGTTTGCTCTCTCAGTGATCTTGGCAGCTCCCTGCTAGTGTGGAACCCCACCCAGGCCAGCTAGCTGAAGCCAGACTGTCATCTGAGCCATTGACTCTCCTTTTTGCCTCAGATGGTCTCAAATTGCATTCAGACTCTCCATTTAGAAATAATAGGCAAATGGTGTGCACAGATATCACCCTTTATATAGGATGGAGTGCTGATGCCCTGCTCATTCTCATTCAGCAAGCAATTATAAAGGCTGTATTTAGTGGTAAAGCTGAACTTTTGGAAATGCTCACTGATACTTCATTTTAGGGTTTGGGTTTTTCTCCTTTTTCTGAGAGGACTGTCCCCTTCCATAGTTCTTTCATCTGAAAATACTTCCCAGTTTAAACATATGTTTGCAGATTTTTTTTTTCAATATGTTCCTGAGCCATGGGAATAACAGAAGCACTGTGGTGTAATGTGCAAAGCATCACTGCTTTTAAATTGAGGTGGGGAAGCAGTGAATATTGCCTTTACCTGGAACTACAAGGATAATTAATATAACTGGAACATCGGATTAATTAAAAATACTCTGTGACCTAGGAAGGTTGTTACTGAGTCCAAATTATCAGATCCATCTTTTAAGGTTGTCCACATAAAGAAGATTTTTGTATAAAAAGTTACTGGTACTTTTAAAATAATAATAAAAAAAAAGAAAAGGAAAAGTGAAAAAAAAATACAGATTTAAGCAAGGTGCTTCTGGACTCAAAGGAGATGTGCATGCTGATTCTTCATGTAAGTTAAGGATTTTTTTTATAGAATTCTTTTTTTTGTTGAACTATTAGTCCCCCTACCCATCCCCCAAGTGTTCTTCTTTGATTTAAGATTACAGCTGAGTTAGTTTCAGGATTATTTTACAGCACAGGGCAAAAACTGTGTCAAGGACCAAAGACCGCACAGGAGGCTGTTATTGATGAGTTATCAGGTAACCACCACAAAGGGGCTGTGCATTTTCCCTTTTTCTCCTTCCTTTGAGTATTGTCTTATCTGGCTTCCCAGAGGTTTCATGGAACATTCAAAATTATTCTCTTAATTTTTCTTTGACATCTGACACAGTGCTTATGCCAAGGACTCTACTGAACTGAAACACCTTTAAGCCTAATGAAGATTTTCTACAAATCTTAAGATTTGAGACATAAGTCAAGGATGTCATGGACTGAAATAAGCAAAATAACTACCAAGACCTCAAAATTCCTTTCATTCAGCATGTAACCTTCAGCAGCCAGAGGGGGGAAAATATATTAATCAACATTCAGAGTAGTCACCTGCCTCTTTTGGCTGCCCTGTTAAGTCAAATTTACTGTTATTCTTGCAGTTTAGATACTACTGGAAAAACAGTGACTTTAAAATACTCATGTTCTCCAGAGATGTCAACCACTAAATCTTTTTTGTTTCTATTTCACTAGCATTTGTACAACAGATGAAGTCATCTATGGATTTGTGTTCTGCTTTACTGGTGTTCAAGCAATACGTTGATACTGATAGTTTGGAACCAAAATGAGGCAATAATCAAGATAGAATTTGTTGCCGCTCATCTTAAAGTAGCAATACTCAGTCCCTAATGATGCAAGGTAGTACCTCTTAGGGAAGGAGAGGAACCTTGCAAATGCTGCTCCCACCTTTATCCCCAATGCTTCCTCCATTCTGACAGTCCTGGGAGGAGAGTGGTGTCTATTTTATGTCAGTAGGAATACAAGGATTAGATAGAGTAGATGAGAAAGGGTTGAAAGGCAATATCTTCTTGCATGGTGGTGATTATCTGTTTGGATTGATTTGATTAGTCCTCTTCCTTATTCCCGGGAAATGAGGAGCTGAAGCATTGCAACCAGCTGAATTTGTGCAATCATGCCAGAACTGCAGAAAAGTTTGCTCTTTCTCTTTGTGGAATTGCCCAGATCCGTCAGCTCAGGCAAGGTCACTTTTAGACCTAAATGTGAGATGCTGGGTTGTGAGGGAAAAAGATTTCTGCATTCAGAAGTAGCAAGAGATGAGGGTATTCATGCTTGGGAAAGACACAAGTCCTAGATACAGATATCATAAGCAAGTTTGGCTCAAGGGGTGCTGTAAACTCCCAATAAAAGGTATTTGCAGGATTCAGTATTAAACACAGCCAATTTTGGTGGAGCTTGTTGTCAGGATAACTGAAGAGACAGCAAAGCATGCTGTGTTGGGCTCTATGGGAGCCAAGGAGCTGCAGAGAGGGCCAGAACAAGGGCACCAACACGGGTGAGGAAATCCAGCAGGATGGAGTACAAAATACTACACCAAATAAGAATGGGCTGATGGACATCATGTAAAAGGAGGAAAATCCTAACTTTGAAAGTCACAGTGCATGCCTGGTAGTGGCAGAAGGGTTTTCATGGCACCAACTTTCAGAGGTGTTCTTTGAACCATTTGTACTATGCAATGGATATTCATACCATATTCAACTATTCCTTCCTCATTGCCTTCTCAAAATCCACTGTTTTCCCTAATAGACTAGAAGAGTTTGAAAATACCTCTGGTGTGTATCCAGAAGTCTGTGCTCCCTCCACCTAATGAAGAGACAGCAGTAGGGGCAGGCCTGTGACAGCTACTGCCTCCAGTGACATGAGGCACACAGGTTGCAAAAGGCTGTGCCAAGGATATTTTTTCTTCCCACTTTTTCTGTCCTGATATCTGGTGAATCTGCATCTGAGATAAACAGCAAAAGTAGTGCTATAAAAACAATTCTCTGTAGCAGAGGGATACAGAACTCAGTGGAATGCCTATTTTTCTTCATAATTATTTTCATCTTTATTTCCAACACAAAATGAATACCATTTTAAAGATACCCTTGAAATTACTGAAGTTTTTCTTATTCAATTCAGCCTCAAAATAGTTAAATAGATATTTATACAATTCATCATGGCTCTGCAGCCTACCATCACCGAAAGAAAACTTTCCCTTTTAGGAGAGGGAAAGTTTATGTAGCTGCAGTCTTGGATTACATTGATTCAGTCCTGAGGCAATACAGATGCCAATTATATGATACACATACCATACATCTTTAAATTCTCTGTAAAACAATCCCTGAGAAATAATTGTTATTATCATTCTAGTCAAGCACTGAAAATACAGCCAGCACTGTTCCTTACCTGTTGATACAAAACTAAACTTTTGGTGTATCTGTAACAGCTTCATTCTTTCTGTGTATTAGTTATGATACAGCAATCATGGATTGGTCTGTAGAAGGACATTAATTTCTTTACTAAGAACCTGTCAGCTTACACGCTTCCATATCATATCACTTGAAGTGTTAAAGTAACTTCTTATCTTCCTGTTCTCTTTCTCTTTACATTACAACTTCATTTGATCCTCTGGGTTTTCACTAAATTTTTTGTGGTTAGTAAGTGCCAATTACTCTTACGCAAAGAGCTAAACAAATAAAAAATAATTTAATTTCATTGTAAAGGAACAGGATTTTTTAAAAAGTCAAAATAATTCTTATAAAGGCATAAAAATCTGTGTCCTTCAGACTGTAGGGTCTGATCAGTAGACAATTAACCAAAACAATTTCAGTTGGTTGAGGCTTCTTTCTATAATATGACAAAAGAGGTTTTTCAAACCCCGCTAGACAAGTCAAATTGACTCAATTTTAAAATGTACCATTTTGCCTCACCTACTAATTGTGTAGACAAAACTATGTGACATCTCCGCTAACTCACCTTCACATTGCTGTCATCCTTGCCACTGTGTTTGCCACCAGTCTGTACCTCTGTACCCCTTCCCAAGGTGGCATCATAACCTCTCCTACTATGCTCAGAGACTAACCAGTATTTCAGCTTTGTCACCTGATTTAGGTCACAACAAACTTTAATTAAATAACATTCTCATAGACCTGTCTCTAAACCTTTAACTCTTCATATAATAATGATGATTGATAGCCTACAAACAACCTCCTGTTAGAAAAAAAAATTAATAGAGCATTAAACCTATGTGAGTGAAATTAGCAGACACATAAAGAAAAAAAAATGTGTACAGCCATATTTTCAATGCTCTCCAGTCTCAAAGATCCACTTTGAACCTTGCCAAAACATTACTCTGAAGAGCTTACATCATCCTAACCTATGGTCTATACCAATAATTAGATGTAAGACAATGTTATTCTAATGAAAATTTCTCAAACTTTCCTCCCTTGAAGCATGCCAACTTCGTTAAAGTAATCTCAGATGTAAACCTCTACAAACCAGGAACCTGACCATGCCTGAGGAATAAATGCAGGCCCTGACAGCACATCTCCACTATCACCAGCATGGATGACACAAACACACAGCCTAGAAGGTGTATGACCATGGAACCTTCTTTCCTCATTGAAACCACCCTTGTGAAACCAAGTCATCACTGTTTCCCAGAGCAAACTCCAACCTAAAACAGTACAGCACAGCAACATTCAGGTACCAGTAGGAGAACACTTTCCAGTCCCCAAAATATTACACCATTGGTCTCTTAATCCTGTTACTCGAGAGAGACATCAACCTTCAGCATGAGCCTGGAAATAAAAATCACTAGATCTACTGGCTATTTGAGAATCATGGATCCACTAGAGCTAGAAGGTTCATACCACAGCATAACTTTCCCAACTGCCTACCACACACGTTATATTGCTTTTTACTATGGACAGTGATGACTCCATTCCAGTCCTCAACATTTCTTTTTAGTGATTGCTGAAACAACGTCAGCCTCTCCTGGAAATTACTGACTGTAAGCAGACAGACTGAGGTTTGATTTCAGCATACTTTTATGAACATGGCCACCTAAAACAGAGGCAAAGGAGATTTTCACACTAGGAAAGCTTCCTCTACTATGGCTCTAAATAAAAGAATGGGCATCTTCTAATGAAAAATATTGAGAACTTCAAAAAAAGAAATTACTTCATTCAAGCTTCATGATATTAATATTCTAGGGATTTTTACTGTATTCAAGCTAACAAAATGAATATAGTCCTTGAAGAGAAGTTTTTTCCAAAGGAACACCTGACTCCAAAATGCCCTTTACCAGCAGAAGATATATTGCCAAGTGTTTATGCAAAAAAGGATGGTAACAGGATGGTAACAGGAATAAGTTGGATAAAAGGGATCATCAACATTAGTAGGCCTTCTTAAAAAAGTCCTTTCTAGTGTTACATACATATCTGATCTGGGAACCATTTTTAGGATAAAAATTCTAAGGTTAGTCCATGTTAGGCAACAGAATAAATAACAGAGTGACAAACACCAACATAAAAGGATGCTTTTTGGACCCTATTCCAAAGCACTCTGTTAAAAACTACCTAAGCTAATTCACACTTTGAAATCTAATCATTTGGTTCATTCCCTCTGTTCTATTTCAGGCAGGATATCTGTAAGATGTCTACCCACTGTTAAATTGGTAACCTTCTTGAGCAAAATTGATCATTGTCATGACTACTACTTTTCCTTTATCATTCAGGGAACAAGTAATTCTGTACTGTATTATGGTAGGCTTTCTGATTTGAATTTTATTTTCTGCTTATCTTTGCTTTTTGTCTGCTGTCATGTCTTTTCCTGGGGATATATTTTGCCACTTGGGAAATTCTGAGAAGATAAAACACTGTGAGATTCAAAATTCTTAACAGTCCAGAGCATGTGTGTTTGCATTTGTGGAGGTTCTGTATTTATTCTCTGTCTCCCTGGAAAACCTCCTAGCTTTTTATTTCTAGCTCATCTGTGGCACTTCATTTGTAACATGCTATAGGCTTCCAAAGACAGACACAACACAAAAAGGGAAAGGGAAAATGCAGAGTTCATCACCATAAATTACTGATGTTTCTTCTACTTTACTTACTCATCAGATTCATTTTTAATGATGTGTGGATTTTAGTTTTACATTTGCCATGAAACCAGATGATTTTTAAGGTTGCTTCCAACCCAAACCATTCTGTGATTCTGTGTAGCACTGCAGGCATTCAATTTGAAGCACTGCATTAAAGAGGATTTCTCCCAGTGTGTGTCTCTGGTTCCATTTTCTGCAGTAGGTCTCTGCAACTGTGACTTGGCAGGCACTGGTGGTATTTATCCAAAGCACAGAATGCAATAGGAAAGAAAAGAGGAAGATTTTTATTATATAACTGATAAAATGCAGAAACAGATGCTGTGTGATTGCTCTGGAATTAGTTGATTTATTTAAAGGGTTAATTGACTCATTGTATTCCTATGGGATAAACTGGAATTCAGATGAATTGCAGTGATCCAGTATCTGGGAACCCCAGGAAATTTGCCAATATATACTATTGTTTCCATCTCCCAGTTAGTAACTAATTTAAATTAGGGTCAGACGCTGCTGCTTTTGTTGTTCCCGGTGCCAGACTTGCAGTGCCTTTAACAGAACCAGAAGCTGCCTGTGGGCTGGGATGAGCACTGGGATACTCTCAGTTAAACAGCCTGAGTGAAAAATGGGAAGAAGGTGGGAGTGAGCTGGTATGGGTTTACCCCAGAGGAAGTTTCCACCAAAACATCATAAAAGAAAAAAATAAAATGGAATGAAAAATTGATTTGCTTCAGGGTTTTTCCAGAGGGCTTCAGAAGTGGAACCAACTGAAACCAGTGGGAGCTTTATGCACAGATGTGGGAGGATCAGGCACAAACCAGTGCAGTATCTTTTTGAAAACTCCATTTGGCCCATTTTCTGGGGCTCCACTGGACTGAAGGTCATTTTCATGGATCCACATGTCACCTAACTCCTGATACAAATATCAGCCCCAGACTACTGGGCAGGAACAACATTCCAAAAAATGAGAGGCTGAAGTTCAAAATCCTAGTCCATCACCCACCACCTCGGGACCTTGGGAAACCTGCATTTTCTGACTGTGCCACAGTTCCTTATCTGTGAGTTAATACTTGCAGGTCACTGCCTTAAAGATCTATTGCAGAAAGAAATACATGA
Organism: Chloebia gouldiae; assembly: GCA_003676055.1. Classification (NCBI taxonomy): domain Eukaryota; kingdom Metazoa; phylum Chordata; class Aves; order Passeriformes; family Passeridae; genus Chloebia; species Chloebia gouldiae. Next base: position 33,598,658 of record QUSF01000005.1, on the reverse strand, counting down.
TAGCTTATACAATGGGTACAAGATCAAATGAGTAGCAAAGACAGACAGCCATGAACATTCTGGGAGTTTTTTCATCCTAAGTCAGGCAAACTAGCAATTAAAGCAGCTGGTTCTGATACGCAGTAAAAAGGAGTAGGGGAAAAAAAAGGAAAAAAAAAAACACTTAGAGAGCTGTTCCTAAAAATATAAAATGTATTTTAATTATGAAGGAGAATTAATTTTAGATTGACTGAGGAAAATCTCATGGGGCATTCAGCCAACTCATCCATCTCCTATCACCAGAGAATTTCAGCTTTCCAAACAGCCCTGTAACATACCACTTCTTGGGATCTTCTCTGAATACCGAGCTTATTATCTTTTGACTCCTTCATTATCTGTCACTGACATAAAATGCAGCATGTACTCCTAAGGAAATTAAACGCTGAAGAAAAAAACGTATTAGGCTATCTAATCACCCTTCCCCTCCCCTTTCCAGGGTTTCTCCCTACTGTATCATCTTTGCCCTTCAGCCACACACAAAACCTTGTCAGCTTTGCCACCACTCTTTCCCTTTCTGCCCCTCCATTTCCTGCCACTTTGCTCCTTAAATTACAAATATGCAGCAATATCTGAATTCAGATGTCTGGGACAGTGTCAGGTGAGTGAGGACATGATGCTATTCAGACAATATATGGTCACTATTAGCCAAAAGGGTTGAGTACTCTTCATCTTGGTCTCCAGAAATGTGATTAAAATCATAGTCCAGGCTGACTCAAACCCCCCCCACACGGCTCCCCAGTGCTCTGTACCAATGCTGCTGCCAGTGCTCAGGCTCTGGCTCTATGTCTACAGCAATGGAGAGTTTTTTGAGAGTGAGGTTTTGTCACTGGCCTGAAAGACACCTTTGAACAGCTCTGTCTACCTCATCACCTTGTCTTGTATAAGGAGATGCCCTTCATCAGCAACTCCTGCATGAAGTACAAGGTGCTGGTAGCTGTGGTAACACGAATAGCACAACACTTTCTAGTCCCAGTAACTTCATATCTGTTAAATGCTCTTATTCACCTCAGTTTCCTCTTATTTTCTGCAGTACCTATATTTGCATTGCTCGTTTCAGTTCAGCCATCTCTCTGTATTGTAAACCATCTAAAACTCAACTGCTGCCTTCACCTGCACACCCACCTCCTGCTGTTTCACCAGCTGCTCCACGAGTAGCACTGCTCCAACAGCCAGATTAATGGGCAGAAAGTTTGCTTGCTTTTGCTTTTGTAATATATCTGAAAGTTCACCTCTTCCAGATGCACAGTCCCAACAACACTCTCCTGTGGGTGCCCCCCTTCACCGTATTGCACTGTCCCTAGGGAATTCCCACACTGCTTGAATATTGCATAGTGCCCTGTGCTGAATGTCACAGTGCTCTCTAATGGAAATTGAATTGAAAACTGCAAATTGTGAGATTTCCTGAACAGCAGTCTGGGAGACTTCCAACTATTTTTCATTCAAATTATTTTTAAAAATACAAGCATGTTAAAAATTTCAGCAGCTGTGATATCAATAGTAATAAGAAAAAGGAAAGAAAACAAAATCATTAGCATAGTTTCTGACTGAAAGCAAAGTGTCATTTTAAAATAGTGCTGTGGAGAGAATAGAGGTTTTCATTTACTGGTAAAGCACATTGGATTTTAGAACAGAAAAAACATTTGAGAAAGACAAATGAAATCTAACAAATAAAACTAAGCAACTGGAAAAAGTGCACTGAGAAATAGAATTTTAAATACCTTCCAAAAATTGTGCCAATGAGCTCCAATAGTTAAGTCAGACTAGATCCACTCCAGCTGTGGGATATCTACTGACTTTTGCCAGCTGTGGATCTGGAGCAGAATATCTCAGCTTTCTGATGAAATAATAATCAGAGTAGAAAATGACAGATTATTCAGTCATCCTCAATAGCACAAGAAATCTTTCACATGGGTCATAAAACACTATATCTAAACTTGTGGAAAGGTACAAAATAGTGGGTGGGAACCTGTGCTTTTCTCCTTTTCTAGCACAAGGGTCCTGAGGTGCCTCACAGCCCATAAAGCAAAGCCCCACATTTTGCTCACCCCCTGTATAGCAAACTCTCTGCCAGTGTCTGGCTCAAGGCAGGACAAGATCCATTAGCAAAGCCCCTGAAAATAAGCCTTGGGATCTCACATCACACTGATATGAGTAAGCCAAATACCATAAGGGATGTTTGGGGATAGTTTTTATGGATATCCTCATCTTGATTAAATGCATTTTGTTAATATATTAATTAGTTCTATCAAATATTTAAGAACTGCAGGTTCAGGGCACAGTCATGCAATGATTGATTAGGTTAAAAACATTTGCTGTGGCTGGGATGGCCTTAAGCTCTATTTGTAGGGATTCTATTCCAAGTAGAGTAACAACTTTGATCATGCATAGCCAATCCTCAATCCCTCTACTCTTAAATACTTTTTAATTATTTTGTGTTTCAGCTCCATAGTTGTAAGATCTGTTGATACACTTTTGAGAGTATTTTAATTTATTAATGTGAAGAGACCTTGTTAATTGCCCTCCTGCTCTAGATAGTTCTATGTAAGGTGTCTCATTTGAATGTTTTTTTTTTTTAATATATATCTATTCATCTGATACTATTAAACTGTTGTCTTCACCATGCAGGCAAATCTTGCTATAATGATCTTGCTATAATGGATCCCAGAATTTATGCTTGAAGTGATATACATGGAACTAACAAGCTTAAACAAAGTTCCCTGGATAGAGAGTACACACCACAAAAAGTACATTGAGATGTCAGATATTGGCTGATTATCCAAAATGCATAAATATTGATGTAGCATGTTGGGCAATATGAAGGGAAGCTGTGATCAGAAGTTGCAGAAAGCTGCTTTACAGCTGAAGTCCTACTTAGGTAATGAATATGCTGCCATCGTACCCTCCTGCTCTCACTCCCATTCATTTATCCCTGGCTGTCAGACAAAATAAATGGCACATCTCTTGTGAAATCACATCTACATTAACTTTAATATTTTTCACTATTTTTAAATTGTCTTACATATATTAGAGCTCTTTAATTAGACATGCAGACAACATGGCAAGAGATCAAATTCTTGGATGATTTCTGAGATTCCAGCTCTTTATGTCAATGTAATTTTAATTTCCTCAAGCCCCATTTTGCAATTTAATTTTTGGATTAACTTTCTGAGGCTCCCTGCTACCAAAGCATTCATCCTTAACACTACTCCCTGTGTGAAATGAACCTAAGGTGACATTGCAGCCTCTATGCCCTGCTTGCAGCCTTGCAATTATGGCTGGTCCCAAAATGTAAAATATGTTTAGAAGTTTTTGAGAAAACGAAAAATTCTGTAAAAACATCTTCCAAATTAATTATTTTATTAGATGCATGATCTTTATGCATAAAGAGCCACCTAAGTTCTCAAATTTGCCAAAGATGATTAAAAATATATTGTCTCCACATTGTCTCAGATGACAGGCATGAGAAGGAAAGTAGGAAACCAAAAATTAAAAATCACTAGCCACTAACATTTCTATTTTAAACAACAAAGCATAAAAAAAATTTTTTCAAAAAGTTAACTTCCGGGGAAAAAATTTCAAAACAAAAATCGTGTTATACCACGTTCTCCTCAAGCCAGTTTTTCCCCTTGGTCCCTCCCATCTTTTGCCACTCTGTGTCCACCTTAAATCACAGCATTCCAACAGCAGATACTCTCTTTGTCCTAGTTGTTCTACAGACACAATGCTGAATATAAAAACACACAGCAATGTCATATGTGTTCTGAAATGTCATCTCTTTGACTGAGACAGAGGGACCAGAACTGTAAGATTATCATGGAAAGCAAAGCCCTGAGTAGGAAAACAGAAGGGCCAGTGTAGTTTAAAGTTATCAAACAGTATGCTATGGGCTGGATTTGAGCTTTTCAGACTTGCTTGCAAACCAGAGATAACCACATAGTTTTGCATCACTAAATCAGACCTTTCAAAGCTGAAATAACTCATAAAATACTTAAAGGCCACATATTTGTTTGATGAATTCTCATAAAGGAGAAAAAAAGGTTAAATCCATACAGTTTGTTTTGCTGGTTTTTTTTTTGCTTTTTGATGACAGAACTGAAGAGTCCTGTTGAATTTAATGATTGAATGAATACATAAGTCAATGTAATATTATATTCCAATAAAATATTATATGGAGATGAAAACAAAGTAAGTGCCAATGTCAAGTTCATCTCTAGCCTGCCTCCCCTCTGCTTCCTAAGTCATTACCTAGTATTTATTTACAAGACTGGGGAAAAAAATATTGGAAAAATAAAGGCTTTGTGCTCAGATTTCAGGCATGAAATGATGTCCCACTGTGTCATTTTGGATTTGCCATTTAAAAGCTTACCGTGTGTTTGCTTGAACAGACCCCTTTTTCAGGAAGAGGAATTTACTTCTTTGGAATCTGACAGTCTCTGAAGAGCTGCTCAGATGTTTTTATTAATTAGTTAATATTTGTGCAATGCTTAAAGTATCAGGCACTGTATAAATGTTAAGCTATGGAATTTGGTCTACAATTAAATGGAAATTATAAACAACAAAAAATACATATTTATATATTTGCTAGGAATTTACATGAATATGATATATTTGATAGCTTAGCAGAGAGCTCCTAATCTATCCAAAGCCATATAAAGTTTAGGGATGTGGCTAACAGCCTATTTAAATAACATAGCAAAAGTCATACTTTCCCCAGTGTTTCCATGTTAGCCTTTAAGGCTCCAATTAAAAGCAACAGAACATCTGATTTTCACATGCAGTTGCCATCTACCTCTTACATTAGGAAAAAAATAAAAATGTGCCCCTGAAATCACATTAAGTGTGCAAATTAAGAAAAAAATAGACAGCACATACTGAAGTTTGGCTTAAAATCTACAGTCTTGAAAGCTTCCAGCTCATCTGATGAAATAAAAGATACAAGTACCAAAGAAGCAGAAGAAAATGCTGAGTGTCTTGTTACTTTTTCTGGCTTTTTCTTCTACATATGAATGTCAGACTGTTAATGAAAAGACTCTTAATGAATCAACACTCTCACAACAGTGTCACTAATGAACTACTGGTAACTGGAAAAGGAGACTAAAAATACTGTGTCTCCCTTTTAGTGCAGAGTTATCTTATCAATATGCTGTAGCCAGAACTGTTAGGCTGAAAAATGCATTGACTTAAGAAAATAACATCATGAAGCAGACCCAGGGTAATAACAACACTTCTGTTGCCAGAACACACTTGTAGTTGGTGGGTGGCTTGTATAACTTGAGTGCTTAATTAAATGTATTTTTCCAATAAATACATTGGACATTCATTTTTACTGATGGCTAAATATCTTCTAAGTAGCTGCCCTGTCTCTTAGGCAACCAGGCTAGATTTTAATAACTTGCAGGACAAAAGAGCAACAGGCCAGTAGGGTCTGGTAAGGATGTCAGCATTTCCATTATAAACCCCATTTTAGCACTGGGGAGGGTATTCTAATTTGAACATTAAAACATGCTGGGGTTAGCTTTTGTCCTGGAGTGATTTTCTGGTTTCTGTTTTTCTAATAACAGCCATTTGCATCCATTTAGAAGAATCTTAAATGTATGGAGCTTGCAGTGGGGAGGAAAAAAGCTTAAACAAGAGTAATAATTAAAAAATAAGAAAGTGCTAAAACAGAGTGGACTTCAGTGTTTAAATGTAGTATTGAGCCTCCATGTTTGACTCAGAGGGGCTGATGCCAGCAACAGTGAAGCTGAACAAGGATGGGCTCAAGGTCACACGGGACCTTCAGGACCCAGGGCTGTGCTGTAAAACCTGGAGGTGCTGATTTACAGTGGTGTCATTGTTGGACTGGGAAACCAGAGGCACAACATGCTGCTTGTGATGGTGGGCTAAGGTGGCCCTTTGGAAGTAGAGAATTAAATCAAATCCCTGGTCAGTTTGTAAATCCTAAGGATACGGTACTCTCTCTTCAGTGGAGTTTGTCTGTTAAGACACTGTTGTAGGCACTTTCTAATTCCAGCTCAGCATAAATTTAAAAAAGCCTTCACTTCCTTTGCTAAATATATTTTCAGAAGTTTTATATGTATTCTGGATCTGCTATGAATCATCCATTCCACATAAGAGCATTTCAGGTATAGATGAAAATTGTTCTCATATATTCAGTAGTTTGATATATATTTCAAGCTTGTAAAGTTGTTTGCAACAAAAGCTGTTTTATAACTAAACTACATCATTACTATGAACTCAGCCAATAATATGTGTTTTAAAGCTACCTGGGTACAAGTTTACAGCAGTAGTTCAGTCACCATCTACATCTGTAAAAAATAAAACAATAAAAACTAAATAATGCATGTAGGAGAGGCTGTCAAAATTCATTCAAGCAGTTCCATTTTACACAGATTTCATTTCCTTGATTTTAAATACTGAAATATTGATTTATATTGTCAAGGCATCCTAAATGTACGTAGAAAATAGGCTTCAGAGACCTTACAGACTTTCAAATACCCTCAAATAGTACAGATAATGTGGTTTCTATATAGACACTCTTATTTTCAGTTTTTTCCTTTTTCTTTAATCTGTGCTAAGATTTTCTACATAGCCTTTTTTATGCTGTCTCAGGCACCCTATACTCCTTCAGGGTCACATCCAAAATTAGAAGACCAGGCAGTTACTTGTCACCCAACATCCCAAGAGGGCATACAAAAGAACTATGCACATAAGTGCTCTCTTGCAAGAGACTGTGCTTACAGGCCTTGTAGTGAAAAATAAATCCACTGACACATATAGAAGGTTCAATCTTTTGTCCATCACTAGAAGAAGCCAGCCACAACATAAGAGGAACTGAAAACCAGAATTTTCTAAGTTATTCACATTTTCCTACTGTTTCTCCAAAAGGCAGGGAAATGACTGGGCGCATATGAAGGGGAAAGTTCATGCAGTCCCTATCAAATCCATCCCCTGCCCTCTCTACAAGTTTGCTGCTTCTCAAGGGCACTGCCTGCCTTCAGCAGCAGTTCTAGACTCCTGGTGTGCCTCAGCTGCAGAATGCTGTGGTGGTTCAGAAGGCTTTATTTTGTCTTTATTTTCATATGTTGCTGGAAATCAGTCTTGTTATTCTCATTTCAGACGAGAGGAGTGGAGGCACTGGGATTGAGGACTGGATTCAGACACTGGTGACAGCAGCCAGGAGACTGGCAAGTATTCAGCAGGACTGTACCTCGGGAGAGCCCTCCTCTGCCCTTAGCCAAACCTGCTGTGCAGACTGAAAAGCAGAGAGAGCCACTGGGGAGGAACATTCACCTGCTTAAAGCTTTAATTTTGCCAGCTCCATCTAGAGTCACAGTGAGCAAAGCTCCCTGAAGCTTTGGCACCAAGCAGAGGTTGTGGTGAAGCCTTCACAGCCATCCAAAACTTGCCATGCAGCTATGAATCACACTGCTTTTCCCCAGAGCAGGCCTTGGTACCTGTGTGTGCCAGCTGGAGGAACACTTAGACACTTCCCTGGCTATCTGCTTAGTGATGAGTACTCTCATGTTGTTTGGCCACATTTTTTGCTGAGTTTTTGCCTCCTCTACTTTAGTGTCAGACTTGATGGCCAATTATATCCTTCAACAGGGAATGGGAACACTGTTCAAATGTCTGTGTTCCCTATCAGCACTTAGATATAAAATCTTATATATGTATAAAGGAGAAGAGAGTAAGTCCCATCACAAATTACATGCTGGGTTTTCAGGAGGATCCAACATCTCAAAATGAAACTTGAACAGCTGCTGGATGATATAACCTGAATAAAAGTAATTAAAAGAAAATGAGTTCTGCCCTCTTGTATCCTTCTGACTCATGCCTCATTTTCTACTTCAGGATTTAGGAAAGCAAACGTCTATTTCTGTGTCCATCATCAGAGCGACATCACAGCAAGTTAATTAGAGCACATGACAGAGAGGTGCTATTTTTGCCTTCAAATAAAGATCTTTCTGTTGCATATGAACATTCTTCATTCTGAAATCAAGAGAGAAACTTCTTAGCTACCAGCTCTCTCCCAAAGGTGTATAAAAATTATGCTTTTTCTACAGCTTGCATGCTTCACAATTAGAATTGTCAGCTGTGTTATATTAAAGAGGATACAGTCAGACTTGACTGATCAAGCTTAATTTAGCCTTATGTCTGTGCTTTGGAAACATGGTAAACAATTTTTTAGCATGTACATGCTGACATAAAAACCCATTTTTACTTATTTGAATAAAAATGAAATCTAAAAACTCATGACTTGTGTATTATGATTTTTATATTCCATACTGCATTGCTTCAAGGACAAGCCTAAACACTAACATTTATTTATATGCCTTGATTAAGGATATCCCAGGCATTTTCCACAGATAAACACTATTGAAGATAAAAGCCATATTTCCCCTTGAGTTTGGTGTCTGTGTTGTCATGTGGAAACAGCAATTTGTATTAAGCAGGGATTTCTCTTGACTGCAGGATCCAGAGTGCCCCTCTGAAATGTTTGTTTCCCAGACTGTGTGTCTAAAGCTGGATGGCCAAATTTGTATTTTGCATCCTGAAACCTGTGAGTGAAAACATTTTTCAAAAGCAGACACCACTGATCATCATTCTTCACTATCCAAGCTCTTTTTCCCTCGGCCTTTCCTTACCTTCCACTCCATCCTCAGAAAGGAGGGCCAGCTGCACCCAATGAAACAGACCTTCCCCATTGCTTAATGAGATGCCTTGGACCATTAGGGGATTCACAGCAAACAAATTTCACCAGTAATTTATAAAAGGAGCTGTGCATAAGCAGTCATAGGTCAGGCAGCTTGTTAAATTTTTTTATGGAGATAATAGCCCACACTACTCCATCAGTTAGCATTCAGAAGGTCTCAGCTCTAGTTTTTGTCTTGATGCTGTACCTACAACCTAGCAGAAGTACTCAAATGAGGCCTTGGATTATGGCTTCTGTCTGTCTTGATATCCTAGGGACCCTAGACCAGGTGATGGGCACAAGCAAGGGCCCACATTTCTCTGGCCAGTGATCCAAAAACATTCAAAAAGCCATTTCCAACTGGGAGACCATAATAAAAAACAAGAGGGTGAGAGATTCAGTATATAGAGAAATGTTGTTAAAGTACATGACGAGATGAGGAGAAAAAACAGAACCATTGTGATGGTTTTATGGACTTTCTGAATATATTTCTAAGTGTCATGCAATTTTAACATTTCTTTGACAGGTTAATATGTGCAACTTGTCTCAAGGGGCTAAGATTAAATAGCAACAAAGCTGAAGGGAAAAGCATTGCTAATAAATGGTGAGAATTTTTTATAAGCACTCTTTCTCTATGGGAATACTTTATTTAAGTAAAAGGGGAAAAAATTGCAACATGTACATGATTAAAATAAGACTCACAACAGGCAAACTGTAATTATTGTTTTAACAATGTGACATACATGCCCAGTAATTTTCTTCCCAAAAGTAACATAGTTTAAAAAGAAAAATTCCAGCAGTTATGCGTTTGTTCTCCCTGTGGCTACCACCCAGCCTAAGGAACTTGTCCTACATCACATACAGGGATAGTCCAGACCAAAAAGGCATGGCCATGGCCAGGAGAAAAGGAGTACAGGGAGCAAGAGATGCAGGAATGTCCCCATGAAAAGCACAAGTCATTGGTGGTATCTGAGCTCTCCTAATGGCAGAAGGACTGTACCCCAAAGATGGGCAGTGCCAGGGCTGTTCCTGAGGGAACTGAGCAATGGAAGGAGTGAGAGGCAGGAAATGAGCAATGCCAGAATTGTACAGATCACAGTGATGGCAGGGGTGCCATGAGCCAGGACTGAAGACAGGAATACCAACAGCCCACAGTGCCGAGGGTGCAGGGCAGAATCATGGCCACAGTCACGGCCACACAGAGACCACTGGGTGTGGCAGCACAGGAGCCACCCAAAAAACCTGCTCCTTCAGTAACCCCTCATAACTGCTGCTGAACATGTCCAGCTATTCCGAGACGTTGGTGTCCTGGACAAACTGCTTTCATCAGCTGAGGAGCCGTATTTTCCAGGTTCTCCCAGTCAAACCAGCTCCTCTAAATTTCACTCTTTGATGTAAGGGCAATGTGTTTTTAAGAGATGTTTCTCAAATGGAAGAGCAATTGTTTGGCAAATGAAAGAGTGCAATGCCGTGAGAAAAAGGGATAGCAGAGCACAACATGTAGCAAGAGCAGAAGGAACACAAAGGCAGTAAAAACAGAAGGCACCTTGGAGTAGAGAAGCAATAAATAGCAGAACCCACAGAGCCCAGTAAGGGTCCAGGAGATGCACTCTGGGCAGTGGAGGGAGTAATAGAGAAAAGCAACAGCATCAGCCAAAGGGTGGTTACACTGCCTGGCAAAAAAGCACAGCACTGCCAAAATGAAAGCTACCAAGTGGCCATTGGGCTGAGGAGGGAAAGGTGGGCTCACAGGAAAGGGCATTTCCCCCTGCAGAGCACAGGGCAGCCCTTGTCCTTCACAGGGCTCGGGTGGTAGGTGACAACTGCTGTCAGGAGTGTATTTTTAATGGTGAATTTAGATGGGAAAGTAATGAAAAGCAGGAGGGAAACATTTTAATACCATTAATTAATTTATTTCTATATTATATTTAAACTTCTTGGATTTTTTTGAAGACAATTAACTCAGCTTTATGTTTCTAGTAGATAGAACTCCATTTTGAAGCAGCCCCTTTTAAGCTGAGTGGAAGAGGAAGTCAGACCCCTAATTCTAACCCCTACTCTGCAAATCACCAATTTTTTCCACAGCAAGATTAAATGTGCCGTTGTTGTTCTGCCAGCCCTTAACGCAAATTAATGACTTAAATTACCTTTCATCTCACCTTATAAATTCTACCTTGAAGCAGCAGAAAGCCCAAGGGCTCTTGCATAACCAGATGAAGACAAGTTCACTGCCTCAAATCCTTCCCTTCTTGCTCTACTTTACATCAATTCTTTATAAGAAGAGGTCTCCAGGGCTAACAAAGGAGCTGGCCATGCAGCAGAAGGTGCCGTGGGACTTTCAGAGGTAAAAGCCCGCCTTGCGGTGACTCAGTGCACTCCATTAGTCCTGGGAAACGCAGGGCACATCGAATGCAGCAGATGTGCCCGCACTTGCCAGGCTTCAGACAAATGCAATCAAATCTATTTTAATCATCTATGAAATGCAAATGCGTTCCACTTGCACATCCGCAGGATCCATTGTCTTCCTCACTGAAGCGTGCGATAATGTCAATTAAACGCTGTTGCTAACTTAATAGGTGTTCTGATTGCCTATGGGAAATTATCTTTACTTTTTTTATTAGTAGTATTAGTAGTAGTATTATTTCACATTGCAAAGATTTTAAAATGTTTTAATAATTGTGTTGGGGTTTGTTTTTTGTTCTCCCTTCCACCGGCTCAGCGGCCAGCACCTATCCAGACTGAGAAGTGAAACCTCTGTTTGCACTCGGACAAAAAATGCTGTGTAATACCAAGTATTAAAAATACCCTTCTCAACTTCTTCTAAATGTCCCTACACAGAAGTGACGGTTGCATTAATCTGCTGGAAATTTTGCTCACACACACAGGCTCCCTTACATGCACACAGCCCCTTTGTTATTCTGCTAGAAATGGCCAGGCAGCTGTAAAGATGTTTATTCTCAGACCCACAATGAAAAATGTTTGCAGTATGTATGTAGCCTACAAAGTCAAGAATGATAAGCATTTAAATCAGACTGGCCATGCCAAGTCAATATTTCGATATCAGAGGAATTGATTCTTGATCTAGTGCCAGCACTGTGTACTCAATGTACTGCAGAAAAATCCTCGCCCAGTCTTCCTGCCAGCACACTGTTAGGGATGACAAGCATGCAGTTATCTGATACAGCAGATATTTGTTCCAAAAGACGATTTTCATTTCAAAGACAAAACATGAAAAGAGCTTACTTATGGGGAAACCAAATACTGTATTCTCCTCTTGATAAATCAAGCTTTAGAGAAATAATGCCAAAGACAGCAGGATTCTGAAAAGAACTTCTATACCTCTTTTCGTGCTTTTTCAGCTACTCAGCTGGCTTAACTCTGTCAACTGATAATCTTGTGTTTTCCTAAAATATGGTGAAAATAGTTTAATTGCAAATAATTATTTAGTGATATGGATGCATGTATGTTTGCTATTAAACAGTTTCTACAAAGCTAATTAGGGGGTTTATCATAGAACACAGGGTTCTATATGGCTTATACCTTAAGCTGCTAATTATGGGATTTTTCAATAACATCTCTTTTTTTCCTTTGCAGAGGACTAAGACAGTATTACTAGACAATAAAAGCCCTGTTTCAGTGAAAAAGGTGAAATTTCTTCATGTCACAGTCTTGTCAGCTCTCCTCATGGCTGAATTTACATAAAAGTAACCAAGTATGAGTAATAACAGAGAGGAGAGGGAAACATCTTCATACCCTCTGAGACCAGGGACTAACACAATAGTCCTTTTATACTCTGCAAAGACATCTTTGCAATTTGGCCACAGACCTCCAGATACACCGTCTAATTACAGTTAGCAAGCAGCATGCCCTTGACACAACACAGAATAAATATAACCTGCCCTTTCAAGTGTGTCACTGTGCTCAACACTTGTTTTATGTCTTCACGCTACTAACCAGACCTTATACAAAGAAACTTAACCATGCTTGTACCCACAAAAATTAAGTAGCATCCCATTGAATGCTGTTTTATTTCAGCAGGACATCAAGAGGGATTGACACCAAATTGCTACCATCCAGCTACATTAACTGAGGGTTTACCTCACTCACAGCTCTTCCTTGGAGCGTAATTACCTGCATGCTTTATTTCACTGCCAATCTTTTATAAAAGTGCAGATATGGAGTGTCCATCCGGTTTCAAAGAAAAGGTAAAGGCAGACTGTAGAGAAAATTAATCATAAGCATATCAGGGCCTTACTGGGCTGCAGCCCAATTAAATGCAATACACACATCCACTGTGAAGGCCATTAATAATCTGCTAACAATTTCTGTATGTCCCTGCTGGGCTTTATACAAAATTTTGCCCCTATAATGAACTCTACAGGCTTTACAGGTGGGATTTTCAGAAGTGTTCAACACTGATCCAGATCCACACTCCTTGAAGTCTGCAGGAATTTTTACCATCGGCATTAGGGGGGAGGCAGGAAAAGGTCAGCCTTGACTGCTTTTCAAAATCCCACCCCACCAGCCTGCTTAAGCCCCATGCAACTCTGAGGGAAGAGAAGTTATGCTATATTTATAGCACAGGGTAAGGAGTCTTTGTATACAATGAACAACAGATTATGTGCTGCAGAAGCACAGAATATTTTTGCATTGTTTATCTGTCAAAAGCACCAACCTTCAAAACAATACATAAACCTACATGAATAAACAAATCATTCCTACCCAGGGAGGGCAACAATTTGCACTCAGTTGTAGTGAGCCTGGTGACCCACTACAGCTATTGCTCTGTTCACTTAAACAGAAAATCAAAGTTGTACACAAGACTAAGATGCTGGGGGAAAAAAAATCAAACTTAATAGAAAAAGGCCCTAAAATTTTGAAAACTGCTTGCGAGGATCAGACTCTTTCATTGACTCTGGGAATCCAGAAGAAGTTATAGCACTTCTCTTAGATTGTTGATTCAGGCTTCAAATTAATTATAAATTCATAATTAATTATGAAGTGCTACCCCTTGCTCTTCTTTCCTGTGGCCTGAGGAAGAGACAGATTCTCAAAAGCTCAGAGCCAATTTCCATTTTATTTTTAGCCAGTCAATCTCACAAAAGGTCTTACCTACAACTTGGGGACTTGCTCTTTTATATTCCATCCATGTATAGGCTAATCAGCTGGTGCAGTGATCTGTGACACTTAAATAGGAAAGATGCATATAAAAAGCAAATGCAGAGCAGAAGAGACCCAAATACTCTGCCAGGGCCATGGCAAGGGCAAAGCAAGAAGGGTGTCCACACTCAGCAGCCCCTGCTGTTATGCCCTAAAAACAGGAGCAGTCCATGCCATGGATGAAGGAGGATGTGGCAGGACTCTATGGGGTGGAAAGGCACAGATTGACAGGGTGTCCTGCAGAGGTGGGGGCTCATGATCTTGTTTCTCCTCCAGCTGGGAAGTGAAGGACTCTTGCTCCATGGTGCAAATCTGATGCACCAAGAGCCAAACCTTCAGAGGATTCTCACAGAGTCATAGAATGGTTTTGGGTTGGAAGGGACCTTTAAAAATCATGGGCAGGGACACCTTCCACTAGACCACGTTGTTCAGAGCCTCGTCCAGCCTGGCCTTGATGGGTCTTTTGTCCTTGCATCTAAGCCACCACTCTAGGAATGGCAAAACTTTTGTTTCTCTCTGCTCAGTTTCTAGCTCTCTGAGCAAAAGAGAGTTGCATATTATTGTTGGTTTTTCATGTTTATTTATTTTCTAGCCTTTTCACTAGTATACATCTCACTGAGAAGCAGTACCTGTGAGGAAAAGGGGTGGTATATGCAGCTCAGCAGATTTAAATCATCTTTTGTTTTGGTCATTACTGAAGGATGCAGTGGTTATAACCCAGTTTTTGCTTACTATTATAAAATCAACATACAGTAACTAAGTAACCTTAAAAACTTTCAGTGTCCAATAAACACTGATCTCTAATCCATTAAATTTGTTCACTTCAGAACTGAGCAGCTTGAAATAAAATAATGTCCTATGAATCAGCAGCCTTTTTGTAGATAACAGGAATAAAAATTATCCAACCATGTGGTATTTCCAACTCACCTGGCATAAATTAGTAGTAATTCTGAAGAAGAATTAAGTGGTTTGGATAAGTAACATCCTGGATGGGTGCTGAGAAGGAAGAAATGGGCATTCATTTGCTAGGTCTGACTCCACTTTCCTGTGTAATCTCAAGCAAATCACTTTTTGTTTTAATTTTCAAGTATAAAAGGAATACATGGAACTTCTCACGCTTGCCTGGTCTTCAGAGGAGAAATTGTCTTTAAAAATATGTATGTACAGTGCTAAACATAACACAGTCCTGCTCCCAACTGGAGCTGGTAGTTGTTACCATAAGAAATATCAGTAAATAAATTATGATGTGTGAGAAACCCATGTGGTCTGAACCTAATGGCACGGGACCAGAAGATGGGAATATTCAAACCAGAGGGCTGCAGCGAGCATCCTTGCGGGTCATACACATGGCAGCTCCCCCAGTTACCCCACCCCCTTCTGTCAGCAGCATGAAACCTCCACCACTGGCTGAAATCACCTTCTGAGCCAGGAGTAGGAGTAGGTAATTTAGTTTCCATGGTAATGCAGTTCTGGACCATTCTTAAACAGAAGCTGCCAAGTATGACAAATGGTAGGTGCTGATTTTTTTATGTGAACAGCTATTCACTATGAATTGAAATGAGATTGCCAAATTCACTTTCCTTGGGACTGGAGCTGGGGTCAAAAGCTATTGTTACATTCAAGCCATAGTCCAAAACTAGCACTTTAGCCACCCATCTCTAGCTGCAATACAGAAATTTTTAAGTCATAGAATAAAAATGAATGACTCAATATCAGAGTTGTCAAATAGATGAGACAGATTTACATCAAGCAATTCTAAAATGCTCTGTAGCCATGAATTAAAGGAAACATATGACAAATGACTTATTCATTCTCTCATGGGGAAGAAATTCTGTTTTAAGCATTGCTGAATGTTGTGCAGTTGCTATTATATATATGTATATATGGAATCTGCATTAGGATAAACACATGAAATTATAAGGGTTTGAATTTAACTACTTTCCTTCCATGAGCCACCACTGTATAATACACCATAGTAGGTTTTGCACGCTGCTAATCTCCCCAAACAGTACACAATTGGCCCTGGAAAATGCTGTAATACTGTAATTAGTAAAATGACAAATAAAAGAGGAAAAAGGCTTTTTGTTTTAGTCTTGTTTTCCTTCAGAATTAAGCAGTAGGATGACAGGTTGCCAGATCAACTGTTATTTAACACCATCCCTGCCATAAAAGCAGCCCAAAAAGCAACTCAGTTTTGCCCAGGCTGGAGAAATGGGAGAAGGATGGTCCCAGTCACCACCCAATTGCAGATGGATTAGTAGAGTGCTGCTGGATTGCCGGCAGTGGCTCCATGGCTGGGGCTGGATGGGCTCCCTAGAACTGCCCCAGCAACACCAGCAGCCAGATGGCATTGAAGAGCCATGAGGATATACCTACTGGTCCATCAAGAGCTCTCCGGGGCCTGTTTGTGAACCAGCAGGCTCTGGATGGCAAACCTAGGGAAAAGTGACTCCTAGAAATGTTGTTCTTCATGTTAGCGATTCTTCCCACTTGCAACATACCTTTGAAAAATATGAATAAGGGAACAAAACATTGTAAGCATTCAGGGAAAGAGAAAAATGAGACATTCCCAGCTCATTCAGTGCTGCAAAGAGAAGAAACACAGCTGAGAAACATTGTGACAAGACAATATTTTCTGCCTTTATAGCACCTTTACAAACCCTGGTACTCAAAGCCTTTTGTAAACGTTCATTAAGCTGTGCATTAAAAGCGTAGTTCTACCTGACATAACCTATGCTCTGTTTCTTCTGTACAAAATGCCTGGGATAGATGGTGCTCACCCACTGTTTGTACTTTAGGCATTTACACCGACTCAGTTGATAGCACCTGGAATTGAGACAAGGGCAGGTGAATGGGTTTGTTTGGGGTGACACTGGCTTTCAGAGGCAGGGAAAGAAAGTCTGGGCACAGAAGGGGCACAGTGGCTTTTCTGACCCACCCCAGAGCAGACATGGACTCAGTACACCCATGTGTACTGCCAACACACCCAGCAGTGCCTGACCCTGCACCATGATCCCCCCAGCCTGCCAAGACCAGCAGCCTGCTGCCATGCCCTGCCATACCTGCCCTGGAGGTGCACTGGAGACTCCTCAGGGCTCATTTATGATTCCCAGAAAGCGATGGCGGGTCCAGAGGAGACCAGAATCCTACTGCAGTGGAGTGATGCACTTGCTGCAATGAGCAGTGATTCCCCAAAAGCCGACTGTCAGTCTCAGCTGAGCAGTCTAGCAGATAGCCAGAGCTGAAAGGGAAGCTGCCTGGTCCTTGCAGTGCTAAGGAAATGGGTGGTGGCTTTGGGTCTCAACCCAACAACCTCCTTAGGGATTACCCCAACCAGGGGTCGAGATAATATTATTTCAGAGCAGGTTGTTACTGTTATTTAGCAGCTAATTTGTGCAAAGAATAGCAAGTTTTTGACTGGCTGTCTCAGCACCAGACACTCATGAATTCTGCATCTAGGAGGCAAGAAAAATTGTGGATTACACACTGCTGGGGAGTTTAACTAGCACACATGAATGAATAAGAGATATTAAGAGACAGAATTTCCTAAATTGCACTGGGGCCACTGCTGGTCTTCACAACTTCTGCAAGGAATGCTAAAACCTGTTGTCACTGGCATACCAGGTTAGTATTAGACAAACCTTCTTCAGATAACTCACATTGATGCAAAATGTGGAACAATCTTGAATTTTGCTTTTTTCAGAAGTAGGGACTTTGTTTTCATCCTAATGTTATGGTTAAAAATGGGATGCCTGTGTCCCTGTGTGCCACAGACACTTGGGAAATGCTGAACAGGTAACTGGAGAAAGCACTTACAGCCCACCATGTAATTCCTCCCCTGTGCACCAAGAGGGAATATTTGTGGTCTGCTGACACAGAGCACTTTGTAAAGTCAGGAAAATTTGTAGGACAGTGAGTAGATGCCAGAAATCTTTGCTGAGGAACCTTATTGACTATCATGAGTTTCTCCTCTATGAAATGTCCTTCTAACTTCATTCACTGCCTCTCCCCTGCCTCATCTAGACAGTTTTGCAAGGAAAAGGGAGCAGTAGGAAGCTGTACACTGCTTTTCTTAGTGGTCTCTTTCATTTAACTTAGCCACTGGGCTTTATAATGCAGCCTGCCTGGGACAATGCATTAATAGTCTCATTCTACCAGTGTGACAAAACAACAAAGAGCCCAGTATGTGCTGAAATATGCACTCCCCTTGCTAAGCCTGTAATCCCAGCTTTGATACTTTTTTGTTTAAGCCATCAGCACAAACCTAGTGAGAATGAATTGGAAATTGCACGCCTAATTTTGTCTTCTGCTTGACTTCCATCTTTGATCAGACACTGAAGAGAATGGGCTGAGGGAAACTCATGGCATCCTCCACAGATGATGTTAAAAGACAGTTTGTCATACAGAGTATCCTCCACTTTCTTGGTCTTAACAACAAAATCCCCTCTGTATTTCCTGTAATTTCCTTAAGAAGGACATCAAAAGTGCAGATATATTTCCCAAATTTGGGCTTCTGCTGCCATTCTTCTCTAGAGCTGCTGTGTCACCTGCTGTCAACTTTCCTCCAGCTGCAAACAAATCTGATTTCTGGCCCCAAAAATGAGTGATCCAGATGTGAGATTCAGTACAGAGAAGTTCAGTGCCCTTGCTCACAGCACCACCACCAGGGATCCCTTCTGCCACCATCCTCCAGCCTAGGAGTCAGTGTGCCCTAGCTCATTTGCCTGATTCACTTTGGGGACGGTGCCACTGTTGCAGCTGAGAGCATCCATCAAGCGCTCTCATTGCTTTGATAGAGCTTCAAGGAGTTTCCAGAGCTGCCATATTCCATTCTTTGCTGTTTAGAAGCTATTTGCTAACTTTTTAATGAACTTCTCATGCTGATCACGCAGTCCCCACCTTCTCTGACTCTGCAGGATACCAGAAGATGGACAGAGGGTCATAGTCCTGGAGGTGGTTAATCAGCACCTTTGTGAGACCCTCTGGCCAGCTCACAGCACCCTGATTGAGTGAGTTGAGCCTGAGGTGAACCAATTACTGCAAAAATGAGAGAGATCAAGTGGAAAGAAGGGTTAAAGGCTGAACAGTGCACAGTTTTACTGCAGAGGGAAGCAGAAAGGGTGGAAAACACAGAGCCAGAGGACTGAGGGGCTGTAAAATCTGATCACTTTCTGCTTCAAGGACATTTATGTTTCAAGGTAAGGAACTGAAACCAACACCAATCAGGGCAAGCAAGCTTACCTTCAAAGTGTGTCTGAGCTTATCTCCCTGTTAAGGTCAACAGAAAATTCCCATTGGTCTCATGAGGGGCTTGGATTTTCAATTAATGCAAGACTACTGGACTTGATGTGCAGTTATGAAGCATTTGTAATTATTAATTTATCTCTTCTCTGACTTCCAGTTGACTTCTGAAGGGAGATAATATTTCATAACTGAAGACTGACTGTATATTTGTACTTTAGAACACCATTCTCAGTGATAAAAGCCCATGAATTGACATACCATACTCTTCTGGGATAGTTCAAAAAGCAGCATGAAAATAATCTTATTGGACACATAAAAATGAACTGTGAGTCTGCATGCCTGAATCCAGTTATTGTACCATTTTACTTATTGTTAACTCAAAGCCTTTTTCTGGTGTTAATACATAACTGTAATACACTTTCCAAAGACAAGACAATTCTAGGAATTGTTTTTTTCCGATCTTTTAAAAATTTTGTTTTGCAAACAAGATTCAAATAGTCTGCAACTGCTGTTTCTAGGACCCTGAAAATTTACAAACCTGTGTCTCAACTAGTTCCTTTTTACAGCACTGTTGAGTATTCAGAAATTAGTTGTTTGTCTCTTCCTTACATACTTTTAAAAAATCCTTAAGTATTAAACTTCTGTGAACATTTGTACTTATGCATTCAGAGTTACACAAGTCACTGGGTGCTACGATGAAGGACCAACTGTTCTAGCACAGAAAGTGCCACATAGATCTACAAGTGAATAGTTTTATTCCCCTTTGTAACAAGTCACTCAATGCCAAATACAAAAACAATATAGGTGCAGAGGTTCCCTGGCAATCAGTGTGACCCCAGAAGTAGGATTACTAGAAGATGACTGGAATACGCAATATTTTCAAAGTTGAACCATGAATACTGTCAAAGGCCAAAGAGATACCTGAGGAAGCAGCTAAGCACAAAGACATTCCAGGGTACCAGCCATGGAAGCTGGAGGTAACCAAGAAGGGAGGTGCAGGCTCAGGACAGGAGAAGTAAGAGGGAAAGGCAAGTGCTGGACATAGGCCAACCAATCAGCCATGCTGGCAGCACATTTGGCATTGCTTATCAGTTGAGACAAGGAGAGATGGAGATCAGAAAACTCCAGGAGGCTGAGAGATAATATTCAGATAGAAGTCTCAGCTGTGTCACAGGGTGAACAGAGGTAAGGGTTTGACAGCAGCTTTTTGGACCACTTCAAGGAAAAATAGTGAGAAATTAGGAAGGCCAAGTAAAAAATTGTCTGCAGTCAAGTAGAAGCAGATCTTGGAGCAGAGCAGCTGTATCTTGGTCACAAGAAAGAGAAGAACAACTCTCTGAGACTAGGTGGAGAAAGCCCCATCAGCTTTAAGTAGTTACCCGAGTGTATAGGAAAGGAAGAGAAGGTGTTGGAGCACGAGAAACTGAAAAGGAGATGGTCATTTATTCCATTTCAAACCTGTTTTTTTTTCTGCAGCATTCCTCACATAAGTATTAAGCACTAGAGAAATAGAAACCATTACCTCTTTTGGATAGGCGGGACCTTTACACACAGGAAGATGAAACAAGTTCCCTAAAGTTACCCAGCAGCTCAGTGCCAGAGCCAACAAATGAACTCTGAACAAATCCCTGTTCAGTACAGATTTTGCACCTTATTCTCCATTTGCATCTAGTTTTAAAAAAGGGAAAAAAACCTGCAAGATGCTTGTAGTTGTACCTAAATCACCTATAGAATCATCTTTAACTGCTGCAGTATTTCCTACCCTTTGTTTATGCTGGTTATTCACTAGTGATCATTTGTGGTGTGAGAAGTCAATCTTACAGTAATATTTTTCTTGATACCCTGATTGGGTACCAATTATCTTGAAAAGCTAGTAGCTAAAATGAATGTTCATTCCCCAAATGCATCAGGGTGAAATTGGAATTCTGCACAGGTGCTTTCAACCAGTCATCAGAAAGCACATATAGTTGTGAGCTAAACACTCAAATTCCAGCAATTATTTGCAATGTCTATTTTACCATTTTTAGACTACTGGGCTGAAAGATGAAGACAAAAGAAGAGGCTGTTCATGTGCCATAATGGGGGAAATGGAAAGCAGCTAGCAATCACTGAAATACACACAGGTTTTTCTCATATTGTGCTGGAGTATGTAGACTCTTGAGCAATGGCTCTATTCTGTAAAAATCCATTTTAAAAGGATGTATCTTGACTATAATGCATTGCCTATGCTGCGCAAGAAAGCAGTTATTTAGAAAAGAAATAAAAGAACACATCAGGACATCAGACAGTAATATGAAAGGGCAAATTTTGGAGCCCATTCTGCCATCTAAATGCTCTACCTTGTGCCATGTGAATGCCCTACAGGGTCCTCCATGACATCCCAGCCACCTCTCCAAAAAGGCATAGCTCCTCCCATGGGTTGTGTTCTCCCTGTGTATACGGTGCCTTGCATCACATCTGGGCCTTCAAAGGCCTGATTCAAAGTCCATTGATTTCATCTCAATGTCCTGAATCAAGGCTGAAATAAACACATTCAAACATTTCTTCTTTGGTTCACCTTGAATTTCATGCATGCTCTGCTCACCAGCCAGCCAAAAAATCACAAACTGCTGTCTGCAACACAAATATTTTGTCCACAGAACAAATGCTATCAGTCTTCATTGTCTCCACAGAAAAAGTTTTGATTTTTCCATTTCTTCTACAAACAAAATGAACATATAATTTATGTTTGTGAGGAAAGTGATTTTATGGTATTTCTTTTTGTTGACAGAATGATTGCAATAAAATTACATTCTGTTGACAAAAAATGTGATGAAATGTCGCTTGTGCATGTTAGGAACAAAAGAGTTTGACAAAAAACACAGTTTGCCAATGGGACATAGTAAATGTTTTAACAAAATTAATTCTGTCTGTCTCCTGTTTGTCCTAGGAATGTCATGAGAAGTTTTTCCAAATCCATTATGTCAAAATAAAAGATAAAAATTTTACCTATAAAAAGACTAAACACTACTGTTATTGGGAAGGAAGCCATTCCTTCTAGTGCTTTAAGCCATATTACTCTAGGTCACATCTCTTTTCCCAAAATTCAGTAATTTCTAATAGAGATATGTGGGATCCACATGTTTTAGTATATATCCATGCTACACACCACTATTAATTAACAGTAGTAGGCTTTCACATTTTTCTGAATTTTTGATAAATTAAACAATAGAGTAGAACTTTGTGATTTTCAGAAATAATAGGTATGTTTAGAGATAACAGTGTTTGTTCTTGGAAGTTATCAGGACTCTGACAGCAACATGAGTACTCACATAATTTAATTCTTTCAGAGTCTAAGCAACAGTCTGACAGCATCTGGGAAATGTGTGCCAAGCTATTTTCTCTTTGAACTTTGATGCCTGACATCTTTACATGGACGTGAACTCATGTGAGGATGGACAGAAAGGGAGGGGAATCTCTCTTTGGTGGGCTCAAGTGAATGAGCTTAGACAAGGCTGATTTACCTTTGGTAGCAGAAGGCCTTTAGGTTAAAAGTAATTTGATGGCTCTTTGGGGAGTGGGATATAAAAGCACAAGGCTCAGAACAAAGGGAATAGACTTAAGTCATCATCATGAAATGGTTGAGCACAAAGCAAAAAAAGGGAGCCGCTACGAAAGGTTAAAGCACAAAAGAACAAAAGCAAAGGTCAAACAAAATTATGTAAGCATCAACACATTAAGAACAAATAAAACAAAAAATAAAACTTGAAGCATAAACAGAGACAGCTGCATTGACTCTTCCTTTCTTGCTGGTCTTTATTAGGCCCAAAGGCTATAAATCAGTGCTGAACAAGTGACTGCTCTTGGCCAGGGTGATGATGAGGAGCATGAGCTTCTGTACAGAGCTGGTGTGTAGGACAAGCTCAAGGGACAGACTTGGCTGGTTTGGTCCCTGGGGTCTGCATAAAAGGTTACCAGTGCTTCCAGGGCTCAGACAGGCAGTGAAAATGAAAGTGAAAACTTTCCTTTGAGACAGATAAAAATGAAAGAAAAATGTTATAATCCAATTAGCATTGGTAGATTTCAGTCTGATGTTCCATCGTGCAGAGGAATACCATTCCCACTGAAAGCACTGGGATTTTGGCCATACCCCACAGCATATCAGCTAGCTAGGGCTAGCCAGGGCATGAAGCTTCCTTAAACCCATTAAATTCCCTAGTGGGTAAGTGAGGAGATACAGAAAGGACACAGAAAGATTCTGGTGACATCCTGCAGTGCAGACACACTTCGTAATGTTCATAAATTTGAGCTTTTCAAGTCACTGGGGCTTCAAACTGTCCAAAAGACTGCAGACATGAATTCTGGACTTTAACATCATCACCTAAAGAAACTGTGAGCTCGGGGCCACCAAAGACCTTGTCAAACTTGCTTCTGGCATTCCAAGGTCATGGTAAGGTAAATGATATTTAGTTCAACTGTGTATGGGTTAAAGATCCAGAGGAGACCCATCCCTGTATGGATTGGCCAGTCTGTACAAATATTAACATAAAAGCAGTAATAGACATTTACATTTGTCAGCAAATGTCTCTTAGAGCTAAAAATGCAATTAATTGCACTGCTTGCTCTAAAGCTTTTGTTCTTTTCTTCCCTCCCTCTCTCCTCCAGCCCTCCCTGACAGTGAGAAGAAGGGAGCTAATGTGGTAAATGTTTTTCCCCTTATTTTTCCCTTACAAAAGAATAAATGATATTAAAAGCTAAGAAATGTTCAAACATAATCAACACACACATACATTCTACAGAAAATAGCAAATTAAATGCAAAGCCTATGCTAATGCATCATCCAGGTTGAGATTTTAATTGCAAAAAGTCAGGAAATGCAAAGTTATGGTTCTCGCAGTAATCATCACTCAGCCCCTTGAACACAGCGAGGATTTGTATTCCAGGCAGTGTGCAGCATTCACTCCAACACCAGCGTATTATATGTGTTCTCTGCCTTCATTACAGTTGCTGGGGGAACCATAATTCTGCATTTGATGACTTTTGCTCAATTAATTTTTTTCCTTATTGCTGTGCTACCAGATTCTTGCATTTAATTTCACTGTATTAAAAAAAAAAACAAAAACAAACACGTAAAACAACAAAAAGGAACTGGAAATTTCCATTGCATGCTAAAGTTAGGAGATAATCCATTCTAAGGCTCCTGTAGGACAATGCAGTCATTTTAGAGCACAGGTACATAAATAATAATAATAGTGACAGTAATAACAGTTAGTAATATTTACAATAAATGCACATACATGGAGTTTCACCTCATTGTGGAGTGCCAAAAGATCAGGGAACTGGCATGCTCCGGGCAATGCCTTTTTTCAGCCTGCTGTGGTAACTACTTATATTACACTTCTTCACAATGAAGGTAATGTTGAGGTCCTATGTTCCCACTAACGCTGTCTCAGGTGTGTTTCACCACAAAAGCAAATTCTGTGCCCCCACAACTCACTCACTACTTAGTACCTCTGAGGATAATTTTTTCTGCAATCCTCCAACTACATGCTGCTGTTGGGATACACCTTCCTAGAAATCTGCCTGATCGATCTGCAGGAGCAGCCATAAAAGTAATTAATTCTAGTGGTCTGAGAAATCAGTTGGAAAACACCTGTCTTAGAGTAGGTATTTTCCTGCTTTGTAACAAAAAGAAGTCACCAATCTCACTTCTCTGATATGGGTTTGAAGGCACATTTGCAGACACAGTAAGTAAGCCTCACTAGCATTATTGACATGGTCTCTTTGTACCAGCAGAAGCTCCACACCACTGTGACTTCTTCTTACCCACCTTTCATCCTCCCCTGGGCTCCTGAAATGTGCCCATGAGGATGTATTGGATGTTTCAAGGTCAGGTTTCCAAAATGGCTGAGGGATATGAAGATGAATACAAACCCAGTCAGAGTTTAAATAACTGAGCACTCAGGTAAATCCCACCAATCCCGCCTTTCTTTTAAAGCTCATATGCATATCAAATCTATTCCTAGGAAAAGCCATCCCCAGAAGTCACCATTCCCATGCATACTGTCATGCCAGGGGTTCTCTTTTTCTCATAGCAGTGAATCTGCTGGTCAGACAAATCCATCAGCCCTAGTTAAAACAGCTCTCACTCAGAGGATGCAAATATAAATGTCTCCTGAGCCAATATATCAGTAATGTCTCTCTTTGGTAAATCTTGGCATTTTCTTCTAAAGTTATTCCATATTTTAAAGCTTTATGTTAGCTAATGTGCAAATGGGAAACACAGGTGCCTCCTGTCCTCTATAATGTCTCTTATAAACTCTCCTCTCATGATTGAAAGAGTAGGATTTGTGCTGTTAAACCAGCATAGCCACAGGTGACCACTGGCTTCTAATTATAAAGAGCTATCAGACATCCATGATGGGTTCATGTGCTATGTTTATTGCTGACAAATATGGGGGTTTTTACCTTGCAGATACATGAAACATTTTCTAAATAGATCTCTCAGTAGTACTTGTTAAAAATAAAAGAAGTCACAAATTTCTCACTGAAAAAATTGCACTTATTGAAAATATAAGCAAATCTTGGCAGAAGCTTCATTTAGGTTTTCCAGCATCTCTTTCCCCTCCTCAAAAAAAAAAAGAGTTAAAAACTACCACTTTTTTTTTTATTCAGCTCTTTCCTCCTTCCTCTTTATCCTTTTTCCATTGTAAATAGAAGGGAAATAGAATTTTTAAGAAGGAAGAGAAAGAATTATGGAGAAAATTCTCACAGACTTTTTAAAAATCCAAGTTTGGAGCTTTTCTGCTCCTTCCCTGAAATACATTAGGTCAGCCTGTTCTTTGGACTTTGAATGTAGAGAGCACATGCAGCCAGAGGTAAGAATCCAAGGTTTCTGGCAGAAAACAGCACCAGACAGAACAGATGGCAGCTCCTGATCATGCCAGGAAGAGGAAATGGTGTTGCCAAAAGTGCGAAGAGTTCATTCAGCTCCATTTAATGCTCTTTGCCAAATTTCCCAAATCGTAGTCAAAAGAGTCCAAATTCTCTGTGAAGTCGTGTCAAACCTATGGTTGATCCACAACATGGTACAACTCCTTTCACTCATTTCAAATAAAAGCAGTGAGGGTAACACACTGAAAAAATTGACAGAGGTCCTCTGATCTAAAAGATGCAGCAATATTTGCCTCCAGGGGTATGCAACATGCAAACAGGACAGTGAGCCAGGGAAATAGGTCTAAAATCAGTCATGAAGAGAAACACTGGTTAGCAGTCATGCAGACTTTAGACCTAGTGCCATGAAGGGCTCATTTCAGTGGTAAGGAATTCCCAACAGAGGATCCAGGGCAGTTCCACCACAGCAAGTAAGAAGTGCCACCTTCTTGCTCTCCCTGCTGAGGAAAAAATATGAATTAGTTGAAATAGTCAACAAATAGAAAATATAGATTAGAAGTGGAGTTGAGCAAGTAGAATTTGGGGATGTCCTACAGAAATAATCTCTTTTTCTTCTCCATGGCTATTTGAGAAGATCACTAGGAGCCTTAGGAATATTAAAGAGGAGATTATGGAAATCAGTATTAGGGGCTACCTGGAGTATGGACTTTTCCTAGTGCTTTGTAGCTCAAAAGAAGGAGGAGGCAAAAAAAAAATAAAAATAAAGAGTCCCAAGTTGTAAGATGAGTGAGAAGAGGAGGCTGTAGGCAAGGTGGTCACTCAGGCTGGGTGACCTCCACAAGGAGGCAAACACCAGGGGGGCACGAGGAAGGTGCAATAAATTGATAGGTGAGGCCAGCAAACAAATTGTCTTATATAGTCTCCAGACAGCACAAAATTTTCACCGAAAGCAAATGAAAGTCGCTAATCACTACCAGTGACACTGTAGATAACTTACCACAGCTGGTGAATAGAAAGGTTCACAAAAAGGTAACATGGATAATACAGATTTACATGGTAAGAGGGGGAAAGATATAGGAGACACCAGCCAGTTCCTTCAGCAATCCCCTTATGAATAAATTGCTTCTCTTGCTACTGGTTGTACCTATTTTTATTTAAAATAGACTGTCCAAGGACAGGCAGTGCATACCTCTGGCGAAGTTATTTTGAAACTTTCCTATCCAATTTCTGCTTCAGATTTCACTTTGAAAATCTAGCAATTCAAAAACAAACAAAAGCATCCCACAGAATGATACCAAAGGACAAAGTTATTTTGGGAATACAATTTTAATCAGTGCACTGCCATCATTTAAATCTGCTGCTGTACTGACATGAGTGGAGAAAAAAATAATTAAAAACAAGGAGTCCAGAGGGACTGGCAGTTTTGGAAATGAATCTACACCTGTGTCACCTTAACATGGGATTACTGCAATTCATTCTTGATGCAGAAACTGTGGGGGGAGCAAGAGCTTCCAGCTCACTTACTAGGATGAGTTTCACTGTGAGTGACACCTCTGCTCTGTGATGTACAATGGCCAACAACCAATTTCCATCTGACTCTCTGCATTAGGGACTCAGCAAATTAGTCACCTCACTTTTTATTTTCACATGAGTCCATGGTGTCCAGATTACTGTGGTGAGAAGACAAATGAAATCAATAGAATCTCTGCACCAAAGAGATTTCCTGTTAAAACAGAGTAACAAGGGGACAGAAAGAGTACAGCAAACAAGGGTGACCGCTCCCCAGACATGGGTGACTTATGCTGAGTACACTTCCTTGTCACCCAGGGACAAGAAACCAGTTCCTCTGAAGCACAAGTGCCTTATCTGTGTGTCCCCAGTGTTTCCCTGCCCCAGGCTATGGCTCAGCATGGAGCAAGAGCCAAGGGCAGATGTTACTGGGATCATCCCCTGGCCCTCCAGGCAGGGACATATCCCTTCAAAAGCATCTCCCACCCCACACCAGCCCCCTGTGTCCCACCACCTCCCAGGAGTGAGCAGCCACCCTTCCAGCCAGGCTAGAGGGATCCATAAGAATCACTTGGACACTGAACCTGTAAAAGTAGTACCACACTGCAGTGTAGGGAGTTCAGGAGCTGACAATCACAGCCTTTGCTACCGTGTGGGCTGATGCTTTTCAATCAGCTATGTAAATCAGAACAGTATTTGGGTAAACGTTATTTGCCTAAACCACTGGTTTTCCAGAAAATAAAAATCCCTCTGAAAGCATGAGAACACTCATACTTGTCAGAAGAGGTTTCTCATTTCTTATTGCTGCCTGTTGTGAGGAAAGGAATTCTTTATCCTCCTTACTTTTTTTTTTTTTGCTTTATCCTTATCCCATAACTCTGAAGTAAAATCTTGGTGATGTTTTTCAACCTAAATCTGCTGTTCATTGTTATTTCAAATAAACTGGATTTCAAACTCAGCCCTAGAATTTCCTAAAATTTTCAAAATCTTTTCTGTGACACTTCAAAATGAAACATTTCTCTAAAAAATCCTTCTGAAACATCTACACAATTCTGAAAGGCTTGAACAAGCCACAAGTGAAATAAAAAGCTGTACTTTGAATAACAAAAAGAAATATAATAATATTGCAACAAAGCCAATTTGTCCATCCAGTTTTTCAGCAGGGTCATCACTCAACCCTGGGATATGGCTATATTTTCCTTAGGGCATAAAAGAGCTATCTGGATCTGCTAGAAGCAAGGTGACAAAGTATCACCACCTCTGTGAGTGAAATGAGCTGTGTCACTAGAAGTGTAGCCTGAGCCTTATAACTCCTGCCAGGAGAGCTGTAGCACTCGGGGTCCCTGCAGCACAGGGCAGAGTGGATGCATGTAGTGCAACCCCAGCACAGGCAGGCGATGGATGCACTGAACACCCATCACTGTGGGCAGTCAGGTGAGCCTCCACTGCAGCTGCACAGGCCTTTGTGCCGTGCTCTCCTGGCCCTGAAGGGCTCTGCTGCCCAGGTAGAGAGCAGTACTCAAGCTCACCAGTAGGTTTTCTTCTTGGAGAAACCAAACCCAACCTCCATTGACAAAATGCTCTTGCACAGGCCAGCTCACAGTCCTCTTTCCCTGGTGGGAGAATTGGAGGCATAAGTGTCTGCAGGATCCTTGGAGATATAATTGTAAGAGGCCACCTTGCTGCCAAGTACAATATTGCTGCAGCCAATAATCATACTCCGGTATTTTTTCACTGAGCTCATGATCATTCTAAGCATAAACATGTCTTCACAACCCCTCTGGATGATAAGGGAAAGGGGGAGACACAAAGCTAAAGGAGCTGGTAGAGGTCACTGAACAACCTGCCAGCAGGGCTCCCATCAAGGAGCTCCAAGCTCCCAGCCCTGCACATTATCCTTAACTTGTCACACAACTACTTTTGTGAAACAAGTAAAATCTCCACTACCCTGATTCTAGGGATATGAATCAGGTTTCAGGTGATGGACAGGCTTTTAAACACAAACTTTTCAAGCTAAAAGCTTCTTCAGAGGGTGTTGGAGTATACAATCATTTTTTATCTAGTGCTTTCACACAAATATACAAACCTAAGATTGGCAGAAAATGGCAATTGTTTGAAGCCTTTGGCCTACAGTGTATATGGAGAAGCCAAAGAGGAGAGCCAGTGGTTTTCTGTCATCTACCCCCCCTCCATCCAGGCTGAACTCAGTCCCTGATCCTTGGCACTGCCACAGCAGCTGCCAGGGGACAGACTCCAAAGCTACAAACCACAGACACATACAGACGTGCAAACAACAGGACTGGCAAAAATCAGACAGGTACCCTTTCTGCACAAACACATGATATAACTGAAAGCTGACAGAGGAGAAGTCCTAAACTCTTGCCAGCATTATTTACAATTCACAGGCACCTAGGTAGCTGTTACCAATCTGGCTGACTTTATGTGAACTTCTGCTAAATAACCCCACAGGTGCCAGCTAGCACCAGAGATTTCACATGCCATTTGAACAGAAGAGCCTCAATAGAAAGCCAGCAGAGCTGATGAAAAGCAAATCACCGAGTCAGTTTACTACCAATGAGCTCTATTAAGTGACTCTAATGTAGTTCATCACCCTGGAGTAGTCACTGTCCCTCACTAATCTAATGGTAGTATTGACAAGGATCATTTACAGAGCTCCCCTTAAAAGGTTAGCACTATTTGTCAGGACTCTCTGTGCTCGGGATGTGCGTGTGGGCCCCGTTCACATCCCAGGCTTGCCCATCCTCACGGCAGAGCCGCCATCCCAAGCGGCACCGACTCCACACAAGGTCACGCTGCTGCAGGCAGGCACAAGGTGTGCCACCCTCCAAACATCTGCTAGGGATTAACAGAGACAGCACAGACCTATCCTAAGGGCTGAAATAATGCAGCGAAATCGGGTGTTTGACAGAAGTACCTTGCCACCAGGTATCAGTTAATCTGCATTAAGCCTACCCAGCTGTTTCTTGTGGTCAGTGTACAGACTCCCCTAATGCTAGGCCATATCACACAGTTGTAGTTTTATGTCCTTGATCATTAAGTGCAGCTGCAGCTTAGTTTTACATCTTCAATGTAAAAATGAAAAATAAAAATCACAGATTCCTCAAGCATCATCTCTGAGCTTTAACTAGCAAGAACTAGCCCCTGGATCCTAAATACACAGATCTTTCTGACTAATATGTCTGCTTTTCAGCCCCATTCCTTCTCTGTTTTAAGATGATGATCTGAATTGTTCAAACATCGCTACCCTGTTTGGATAAATTTTCATCTCTCCAACATCCAGCTCTGTCTAGAAAATGAAAGAAACCACAGCAACAAAGTCCTCCGGATGCAGATGAGAGAAAAGACAAGAAGAGCTAATGTGGACAATGGGTACTTTAAACCCTCTCTATGTAAATAGATAAATCAGAAAAGCACTACTTGAAGTATAAAATTATCTTGTTCTTTTAAAAATAGCTTAAACCACTTTAAAAAAGAAAAATAAAAAAAAAAAGAAAAAAGGGAAGAAAAAAAAAAGCTGTTGAAATTCTACGTAGCTTCCCACCTAGGTTCACAGATACAGCCAGATGCTTCAAAGGTGCTGGAGGCCACTTTTTGAGATAGTCTCGAAAGAGACTTTGAGAGAGGATCAAAGGATCAGGGCAGTCCTTGGGATGTAATCCCTGGCAAAGAGAGACAAGATTAGGAGAGAGGCAGCAAGGGAAGGTCTCAGACCTTTGACTCTCTCCAGCCTCTCAGCATTGCTCCATGCTCTCCAGTGGACATATTGTTTGAAACACTTGTGTCCTTGAGCAGAACCAGGCCAGATTTGCCCCGTGTTTGGAGGTGTTTGCTGGAGGACCTCTAAAGCCACGGTGTCACCTGCTTATTCCTTCCCCAAGCAGCTGTCATGTACCTGCTCCTGCTCAGCTCTAGGGCCACCAGCAGTTTCTGCAGCTCCAGGTCCACAGGTGACCTCATGGTGGAGCTAAACCAGGATCCTTTTGGTGTGTGTGAGCAAAAAAATGTAAAGCAGACACGAAGTTTCAAGCTGAGTAGAGGAACTTGCCTGCCTGCCCAGGGCTGTGCATGGTGGGAATCCCTACTCACAGAAGGGTCTAAACCTCTCCAAAACTTCTGCACAGCCTTGGCGAGGAGACCAGGTCCTAATGCCACACCACTTGCACAGGAGCCCAGCAATCCATGATCACTCCTTCCCAATGCATGCAGGACAGTTATTATTTTCCCATTATTTTTACTTTCTTCTCTCACATGCCACACGTAGCTTGCAGGGTCACATCAAGGAGACAAAGCACAGCAAGGTGAGGAAACCCACTCAGACAGGTTTACTCTAGTGGGAGGCAGTCAGTGCTCCTATAGAGCAGCACATAAGAATAGTCATCAAGTTCAACAGAGCAAGGCCATACAATAGAAGAAGAAAATATTACCTCCCTTTTCCAATTTCTTCTGTTATCACAGAATAAAAATAATTTCTCAATACTCCTAGCATTTGTATAAATGTGCTCTAATGATCGAAATATGGCTCTCTGACACAAAATCTTTTGGGCCAAATCCAACAATTAATTAAATCTTCACAGCCCAGATGATATTCCCACCAGAAGAAGATGAAGTCGTCTGGTCTTAGAAAGTGGGACAGCTGCTGCAATGGTATCCCAGCCTCCTTGGGGCATTCACTGACAGCAAAACCTCTGCTCTGTGGCAAGCAACTGAGAAGCTTTGGATATCTGATCATTTCAGGCCTGTAGGTCCTTTAGTACTGAAAACACAAGTTGAGCACAACTGAGAAAGCAGCTATTGGCTTCCAGTCACTCTAACAACCCATACCCTTTTCTTTCTCTGTAAAAAGAGAGTACCTGCCTATTGACATCATGTACTGTTTGGGCTGGTAGTTTCAGGAATATAAACACATCCACATCTCTCTCCAAATATCCTCTACCTAACCCATCAGTACATTTATAAATTATTGTACAACAGTGATGTTGAGACTGCCAAGTCAAAGTCTCCAAAGAGAGGAATTGCAGAATTAAAACTGCTCAATCACTCACATGCTGTTTTACTTCAAATACAATTGGTGCTTCAATTGGGGCACCTGGAAAGAGCTGGGTTATGCAGTGAATTCAAGTGTTGTCCATGGCAGGCTTTCCGCATTTGCCACAAAAACCATGAGGAGAAAATACAAATTATAGATGGAAGAAATATCACCTAGAGATAGGACTCTCTCTGGCCATATGCCAGAAGGAGCCCTTCTGACAGTAGACAATGTTTTCAGACCAAGTTGCATGAGAACAGTTGGTAACTCATGTCACCTTCCTAGGTTTCCAGAGGTCAGACATGGGTGGATAGTCAGCAGTGGCTATGGAGTGGATACACAGCAGTGAGGACGAATGCTCCTGGCTGTGGGTGAAAACGTCTGGACTTAATTCTGTGTTCTGTGGCCCAGGGCCTCAGTGCCTCAGAAAATACACTAAACAACAGAAGGTACTTTCAGTGAGCTTGTGCTTAGTTTCTCAGCAGCAAAATGGGAATTATAAGATCACCCAAAACTCACAGCAAAACTGCGAAGATAGTAAATTAATGCCCACAATATTTTTGGTGACATTAAAAAAATGCCTAAAAAACAAAAAACCCCAGCTCTTCACTGTGTGAAACAAGAGTCCTGTGGAAACTGCAATGTGAGGTCAAGCATTCCAGCTTCCAAATTCAGAGCATCCAGGACTGGAGCTTAGGAGGGTCCCACAGCATGGGCCCAGTATGGGTATGCACCTGCTGGATGCTCCCAGCTGCTGCTGCTCCCCTGCCAGGATGGGCACCCTGGGCCTCCAGCAGCAGTGCCCAGTCCGCCGTGCCAAACATTCCCTGGGCCTGATTCAGGCTGTGGGCCAGACCTCAGGGCTACACCGAGCTCCACGAGGCTGCTAAATCTGGAAGCAGCTCTGTCTTTCAGTGAATGCATTAAGCACCACCAAGCTTACTGCTCAAGGCTAATGCACCTAAATGCGTCCGTTCACTCTATGCAAAGTGCTCTGAAGATGAAAAACATGAGGATATTATTTTGGCAGACACCAGGATCCTAAATGCATCTCTATTTTTTCCTACTTCATGCTGAAGTTGTTAAAATTCTTTGAATATTAAATGTCCAGCCCCACTTTCAGGGTTGACTTGAATGCGGTTTCCAAAAAATGTGCTGAATATTATTCATTTCTCAGGGAATCAAAAAGCAAGAGGCCCTTTGATGGGGTTGCTTGCATTTTTAAATCATATGCACATACACTAGTTAGAAGACTTTGGCAATTATGGTTATATGCCAGTATCTCAGACAAAAATACACAATGTAAAAGTCAAGATGTTTAGAACTTTTCCCCATGTATTTTTTGTGTCTTTAACCTGAATCTCTCCCACATTACACAGCACAATACCAGTGTCTGAAGAAACTAAAAAATGAAGCCCAGAATAACCAAAAAGTGCAGAGAACTGGAGTCTGCTACCTTCCAAAAACCAAATTCCTTTACACTCACTAATGAACACAAGGAAATAATTTTTCCCCAGTGCTAAATATGGATCTTGTATCTGGGTCTCAGAAAAAGGATTCTTCAACTTCTTTGGAGAATGTTTATGCTTCAATATTTATCATATCTTTACATTTATTATGTTAGTGAACTAAACTTGTAGGAATTGATATGGAATAAACTCTGAGTCAGAACACTTGCTCCTGGAAACAACATACTTGAAGATAAAAGACAAATTTGAACAAAATTTATAATAGAGGCTTATATTTTGGAGTATTTATTCACCATTCAGAAGAGAGTCAGACTTCCCACTGACCAAACTGTATTGCTAGTGACCCCAGACCACAGCATCCACAGTAGGAATCTTCCCATGCTCTGCCCAATGCAATTTCTAGACCAGCTCTCAGACCTGGCTCTCCTGGTCAACCAGGAGTTAAACACACAAAATCACAACACCGAACACTACAGGGCCTAACATTTTGGCACCCAGACTCCTTAGAGTAAGTGAAGATTTTAGCACTAACTTATACCAGGCTTTCACAAGTTGGCATGGGCTCCTCTGGCTGGCATGGACAAGAGCCAGGTGTGGTTCAGAAGTGCTTAAAGGTGTTGTGCCTGAGCAAGCATGCCCTGCCTTTTCAGCAGGAGGTATTGATCCAACATACTAATGTCACGTATTCAGATGAGGGGTCACAGCTGGCCCTCATCTGAACAGCTCAGGCCACAGGCAGAACACAAATGTCTGTCTGCACTTGTCTTTAGAGGCATCCTCTAGTTTGCATGGTGTACAGAGTCACCCAGATTATCTCAGACAAGACAAGGTAAGATGCAAAGTTTAGTGCTTAAGAGAGTCTAGGTGATTCCATGCCAGAGGACATCATCTTCTGCTAATAGATCACACATGTTCTTTTGTATTCAACACCCTAGAAAGGCTTTTCCCACAAAATACAGCAAGAATACAATGCTTCCTCCTCCCATACACTGCCTTTAATCTATATTTTTGTGATTAAAGACTTCATGTGAAACATAAAAAAGGCCTTTTTTGCCACAGTCTTTTAACCCAGCTTCTAGCATTCAGCATAGCAATCTAGTCATGAAAGTATGCAGTGGGTTATAGAGGGCTTGCTCTGTCCCTTCTCTTAAAATTTCTCCTCTTTTCTTGAAGCAATTACATTTCTACTGGGGCAAAGCAAAAGTGGTTTAGATAGGTTAAGTGGGTTCAAGTTCAGCTGAGGGTAGGGGCAACTTAACAAAACAAATACTCAACCAAAGTTGAAAAATGTAAAGTATTTTGAGAACATTTGTCCCAAAACACCCTGAGGTGGAGTAATTAGGCTTCCCCAGGAGAGATATAAGCAAGCCAGCCAATGAGGAAGGGATTTAAATGCAAATTTCTCATATTTCTACGATATTGGTGTCACTAATGTGACAGTCTCCCAGTGAAGGATGGTGTGGGTGTTCTTTGCCACTCTCCTTTGCATGGGGAGAGGAAGACTTGGGAAGTGTCTTGAAAGCAGGACTCACAGGTTGGAAAGAAGCCAAGCACCTTGCTTGTCATCCCAGCAAAGTCTCAGCATGCACTGAGATTCAGATCTGCAAAAATTTTAGCTCACATCCAAATTTGCTGCTGGTACCCATGTGCCAACCCTGCCACCACCCAGGCAAGACCCAGCAGTGTAGAATTGCCTGAATTCTCTCCCTCAGTACTTGCTTTCTCACTGCCCTGATACTGCCTGTCTGCCCTGAAAATAAGCAACATCAAATGATAAACTTGGGTTCTACCTGGCAGGGAGGGACCACAGCAGCTTCCAGATACAACTCATCCTGCCAGGATCACCTTGCTTTTAGTAGAGCAAGGAGGGAAACCCTTCTCCTGTGTCAGAGACCTGTGTATGTGGGGCTGCCTGGCCCACAGAGATCACAGTCCAGTACCCCACTTCCTCACAGCCATGTGTTTTGGGGTACAGGCAGAATCCAGCCTTCTCTGCAATGCTGGGCATATTTGGCCTGAGCACAAATATGAGGAAGAATGTTGTGTTAGACCAGCACTACAGACAATCCCTTGATGTTCAAAAGTCTGTGTGCATGTTTACATTAAACAATATAATCAGATAAAGTGTGCTGCTTCTCCTCTCCCCTGTGTTCTCTCTCTTACTCTGTGGTTCATGATTTTTGTACCGCTTCTGCTCAGTGTCTGTCTGAACAGCAACAGGAGGCACCAAGAATAGCTCTCTAATCTCTACTAATTTCTTATCCCTCTGATACTTTCAGAGGGAATAGAGGATGCCTTTGCATTCCTTTCATCCTCTGCCTGGGCATGCTCATTTGAGGCTATAACTCTGTTCCACAGCAGAAAGTGTTAATAGCTTGTTTTGTTTTGTTTTGTTTTCCCATAGTGACAGAGTTTTGTCATATGATGGTGTACATCATATTCTTCACTTTTGGTACCATCTTCTATTCAGGTCTACAGAGTCATTCATTGTGCTGGTTGGTTCAATTTTTTAAGATATTTCTTCTGAAACTTTTGTAGTTTTAATTTTAAGGTGCATGATTCCAGGGAACAAAAGAAGCAGCCAGGAACATGGAATTTGGCATTGACCCAGCCCTTCATTCATAATAAAACCTTTAAAAAATCAGCAATGACTCAGCACTAGCATAATTCACAAACCAGAAAGACCTGTTTCCCTACCTTACAATTGCATTAGTAGGTATTTAATCACTGCAAATAACATAGTAGATATTTTATTTTTGAAAGCATATGCTGTTGTGCTCATCTCCTGAAATTGCTGTAACACATGGCTTCTCATTTAAAATATCCTTGTCAGATATAATTGGCAAAAGTCATCAGATGAGGCTCACGTCATATAATTAGATGTATTATATTAGGCAGAATGCATCACTTTAATAGTAAAGCCACAACATACACTAACAAGATGTTTTAAAATACAAACAACATCCATGACCTTCTTGAGGCAATAACTCTGATTCTCTGTCATTTCGTTTTGGCAATAATCTATTAAAAATATGTTGGGCAACTTGTTTTGGCCTTTCTAAGCCTCCTCATCCAAACACATCTGTTGCTGCAGATCCACACACCCACACAGCTCAGCTCAGCCCGCAGCTCAAGCACCTCCACAGGCACGGGATGAGGAGGGGCTGGAGATGCTGTGCTGGGGCGCTGCTTCCCACCTCCAGTGTCACACTGGGCATTTGCACTATCACATAGCCAAACCACTGCACAGACTTGCTGTTCTTACAGGCTCCCCAGTTCTTACAGGCCAAGGATCCGGTCCCCAGTCCTTTGGGATGCTCATCCATCGCATTAAAAACAAGTTATTTTCCTCCTGGCTGTTATGCACTGTACTATTGCTTATAAACATAAAATGGCTTTTGCATACCTAGTGATACCAGGTACTTCATCTACAGGGAACAGGAAGCCTAAGTTTTACATTTGGGAAACACCTTAACAAAAAAAGGCAATGGCCACCTGGTGACTCACTGCTTCCTGATGATATTCTGGTTTTTGAATAACAGCATGGGTGTGGATGTCTGGGTTTGGGTGGGTTTTTTTAAGTTAACGATCTGAAGACGCCCCTTGGTTTACCGTGTGATGCTCCTGGCTTCCTGTCTGTGTCACAGTAGAGAAGTGTTCATGATGCCTTACGTGCCTCAGTTTTTCTAGCACCTCTGTTGCAACATCAATACCAGGAACTGAATTGAAATATGCTAGGAAAAATATAGCCAGCTATTTCCAGAGTTATACATTGCTGGGCTGTATCCACACACAGGATTTTTAGGACTACAAAGGTACACACCATATCCTTTGCTAAAGTAAAGCCATTATTAGTCTGCTAGCTTGTTTCCCAGGAAAGACGTGCCTACTCGCAAGGCTAATTATTTGAGCAAACAATCACACTCCTCACTGACCCAGTTAGGCTGTTGGAGAAGCTGGGGACAATTTCTCATGCACACAAGTGTCCCTGCACATGCAGCAGCCCTGCTCTCTGTGTCCTCCCAGGAGGTTCAGGTCCAAGCAGGTGCAGGGACTGGGGGTCACCCCACAGCTGCCCTCTGCTGCAGCTGCCTGTGGGATATTTCTGGGATGCACCCAGAGATGATACTGTATTATATGCACACGATCAAGTAGGGGAAGAATTCAAAGTTTTGTCGTATTCCTTTGAAGTTGCATGTATTCAACAAAGATGGTGAAGGGCCTTTAGAGGAAGCCGTGTGAGGAGCGGCTGAGGTCGCTTGGTATGTTCAGCCTGGAGAAGAGGAGGCTGAGAGGAGACCTCATTGCATTCCAGAACTTCCTCCTGAGGGGAAGTGGAGGTGCAGGCACTGCTGTCTTCCCTGTGGTGACAGTGACGGGATGTGAGGGGATGGCCTGAAGTTGTGTCAGGGGAGGTTTAGGTTCAATATTAGAAAAAGAATCTTCACCAAGAGGGTGGTTGGACACTGGAATGGGCTCCCCAGGGCAATGGTCACAGCACCAAACCTGACAGAGTTTAAGAAGTGTTTGGACAATGGTCTGGGACACACAGTATGACTCCTGGAGATGGTGCTGTGCAGAGCTGGGAGGCAGACTCGATGATCCTTGTGTGTGCCTTCCAACTCAGCTTATTCTGTGATTCTGTATTGCCAAAGTCTGCTTTTCACTTAGGTCTTCACAGTTAGACACATATTCAGTCATCAAATTACTGCTGGCAGCTTGTATTCAGGTGAGGAATAACATCACATAGGGACAAAAATATTACACATAACTTTGTCTGACTTCAAAGAAGAAATTATTTACTTCTAAAGACAAACTTCTTCCCTAAGAAAGCACAGATTTCTTTTCAACACAGCCTGGCTCCCTCATCCATGCAAGTTAGACTGATTCATGTCAGATATAAGAATTACACAAAATTAGGATGGTTTGTCCCACAGTAAATTCTAATTCATCCTGATCTTATTTTATCAAATCAGTAAGCAAACTGAATTTCCAAAATGAAAACTTAGACACAGAAATATGGAAGTGGCAGATCCTAGAATGGGCAAGCTGGAAGGTCCAGTGCACTGCTCTGACTGGCCCCTGTCCCCTGCAGGGGCTGCTGATGCTTGCAGAGGATACACTGAGCACAAGGACTCCCCATCTTCCCCTGGTCCAGCCATCTGTGACAGACTTCAACACCTGAGGGATGCAAAGTGTTTATTTGCTACAGAGAGGCTGACCTTTCCTTTTACATTTAATACCTTTGAGACCGTTTATATTCTTCATCTCCATGTCATTCAGTAACAATCAATTCTATGTAATTACATACAGTGTGGAACAGATTTTTCTTGTGTTTATACTGCACTCTATTTAATAATTTCTGTGGGTGCCTCTGAATCTGTTAAACTAAGAGAACAGCATGCAATCTACATAAATTTCTCTTTAATATCTCTAAGGTTTTATAAAACAATGCATTATTCCATTCACGGTACTTTGTCTTTTCCAAGCCAAAGAGTACCAAACGACTGTGAATGTCTTACAGTTTTTGTTTCAAGTTGGGTTTTTTGATTGTTTTGGATTTTTTTCTAAATTTTTCTGTATCTTTTCTTGAGTTTGATGAACCAGAACTACTTCTAGTATATGGTATGGCTTCATGAATTTAAATAGTGATATTATTATATTCCTATATTGTTTTTCTCATCATATATAATAGTATTACTATTATATATGATGTTTACTATTATATATACTACTATAGTATTAGTATTACTTACATTTATAATTCTTCTGAATACTAATATGAGATGTATCTGAAAATTATCTACAATATTTCTAAGGGGTTCTTTTTGTAAGTTGTAATAACTGAAAGAGACTTCTTCACTATACACTTAAAATTAAGGATGCTTTATTTATGTTCTGTTTTCCTCCATCCTAAACAACTGTGTATTATCTGGAAAGGTCATCACCTTGTTATTAATCTTCTCTTTCTTGATTAGCTCTGATTGTGTCTAACATAAATCCTAGGATAAGTTGTGTGAAAATTAA
This sequence comes from Chloebia gouldiae, assembly GCA_003676055.1. Lineage (NCBI taxonomy): Eukaryota > Metazoa > Chordata > Aves > Passeriformes > Passeridae > Chloebia > Chloebia gouldiae. Next base: position 33,558,595 of record QUSF01000005.1, on the reverse strand, counting down.
ATTAATGATAATTTTTTAAAAGCTTATTTTCAGGGTACAGAAACATTTCACAGTTGCATCTTTCCATGACAATCAGCTTTGTGATTTTTTCAAATTATATTTAATGCCTGTGAGATTTAGCCAACCCAAACTCCTGCCTTGGTGCCATCAGTGTCCAACTGTATGTGTAGCACAGTGCCCCGTTGCTCTGTGGCACACATCTCTTAGCAGCCTGACCCTCCCCAAACACAGCCAGATGTCCAGTGATATCAAGGGCTTTGTTAAAGGTTTGCTGTTTCACGACATTTGTGTCATGAGTCAAATCCAATCCTGTGGTTATCACTCTGGGGCATATGAAATACAAAAAGCTAAAGTGAAAATAAAAGGCTATAAACCTATGTAAGACAAATCCTACCCCCCCAAAAAAAAAATGTTTCAGGGTTTTGTACATACAGAAACTTTTAAACTCTCACATGTCATGAGATATTTTACTTATTAATCTGTCTCTTCTAAAACAAGCTTCCTGTGTGGAAAAAAAGACACCTATCCCAATACCTTCCAAAACAAGGAAACTATTATTTCATGTGGGCTTAGTTGAAACTAGTATTGCTTCCTGAATTCATGGGGAATGGTTTTATTTTCCAGCAACATGAATGAGAACAAGTCACAAGAAAAGCCCATGACCCCGTGGCAGTGACAAGGCACTTCTGGGCGCCCTTAGCCAGGGATGTGATCAGCAGTTCCCTCACTGCCAGAAATGGATCCTTGCCCTGTGTGCATTAAAAAACCCAGAAACTCAGCCAACATCCAGAGAGAGTTAACCATTCCCTCACCCCATCTCTCTCCATCGCTCTCCTCCTCAGCTCTGCTCCCAGGTCATCATGTAAACCTCAAATTTCTAATACTGGTGCAAGTATTAGAACTGGATATCTGCTCACACTGAGTGCAGAGCAAAACGTATTAAATATTTACTTTTTGATTACGATGTATTGGGGAGTTTTCTGGCAAGTTAACAGCTCAGCAGCTATGAAAGGTGAATGAAATGTAATGGGCCATAAGTACAGAAACATTTGGCCATGCAGAACCTTTTAACACATATCACCCAGTGGTTTGGATTGTTATTATTCTATTTGTCTTCAATAAAACTTAATTTTAACTTTATGTGCAAGGGATGGTTTGGCAGTGATAATAATGTATGCATCACTGTAAAAGATAGTTAATTTATTCCCAGACACCTTTCCTCCCTGCAGTCAATGTTATTCCTTCAAGAAAAGTGACATCCTGGCCTGGCTGAAATGAAACTCCCTGTGGTTTCAAGAGGAGTAAACTTCACCTTGCCCAGGATCTGGGGAAGAGTTGGCATCAGCCTTCAGACTAAAATTCAAGCGTTCCTGGCTCTCCTTTAAAGTGCACATTATTACCATGCTCCCCTGCTCACAGCCATCCATCAGCTCTGCCTATCCCACAAGTGCTTTGTAAAGGCTTCATTTTTTAGAAGCAAACTTCTCTCTTCGCACCCAGTTTCCACATTTGGAGTATTTGAGCATCTTTTAGCAGGTTTCTGTCCAACTTTGGCAGCCTCATTTGGAAGCCACAGAGAATTAATCACCTGCCAAGGAGAAATTAATCACTTTGTTGCTGCCTCCCTCATGCAGGTGGCAGAAATCCAAGCCTTTGGCTCCACCAGCAGCAGCCACATGCCTGTTTCAGACCGCTTCAACTCTCCCGCGTCACCTCTCCCACCTTCTCTCTGCTTGCAGCTAAGCTTAGGCTATTATTAGCTGGCTTTAGTGATGGAATATGCTTGCTTTCCCCCCTGACCTTTCTGCCAACAAGGATGCACTGTGACTAATACAATCTTCAGCTCCAGGCTGAATTATTGTGATTGAACTGCATAGGGAGGCTCTGCCAAGGCTTCAGTTTCATGGCCATGGGATAGCTCCATCTCAAGCAGAAGGAAAAGTGCCCTGGGGATCTACTCACTTCTTCCCCTCTTATTCCCAGTCCATTTCAGAACCTAGGAACATATCAACAAAGTTCAGCTGTAGCAGAGACCATATCTCCAGCTGCAACTCAGCTGGCAAAGGATGTTCCACTGGCAAACAAAGTTAAAGTATGCTTAACTTGTGAGTTCAGTTGCAAAACAAGAAACTGAACAAGATTAGAAATACCTAGATTTTTTAGGAAAAAAATTATATATCTGTTTTTCCAGAAAATAACTGAACACCGTAACTGAGTGAGTCTTTATTCTATGTCATTTTTTTTCTGTCTGGTATTTCCATATACTGTTAGGATGTCTGTTGTTTTGTTGGGGTTTTTTTTATCCAAGAGGTCTATGAGAGTGTCTGGGAAAAGTTTAAGCTAAAAAAGTGCGTACTTCAGCATGAAAATTTATAAGGACATATAAAATTGAAAGGTTTGAAACCCCTTAATATATATGTTATATATACACAAATCAATGTAAGCACATTATATATTCAGCATTCAAAAAACATAATGTACTGGGACAGATGTTCCCTGTGTCATCTTAATTCAGTCTCCTTATGTGCTTCATACAAATTTAAATTATATAACCCTTTTCTTTTCCTGCACAAACCTGTTGCTTTAAATTTATACAAAATTAACCAACTCTGAAGTTAAATTGAAGGTGTGTAAGTATGCTGGCTATCATCCACAGGACAATTCCCGATTTTTTGTTGAAGAAATCAGGAAGTACATAATGAGTGAAATGTAACTGGGTTTGTTGAACTTAATCTTACCTTGAACAGAAATAAGGTTCAGGTCATCCCTACCCTATCTTTGACTTTCCAGGTTCCTTGTTGACTAGACCAATGAACAGGATGTTAACACAAAGGAGGGAATTGAAGGACAAATAAAAGAATATTTTCAGTTCAAGATAAAGATGCTTGGAACAAAATTGATTACATCACTTTGACAACTGGAGAAGAAATCAATAGACTCTTCTCCAGTCATATGAGCATTGGCCACAGACAAAAGGGACTGAGACCCTCATAGGAGCACAAATTCACTCCAGTTTATCTTGTTGAAACCTGATAACTAAATCCTTGAAAATCCTGGTTAACCTCCAATTTAGGAAGGTTTCAGTGAGCACAAATTTTGGAACATGGTGCACGAGCCTTGACGGCTGACCAGGCTGAAACCCCGACGCTGCACAAATCTGCACCGACAGACTGCAGAGTGAAAGGTGCTGGGTGCCTCTTGGGCCCAACTCCACAGTCTCCTGAAGACATTTTATATGCCCCTTTTCATGCTCAGAACAAACTGTATCCACATTAAAGGAATTCTGCCTTATATCTCAGTCTGCCACAGAAAAACTGATCAGAGAATAGAAATTGACTGTTGCTTAGGCCATTTAACAGATGTAATTATGTGCAAACAGAATTATGCGCTTGGATCTTTGGAAGATCCAGGTTCACAAAGCTGGGAATTGTTATGCAAGAAATCACCTGGAAGAGGAAATTTAAATTAAAAATTTTCAATTATAATTGGGAAATATTCAATAAAAGAGACGAAAAAGACCATAATAAATAGATTTTATTACATATAGATGCATAATAAATAATCCAATGAACAAAATAGGATGATTAACATGTCAACCTGCTTAAAAAAGGGAGATAAAAAAACCTTATAAATATGGGTAATAATTTGAAAGTGCGGGAAGCTGAGAGCAACAAATACATATCAGTTAACTGCTAAGAACTGTAGAAAGGTCAGCAGCAGAGGTAGAAATACTCAAGAAATGAGATCAAGGTACAAAAGGTTAAACATATGGAAATTAACTGGTCCAGCTAACTTGTAGTCTCAAAGTGTTAAAAGCTGATGGAGAAGGACATAAGACCTTCAGTATTGGTTTTCAGTACAGGAGTACTGCTACCTGGCAGAGAACTGATGCTACCCCAGTTGCTGCAAGAACAAATGGGCCATCCTCCTCCTCTGATAGAAACCCCAGGAGCACCACAAAAGAGCAGATAAAAGGCCTGAGTTTAAGGCTAATAGTAGAGGTAATAACAAACAGGTTTATGGAAAGAATATAGTAGCAAACAATAAATTTCAAAAATTAGAAGTTTTATTGATAAAGCCTCCACCATTGAAAAAAAAAATCCTGAATTGCTCTAAGATATTCAGCACTGAGTCACATAAGAAGAAAGACGAAAATCAAACCTAGGTTCACATGATTAAGTGAGAAAGGAAATTAGTTCTTTGATAGTTTCAAAATTTATACAGAAACAGAGAGACAGCAATGTTTCTAGTGAGTTTTCTCTGGGGCTAGGTAATAGCTCAGTGCCATTTAATATTGAAATGAAAAACCTCAAACATTTTAAGGGCAATGACAGAAATATTAGAAGAATATTGTGTAATAGAGAGTAACTGTTCCTCAATAAAGGACTATGCAGATAAAGGTACAGATAAATAACCATTTTTTAAAGGAAAAAGAAACATCAGTGGGATAAAAATGAGAGGGAGCATAATTTCAGTGAAGAACTGATGAGAAGGAGATCAAAAGTATCTTCCGAGAACAAGGACTTCAGTTCTCAACAGCAGTCAGACAGCCATTCACCCTTGGGCAGCTTCTCTTTCTTCCAGGCCAAAGCAGGAGTAGGTGCTAAATAGATGAAGGCAAGAGAAAAGAAATAAGCTTTTATTTGGTGTCACTGCAAGAGAAACTGAATACCTGCTTTGAAGGAAATACATAAATTTTTAAAAAGTAAATCCACCCCATCCACAGAGAACACCATTCTGGAGAAAGGTCTGATGTCTGTCTCATGCAGTAGAGCAGTGGCAGGGCTCCTCAGAAACCCTACTGACAACTGCACATGTTCAACACTCCCACAAGGAGACCCTGTCTCTGCAAACTCTTACTTAGCAAACAAGTATTTTACTTGAAAAATGCAAGAAATTTGGACAGCATAAGGAGATGCATGATTTCAGGAAGAGAGGCAAGCTAAGAGTCTAAGCAGTATTGGAAAATGCTGGATCCAAACAAAAAAAAAAAGGTAATTTAAAAGAAATAGTATCTCTTGGAAAAAAAAAGAAAAAGTGCACAGACTGACCACATCAATGATCCAGCCATCTGTAACATACCTTCACCAACACAGATGAGACAAGTACAAGAACACCTTGAGATCCTGGACTACAAAAAAAATCACCATCCATAATTCAACTGTCTAAACAACAAGCTTGTGAACTGTCTAGTGGACGTAATGAACACCTTTTAGAGACTGAACAACAGAATATAGAGCTCTAAAACTGAGTGACTTGAACAGTAGGTGGAAATCAGAGATGTCCTGAAGGATGGTATTGGCAGAGTTGTTTTACAATCATGTGGCCAAACTAGAAACCAGAGGGTTCTCCACTGCTCTGCAGGTGTTATTTAAAAAAAAAACAAAACGATAAAAAAACCCCACCAAAAAAACCCCCAAACCTTTGCATCTATCCACTCATCTAAGAAAGGCAGCTGTGCACAGAGTGAGGGCACCAAAAGGCTCACGCGCTGCCTGCAGCCCATGTCAACTGAAACAAACCACAAAACTGCTGTCGCTTCTGAAGGGGCCTGGCAAACCTCATTTTACCACAGAAATACAGAGCTTATTTTTCAGCTTCAGATGTACAATTTTCAAATTGAATGTAAACCTCAGAATTGTTGCAGATACACTCTAAAGAATTAGAAATACACTGTGAAGAACAAACAGGACCTAGATATCAATCAGATTAAAAAAAAAAAACCCAAAAACAAAACAACTGCTGCAAGTCAAGTTTCATGAGAACTCTGATTTTGAAAGCTACTGCTAAGGTACAGCCCTGTAGACTTTTGGCCTTATTTTCAGCTCAAAGAAATAATCTCATAATCTGAAAACAAACAAAAAAGAATATACTTGAAGACATGACGGTAGTTAACTCTGAGATACCATGGTATTCTAGAAGTATGAATTAAGCTTTTTTGGAGTTTAAGAAATCTAAGACAAAGAGTTACCAGGATGAGGATGGTCAGGTTTGTTGCGTTCAACAAGAAAATCAAAAGAGCAATTTACTGATAGTGCTCTTTTTGTTGATTTTGTTCTGGTGTAGTGTCTACATCCCCAGATCCAAATCCTGATCTTCTTTAGTTTTCCTAAAAAGCTGCTCCCACTCTGAGTGTCTGAAGTTAATGAAGAGGGGCCATGAGGTAGGCAGGGTGGACTCTCTGGGCTCCGTTCAGGTGTCTCACTGAATGTGAGCACATGCAGATTTCCACATTAGCCTTGCATAAATCTCCACCAGGCCTGTTAGGTTTTCCAAAGTGTTGTAATTCTCAGAGTCTTCAAAAGATACCTCTTCAAATACTCCTTTTTCATCAGCAGCAGAATTTACTTTCTATTCTTTTTTATCTTCCCTCACCCTGAGAAGAGTTTGGACTGAAGTATGTCTGCTGGAAAGCACCTGATGAGAACAGCAAGCCCAAAGCACACCAGCAGCAAGAAGAAGGTCAGTCCAAACTGCTGTACCTCAGCACAGTTCCTTCCAGCCAAAACCACCCTAGAGACTAAAACGTCCAGCCTGCTTGCAAAAAACATTTCTCTTTACAAGCAGTTGCAATGCAAAATGGTGTGTCATAGAGGGAAGGAAACCTTTTATAAAAAAAAAATTGACTTCTGGAATTTATTTAGGTCGACACCAGTGGGACTTTCTCAGAGGGAAGGAAACTTTCTGTGAGCTAAATGTTTACCACCTTTGTGGGAGCAGCAAACTAGGTGTTTACTGCTTCAAGCAGCATCAGAAGCCAATACACCTGTTCCTTCCAGATTGTCCCTGCTTTTTTTGGCATGTAATACCCTGAAAATAGCTCCAGTGATCTGCCATGGGAGGGCCAGGCGGTTTGATAAAACAGGTTGAAGCATTTGTTTCTTAAGTACTAAAAAACCCCAAAATAGTCAATGGTTGCGCTGGCTAAGAGAATATAATGCTTATTGCTGAATTTTATTATTTCTGGCACCAATCCCACAGAATCTTGAAATTAGACTAAAGTAAAAACTTATGAAATGTGGGTAAAAACAAACATGCCACATATATTTATGAAAAAGCCTTAAATCCTATGTGGCTGTGCCTTTCCTCATGGGGTAAGAGATGGGATCAGAGAAATGTTATCCATGGCCTGATCCACCCAGCCGCAGTTCCCACCCCTGGGAAGGACAGGGTGATGGGAAGGGCATCTAAAATCCCATCCCTGATCTGCCAAGCGTAAACTTGTGCACCATTCCCACAAAAAAATAGCAGAGAAGGATTGAGGGGTGGAGAGAGTGTAAGTGTGAAACTCCACTGAGGATCTGAATTTCTCTGGTAGAGCCTTGCATCAGCTGTCACCAAGTCACCACAGCCTGGTAAGTGGCATTCAGTATGTTTAAGTATATGGAAAGCCACAGCTGGATTCAAACAAATTTTTCTACAAGTGACAGGCTGAGAGCAGGGAACATAAAACTCGAGGGGTTAGTTCACAGTCCTGTGAAAAAAAATCATTGTTTTTCTCAGTATCAGTCCAAAAATGCCTTCAGTGTCAGAAATCGTGTTGTATGCAGGCAAACCAGCTCAGCCCTGGCCAATAAATCTGCAAAGACACAGATTTAAAAATATAAAGGTCTTATGCAAAGGAGACAGACTGAAAGGTGGATTGAAATTCCCTTTTGACCCTATACTCATCACACACCTTCTAATCCTTTTGGAGCTCCAAATGCCTCAGCCCTGGGAGGTGCAAAGTGGTAGCTCATCCTCTGGGCACATCAGCACTTGATGGAGGTATAGCACTGGCCCTGCCACAGCCAACACCCTGAGCAGAGAAACGCTTATACCAGCAAAAAAAAAGTTGTTTTGCTGGTAGGAATTAAACCACTTTGCTGAACAGATTATATTATAACAACAAAAAGGCCTTTTGATGGTAGGACTGAACTCACAGTAGGGATTTTACTGTTGCAATTATGCTCTTGCCATGCCAGCAAAACTTTTTAAGCATAGACTGACTCCCTGCATTTTTTATCTTTTCGGTTTAAAAGGTTACACAGAGGCAGAAGTTATGAAATGGTTTGGTACCTGGCATGGGGAACTGTCTTAACCCTGTAGAAAGCAATTCATCTTGCAATGGAGAAGGCTCCTGAAAGCAGCTTCCCAAAGGAACCACAGCCATGCACCAGCTCTGGAGGTGTGCCAGGGGACTTGAAGTTGTGGTCCAAGGGGTTTGCAGGTGTGCTCTGCTTGCAAATATTTTCTTTTTCTGATGAAGATTTTGGTTGGTATTTTGTTTTGTTTTTTTTTAGAGTACCTCTTTGAAATGTTTGCATCTACTGTGTTTATGGATCTTGGGGGCTGAGGGATATTAATTCTAGGGAAGAGATTCTGCAGTGATGAAATGGTGTGCATATGCAGATCAAATCAAACTTTAATCCTTTGGGAAAATCTGACGTGTAAGTGCTCTCTATTCTGGATGCACCAATGCTTTGTATATATAATGTAATGCAAGAATAAGAAACTTAAGACATTTAAAGAGGGGAAAAAAAGGGTGGAGCTCCTTGGCAATAACTCTAATCCCTTTGAAGGCTCTGGCATCTGCTGAGTCAGGCACTCCCTCCCTATGTTTTAGTTTACAATCAGCCACCGAGTCACAGCAAGTTCCTGACTTCCCTGTTGGAACTACACTGTCATGGACTACAGTTGCATATTTTTAGGGATTGGATCCTTTTATTTAATCTCTTTGTTTTTGTTGTTGTTGTTCAATTATAAACAAATATTGAATAAATAAATTAAAAGGAAAAAAAAGGAGTTCTGAGTTCTCAGCTCTGAGTACAGCTGCAAGAGACTTGATCTCATAAATGCTGTCCTCAAGCCACAAAATACACTTCATTCTTCAGGAAGACCTTGGAGCTGGAGAAGCATTTTGGAGAGCAGCCATGGGATCCCCACATGAAGCATCTGGAGGTAGGATTGCACTATCAGAGCTCTCTGCCCTGCTGGATAGACCATGCTCCCCAGCAGCAGACTAATTAGCCAGGGTGGAGCCCCGTTCTGATATAAATCCGTGCTAGCCTGAATGTCTTTCTACAGTGCTTCCCAGTGCCATGCAGACACAGGGATGTGGCCTGGAGCCAGCCACCAATCCTGCCTTATTTCCTCATCAAAAAATTGAAGATGCAGTATGCCTGCCAGCAGAAACTCCCATTGTGAAACTGAGTTTGCTGATATTTGCAAAGCATTTAAAGGTGTGTCTTAGTGGGAAAAAGTGTCTGAACTACAGGTAGGTCATAGGAGTAAACCTGTTTCTGATTTTAGCAGACAAAACAGCAGTGAGCAGCATTTCACATGCACAGAGTTGAGCTAGGATTCCTCTTTAATCAAGTTAAGTCAGGTTTCATTCCTGCCCCTGCCAATTATTTAAATCCCTTCTACCCACAAAAGCCTCCAACCCTGCTGTGGTGGAGCTGTTGACTCACGTTGTCTCTCAGTCAGGGTTACAATACACTGACCTGCAGTCATCACTGGCGTGGATAGGGAGTAGCTCCATGGGAATGTGTCAGTGCATCCTCTGCACATCCCTGCGCTGCCATGGCACGTGCCAAGCCCCCAGAGAGATCCCAGAGAAGTTTCCTGAGAAGAATTAACAGAGTGGGTCAGGCAGAAACATCTCTGGCCATCAGGGGACGTGCCACTAGAAACCTCAGGAGTATTTGATTCAGGTAAAGCCACTGAAGCACCTGGGTTACCCAAGAGGCATCATGATGACTCTTAGGCTTGTCCAGGGCCAGGAGATTAGCTCTAGGCAATTCTGCATCAAAACATGCTCTGCATTAACTCATGCCAGGGAACTGAAACCATGACTCTCTGTGCTTTGCAGGAACATTAGAGGGGAAATGCTGAGAAAATGCAACATGACTGTTCATGGAAGAATGATTTTTGTCTTTTCTTCAGAATGCTTCTTGAGTTTAATAGAAGCATCAACAAACTATCTATTAAGATCTCCTTTGCTCATCAGCAGTGTTTCTATCTCTAGGCAGAACTTGATAGCTGTTTAACAGTGCAGAGCAAATTTATAGGACAGCTTAAGGTAGGGAATAATGAATTCCACTTCAGCAACTGATAGCACATAATTGTGTGTAGCTACAGTTTGTCACACTGAAATTCATGATAATATGTAAGCTCTGGGGTTCAGCTCTTATTTGCCTCTTATTGTTTAAAGAAATAAAAAAATTAGAAATATTTAAAAAATGGAAATAAATTCCATTAATTAAGTCACTTCCAGTTCAGTGAGATTCTCCATTACTTTTTAAAATGTACTCTTAACCTGTATTTTTTTAAAGTAATTTTGTCTGCTTCATTCACATTTTTCTCCCACGCTCTTTCTGTATATCTGTATTTTTTTTAATTTCCATGTACATTACATGAAAAGCATCCATTCCTTTCATCACATTATTTTCTACAACTTTTTGACATTTCTTCAGCTTTAGAAACATTACAGAGTACCAAAAGAAAATGAAAAACATGTATGTTTAAGCATCTCTAAATTTTAAACTTGCAAGTAATGCCTTTTAATGATAGAAAAGCTTAAAGGAAGAGAGTGAAATTTATAAAAGCTAATATTTTAGCACCAGTTTTATATTTCAATTATGATCCTTAAAATATTAAAAAGCCCAGCATTTTGTTTAAAGTTTTGAAGTATAAAACCACATATTTTCATTGAAAATCTGAAGAAAAGAATTGAACTTAGTCTGAAAACAGTGACTTTTATTGCTGATGGAATGGAAATTAAAAGCAGCCATGTTTACTGAGGAGCTGACTGAAGGGCACAAGGTCATAATTTGCACATAATTACTGGTTTGCACTATCGTTTAACCACTACTGAGATGAATATGTTTTTCTTCCTTCCCTCTTCCTGTGCAGAAGTAGTGTTCAGCACACTTCTTATGCATTAGATGTTCTTGTGCAAATCACTGCTTTCTGTGGCTTGCGATTCAATAGCAAACATTGCTGTCACAAACAAGGTCTGCATCTAGAGATAGCTCTGTATTTTTTGATAATATTTTCAGTTAGTAAGAATGTGCCATCAGCACATAATTACAGACATGCATGCTATGACAAACAAGCATGAAAATATTGTTGACTAGAGTAAACCAGGAATATTTTAAATATGGGGTGTGTCTGCCTTAGTATAGTACATACAGTCACACCAGACTCCTTTGCATCAATTCACACAGAAAATATCCAGCCAAGTATTCTGGGTGAGCCTATAAATAATACTGTTTCTCAAGGCTGAGAAATATATGTTTCTTGGATAACTTTTGAGGAATTTGATTTTCAGAACTGGCAGAGGTTTTGCTTGTTTTGTTAGTGCCCACTTTGAAACTGCAGAGTGTCCAGGGAGAGGTGAGCATCCCCACTCTGGGAACCAGTCCTCAGCTGAGGAAGATGTCAGGTGCCAAGAAACAGAGGGGCCCAAACTCACTATGCATGTTATTAGTTTGACTTTTATATAAAAGCTATTTTAAAAATAGCAAGATTTTGTTTCAGCATTTGATGGTGGCATACCAGACACTCCAGCTAGAATAAAGCCACACACTGATATGAGTGTTTGTGTGCCCAAGGGAAGGCTACTGCCAGCCACCTATTCAGTGGCAGCTCTTCCTGCCGTAGCCAGAACTCACCTTATCCATGATGGCCTGTTGACAATTATTTCATGTATTGTGCTATAACCAGTTTGAAAAATAATGACAGAATGTTTGCTCCCTCATTGATATCTTCAATCTTTGTTCCAAACTCTTGCTTTCAAGGGAAATGCAAGGTTTGAAATGGACATGGGTTCTTGGGACTGTACCCGCTCCTCTTTGGCAGTCTGTGTGGTAGTCCTGATATGACACCCAAAGCCTGAGCTTCATATTCTAAGCCAGCTACACTTCAAAATTCACTATCAAGGTAGTTTTCCTGGGCTACCCAATCTTCTTTGTTCAACAGTTAAGATTTTAATCATTCCTCTAACTTTCATTTACACTGAATTTCTAAAGACAGGGTGAGTTCCAAGCTGGGACAAAATAAATTTCCAATTTCTTCATGAGACAGAACACTATTCTCTCCCTGGCTCTGAGAAGCTGATTGTGGGTGAGCTGGTGCAATCCTCCCATTCTTCTCCAGCTGCCTGTGCCAAGGGCAGAGTACTGTGGGGGGTATTCACACAGTGCACACCAGAGCATCTCCCTGCTGCAGACTGGTGAGATAGGAGGGTTGGTGGCTATTCATGGAATCACAGAGTTGTTGAGCTTGAAAAGGACCTATAAGATCCTCGAGTCCAACTGTTAACCCAGCACTGCCAAGTCCTCCATTAAACCATGCCCCTGGGCACCACAGCTGCACCTCTTTCAAATACCTCCAGGGATGGTGACTCCACCACTTCCCTGGGCAGTCTGTTCCAATGCTTGACAACCCTTTCAGTGAAGACATTTCCCCAAATATCTAATCAGATGCTCCTGTTGTTCAGCTTGAGGACCTATCACCACCTCAAGCCCCACCTCACTACAGCTTCCTCTCAGGTGGTTGTAGAGAGCAATAAGGTTCCACCCTGAACCTTCTTTTCCCAAGGTTAAAAAACCCCAGATACCCTAGCTATTCCTCGTTGGAATTGTGCTCCAGACCCTTCACCCACTCCCCTGCCCTTCTCTGGACTCTCTCCAGCACTGCTGTGTCTAAGTGGGTCCCCTTGTCATAGAAGGAGATCAGGTTGGTCCAGCAGGACCTGCCTTTCATTAACACACAGTGGCTGGGCCTGATCCCCTAGTTGTCCAGATCCTTGATGCTGGAAAGGAACAAGGAAAGGCTTGTGCAACCTTAATTCAGCCCTCTTCTAATCTTCAATTACAAAATCACATACTGTATTTTCCATGGGACCCTGCCTCATTCAGTCCACAGAATAGCTAGTGTTCACTTAATGAGCAACTATTCAATATTTTATTTTCTTCTCACTCAGTGTGTTGCCCTAGGCATGATTTACTAGATGTAATTCAAACCTAGCTGTGCAGCCAAAATTATTAATTTCAGCACAGCTTTTTTTTTTTTCCTTTGAAACTCATCCTCACAGCACTCCTGAGTGCTACACAAACAGTAAATAGTATATTTTCATAATACCACAGTGAGGGTATTTTCAGCTGTGTGATTAAATGGGGAGGAGAGGTGGAATTATCCTCTGTGTTTCACAGGCGCATAGAAAAGGCAGAGAAATACAGAGGAGACATTACAATCCAAATAATCAAAAATTTGTAACACTCTTTTGACAATTTGAGTTCTGACTTTTGAAAATTCTTAATTTAATTCCAGTCGAGTCAACCTGTATCCATCAGTCCTCAGAGATGGAGGAGACCTTCTAAGCCATAGACTGGTTCCCTCCTATCACATGCAGCTTTTTAATAATCTTATCAAATTGGACTGAATAGAATTGGGTTTCTTGAATTCCTATTAAAAAGCTGAGAACTCACTCCTTTGATAGTTAGAAACTCTTTTCTAATTTTCAGCCTAAATTTATTCATAGCCAGATTGCACTCATTTGCTCTTAGGCCAACATTGTCCTTCACCTTAAATAGTTCCTCTCCCTCTCTGGCATTTGCCTCTGCTGATAAATTTAGAGTGAGCAATCACATCTTTTTCTCTCTTGGTATTTGTCTTGAGGAGCTAAATGAGCTACACTCCCTAAGCTGTCTCTCTCAAATTAAGCTGCCAGGTCCCTTGTTCATCCAAGGAAATGCTTTCCATACCTGCTTCAGCTTGCACTTATCTGCTCTGGGCATGGCTGACCAGGCTTGTGGCCAGCACCAGACCTGCCTGTATTCACCTAGAGGAGGGTCAAGAGGCAAAAGGGTAACTGCTGGTAACCAAATGAGTTAAAAGTATTTCTCTATCTGCCCTGGAAATGGTGTGTCTCAGGATCAGCCTGGGATTTCCAGAGCTACAGCACATCAGTAGCACCCCAATGACTGAAGTATACCAGCACATCCCAATTATGCTCCTTTTCACTTTCCAACAGAAAGTCTCAGCTGGTTGAGGAATGCATGTATTTTGTGCCACTGAATTTCATCTTGCTCTCTCCTGGCAGTGCTCTGAATCATCACTGCATGCCTCTGCTCCAGTATCCCAGTCCCAGCCTGGATGGTGATACTGCCCATGAAATGTCAGTGTCTGACTCCACTGGCAGACTAGTGAACATATAGGTGTACAACAGGTGTATGCAAAGTTGCTTTTTGGATGTGTTCTACTCCTGAGATCACTTTTAAAGAGCTCACCAGAAAAAAAAAAAAAGAAACCAAACCAAACCAAAACAAAACAGAACAGAACAGAGCAGCTATTAGAAAACCACACAGGTTGGCTATGAAAACTCAGACACCCTGATTTGATACCTTTTGAAAAGTTCCTGTACTCAGTGGCTGTTAAATGTTGGTCACCTATGTGACATGAAATAAATTATATTTTGATTTCTAAGAAGATTACACTCCATTAAATGTAAGTCTGCTTCAATTATGACATATATGCACCTTTTGGGGATTCATGTGTTTTTCTTTAAGGTGTGAATTGATTTATGCAAGGCCATTTGTAGTAATTTTTTTTGAGTCAAACATCTATCTTAGAATCACATACTAAAACACCTGGTAAATAATTACCAGACCAATTGAACACAACTGGAGAAACATAATACAAATTTGACAGCAAAAGAGAATGTCTAGGCAAGAAATCCAAGGAGAATAAAAGCAATGTAGTAAGTGTGTGACACCACAACTTAGTTGAAATAAATCACTTCCAGTTGCACAGATTGCTTGTTTTCATGGCTAAAATACCTGCATATTTCAAGCAGAATACAGCAAAGTGGAGGATGCTCCCTGCCCAGCAGACCACAACCCAAACCTGGGGGAGTGACCACAGCAGGTGATGGTGCAACTCACTGAGCAGCTGATAACAGAAGACTGACAACCATGAGACCATGTCAGACTTTGTGTCACCATCCTCTGCACAGATAATAGCCCTGGACAAGCTGAGGGGATCCAGAGGCATATACTGTCAGATTGAGGCCACTTTATGGATGCTCTTGGGTATATACTGCCTGAAAAATGCTCCAGAGACTGGTGTGAGCAAGAAAAAATTTCCAAGCCAACAAATTATGGTGATTTCAGGATAACTTAGATAACCTCCAAGGTATAGGAGGGATCAGATTTGAGTTGGAATGATCCAAAAAGGTAGTGAATAAACACTATGCCTCTCTGAACTCAGGAGGCCTCAGCCCAGATACATAAAAAAAGTTGCAAAATACCCTTTGGAAAGTCATAACCTAAATTCATGGAGACATTAAACAAGGAAGAAGTAATACATGAAGATTTCTGTGAAAAGGTTGCATTGCCACATGTACTTGGGAAAAGAAATTTCACACATGCAGGGGTGGAAAAGCAACAGCCATAAGAAAGGCTTGGGCAGAGCGGGGGGCAGGTACAAGCATGTAGGCATTGGTGAGAGAAGAGGTGCAGGAAGGAGCAATGTTCATGCAGTCACTGCAGGTGGGAGGAAGCAAGACATGCACTGGAGCAGGGTATTGGAGAGGGGAGATGCTCTACTTACAGCCCCTGCACTGCTCCCTGGGAGTAGCCCAGTCTTCATTACCCAGTGGAGCTAATTTTGGTGCCTCTGTGAACACAAACCAAGTAGAACCAACGAGCTCCCTTAAAGCAGACAGTTCACCAACACAAAGGCTTGCACCAGCTTCACTAGATCAGCTTTTCCAAACTGCTGCTGCTGGGCAGACACGGTCTGGGGAGGTGAGGAGGGAAAACATTTGGTCCCGGTGTTACATCAGTGTGTCTGACAGGAGTGTATTTAGTCTCTTCCCAGTGAATAACACCTATTTTGGAGGCAGAAAAAAACCCAACTGTCTGACAAAGCCACACTTCGTATACCCCTTATTCTTCCTTGAGAAGTATCTTCAGCTGGGAATACGTGTATATACTCTAATGACAGTCAGCTGTCACGTCTGTAAACATACATTTACCTCCCATTAAGGGTTATTTGCCCCTTTTTGTGACCTTTCACCAGCTTTCCATACCCTGGCCATGTGGCACAGATGGTATAATCCTGTCAGGCTAAGGCAGGTGACAGTGCTGCTCAGTGTTTAGTAATCAGTGACTGTAATTAGCCAGACTGGACGCAGGCTCAGATAATAGGGCAGTCAAACAGCTGCCAGTCATGAGGCTTTTCCTGTGGACTGCAAGGGATGGAAGAGAGGATGATATAAATAGGCCATGCATTTTTTTCCAATAGACTTTATACAGAAACTGTGATAATGTTATATATGGTGTTTTTCATTTTAAAAATTCCTTCCAGAGCGACCAATAAAGTGTGTTCCATATCATGAGGAGTTTTTAGTTGTTTTTTTAAATCTGATGGAGGTATCTGGAGAGTGTTTAGCAGCGCCAGAGCTTTCTCCTATTTGGAGACTGTCTTTTCATGTTTTCCTTACACAGGTATGTTCACACGTACACAAAATGTGGATGAAGTCCTCCAGGCTCCTGATCCTTAAAACAACTCTTTTAACATAAGAAAGTGCTGTCTCCAAGCTACTACTTGTTTGCACTCAAAGATCAGGATTTAGACAAATAAAATGAAACTTAGTTGTAGTGAAAATAAAGGGAAAAAAAAAGAATTAAAGAGTATTATTTTAAAAAATTGAAACTTTTTGCTGGTTTTAGTTCTTTTTATAGATCTCAGAGACTGTCCTCATTTCTGATCTTGTGTTACACTACACATTTAGATGATACATAGGCTGCACATGCTGTATTTAAGAGAAGCAAGCAGTGTGCTGAACCAACCGTATTTTCATGTGAGAGATGATTCAGTCTCCGGGATGGTAGAAAATTCTCTGTCCTAAGCAGATGCTCATGCTTACAGTCTGTGAGGGTGAAAGAGGTTTTATTAGCAAAGAGGCAACCAGTCATCTCTTGCAGAGGAAAGACTAGTATTCATTGCCTAAGAGGGTTTTTTTCCCCTGACTTCAGTATTTTTTTTTCCTTTATTTAAACATGTGCCTATTATTGCAGAGACACTAATAATGAGATATATTTAATTTTTAAAAATGCACATATAACAATTAATCAATTTCTCCTCATCCTTTACTGCATATATTCCAACAGCTTTTCTCCCTCTTTCCCTCCAAAATTGCGCTATTTATCTATATGGAACAGATACCTTAATCTTTTGGGGGGAAAGCAGAGAATAATTTCAATTTCCATGCATTTATGAGAAGACATTCTTAAATAGGCCAGTGAAAGAGATATTGCATCTATAAATAAATTATTCCGAGGCGGGCAGCGGGATGGGGTTACACATGGCCATTGTGCAGGGAGGCTGCGAAGGCTGACCCGGGAGTGCAGCTGTTGTCTTTGTGCCGGGCACTCTGCCTCTGCCATTGTTCCCCTGATTACAACAGGCACGTCGGGGCCGCGGGGAGGGCAGGCGGGGGTGAAAGGATGGCTGTGCATTGATAAGGCCTGGCACTGTCACACAGGGCAGTGGCACTTCTCAGCTGCGGCGCTATCGGGGCGCGGGGCTCCGGAGCGTGTGCGTGTCCCCCGCCTCCCCTCCCTGAATCAGCAATTTCAGGAGATGTGAATGCGTTCACCTCCTGCCAGCTGGATCTTACCCAGACACACACACGGGATTGTGTCAACAGATGGTGTAAAAGGGGACAAAAAGGACAGTATTTCCAAACTGAATATGTAATATCAAACAGGTGTGGAGGTAAGGAGATGGTAATGAACAAGGAACGCTGAGCTGCAGGAAGGGTGTCTGCGCTGCTCGCAGCGGAGAGGTGGGGAGGGAACTCATTGCTCTTACCATGCTCTGCTCAACAGGAGGGGGAAACAGCCATGATGTCTCTGCCACTGCCATTGTCCCCACTAACACCTCAGCTGCTGCATGGCCTGGCTACAGGGAGATGGCAGAGGTAAGGTCCCTGCTGCCCTTCCATCCCCAGCATCATCTTGTTTCCAGCAGCACCTCTGAAAGCCCTACACAAAAGTGCTGGGCCTGCCAGCATCCTAAAAGCTGTTCTCAGCCACTGGCTAAGGAAGAGGCAGGCCAGGATGACAGGACACCAATAGCAGAGGTGTTCCTATCTTCTGCTACCAGCCTGCCTGGGGCAAAAGGGAGAAATACCCCAGAACAGAAAAGCCCAAATCAATTGGGCTGATCTGGGATGCTGCTGTCAACACAGATGCACTGTGGACATCTGAGCTGCATCCATGGCCCAAGAGGTATTGCATGGCCCATACCTTGCTACAACACTGTGATTGATTCCTATTTCCTTCTGTGGATCCCCTGACACTTGGGATAGCTGCCACTCGCTGCACCACCGACCTTTAGGTCTGCATAGCACACCTGGTGTCATGAGCCTGGACATGGGCAGGGATACACCTGCCCTGAACCCTTCGGGAGAAGTCTGCCAGGCATGCAGAATGCAATTGGGTTATTCACCCCCAAAAGACGACCAAGCAGATGTGCTTGGCAGCAGCCATGGAGACCCTCATGGCCAAACTGCTTGTCCATTTGTATCCCAGCCTGTGTCAGAGAAAACACAGTATGGCTTTTTTCTCCCCACTGTCTTGTGAACTGGAGTGCATAACAGCTTAGCATTGCTTTGTAGATTTTCCCCTTCCTAAAATCCAAAGAAAATCCTCCTATTTCTCAGCAGATGCTATCTAGTCACTCTGAGCTCCTCCTCAACTGCTGCAAAGTATTCACCTTAAACCTACTTAATTTTTATATCCCTGTCTGTTTTTTTGCATTTATTTCCAATTATTGTGGATCTCGTTATCTGTCAGGAATAAGATCACGTTTGTCTCACTGTTAAAACTGCTAACAGACACCAGGAGTAAGGGATTTCTCACATGAAAGCCATCACCACCCATGACAAGTGGGGGTAGAAACTAAGATGCCTGTTACTGTGGGACTCAGACAGAGTCACTCAGTGCTGTTTTGATACTTCATTGGCTTCAGTCAGAGAGGTACCTACAACAATACAATCTGAAAACAAGTTTACAAAGTAGACTTGTATATTCCTCCATTCTTTCTTTTGCTTATCCTGAAGTTACAGTGCATTGTATACAAATTCACCTTACTGATACTCATGTATTTTACTTGCAATCTGGTACACGTCTGTCATATGAAGATGAGCTTCCTTCTCTCATCCCTTTCAAATTGCTCTCCCCAGAACTGTGTTCAGCCAAAACTGAGCATTGCTATTTCACCATCCTCTGTGATCCATCAGCTGCATTCAACACAATTAGCTTTCTTGTTTGTCATGCAATCCTGCCCTCGTTTACCTGGCTAGGTCATTTCCTCTTTCCTCTTCCCTAAGTGGGTCAGTGAGAGGATCTTCATGATTCCTCCTCCAGTTCTCCATGGAGGTACCTGCAGGTCCTTACCATGGCCCCACTCTTTTTCTGGATTCATTATACCAGCTTCCACCACAGGCACCTATATTTCAATCAGCTTTCTCCAAACTGACTCAAGTTTAACATCTCTCTGTAATTCAGTAAATTTATCAAATTTAAGTTACTGGAGAACCCACCCCAACCATCTTTTCTTCTGATGTGGCTCCAAAAGTTGTAAGAAGATACTAATATACACAGGCTGACACCCAGTACAGTGATCAATACTGTATCAGTCTTAACTTGTATTCTCTCACACATCCCTCTCTTGTCTGACATGTGAAGGTCTCTGTTTGCACATCACAGCTGGGGCCTCTGTCCCCCATTGTTTTAATTATGGACTCAATATGCTGCAAATATATATAAATCATGGAAATTTAATCAGGCTTATTGCATCCTTCATCTGGCAGCACAGACTGAAATGAAAGCTGTGGTGAAATAAAGGCTATTCTAAATGAGAGGTAATGTTACATTATGCTCTTCATCATTTTCCCAAGATATAGTATCTCTGGGCACCTTCTTCCCCCACATACATGGGTGCAAGCCCCAGTTCATGCTAAGTCATTTAAATATAAGTTACAGTCAACATATAAGACACAGGACCTAGGCTGACAAGCTGCCAGTGGTTTGTTTCCACAGAAGATGGGAAGGGAAGAAGGCACATAAGATGGTCCTGGGGATGCTCACGTTATCTTTCAGAGACAAAAAACACCACCAGGGTGAGAACATGGAGCAGGTGAGCACTGGCACGTGCATGGAGAAAGTGGGCTACGTTTCTATCCTGCCCCACTCCCTAAGTCCCTTCCTTTACAGGCTGCTGGGACTCCTGGTTCCTTACCAGTCCCTCCGTGGTGCTGCTTTGCACATCCTTTGCTCACCCACTCCATGCTGGTGGCACAAAGAGGGGAGTAGTGGAGTGTCTCTACATTCAGACCCATCTCCTTGAAAGCCCAGGCATGAACCAGCAAACTCCCATCTCCACAGATCTATCAGTCAGGGCACAGTAAATATTACCACTGGAGTAAGTACTTAAGCAGACATGTGGGACAACTTGTTAGGTCATTTCCATTGGCTTAATCAGATTCTGTAATAGGCGTTAAATTGTAACATCTTACACTGATGAGAACCTGACTTATCCACAGGCTGTTCCCAAGTAGAAAATTGAGACTACTAAAGTGAATCTACTCAGCATGGGGTACAGCTATAGAAAAACCAAACACATACGCAAATTGTGACAGAAAAATATCTCATCTTGATAGTGGACAAGTATGATACACATTTGTTGTCCAAGGGACAGGGCACACTAGTTTTTCATCACTGTTTATTGCCAGAGCCTGCATGATTAGCACCTATTGAAATCAATTAGCTTAATCACAGTTTAATATCCTCCAGGTCTGAATGGTTTTGTAAGATGAGCCCCAAAACCTTGCCTCTACTGGGAAAATTACCCATTACTGACATTGGCTACACCCTAACAGATGCAGATGAATAAGTAAACACATTAAGCTGCTGAGGTAGACTAGGACAAACAGCATTCAGCACTGCTTAGTAACCACTCGGTGTTACTCATCTGCCAATGTGTTGACTGCTGTTTAACTTGTTATGTCCTGATTGACACTTGGAGCCAAACAGTGTTCAGTCTTTGTTCCTCTGGTGAGCAAGGTATGAAGCCTAAGTATCTGTGGTTTTCAAAATAGCATTTAAAACAAAGATGAAAGAGTTATTATAGGACAGTACAGTATAAAATTGATGCTGAAATATTATTTTAACTTCAAAATGCTCCTATGAGCATTGCTGTATGTGATGGAATATAACACAGACTCTAGCCAATATTAATAAGTAAGGATGAAAGCAGATATTGTGCAAAAATTTGGAGGATAAAAAAAAGCAGAATTAAGTACTAAATCAGACCAGCAGACCTGTCAAATGTGTTAGACTATATTCACAGGCACTCATGTGTGACAAGCAGGCAGAAAACATAAACATTTGTTTAGTTTGAGTAATTTCGCTTTTTAGAGTAAAAGGCTTTTTTTTCTTTTTTTTTTTTTTTTTTTTTTGAGGAGGGCTTTTATCTACAGTCTGGAGTTTTAAAAGTCTTATATCCTGCAAGGACTGTTTGAAGCAGTTCCAGAAGAACTGCTTTTCATTAGTAAGTGCTGACTCAATGATCTGTAGAAATGTATTGAGTTTATCAAAAAAATTAAAGAAAATTATTTGGTTTTACTTCTAAAAGGTTACATAATTTCATTTGGACTTCATCACTTAAATCACTATGTTTCAAATGTGTTATCACTTGAAAGTAGAAATAATAAAGGCAAAACAAACTGATTTGATTGCATCAAAGTCTTTGATAAAGAGCCTTTTGATGACTTCAAGTAAAGCAATTCCAAAATGTTATTTCTCAGTAAATTTTGGAATTTCAAGGTTTTGTTCAAATTTGAGAAAATGCAAAAAATTAAGTGATAGCGTTTCTTAAGCAACATAAATGTTGAACTTAGGCAAATGCTGATATAATTGTGCCCAGCAGCCAAGGGTTTTATTCAAGTGAGTGTTTCTGTAGTTATATGTGATATAAGCTTGAACACATGTGATCTAAGTTTGGATATAAAGTCTAGAGGGCTGCCAGGGCAGGGCAGTTTTTCAAACTGCTCTAATATAAACCAGAATCACAGTTATTGCTTTTCTGCAAAATAAGAGAGTCTATACCTGCAATTTTCTCCACTCTTGTCAGTTGGGTAAAAGGGGCTGAAAAGACACTTTAAAGGCACTCTTGATATACCTACACTGATAAATAGCATGCTTGAACATGTTAACTGCCCTTGAGGCTCTGCTGCGTGGCTGTGTTCCATGCTATTGGCCTTTCTCACCCACCTAAAGAGGATGTGTGAGAAACAAGCATCAATCTGCATCAGCCTTATTAGATGGCAAGCAAAAGGTAGATTTCAGAGCAAGTCACAGTGGTGTAGACATTACTCTTCATGCACTCTTTCAAAGCCCATGATTATCAAGTTAGGAGCAGGGAGTTAAAACCACATCCACTCACCACAGGCTACAAGGGTTCTAAGCCAGCAGTTATCTGTTTCAGAGAGGTTTATTCATGTCATTTTCTTGCCCATGCCCCCAGTCTGTTTTCTGTTCAGCCAGCCCGCAGCAGTAGTCCTGAGAAGCACAGATTCTTCTTTTCATCCTGTATTCATCCTGAGTTCTTTAGATTTAGTTCATATCAAGCATTGACATCTGAACACACAAACTTATCCTACAGCCACAAACTCTTCCGATTCAGAAGTACCATCTGCTCTCAGTAAAACTACATAATCAGCCCAGCTCCTCCACTGATAAATTCTTCTGATGCTGCTACACATCATAGGAATGGTCCTACTCAGACCAAAGTTCTACCTGGCCCAGGATACCAATCAACAGCAGATGCCTCGGAATGGGAGTGAAAACACACAGTGATGGCTTTCCCTGAAGATGTGTTTGGTATCTCCTGTGCCAGCATTAATGTCTTTGTGTTTAGTTTTTCACAGTGGTATCTTCTATGGATTTTTTTGTGCAGCTTTTTTTGCCTCTGCTAGCTCACAGCACACATAACACACACGGACAGATTGCACACGTAAGTACGCACCACATAAGGAAAAACATAAGGTAGCTTTGAACTGCATACATGCTGGACTCATAGACATCTAGATTTTGATGGAAAGAGGCAAGGAGTCTCCATATTATTTTCTTTAAAACTTAGAAGACCTTTAAGTCACTCTTCATGTGAAGGCATTTCCATACTTCTCTTGTTTCCTTTCTCTAAGCTTTTTCCAGTTCTCCATTACATGTTTTTAAGAAGAAGGGACATGAACTCTGTAGGGATTTATACAGTTTCTTTTGTTCTCTATTTCTTTTCTAATAATTCCTAACATTCAATTTACATTTTTATTGCTGCTGAGCATTAAATTGGTGGTTTCATAAGAACTATTCATTAAAATTCTGAGATCTCATTCTTAAGTGGTAACATTCAATTCAGAGCCCATCGCACTACAAGGAGAGTTAAGATTGCTTTTTTCATGGGTATCACTTATATTTATCTACATTGAAGTGGTGATACCAGAATTTGCAATACAGTCAAAACTTCAATTTCTGCCTAAAAGAAATATTTTCAAAAATATAAAAACTGGCTCTTATTAAGAAATACTTGTTTGAATCTGTCACTGAAGAATTTTCCAATAATGACATGACAGTGTAACATAAAGAGATCTCTATACATCATTTTATACCACTCTGTTTGAGGAATATCATTTTCTCAATATTCTAATGAGTCATCATGCTATCTTAGAGCCACAATTCCTTGAGACAAAGGAATAGAAGAAAATCCCACCTTTCATTAACAAAAATCAAGTACATTTCAAGCTATCATGTGTACAAAAATTAAAAATGTGATACAGTTGCGTGGTCAAGAACAACAGTATACAGACTAAAAGAACTTTTTTCATTTTAGCATCCTTTTTAAACCTATTTAATGCTTTGAGAAGCATAGTTTTTAACTAGATAGCAGAATTATGATGGTGAACAAATGACACATATATAGATACTGTCAATCAAATATATGTATGATGGCAATGTGTGATATATTTCTAAACTAGCCTAGAGTTAATCCAGTTAGTTTGGAGGGTTTTTTTAAGAAATCGGGAATACTGTCAAATTAATCGTATCATCAAGATCACACTAGTTCCTGTGGATGAAAAGATTTAATACATTCAGGAAAACACCAAACAGGCCACAACAATTTAATAGCAAGGAATGTGGTCCTATTTAAGATCTGATGATGATATTATCTCATATCAAATGAGTGTTCTGCCCCACAGACTCTCAGCTAATCTAGAAAGCATTGCTCAGAGTTTCTTTTCATGGAGCTGTTCCACAATGAGATACCAAGATCCTGATCTGAAGCACACTGAGTTAGAAAAGCAAAGCATGAAAACTTCAAGCATTAGCGAAAAAAAACATTTTCTCTCTTTCTATATTATGGCATATATCTACAGAGATGGACAATATTTTGTCTCTGTGACTTCTTTATTGTCTTTTGGATCAGGAATGGAAATACTATGATTTATAAGTACTATTAGGAATTAGTTATTCAAAACATACATAGTTTTAACAATTTAAGGGCAAATCTTAGTCTCATTTAAGCATGCATAACTACCTAAAACAAAGCCCAAAAAGAACTGTTGGTTGTTTTACAAACTCCTAATTTTCTAAGTCAAGTTATTTGGAAGTACCAATTTTAATAAACATTCAAAATAATTAATACTTTAAATTTATCTTGAGAATAAACAGTTTATTTTCTATATTCTCATAAGCAGTAAGCATGTTTAGATAATATATATGCACACACATCATGTTCAGAAAATCATTGCATGGCATGGTATATAATAAATGTAAATCATCTTATTTCCATCCATAGGATCTTATCCAGTACAAACACAAGAATTCATGTTTCAGATCTTATTTCTAGTAAAAGGCGGATTACCTCTTACCATTCTCTACTCTTAATTTTCATTTTATAAAAGAAGTCCTTACTTAATCTTTCTGCCAGTTTAATTATGAAGTGTGAACTGTCACAGTTCTAGTACATGTTGTGGTCCCTGCTCTGATTGCTTCGTGACTTGCACTTTTAATAGTGCATCACTGGAGAGATTTGGCATGGAGACCATTAAACCATAGAAAAGCATGCATTCACTCCTTGCTTTGGGACCCAGTGGTAATAACTGAGCTTGGTAGCCAGACAAATGAATGGAGGCTAACACCTCCCATCTTTTTCTCGCAGTGAGATCTGCCTTCTGGACACCTGTCTGTCACCCGAAAGAGGAGACGCGTGGCTTGCTGTATAGGAGTAAGGAATAAGGACAACACTCCTGGCCATATTGTCAGGCTAAAATCTTATTTTGGTGAGACTCTTTGCAGGGGCACAATCTCTCATAACTGCCCCACCCGTTCTGTTTGAACACCAGTGTGTGGAGATACATTTAATGACTTCTGCAACTACCTTGTTTGCCAGAGATGTCTTTAGCAAGTCAACCTGAAACTTGCTGTTGTAATATTTTCACCAACTGTTTTGTTGCTAGGAGTTTACTTAGGTTGGTTAAGTGGTTAAATGTGAGAAACTTCTTGAATCCATTTGCCCCAGCTACCTTATTTGTTCTTAGATGGCTCCTGGTCCACCCAGCTGAGCACTGCCTCTGTGGTGCTCATAAAGCTCCATCAACACTCAGGCATGTATGACATGCACAATCCATACAGCCCTTCTCTGGTTAGTATGTTCTCCTGTTCTCCTGCGTCACTTCAGCTGTCCTCCAAATTGCAATGCAAGAGTACATTTAAACTCATAAAAAGTTCTCAGCTATCTCCTCTCAGGATGAGAGGTTGTTTTGAGATCAGTTGATGTTGTTTTGAAATTTCCAGATGCAATAGCCCCATGGATTTTGTGTTTTTGAACTTTCTGACACTTTTAAGTAAACTAAGCACTAAAAACTGGGAAGCAAGAGAAGCTTGGATGTGTAAAATCTCAAATATTCATTTCCCCATTGAATTTTGACAGAAGCTTTAGTAATTTTGTATTTTGCCTGAATTGCTTCAGTGTGTATACAGTACAGATGGTCAACAGGTAAAATAAATCTCTGTTTTCAAGTCTTAGCTTTGTACTGAAGGTGCAAAAGCATTGCTAGGAAGAAAGCTGGGATATAAGCCTCAGACTGAGATACAGCACCTGGCAGCTCTGTAGATGTAAAAATGATTCTGCTATAACATCCATGCGTGGTAGTAAATATGAACAGCACTGCTGATGGGACAGGTGGAAAGGGTCAGCACCATTGCTCCCATTTCAAGAATGCTAAGGATTTGCATAGTGGTATATGCCAAGTGGCAGAAAGACAAGGCTGTGTTGAAAGTGAATAATCAGTTTCTATATAATAAAAGTATGTTCATCTTCAGATTTTAGAGAGGGACTTCACAGAGTCACACAGCTCTGAGAGCTAAGTGATACAAGTATATGCCCTCTAAAAGCAAGCTAGAACACTCTTCCCTTCTTTCAGAAAATCCTGACCTTACTTGTGGAAGTAAACCTGTGTTTCTGTGAAGTGAAATTTTACTGCATTATTGTCAGCTTGAAATGACCTACCATACGGCTGTTGGAGATTTCACGAGTGAATTCCTTGTGTGGCTGTGGGAAGGTTTTACACAAGATCACTTGTAAAGTGTTTTGACAGAGATTCCAGATTTGGGAGTGTGTCTAAAGTTCTATGCAACATTATCTAGAATAGGCAGAAAACTAAATTACTTTTTTCTATTATATATATATAAGTGTATAACTAAGGAATGAGAAAAACTATCTTTGCCTTTTGGGATGAAGTAAGAGAATTAATATTTTACTTACCATGAGACAGTGGTACAGAGCTGAAGGGAACAGAAGTATTAAATGTGTTAGGCAATAATTGAAAGCTAGAAATCATGCTGAAGAATACGCATACACACATGATTTTCTATTTTAAAACCTACCTTGGTGCAAGATACACCTAAGTAATACAAAGATATAATATCTTTAAATCTGCACATAATAAATAGAGCACTTGGGTTTTATCTGTTTGTATTTATGCACAACCTAAATGCAACAATCTGGTACTCTGCACACCTGTTCCATAAAAACATAGTTCTTAGAACAAGGTGCCTACAATTCATCATTTCCATATTATATGGCAAAGTTTAAACTAATAAAACAAACCCACCCCATTTTCAAATGGAGTACACATCATGGCTCATCTCCTAGGATGCATTATAACAGACAATAATCTAACTTTCTCCTGGCAATTAACTAACTCAAATTATTTTGGGCTTGGTGAAGGAAGTATAAGCTTCAAAACTGTGGCACTTCTACATATCAAATTAAAACACCTGTACTTTACATAGAGAGGGAAAAGTAGTTTCTATAGCCAGCTGCTGTCAAGCCAGGGCAATAGAGATCAAACCAGTCAGTGCCAAAACATAGAGCCATTTTCTACTCAACAGCAGCGGGGTAGGAGACAGCATCTTGAGAAGCAGTCAGGCCAAAAGCAATCCTGCCCCAAGCACCACGGTGCCCCGAGCTTGCCCTCGTTATTCAAACACACCAGCTGTGATTGGGGTGCAAGGGAAGAAGGGCTGCATCTGTGCAAGGAAATCACTGCAGCATCTGTTTCCTTCCCTGATTTTTATCCCATTTGCAGTTTGATAAGAGAACTGCCACGTTGCAATCTCATAGCATTCTATATGTATCAATCAAAAGGAAAAACTGTCAAAAATGAATTCTAAAAATAATTCATCAAGAAAATAAAGGCCCCATAGAAGCAAACTAATGTCACGAGTGTGTATTTCTAAAGCTTTTGTTTCGAGTTTACAAGTCTGATCTTATTAAAACAAAATGCTCTTTTACTTTTTTTCCAGGCAATGCAATTTCCAGATGAGATGAAGCATAAGCAAAAAAAAGTCTATGGTGAAGTGATTGGCCAGCTCAGTCCGTGCTCCAGGAGCATTCCTGCATTCCTCAGCGCTAGGAAGCTCTTACACAGCAACATCTATGGACAAGACTCCCTCCTGACCCTGGTAGTACCCAAGGCTCCCTGCCAGGCCAATAAACTGACTGTGGTTATTCATGTCATCTCTCTCCTTGACCCAGCTACTGGACATACCCTGGGCAAGAGACCTTGCATCCCTTCAGCAAGCCCAGCATGCCAGGGGCACTCCTGATCACCTACTCTGCATGAGCAGCCATCATAAGCAAATCCTTTGGTTTCTGGATTGCTAGTCCAGCTCCCTACAGAATGATGAATGCTTCAAGTCTTGCTCTATGAGGCATTTAATGGCTGAGGACCAAGACTGATAAATTTCCAGAGAAACCACCATGGTCAACAGTCACACAATGCAGCCTACACAGTAAAATTAAAACTGACTGTGGGGCAAATAGTTTTAGGACTTTCTTGAGAGCCATTCCTGAAGACCTAATAAAAATTAGAAAAGTGCTTAACCCCCTTTTATCTACAGTGAAAAGCATATTTCTTCATTCACATATACATTTGCATATCACACTATATGTCATTATAGGAAACAAATCAGCAAAGCAATTCTACATTATTCTAATATGCACATTTCTTTCTCTGTCAAGTGGATAATTAAAAAACAAAAGACAGATGGGAAGTCATGCTTTGTTTATTACCTTTGCGATAAGGTTTTCTGATGCTGTGATGGTAAACTTATTTTGAATAGCAAGCATTTACTAGATGCTGTTATTCTAAAAATTCTGTGGGAGATTTCATGTCACCTTGGAAATTATATGTTTGTTTCTAGAAAGAAAAATTAGCTTTATTCAAGGTCTAAGTAATTTGGATGTATGGCAAGCAGCATCTAAACCAATTCTAATATCAACATCCCAAAAGTAGATTTTATGTCTGTTAAATATACATGTTGCAAAAGATTAGATTTACTGGTTTGCTTATATTGTGTTAGTCATTTATAACATTTGGTGACTGAACAACATAAACTTATTTTATGGTTCTTTCATCCTTTCTCATAAGGATTGCAGGCTTCTAGTAAGGCAAAATCAACACAAGGGTTTCTGGGATATAAGCACTGCACATACAAAGGTAGTATTTCTGATGGATAACATTCTTTAAAGGTCTTTTCATGATCCATTAATTTATGAATTACACAGCAGAAAAGGCATTGTCAAGGGCTTAATTTCAGTTATATGTTGATCTTCTTCCCTTTAAACTTTTATCCAAAAAGTAAGTAGGACTAAAAATAACATCTTTCCTTAGCCTGAAACTGACAGGTCATACCATAGAATTAACTGTTTTATTCTTAACTTATCAAAAGGTGGGCAGTTGGGCCCATACTTATCTATAAATAGGAACACTCACAAAAAAATCAAAATAGAAAAGCATAGTTCTAAGGCTTACTTCATTCACAGCACAGTTACAAAAAGCAATGCAATTGCCATGGAATAAAATTTACAGGAAGGAACAAAGTATGCAAATTAATGCTGCACAAAGATTAAGAATTTTTAAAAATTGATAAAACTTTTTTACAATTTACTGGAAAACTGACTTCCTGGGAACCAGATTTCCATGAAAGCAGCCTACCTTCACCTTTCCAAACCTAATCCAATCCAGGTAAACCAGAAGTAAGTTCTACAGGCAAGTTATTTAGAAGTCAATGAGAAATCAGTCTCAGGGTCCACCTTACTTGAGAAGAACATTTGTGCTTTTACTCATGACTCAAAAAAGATACCAAAAAAAAAGACTGATGAGCATAATTATGGAAGTATTCTTACTCCCTAAGTACAATTCTCCTCAAGGACTGAGGACTGAGGTAAATTTCATAAGCCATCATAAATCAATTTTATAGATAATAGCTCAGTGTTTAGAGCTGTTATTTCTCTTTTCTCTCATCTCTCTTTTTCTTACAGCAAAAAAAAAAAAAAAAAACAAAAAACACCAAAAAAAAACCCAAAAAAAACAAAACAACAGCCCTCAAAAATGTGAGGGAGAATCTGCTAGCAAGCTAAAGGAATTATGATAAAATTCTGACCTCAGGAGTTTTTGACACAAGGAGCAACTACAAGCATTGCTGCTAAACAGAATTTGGCTGGTTGCTTGCAGTACAGTATTTCAAGTAAACCAGATTAGCTGCTATTAGGAGATCTGTTTTTTCCTTACAGGGTGTGGCAATATGTAAGAAACTCATGGTATCCTGAGAGGGAGTTTCTTAACTTCCTTCTCATTACATTCAGTGGTTTCTGTTTCACAATGAAAAAGTGTGAAAAAATGCTGACAATATTTACATTCAAATTTCTCTTGCAAATAATTATGGTCTTTAGTGTCAGCAAAGATGAAACTAACATAAACTTTAATATGACCACAATTTTTTTTAATTCTGAAAGAGCAGAACTCTCTTTTTCTTCCACAAATTACCCTAGAGGCATTACCTGACAATGTATAGTCAGATCTTGTTTTCTTGAAGTTCCCAAAATATTTTCAGGCATTGCAATTGATGGAAATGTTCTTGCCATAAGCATAATTGTAATCAAGAGATGAGATATTCACTGAGCCATTAATTTAAGTATAGTAATTATTTTATCTTTTTTAGTAAAACTTATAAAGCAAAGAGCATGGTTTTGTTAAGAATCAAACCTGTACAAAGCTGTTTGTTCTATGCTGTTGTGGTTTGGCTCTCCAAAGGTTTCTTTACATGTCAGCAAATCTGTGACAGGTTGGAAAAGTAAAAAAGATTCATTATGAAGGTAAAATTGTCAGAAGTCCAAAACATCATGTAATTTTCTTGAAACAAGCATAAACATGAAATTCTAGGGATAAATGGGAGGAAGCTCCCTAAGCACACCTGGAAATATTTCAAATGGAACTCATGGATTCTAAGCTACCTCTGAAAATCTCCAGTCATCAGTATACAAGTGAACTAAATGCAGTCACTACAGGTGTTATTTTATCAGCATATAAGACAGAGTCATTCCATATATACATGTTTTCACTTCCCATTCACTAATTTAAAACAGATCTAATTAAATTATTTCAAAATTGTAATTTGTAGTTCAGTTACAAGATCAACTTATTACTACTTAATAATGCCTTAGTCTTCAGCTGAGCATAGTAATAGATTGTGTGTTCATTCTTAGACTACAAGCATACATAAGAAAAAAAATCTTTAAAACCTCTGTGAAATGGAGTTGTTGGTTCTAATGATTTCTGTCTTGTGTTGGCAATGGACTGCACACAAATTCGTCTCCACTGACATGTGGTAACCCATTAAGCCACTGTAACTCAATTTCATGTCTGACTACATAGAGAGAATTGAACTGATAGAGTTTGAGCAAAGCTTCATGTTGTCAGGGTGACTACAATCTTCCTAAGGTAATAGATACTTTTCCAAAATGGAGAACAGATTGAGCATTTCTCTGCTTAAAGGCTTTATACACACATAAATGTTAAACTGCCCATTTTAACAATACCAAGATAGTTAAAATGGTACATCTGGTATCATATATTGCAGTAATTTCAATATGAACACAGCCATTCTGGCATAGTTACTTCTATACAGGTACAAAAACTATTTCATTATTAGGGATCTTCAGCCCTGTGTAATTATATCCAACTTTACAAGCTGTATCAGTTGTCAAATAGTTGGACCTGCACAGGAAAACACCCCTACCTGTTAATTAAGCAAGATCATTTTTAGATCCCTCTGTGATAATTTTCAGGTAGTATGTAATCTAGCTTTCTCAGCCATAGCCTGACACCCTTAGAAGTCGCTTTGTGTGTAAGGAAAGTATAGATGAGAAGCTGTTTCATTTACAGATAGCAGGCAGACTGTGCTGTTACAAATGCAAGAAAAATATGTGGAAGGTAACAGAGAAAAGTCAGCTAATAGGCTTTGTCTGAACTCCAGAATACACAAATGAGTCACCTCCATGGAGCACACTATGATGACATGAACTAACTCTACAAGAAAGTGCTGACCTAGTGTGGGAAACAAGAATTGCCTCATACTTGATTGCTGAAATTCTCCTTTCAACAACTGCATATTGGCAGCTTAAGTTTTTGTCTGCATTGAAAGATCCAGCATGTTTCTGTTGTTCTAAAACTAAGTCCAACTATTTATTTTGAATAAAAACTTAAAATAGTCCACAGTTTGCTGGAAGTATGGGGAAAAGCCCATTTAGGCTGCTGCTCTCTTCAACCAGAATAACAACTAGTGTTTGTGTGGTTTGAAGGTATGCATCTGTTTGAAGGCTGAATACTGGCACATTGCTGACACAACATGCAGTGCAGTAGTGTATCAACTGTCACTGGCTCTAGTGCCACTGCTAATCGCTTTTGAAATAATCCCATGCAATAGACATTGAGGCCATCAATATTTTTCCCATTACGACAATGCAGAGACCATTTGGATAATGATCACTGCCCCAGAAGAGCAATGACAGTTCTGTGCCATCGCCCTTTGTCAAGCATTGTGTGCACTGTACATCATTTGGGGCTCTGAATGGCAGCAGGATAAGGATTACCAGCCTCTGTTCACCCAGCAACCAGTGGCAAGCAGTGTGGTTGAAGAACTGGGCCTTGTCCAGCTGCTAAGTCTTCATCTTCTCTAAATGGAGCAGACATAAAGTTGAGATGGAGGGAGCAACAGAAAATCCACTAGTGCCTTGGGGAAAAGAGAAGAAGCAGCTGGGGTTTCAGTCAAGCAAAGAGAAAGACGTGGGATGGTCACCAGCAGCTGTAGACTGCATTCATGTCAACATTAAGCTGCATGAAATGTTTCTCTTTAAAAACACTTCCCATTTCCTTTCCAGGGCATCTGTTACTGCATGATGTCTTATATATAAGTGTGGGAAGAATAGGAGAAATAACTTGGTTGTACCTACAGGTCCGATTTTCTGGCAGCCTAACAGTGAACAGGTAGCAGAAACAACATCAGGGTCATGCTAAGCAAAGGCCAATGTAGATTAACTTTATTCTCTTGAGGAGGTGTGTGAAGTTTAGATTGGAGGTTGAAGACCTCCAATCTAGGAGCACCTCTTTGGACATCATGAGGAATTCTGCCAAAGTTTTTCCCATCAGAAAGGAATTGCCCAAGAGTAGCCAAGACCCATAACAGACTAAAAGACAGTTTCATTCAACTCACACCCAGGAACTGTCCTTCAATAGGATTTTATACTTTAAGTTTCAAATAGGATGCAACATGGGAGCAGGATGTATCAGCCACTTAAAACTTACCTTTGTAACTTCAGTCAAACAATGGAAAAAAGGGATAGCTAGGGAGAGCTGGCTATTCTTCTAGTCTGGATGGATCATCTAAGGGGATAATTTAGTCTCTGTGATATCAAAATCATGGCCTATTTATTTTAAATTCCAATAGAGGGCTAATAGTGCTAATTACAATCGTGGGGATAGTGATGTGGCTATTCACACACAAAAAACCTGGCAGAGAGCAAACTCTAGTTTCACATAGGTCAGCAAAAAAAAAAAAGTGCACTGCACTTTGTCACATCTCATTTGGATTGTCTTCAAAATGCTGAGCTAGAGGCGAAAGGTACTACAGTTCATTTCCAATTTCACATCTAATCTTCTCACCTTTAATTTATTTTAAAAGTTTAATCATAAGTTCATAAAGCTCAGATATCAAATTTTTAATAAAAAAAATTAAGCACCTGCAGGTAAGGTTTTTAGGAATTCATGGTTGGCCCAAGCTTCATTAAAAATAGGGACTCTCACAGTTCACCTTTCTGCAAATGCTACTGTGATAAAATGTAACTTTCATTCCCTCCCCGTTGCTTCAGGCATGTGTCATTTACAGAAAATAAATAGAAGACTTCTATCGCTAAGGAACCATGCTCCACTCGGGGTCAGTGAAAAGCTGCACCTCGCTCTGGAGTTTCTGGCAGCATAGTAAATAACTTTTCTGCAGAAATTGCCACTAACCACTAGAAAACTTAGTATGAATAATAAAAGTAACTGAGATATTCTTCATATATAAATAATGTAGTATTTGCAAATAGAGAAACCTTACTAAATGTGGGGGTTTCAATTTACTGTCAGTTGATTAAAATGATGATATTAACAGTTCTTCAAAGATGTCAGCCAGCTTTGAAATGCCATTTGCTGTAGTGTTCTTGAATTTCCAGAAGTCAAATATTTTGACAAGTCCTTTCTTTAAAGGCTCTTAGAGAAACTACACTACCAGAAGGATGAAAATTCTTCAGTAGATAAATGATATGTTAGACCATAGTAATAAATTGTTTTCACCATGGGAGAGAAGTGATCAGATATCTGCACGAGAACTTGCTCTCTTCAATATATTCATAAATGATCTGGAAAAGGGAATTAATAAAGAGATGGTAAAGTTTGCTGATGACACAAATTACTCAAATCTGTCAATACCTCAAAAGGTGTCATGATACTGAACATTGAGTGATTCAGCAACAAAAAATATAGACATTATTTAATATTGATACATGCAAAGTAATACACATTGGGGGAAGCCTAACTGTACATACACATGGGCAAATAACAAACAAATAAATAATTTAGTATCACTTCAGCAAGAATCTTAGACTTGTTGAGAACTCTCTGAAAACATCTGTCCAGGGCTCACTGGCAGACAGAAAATGTAAACTGAATTAAAAATCATTCTGTAAGTATGAAAAGACAAAATATTACACCATTGTTATAAACCCAGACTGCATCCACATTCCAAACACTTCACCTAAGTCTGAATGATCAATGTCCAAAGGTTTATTAGAGGTAGTAATGATGTATGCTAGACAACATAGATGAAAAGCAGTATACTGTTGTAACTGTATGAGGGTGGATGAAAGTACCTTTCAACTTTAAAAGGAGATGAAAAAGAAGAAATAATTGTATATAAAAATGAATCTAACAGGGCTAGTAAGTAAAAAAACATTTGCTCACTATTCATCCTACCATAAAACTTAACAAGCACCACGTATCACAGTTTTAATCAAATAGAAATATTTTTCCATGCAATTGACAGCCACACAGTATAGTCTGTTGTTACAAGAATGTTGTGGCTAACAAAAATATAAATTTGTTTACTAAATAATGAGAACAATGTGTAGAGAAAGAGTTCAGCAAGGGATAATAATGATCCATCTTATCTACAGTTTAAGTAGAGGGTATATTGTGCACAGTTGGAAAAGTATCACTCTGTGCTTGTTCTATTCTCACTCCTAAGAAACAGTTACGAGACTGCACTCTGTTCTGATTTTAGGGTAGTCATTCTTGTCCTATTATTTAGACCCAAAAGCCACAAGTTTCACAATCTAATTATATCTGCTTTCAAGAACAACTGAAATTTGACTTCTATTTTCAGCACCAGGCAGGAAAACCATTAATCCTCTTTTGCAATAAATAGAGGCTAAGCAGTGCTGGCACAATGATTAACTCCTTCTTGCAGCAATTCTGCATATCCTGTACTGCTGCAGCAATCCCTTCTGACTGCAGAACAAACTTCACTCCCTACTTACTCTTCTTCACCCAACAGTGTATCCTATTGATCTCTCATCTTTCTTTAATTATATTTATCATTTTGTACTTTCCTGATTCTTGCATATAAAGGAAACTTCTCTGTTCTCTTAGACATGGGACAGAATATTACATGTAATACTTAGTTATATTTATACCAACAGTTTTATAGATCAGATACTTACATTCATTTTTATGGTTTGGAAAATGAGGTTTTAATTATAAAATCAGTACCTGTGTGGCTACATGAAGCCGCAGTTCAAAATGGAAGTGAGCTGCAGCATGCTCAAGCTCTAAGGCAGGGCTGCTCCTCAGCACCAAGGAGAAGGAAAGGTGAGCAAAAACAGCCCCTGTCCACTTCTCTCCCCAAAGCCAGCTTATGCACAAATTAAATTGGAGAAAAAAAAAAAGAGCCACAGATAATGGCTGAGCTTTTTAATAGAGCTTATATGCTTCACTTCCACAGCATTTTAATGAAATTGGAATGCCTAATTCTTTTGGGTTCTTTTAAAAACCCAGTCTGCATCACCAGACACATAAACTATGACTGAATGCTGTTTTTTAATGTTTCCAAGTCACAGGGCAAAAGAACCACATTCTGTATTAATTATAAACTGCATTTACAACAACTAAGTGAAGTGCAGGAAGGCCTGGATTAACGCAAAATACACAGGATGATTTATAAGAGCCGTAGTTCCCAACTGGCCTTCAGAACACAGAAGGCAAGTGAATAAGCACCAGAAGGCTGTTATCAGAATAAATCAAAAATCCATTTCCAGAAACTTTAAAGCCTTCAAAATACTGACTTTACAGCAATAGAAACAGTGTTACAATAAATGCATATTTAGTGTCTACATCTTTTTGCATGAACTAATCCAAATCTGCTCTGCACAGCCTGCATAGATATGTTTGTCACAGCGCAAAGCTCTGTGAGCAACAACAGCCAAGAGGACGGGTTGGTGGCAGACACCTTGCAGAGTAGCAGTCCTCCAGAGACACTTCAGGAACACAGGCACTCTGAAGAACATCATCATAATTCAAGCTGACCTAGTTCAATTTACTCACTTTGAATAAACAACCTTAAAAGACAAAGGTTTTCTAATGCCTAAGGAAGGAAATGGTCCTTCTATATTCTATTTATCCTCTAGAGTTTGGGGAAAACAAGGTGATTTTTAAGGTTGGAGGCTGTTATAACAAGGCCAGATGCAGAAACTAAATAGGGATACCAGCCAGTGTACAAGTCTAATGTGTTATATGTATTATTTTCTGCACATTTATTTTTTGAGAAATTGATTCTGATGGTTTGAATCAATGCTGTGTTAGCACACTCTGCTTCTTCATTTTGATAATTAATGGCAAGCTTCTCAAATGTTGGCTGAAAATTTTCCTAGGCAGATTTGGAGGTTTTTTTTAGCCTGGCTTCGTGAGAAAATGAAGCTTGCGTGCATCACACCGTCTCTCTGTCATGTTTGTTCAGCTTCAAGTGAACTGAACAGCGTAGTCATTTTTTAAGTAGGAAAATCTTACAACAGACCTGTGCAAAATTCAGCACATCATGGAAGGCAGCTCCCAAAGTCATTAATTTTGCTGCCAGCAAAAATGAGGAGCAGTTGATTAAGTTCATCTGGTAGCAGCTACTGACCATGCTGGACACATACAGGTTGGCCACCTTGCATGAATGCACCTCCAGAACAGTGTCTGCTCTATCATTCCCAGTTGTTAGGCCAAGTAATGCTAGCTAAAAACCATGGAATGAAGAGAAGCTAGGGCTAAGTGAGAAACCTCACTATGAGGACACAGATTGGAGAGTACCATGGAAGAGGGCACTTCAGTGAGATGATTGCAAATGTCTTGCTCCCCATAGAGTCAAAGCAAGAGCAAACCAGCTCTCTTTAGTTCTGCTATTCAGAGAATGATCTGGATGTGTTGGATTTTCCCTTCATCTCTCTCAATCCATCTATCTCCAGTTTTCTGTGTTACTTTTCCTTGCAGCTCCTACGTACAAACCCCTACTGAGGTGTGAAGAGCTATAGATAGGTACTCAGCCACCTGGGAGACAATGGTACAGGATAAGCCCACAATTAAACATATATTATCATAAACTATGTTTTATGTGGTGCAAAATGACATATGATAAATCATAGAATAGATGGTTTATCACAGATAGGATGATTCTGCAATAAGCCAATATGTTTATTTATGCAGGTGCCAGTTCCACTTGCACACAACAAGCAGCATCTGAAAATGTGTCCCTCAACTGGACACACAAAAAGAATACAAAAGGGCTCATATCAGAGGGATGCTGCCTTTTCTTCACATGCTTAAGAAGAAAACACACTGATGTTGATGAAACGGCAGGTCTATTTTCACAGCTTTGCAGGATGATAACAAGTGCCTGTTGACAGCTTCCTGAATGGAAAGGAGGATCTTTTTGAAGCACAGAAGTACTTTCACATGCATATAACAGAGCAATTTAGGAGCAGAAACACCTGCCAGCACAGCCACCAAGCAGAACCCTGGCAGACCTGTTTGCCTCTTAGGAGAGGATGATATGTATTTTGGTTTCCAGCATCTCCTGACATCCCCTTTTCACCCACTACACTTTGCAATTCAACAGAACCAAAGCAATAACCAAATCTGTTGTATCCTCCCTCTCCAACAGGGCAATGTTAGTAAAGTTTCTTATTTTTGCTTTGGAGGAGTAGGTTTTTTAAACAAAAGCAGTGCTGCAGAAGGATAGCTAGACTCACAATAGAAGCTGCTGCAAGCACAACACACCCTTTGTTAGCTGCTGCACACAGCCAGCAAAGCAGCACTCAGGAAGCCTGAGTGGCAGCCCTGCAACTCCTCAAGCATCCCAACTGGCAGCAGCTCTTTTTGAAAAAAGAACCAGTATTTGTAACCTACAACTCTTGCTGCAGAAAGAGACAGTGATAATACAGGATTTAAACCAGAACGGACAACCTGCTGTTTTGTGTGTGGCATAATGGTTCACCTGTTTACCATTGCTTACCACAATGAGCTGGGTTATGCAAAAAACCCCAAAGAAAACCCCCAAAAAAGCCAAAATAAAACAAAACAATAATCTATCTTGAATAAATTAAGCTAACAAGAATTCCAAAAAGGACTCTGATGCCTCTCCTCCAAGCAACAGTAATGATATTGAGTTGTTTATATTAGATATGCCCAAAT
Organism: Chloebia gouldiae; assembly: GCA_003676055.1. Taxonomy (NCBI): domain Eukaryota; kingdom Metazoa; phylum Chordata; class Aves; order Passeriformes; family Passeridae; genus Chloebia; species Chloebia gouldiae. Next base: position 33,519,870 of record QUSF01000005.1, on the reverse strand, counting down.
GATCATAATTTTGATCTCAGATATGCCTAGGTGTTGTAATGAACAAGAAAGAAAAAAGTGCTCAAAGCCCTTGCTACCCTGAAGCTGTCTGATCCCCCAGCCATACAGAAGATAGCAGCTATATGAAAGAGAGGACTTTCCTGCAGAGAAGCGGCCCAGTCTCTCCAAGGTTTTACAACCAGACATGGCTGCTCCTGAGGCTTCGGAGAAAAATGAAATTTTAAAAAAATCCAGAATTAACCTAGAGAATCAGCATCTCTCCTCCTGCAGGCAGCCAGCTATAGCCCTGAAGCATAAGACTGAGTTTTTTTAGACTTAAAGCAGAGCTGAATATGAGAAAATGTGGTCAATGAGCACTCTCTATTTTCTTTAACAGTTTATAACAAAATGGAGTGACAAAACACAAATACAAATTCACAGATGTAAAGATTGCACAGAACAAATGACCTCCACTGCCATCCACAGAGATGCTGCCAAGCCTGTTCCCAGACTCAGATTAAAGTGTATCCAATTGGATTAAATTCCTAGCAATGGCAAATTTACCACCTACCTACATTGGGAAATTATTTCTACACGTAATCACCCTCACTGCATCTTTATAGTGATTGAATTTTTCAGGCTTTGATTTCCAGCCATTGGTTCTTTTCTGGTTTGTTTCTGCAAGACTGAAATCTATACTTGATTTAGTTGTTCTTTTGTTCCTAATACATTGGTAATGTCTTCTTATTGTCTTAAGCTCTACCGGCCAGTAATAATTCCTTATTACCTTTATCTTCTCCAAAATGTCATTTACATTGTGTAGATTCAATTTTCATTCTCAGTTATGCCCCTCTCTTCCATACTTAACATTGATTTCTTGTTTAATTATCACCTTTGTGCCTTCTTTACTAGGCTAGCTTTCCTCTCCAAGGTAACTTACTCATCTGCTCATTAAAGCATAGCCTTTAGAATACCCAGCAGGATTTCGTTAAGAAGTCACACTTTCTATTAAAGCTTTCCCTTTTAGCACTCGGTTAGGGAAACAAATTGTTCTGATGAACTGGTCGATTTTATGTTTCACATAATTCTGCCTGGTGCAAAACCTTTGTTTCCATAAAGCAGGGATACTGCAGTATCTGAGAGTTTTTGGCTATCAACAGCCAGTGTTCTGCTTGGTGCATCACAAAGTCCAACACAGATTTAGTTTGTGCTTGATGCAGGTATTTCCATATTACAATATCCTTGAGGTTTTCCTGATATTCAATTATTCCTAATGTTATTTAGAAGTAGTTCTCATTCTGGATTTACTAATGGCAATACATCTTTTCCTCAGACATTTTGAACAAATCCTTGGAAGTGGTCCTCTCCACTGCATCAGAATTTGTCCATGTACTAAATGCCCACCAGTATAGAGTCTGCTTTGCTGTTAGTGTAATGGACATAAAATGTGTGCCATTTTCATGGTAGACTAAAATTCCAAATTAATTGCCCCTCATTCTGGGGGATTGAAAATATTTTTAAAAATAATATGGAAATATTAATCCCCTTTAATATATTAATTAAAGTTATTGTTTTTCATCCTTTGAAATCTGCAAGTAAAATATATTGTGGAGAACTCAACTGAACAATTCATATTGTGCAAGTAAAATGCCAGTGGTTTTGTTTGATGGTTGTTTTTGGTTTTTTTTTTGTTGGTTTGTTTTTTGTAGGTTTTTTTTTTATTCTGGTACTTGGATTGCAAAATCAAATAAGAGTAGCAATGAATATTGATCCTGGTTTTACTACCCAGTACATCAAACATTATACCCAAGCTGCTTTTGTTAAAAAACTGTGGCACTTGAAAATACTTTTAGATATTTCCTGGCTCCTCTAAAACAATACAAATAGATTCCTTGTCCCATCACAAGTTACTATATTTTATAGATGAAGTTACATGAGATACAAAAACCAATAAAAAGGCCCCAGTTCCACCATTTTTAATACTAAAAGCATTAGGGTAAGTACCTTTTTTTAAAAAAAATTAAATTTGGGTAGCTCCACTTACTCACCACCACCAAGATGGAGCCATTCAAGTCATGACTAATCACTTTACTCCAGGCAAGTTCATTCACATCAAAGGAAAGAAACCAAACATAAAGACCTTGTATGTCATAAGGATCACACTGGAGCCAGGCAAGTATATTTTCTGTTCAAATTTTGGACAATTTCTCTGGAAATTTGCACTTGTGAACCAACGGAGGGAAGGGAAGGGAAGAAAAGGGAAGGGAAGGGAAGGGAAGGGAAGGGAAGGGAAGGGAAGGGAATATGTAGCAATATGTGAGTTTGAAAGAACTCCAGAATGTGGTGTGGTTTGTTACAGCCTCCTCCGAGACCACAGCTCAGGGTTGGGAGCAACACAAGTCCAGCTCTCCAAATGAAGGAAATAACTAAAACCAAGTTTTAGTTGGTTTGGGGTGAAGGCTGAAGTAATTGGTCTTTAGGGTAAAACTCTTTTCTTCCAGAAGCTTTGTGAACTTCTGTTCCTTGCTTTCATTATATGTAGTCAAAAAGTAAATAGTATTATTGAGGGTAAAGGGATCACAAGCTGAACACAAGCTGAACAGCCTGGTGCTGTTGCAGGAATGAAAGCAGTTAGTGTTCTAGGCTTCCTCAGTATGTCTAACAAAACAGACATAGCATTTGCATTCTCTTCACCAATTACTAGGCTACACCTGGAATATTGTGTCCAGTTTTGGTCCTTTTAGCTAAAAACTCATAGTAAAAATTTGGAGATAATCCAGCAGAAGGCCATCAAGCTGATCAGAGGACTGGAGACCTTGACAGATGAAGAAAGCTTGATATAATTGGGTTGGTTCAGCATGACGAAGAGGCAATTGAGGGTTGAACACCATTTTCTAGCACTTAAATTGTTGTTACAAAGATGACAGAGATTCTTTTCAGCAAGATGCCCAGTGCCACAAGGCAATAGGCTGCTTCAGGGGAAACCCATTTTTGTTTAAGAAGAAATTCTTCATTGTGAGAGCAACTGAACTTTGAGCAGTTTACCCAGAGAAGTGGGGAACTCACTGGCCTTGACAGGCCCTTGATTATCTCATCGAGGGTCTTGCTTTCAACAAGAGCAAAGGGCAGATAATCTCCAGAGCTCCCTTCCACACCAGGTTTTTCTATAGTATTCCATAATTATCAAGGTTTCGTTCTGACTAGAAACACAATGCAAACAAAAATACTCAGTGTTGCTAGAAATATGTAATTTTCAGTTAGAACTCCAGACAGAAAAACAGACTTGCTGTGTAGTTTTAGTTAAATTTCATCACTGTCTTCTGTCTCCATTCACCTTCACTGACTGAGGTGTTTCTAAGACACTGCTATTAACTTGGTCAGTAAATACACAAAAAATTTGCTGATTTTTGATGTCTTGTATGTTGCACCTTGAATTGTTGATGGGCATTTATTCAATGCAGTCCTATTTATGTACAAACCATATATATTATATGCTGTTTCATTGAACACAGTAGGAAGCAAACAGCACGAGACAGATTCCATCCTCACAGTTTCAATCACCTCTTTCTCAGGGTCACATTGAGAGCAGACCTCAGGCCGACGGGCTTCCTTGCTCCCTTTTCTAAGCTTGTCTGCAGTGCACTGCCCCTTGCACAAATCCACACAACCTCAATAAAATTGATCTCACTATTTTCAGAACACCAAAAAAGTTCCTCAGATACTCTAGCTAAGGCTCTACTATGACTAGCGCACAGCCTGCTCTGGAGAGAACAGTACAGGACTGGAAACTATTGCTAACTAAAAAGAAATTTAAATATTATGTTTCAGTGTGCTTGCACAGCAGGCCTGAAACAGCTCCAGAGTGATGTGGTAAAAATGCAAAACCACATACTTTTATCCCTCTAAAACACTTATCAAACCATTTCATGACACCATGCAAAGACCTCTAGTCTACATTAAATAAGAATAAATAACAGAGTTCTACTGGTAATCAAAATCAGACTCATCTTCCATTTGCAATGTTTCAACAGTCAGCTCATAGGAAAGATTTTTTTGGACTAATTCTACTCATTTACCTCAGGTGAATATATTGGGTGAACATACAGGGATATGCTTTGATGAAAAACCTGGAAATTCTACAGGTGAAAAATAGGAAATTAAAAAAATGGCACAGCCATGCTTCCTTGTAAACTGCTTTACTTAAAATGACAGATGTATGCTTCATTAATGATAAAAATACTAGTTACACATTGAAAAAAAAGTAAACCGTATTTACAAGACTGAAAGCTGCATTTTCAACTCTAAAATAAATAATAGCAGATAAAAAAATATGAATCAGGACAGAAGCACTACCATTGTGTGCAACACTACCCAGGGCAAACCCAAATTCTGGTTATCACAGCAAGGTATCACCTTGCTGTCTCCTTCTAATACGCTTGCCTTGAAAACATATTATTCAATGGAGGCCCTTTCAAAGTGTCTCTCATAAAAGGCTTGTGATGAGAAATATGAAAACCAAAATATTCTCCATGCTTCAAATACAGCAAGAAAAGCTTGCTTTTGTTAGCTCTTGCTGTAATTCTCTCATTAGTAATACCACTGCTGACAACACTGATGTCCTTATTTAAGAAAGATGTTTGAAAACTTGAAAGAAACTACAAGAAAAACTGGTGATACAGAAATCTTGCCTTATGGTTAGATACTAAAGTGTCTCAATGAGATTTGCTTAACAACTAAAGAGGGCTGAGATACCTTGATCCCAACCTTTAAATATTTTCATTGACTACTGTCCAGCACTAAAGGCTTTTTTAACCCTGCAAAAACTGAACAAGTCAAAGCTGAGTTCAGACCACAAATACAACACTTCACATGAACAAGTGAGTGTTGGTATGGACTCTTTGTTCTCTGAAGTCTTTAAACATGAACGAGACATTTTTCTAATGAAGTTCACCTTGGTCTTGAAGCAAGACATAAAGTGTGATGCTCTGTGGTCAGTGCTAAGGCTGGATTGGATTACATCACCAAAATGATTGAGCTCTTCTTCTCTTAAAGTCTATGCAGCAATTACACTGAGACATGCTTGTAATTTACTCTAAGAACACTTTGTAAATAATTATTAGTGTTACTACACCCTTACTGACCTACCAAAAGTTATTTTCATGTAAATGGGCTATTTTTGTAGAGAACATTTTGACTACTGTCCTAGGACTCATGTATTTAGGAACTAAAATTTAACTGGGATGTATGAAAATTCATATATAGCAACTCAATGGCTGATTTGATCAGTGTTAACTGCTGAGGTCCTACAGAGACTAAAAAGTATTAAACTAATTCTCCAGTGTCCTATTTGCCTGAAGCCCCAGCTGCTTTTTATGGGAGCTAAGACTCTCTAATATTCTACAAGTGTTTAGCTATTACACATATTAGTTTATGAGGTTCAGCAAAGAACAAGGCTTGTTTATTAACCTTTCACTAAACCCTTCACAAACTCAAACACTGGCAAGAGAATAGAAACTAAAACGCACATGAGTGTTATCAGGAAACATATATATTTATTACTTTCCACTTTCCCAGCCCATGGTAACCATTGAATTTTCATTATTTTCATTGATTTGATCACTGCCTTTTAGTTCAGAACATGAATAAGCTGAAAAGTAAAGAGCCAAAATAAAATTCCTTTTCATAAAGCATTTGTCTCAATACAGAATTCACCTGCATAATTATGCCCCTATAGTTCTGATGGTATAACTCCCCATGTGGACACTAGAATTCTACAGGCATTCATGCAAGATTAAAAAGCATCCACAAGGCATAATTATACCACTCTAGTCTCTTGTAAATTTCCTCTAATAAAGACGACCTTTCAATGTTGAAAACAGGAGATGTTATTTGGGAGGAAAGACAGAAAGGAAAAGCCCTTTGATTTCCTAATGCAGACATTTTATGAGGTTTTCTGCTCTTTAGCTACAACCTGCTATAAGCATGAACACAAAAAAAAAATATTACAACTGTGAAAACAAAGGTTCTCTGGATGATGAATTTTGACTGACCACCAGTCAAAGCACACTGACCCAAAATTATATCACAATTACTCAAGGTCATTTGTCAAATTTTGGGAATTTTAAAAGATCTATGTCATCTTCCCTCTTAATATCATGGGTACAATTCATCTGTGGCGTAGATGTTCCTCAGCTTCTGCAAGATATACTTAAGCAGCAAACTGCTTTGTGCCATTGCATAAAAATGGATCTGAGCTCTCAGTACCATAATGAGAGAAGAAATGACAACATTTCAGTAGGTTGTGTAGTCTCTGTGAAAAAGATGAAGTCAACAATTCTGCTCTTTCCTTAGTTCCTTCACCTTGTAGCTATGTGGTTAGAAAGCACTTCCAGCACTTGGTTAGATGAAACCTACCAAAAAACTAAACATATGAAAACAGAGGAGTTAATGGTTAAGGCATCCAAGCAATCATAATTCTTTTATATGTGGGCATAAAGGGTTAAAAAAATAGAATCTACTGAAATAAACTAAATTTAACTCCACATTTCCCTCAGGTTCTCATTACAGAAGCAAATTAAGGTTGTCTGGATGGCATTCAACTGTGTGTTTTCTTTTTTAATATATTTCATTTTATTGAAATGCAATATTTTCCCTACATTTTCTAGGTTTCAATTATTTTTTATAGCTAATGGACTTCTAAAATATTTTAACATTAATATTCTAATATGTTTAGTTTTTGTATAATTTCTTGGCAAAGAATTTTTCTTTGATTTCTTTTCTTTACAATTATTAAGTATGTTATACATAAGCATTAAGAAACAATCATGTGGATAATATGACCTTTAGTAATCAAAATATATGGGGCAAAATTAGCATATTACTTTTCAATGTCTTTATATCATAATTGCATGAATGTTCAAAAGTCATGAAGCTTAATTGATTTACAATTCATCATCAGATCAGACATGTAAATTATTATGGGAGAACTCAAGATTTCTTGTTTCTGAGTCCCAGCTAGAGCTAGGCATATTTAGAAGGAGGAGGCAGACCCACAAGAAAATAAGTGAAAGCTTCAGTAGAGTCACTCTGCACTGTTCAGAAATATAACTTAGTAGGTTAAAAAATAAACAAAAAGCCAAGGCTGGGGAAGGCAGCTGGGACATGACTAAAACCAGCCAAGTGTTGAGAGAGCCTTCATTTGCTGTATGGCAGAGCTGAGTTCAGTTCTGCACTGCATCCAGGCCAGCCCCTTTTCCCTCCCAGAGGAACAGCCTCATCACTAGACAAATCTCATCATTCCAGCCACGGATGATGGAGCATTTCCTAAAAGAAGCTGCATGCCCTCAGCAAATGGGAAAGAAATCCTACCCCTCAAACAGGCTGGCTGCTCCTGACTAGCTAAACTCTGATATCCTTTGTGGCCAGCCCAGTGCTGTTGACCCCACCTTGACTACTCGAAATATCATCATAATTACTCACAAGTATATGGTTAATGTATTTTTAAATTTTAATCTGTGCTTCTTCAGTTCTAGACTGACTAATTTTAGTTCTATGCTAAATCTGAAGAGTCTGCACTGGTAATTTCTGAGATAATTCCATATTAATTAAAGCAGAAAATTTCTTGCAGAATCTCTTGAAAATGATTTTACTGAAGCAGTGGGTGGTGGTGTAAAACTAGTGAGCTTCTGTCTTACACTCAAAGAGAAAATAAGGTCAAGTACAAGAGAATGTATTTTCAAATATAAATCAGAGAGCTTGCCTTTGGTTTTTGTACAACACAGATGCTATGGTTCAGAAGGGGAACCTGTTCCTCTATTACTTTTTTTAGTTTAATAAGTAAGCTTTAATAAATTTTCTTGTAGCAATTGAAAGCACTTTTTTAATAGCCTGCTGAGGTACAAACACATAGTCCTTCTGTTTAAGTTGCTATATGATCTGAACACTTCCTCCAGGGGGGCAGACCTAGTAGCTACAGATACTTACTGGCTTTCTCCTTCTGCAGCTGAGATCAGGGCTACCTGCAGGACTCAGCGACTGCTACTTCAAAGCCTCCTTGCCCAAAAATTTACAGAGTTTCCTTGGGTCTCCTGCCTCATCTCCTACATGCAGTCACACTAGAGTATTCCACCCTTCAGAACAGATTATTCTATCACTGGAAGCACCACAGAGTTATTCTTAGCCCAATCCAGGTCCATGAGCTTCTGGAGACCTAGCCACTGATCACAGAAATAATACCTTAAAATTTTAATTTGCCTCCTACACCACAATATTCAGGTACATAAATATAGGCTGAACATTTGTGCAATTAGTAGAGATGTCTCCTGCATTATGTAAAGCAAAACCCAAACTTACTCACAGAGCTGCGAACAACACGTTCATGTTTGGTAAATAGTGGCAGCTGCATCTGCACAGTGCATAGAAAAGGAGATGAGAAAATACTGTGTTCTGGCTATAGTAGCACACACTGCTGCACAAACGCTTCTTTTGTGCATGGCACATAGGAAAAACCAGCAGTAAAATCTTAGCACTCAAAGAATTTTCGTTTGTGTTCTAGTAATATGACCAAATTAACTAGCCACATTACAAGGGCTGTCAAAAATGTTATCTGATATGCAAGTGCACCAGCAACAACACAAGCCTTAGAAGCTTAAAAGCCATTTCGAGAATTAAACAAAGATTGACAGTATCTCTATTTTGTAGTGCCAACTTTTTGAACACTTTGCATTTGTCAAGAAACATATGATGATGTTGGCAGCAGCTCCCAGTTAGCACTGGTCCCCTTTATGAAAGCCTTTGCCTAAACAAAGAACTAGATATGGTCTCTTCGTCAACAAATTTGAAGTGCCTCTGCTCTACTGGTGAATTATTGCTATCCTGTAGAAAGATAGAGTGCATAATTCTGAAGCACACAAAATAAGCTCTTCACAGGTTTTTTTGGCTGTTCACATGAGCTATTCTATAATTTTTCAGCAACTCCAGCTTACATTATATCTACAGACTTACAGTAAGCTGAGATAGTCACAGTATTTAAACCTTCAAACAATCTATGCTGCAAATCTGCCAGCCTCCTGTTTGTCAGAACGTTTCATCTCAGCTAAAAATTAGCAGTTCAGAGGGATAAGAGCACAGAGGTATACAGATGACTGTAATGCATTCCACCAGACAGCCTTTATGAATTTTTTAGCTGAACTTTCCTCTCTCCTTGTTTTTCTTGCCAACCACATGCAGAACATTTTAGAGACAACAGCAATTCCTTGGAGGTTTACATGTACTATTCAATTCCCACCAATAAAAAATAAAAAATAAAATCTTTTCCTAAACCAAGTTTCATCTCATATTTTTCTTAATCTTAAATTATAACTAGCATCCAGTACTTGCACTGCAGAGCTGAGAAGTTAGCAGAAATTGTCACATTCAATTAGCACAGCAAAAGTAGCAAACTAGAAATAGGATTTCATTCACTTTAATTCACTAGTTGGTTGCCACAAATACTCATCTGTAAAACATGGAATTCTGAATACTCTAGACATTATTTTCCTTTCATGAAGATGTTTGTTTATTTTGGCAATGATTCTCTTGGGAGAAAGTCTAATGACTACCACTACCAAAAAAAACCAAAACAAAAAAGAAACAGAAACTGCCACCAGCAAGCAAGAGAATATTAGACTAGTGTGCTGGTTAAACTCCAGGGCACAAAGGAGAAAAGACACAATAGATCACTGCTTTGCATTCTTGTGACCAGAACCTATATCCTTCAAGTTTAGCAGGCTTTCATGATGGAAACCAGACTTTGAACAAAACAAGAAAGCTGCCCATTTCCCATGAATTTTAAGATTTTTAACCTTAAAAACAAACAAACAAAAACATAACATGAGGATGGGAATAAGAGAACAAAGCAAAATATTTCAACCTCTGGTATTAATTTTCCCCACTGCTTTTAATTTCATTTCAACACACAGTGATCTAAGAAAGGGTTTTTTACCCAGTTTTGTTATATCTCAGTAATTAATTTTTTTTTTAATGAGAAAAACCACCAGGAGAAAAGGTAAGCTACTATAGCTCAACAGTCTGTTCACTGCTGAAAAAGACTTCCCTACCTCCTTCCTAAGGGTACATGACTATTATTTTTAGAGTTTAAAAAAATCAAGAACAGAACAGTGAATGAAGCATGTTGTAATAAATCTTCAGACCTCTTTTTCCTGTGAAATGTCAAACCTCATCATCTGCTTTTCTATATGAATAACCTGCAGTCCCAGACTGTTTACCATGTTTCCATGGGAGGAAAATGTCATTAACAAAAAGTCAGCTTTAGGGTTAAGAGGAAGCAGCTCTAGCAAAAGCATGTGAATCGTGTATTTTGTTACCAGTTAGAAGAATGTGCTGTTCCTGGAATGCATATGCAAGACCATGTCACAGTTTAGGCTGAGCAACAAAGCAGGCACATGTCAGAGACCACAGGACAGCAGAACGTGTACTTCCCTAAATATCCTGATCTTAGGCAAGACTGAGCAGATCTATAGCAGAACCCTTGCAAGCACTGCAGGACAGACAAAGCTACCTAGATAGAGAGGGCTAACAAAGACCCTGGGAAAAGAAGTAGATATGCAAAACAAGAAGGAATGGTGAAACAACCAGAGAAAACAAGAAACAGATTTTTTTTTTTTTTTGTGGCTGTAGCACTTTGGAAAAGAGGTCAAATGAAGTAGTAAATCATTGCAAATGGTGAAAGGCCTATAAATAGTGTGGGCTGTGGAAAGAACAACTTGTTGCATTACAAGAAGGCAATGAGTCTCTACTATGCTGAGCCAATCCACAAAAGATTTTTTTGAAGTCAATAATATCTGTAACACTTACTTTTAACTGTACCATGCAAAAAAATAATCAAAAAAGCTGTGTTTAGTATTGGAATGAAAGCAACGATACTTCTAATGTGCACATCTAATTGCAGCCCAAATTCAAAATCACAGATATGGTGATTTTCCAAGTAGCTACTAGGAGGGAAAGAGCAGATTCTACCACTGGTCAGAACTATTTTGTTTTGTATACATTAGGCTCCTGATATTCTAGTGTCTGTGTGTGTCCATTTACAAAACAAGGAAGTGCTGAAATAGCTCTGTGTACATATCAAGTCTACATACCATATCTAAGTTTCATGACTTATGGTGTGTTCATAAAAACTGTAACACTTGTTAAGTGATATCTGAGCATTACAAAGTATGGATCCTACCCCACAAAAGACCTTTTAAAAGGAGCTAAACCCACAGACCACTCTGAAATGCACAGCATCTCAGTACAGTCCCATTCAGTTCTTAGAAGCGCTAAAGGTTTTTTTGTTCAAGCAAAAAAAAGAACAGTGAGCCAAAATCCATTCTCATATAATAATATCCTGTTCCTAACACTGGCCAATAGAAGATGCTATTCTCCTGGGTTTATAAAAGGAAAGAACTTAAGCTGTGCATGGCAATTTCTAGAAGAGATGATAACCACTCGGGGGCAAAACCACTACCTTGATGATTCTTTCATGTCACCCAAATGACAGCCAGAAGAGCTGCTCTGTAACCCTTACAGTTTATTTTGTCTTTATATAGTTATAGTTATTTTATATAGATTAATGTGATTTGTCCTTATACTTTCCATTCTATAGCACTGCTGGTAAAACTCACCACACAAAATTTAACACCCACTGCATGATGCAGAACACCAGACAATATGATCGTTGTCTTTCAGGCACCGGCGAATCCAGGAGAGCTGTCAGCCCCAGCTCTACCACAGGCCTCCCAGGTGAACTCAGTGTCTGGCACATTTGTTGGAATGAATATACAGAAGCAGGTTGATTAATAGCTGCAAAAACAATAAGTTGGTTCTACCATACTGACAGCTTGCTTTGCAACATCTGTTTTTTTCAATTTACGTATTATGTATAGTGATATTGCATATGGCTTGGCATTTGTAGTGTTTGTTGTCTAGCCTAAGGAACTCATCTCAGCTCCATGACTCTCTAGCTTCTTCAAGTCACTCAGGTGAGGCGTGGCTCTGCCAGCATGCTCCCCTCTTCAGGCAGTCTCACTTTGGTAACCATCAGGGAACATGGAGTCCAAGACTCTCAGTACACTATAAAGTCTGGAAAGGCAAATTTAGGGAGTTTCTGTGTTGCAAATAGGTGAGGTACCTGAAAGAAGCATAACACATGCTTAGCTTGTTCTTACACATTTAGGCTTTTATTTTCAGACAATATTACCTTCCAACTAGTCTAATCCAAAAAAAGCTCTCAAGCCTTCCCTAGAACAGCTAAGATAAAAGAAAGCAGGAAGGAATCAAGGGATTACAAGGGAGGGAAAAACATTAATGCAAGAGGGTGTAAAGGCCAAATTGTCAAAAATCAAGAAACTGGAGACTGGAGAGGGAAAACAAACTACCGAGGACAGGTCTCAGCACTTCTTGATGGCACCAAGGTGCCAGGTAAGAGACTTGACTTGGCGGAGGAGAAGCCAGAACTTGTGGCCTCAGCACACAAGGGTTTTTGTATCTGAGGCAGAAGAGCCTGCAGAATGCTTGGTTTGATTTGGTACAACTGTTCTTGCTTATATTAGAGTCAAGTAGTGTGCACCACAGGACCAGGGACCACAAAAGACCTACTGGATTTTGCAGCAAGACAGCCAAAACCTTTCCTGGTAACCAAGAGAGATCAGGTTTTTCTCTCTAAAAGTACCTTTGTCAGGGGATGATTCATCCTCTGATAGCACCTGTCTTGTGTTTGTGGAACATTAGGCAGCTAATGCAGAGTGGACACTTACTTTTTACATGATTAAAAATAGATGATCTGCACTCCATGAAAGCTGACTTAACAAACACACGCAATTGAGGTGAGTGGCTACCATGCCAGAGATAAGCTGTCATGAAGGATGTGAGCACTCTTGTCTTTCAGTCAATTTAAAAAATACTTGCATATGCCAAGACAGCTGTTTTGAAGGAATAATTGCTAGAATTCAGCCTTGATTTAAAAGTGAGGGACAGGGGAGCTGACTGCTTACCAAAAAACCCCTCAATTGAATGAGCTCCTTCACACTTTGCAGAACTAGGCAGCTGGCTATAGGAGAGTGCAGTGCAGCAGTGCTTCCACCCCTTTTAGACATTGCCTGAGAACGCCCCAGGTAGAGGACAACTTCTGTTCAGGCTTGCACACAACTCAATGTCAGGCATATGACAGGAACACAAAGGGAAGCCAGATGCTACCAGTTCTGCAGCTCACCAAACTGATGTTTATGAGAACTGTGCTGTGAAGCAATTCAGTCTTCAGAGAGGAACCAGTACTTGGCCTGCAACATTTACTCAGCATGTGACCATCCATAAGGCCTTGGTCTGCACTCTGGATTTTTTAGCACCCGTAAGATTGCCAAGTTCTTGAAACAAATGCCAATATAACAAGTAATTCTGGAGTGCCATGCCATAATACAGCAAAGACAAACACGTATCAATTATTCTTTGACGGTGCAAATGCATTTACATATTAACCTTGCAAGATAGCACGGATTCCCCAATATATTTCCACACAGGTTCACAACCACATCAGAGATGACTGGAAATGCTAAAATAATTTTTCTCTTCTATGTTTTATATGCATATAGAAAATCTATACAGATTTAAGAAAAAAGAACTGCTACACTGGGTCAAACCAAAGGTCCATGGGGCAGGAGGAATGAAGCTATCCAGTCGCTGATAGTGGGCATGGACAGACACACAGAGAAACGTTAAACAGGTCAAGCACATAATGACACTTTCCCCAAGTACTCACACATTCAACAGCCTGGTATGAATTCTCCCACTGCTGAGCTACAGCCTTCTACAGCCTTCCCAGAGCACAGAGGCCACTGCTTTTAGTCTTTTCAGGGACATACACATTGACATTAATGTTACATCTGTACGTGCCAAACTGTTAATTTGTTTGCATTGAACAGCTGCCAAGAATGTGTGCCTCCACTGTATGGAAGGGGTAAAACCCCACCTTTGATACTGGAATACCACAAAAGCCACCACCCCGTGCCACCACACCTCAGCACGGCTTCCGCCCGAGCTCCCGTGGGTCTGTGAGAAGCCAAACCAGGTTTGTTGGCAGACCCGGGCGTGTGGCGAGGAAGGGGTGACGAGCCCGTGATTCCGCGGGAGCTCTGGACGCTACAGTGCCCCGCGGGACAGGGACACAGGGACACAGGGTCAATCCCACAGCCCGCCCCACGGGACAGGGACACAGGGACACAGGGACAATCCCGCGGCCCGCCCCACGGGACAGGGACAGGGACACAGGGACACAGGGACAATCCCGCAGCCGCCCCACGGGACAGGGACAGGGACACAGGGACAATCCCGCGGCCCGCCCCACGGGACAGGGACACAGGGTCAATCCCACAGCCCGCCCCACGGGACAGGGACACAGGGACAATCCCGCGGCCCGCCCCACGGGACAGGGACACAGGGACACAGGGACAATCCCGCGGCCCGCCCCACGGGACAGGGACAGGGACACAGGGACACAGGGACAATCCCGCAGCCGCCCCACGGGACAGGGACAGGGACACAGGGACAATCCCGCAGCCGCCCCACGGGACAGGGACAGGGACACAGGGACACAGGGACAATCCCGCAGCCGTCCCACAGGACAGGGACAGGGACACAGGGAAGGGACAATCCCGCAGCCGTCCCACGGGACAGGGACACAGGGACACAGGGACAATCCCGCGGCCCGCCCCACGGGACAGGGACACAGGGACAATCCCGCAGCCCGCTCCCACAAGGACACGGGAGGGGCGGGGCCACCCGGGGCTGGGCGGGGCCTTGACACCCGGCCCGTCTCGTGCCGCCGCGCTCGCGCTCCACCCCCAGCCCCGCCCGTGGCGCGCGGTCGTGCGTCAATGCAAATGAGCGGCGCGCGAGGCGAGGGGGCGGGGCGATCGCCCTTTCCCCCGCCCCGAGTGAGCGCCTGACGGGATCAGGGGCGGCAGGAGAAACCGACGTCACGGCTGCCCCTGCCCCGTCTGTTGGGATAAAAGCCGATCGCAGCCGCTGCTGCAAAACGAAATAAAGTCTCTTTATTGCAGGTGTTTCTCGCTCGATGATAGAAAGGTCGTCAAAGCCCAATGAGACCCTTCCTTGCCCAAGCGGCCCACAGGGCTGGCCCCTCCCTCTGGCTGAAGTGGTAGCACCCACCCGGCCCGTCGGCGCCCGGGGGGCGGGCTTCCAGCCTGATGAATTATTCATGAGCGGCAGGCCCACCGGCTCATTACCAGGGTCCGCCGGGCTGGGGCGGTGCCTGTGACGTCACCGTGACGGATGTTCCGGCGCTCTTAAGGGCGCCGCGGCGGCTCCGAGCCGGCAGCGGGGCGGGGGCGGCCGGGGGGCGGCAGGAGCCTTGCTGAGGAGACCGGGTCGCCTGCCCTGTGGAGGTACCGGCGACCTCCCCTCCTTCCCTCCCCGCCAGTGCCAGGCCCGGGAATGCCCCGCTGTCCCCCTGCGTTACGGTGTGGCGGCTGGGGGGGTCGGACGGAAGAGTTTCTGTCCGGGGACACTGACCTGTCCGGGCGAGTTCCTGATCTAGTGGATCCCTGTGGGTGCGACTGCAGGCGGGAAGGGCCGCCTTACCGGGGGTCCCAGTAAACGAAAAGGAAAAAGAAATCTCCGATAAAAATGGGCTTGTATCAAAAAGCTGCGATATTTTTAAAGCAGTACAGTGGCGTTGATGGGAAAGAAGCGAGCTTTATTCTATAAAAAAAGCTATTTTGGGACTTACATAGTGGTTTGCGATAGGCGGGTGTTTAAACTCTCCCCCCGCCCCCCAACAGTTCGCCACAAAGATTATTAATTATCTTTGTCTCTTTAGTGTGCTGAGGTGGGGGTTCACCTCTGCGCCGAGCCGCTGTCAGGGGAGCTCCCGCAGACGGCCGCCTCAGCCCCTGCCCACCGCCGGGTCCTGCCCTGCCCGGAGCGGCCGCGGCCGCCTCGCCTCGTTCCTCCTGCCCCTTGCCGCCCGCTGTAGCCGGTTCGTCCGGCAGCCGGGTCGCCGCTGCCCTCCCTGTTTCTCCTCAGCGGTCGCTGCTGCGCATCATCAAAACATGCAGGATGAGCTGCTCCTGGGGGTGACACAGCAGCAGCAGCAGCCAGGCAGCGAGAGGCTGGGCAGCAGCCCCGCGTCGGGACACCCCCCTCTCGGCCACCCCTCCTCTGACTTTAAACCCTGTCTCAGCCCCCACCAGGATTTAAACAAGCAGCAAGCGCAGCAACCACAGCCGCCGCCTCCTCAGCTGAGCCAGAAGAGGAAAGAGTTTAAGCAGCAGCTCAGCAGCCCAGCCCAGCTCGGCAGCAGCCACCCCCTGAATAACCACCACCCCCCAGACTATCATCACCACCCCCCTCAGCAGCAGCAGCAGCAGTTCAGCCACCCCACTGACAAGTACCAGCAGCAGGAGCACAGGCAACAGCAGCAGCTCCAGCTCCTCAGCGCTCAGCCCCCGGAGCCGCCGCGGACAGGGGATCACTCGCACCACCGGCCCGTCGGCCCCGCCGAGCACCAGGGCGGCGCGGACAGGGGGGGTTTGGAGCGGCTCGCCCCTTCCTGCCCGGGGGGATCGGCGTCCGCGGACCCCAATGTGGGGGTGGCCGCCGCCTCCTGCGTGAATCCGCCTTCGTCTCCTCATCTGCAGGCGAGAGCCAAGCTGCCCCCCATGGAGTCCCCCCCGAACAGCCACTTACTGGGCAGCCCCGGGAACCTCCTGCCCGGCGGGCTCGGCTCTGGCTTCAGCAGCCTGCAGAGCCCGGAGATCCCCAGCCCCCATCACCAGAGCGGGGGCGGCTCCTCCTCGGCGGCTTCCCCTCCTCCTCCGCCGCTGCCCGGCTTCGGCACCCCCTGGTCGGTGCAGACCTCGTCGCCGCCTCCGCAGCAGACGCAGCAGCCTCCGGTCTCCAGCGGCGGCGGCGGGCAAATCAGCGCGATGCCACCCCCGAGCCCGGAGTCCGAGACCAGCTTCTACCCGGGGATCCCGTCATCGATCAACCCCGCTTTCTTCCAGAGCTTCTCGCCGGTGTCGCCTCACAACCCCTGCGCCGGGCCCTTCAGCAGCCCCTTCTCGGCCGCCGCCCCCCCGCCGCCGCCGCAGATGAATTTACCTCAGCAGCAGCAGCAGCAGCAACAGCAGAACCGGAGATCCCCTGTGAGCCCCCAGCTCCAGCACCAACACCAGGCGGCGGCTGCCGCCGCCGCCGCCTTCCTGCAGCAGAGAAACTCCTACAACCACCACCAGGTACCGGGCGGCGGCCGCAGCGGGGAGCCCCGGGGCGGGGAAGGGGGACGCGGGAAGGGACGGAGGCTCCGCTGCCCTGGGTTGGCCGGCCGCGGCAACCGAGCAGCGTCGTTCTCGGCGGCGCCGGGCGAGGCTGCGCGGCGGTGACAGCCCGGCGGGACCGCGGCGGCAGGGCGGGGCCGGCCCGGCGGGAGGAGGGCACCTGCGCCCCCCCCGCCCGGTGCGGCGCCCGGCGGCCGGAGGGGTCGGCCCGGCGAGGTCTGTGGGCAGCAGCCGCTCCTCTCCCGGCCGCTCTCCCCGCCCGCTCGGTGGCAGGTGCCGGGGTAGCTCTTGCCTTCCTTGGTGCGCCGTCCCCTCCCGAGGGACGCCGGGGTTTTACTCGGGACGAGAAAAGAGGGTTTGCGCTTAAAAAAAAAAAAAAATCAAGCGCTGCTGTTGGTGTCTGGGAGTTCCGCCGTGAAAACGCCCCCCTCGTCCCCCCGAATCGCCCGCGGCGGGCGCAGTGTCCCCGGAACAATGAGCCTGACAGCTCCGGCCGGCGTCGCCCCCCGGGCAGCCCCTTCCCCAGCCGCGGGCCGGCCCTCGACCGGCTCGGTCGGACGGGCACAGGTCGCCGAGAGGAGGGTCAGATGGGAAAGTTGACACCGTGCTGCCTTTCAGGGCTTTTGACTGACGTTGCTTGAACGTGTATCTGAGGACAGCGCAATGTTTCAAGTTCTGTAACCGATTTTAATCGAGAGTTTTAACAATCCTGTGTTAAAATGGAAGTTTCTTCCCGAAACAGAATATTATAAGAAATCAGTGAGAAGCAAATCCGTGTTAATATTACCAGCTGTTGTATTATAAGCCCATTTTTCTCCAATAATTTGCTCATTTATGAAAGGCTGAAGTTACATAGGCCTCATCTTAATTTCTTTTTTTATTCTGGTATTAAATCCATTCAGTTTTAATCAGTGGTGCTTCATTTGTATCAGAACTGGAATCTCACATAGTGTGCCTGTTGAAGAACTGATTATGATGCATCATGATTAGGAGCTAGTTGTCCTTAACATTTATAATAACCTTCTTCAAACAAATTCCAGGCAATTCTCCAACAGTGAGGTGTACAGGAATTTTCTCTCACTTACAAGTTGTGGGTATACTTAAACAGTGCCATGACAGCATAGCTAGCAATATTAGAGGCTTGTTAACATTTGGCACTATCTCTTAAGGTTTGTTTCACAATAGAGTGCCTGCCTCTCCCAAAATTCCAAGACAAGTATTCAAGTCTTACAACATAATTATCTATAATTATATAGAATAGGATGTTTTCCTGGTCACTTGACCAAGAGTGGCTTTAGTGGTTTTTTGGTTTGTTTTCTGGTGGTGAGGGTGGTGGGGATGTTGTTACTATTTAATCTTTGTCTTCAGAAAGTTCTCTTTTACCTGATACATAGCATATTGACATGCTTTAAATTTTTAAGTTATTAGAACGCTATTTGAGGGTTGCTTGCAGCTAAACTTAGAGGTAAAAGTACTGTGTTTTCACTTCACAGAACTGAATTTAGGATCATCACACACACCCCCACTCCATTTCTATGTTTGAGGAAAAGCGTTTCCAAGCACAATCAGATTTGAGACTACTAAAGATAAATACAGCTCTTCACTGTCAGTCATGCTCACTGGGTCCACCTCTTGGGTAATATGACAACCACTATAGGTCACGTTTTAGCAGAAGTTTTTCTTATGAATAAAAACTTAATCCTTTAAAAATTGTCTTTCTAAAAACTACTTCCATTTTCATATTAGAGAATATAATGCACTTACAAGTGTATTTAGGTAGGTGTAAGGTACATCATATCTGGATAGGAAAAGAAATCATCAAAACAAATTCTAGAGTACACCCTGCCGAATCCCACAGATTCATTACTCCAGAAATTGCTCCATTCATTACTCCAGGAACATTTGAGCAGTGGCTTCAGAATAATGCATTTTAATGGAAATATTAAGATAGCTCCTTCAAACAAATTCTCTGTACAGTAGTCAGTGCTCTTTTTGCTCTTATATGGTAATACTGAGACAATGATATTCAAAATACTGGAGTGGGGGGAATTAAATCTGCCATTTTAATTTTTAAATTTCTACTCACTGTAATGAAATACTACTACTTACTGAGTAGAAATAAAAATACTATTTTAATAGTAATTTTTAATTTATATATTTGAAATTATTTTGTTACTTTTGCAGAGATCTCATCATATAACAACAAGTAATGTATGATAAAAACTGGTTTCAGGGTTTTTTGGAAATTGGTTTTACACCTTGGAATTTTCTTCTGCATAGCTTTAAAAATGCTACCAGTCACTAAAATTATAATAATGATAATCAAAATTGCCTGCACAAGTACTGCAGCATTTTTTGGGGAAACATATGGGGGAGTAGGAGTGACTTTTTTATTTTAATGAAGCAGTGTTTTCTTGTTTCAGTAGCTAATTTACATGTTATCAGAAGAGAGTGGTGTATAGAAATCTCTGCACATTGCTTACTTGGTGGTTGGTTCTTTTGGGGTTTGGGTTTTTTAAGTAGAAAATAATTCCAAGTGTTTTCAGAATAATAGAAATTAATCTTTCTTTTTTAGCCTCTTCTGAAGCAGTCGCCCTGGAGCAATCAGAGCAGCGGCTGGAGCACGGGAAATATATCCTGGGGAGGAATGCATGGCAGAGACCATCGTAGAACTGGAACCATGGGAATCCCAGGAACTATGAACCAGATCTCACCTTTGAAGAAGCCCTTTTCTGGTAATGTCATAGCTCCTCCTAAATTTACTCGCTCTACTCCATCACTGACACCAAAATCGTGGATTGAAGATAATGTTTTCCGAACTGACACCAACAGTAATACTCTCCTTCCTTTGCAGGTAAGGATGGTATACCTGGTGTGTTCATAGTCCTGCATAGCATTTTTACTTCATTCATTTTAAATGAGAACTAAACAGTGGTTGCAGTCCTGATACTTGGTTTGACAGTTGTGTTTCTGTATTATTTTTAGTCATAAATTGCAATTAATCCTCATGTTTTGAGTGTGTTCAGCAATATATGATGCTCACATTTTAATAAGAATATTGATTGTCAAAAAACATACAAACTGTAGGCACTGATGAAGCAATAAAACATGGTGTGTTTAATCCAGCAAGTATTTTCTGCCTATGGTAAGGTTCAAATTTTTATAAATTCCTTTAAACCTAAGTTTTCTGCTTGCTTTGTCCTTCTACTTAGGTTTTCTTACTTCTGTAGATAGTTCTGAAGTCTTTGTCGTGTTCATCTTTTACTGGTATTCTAGGCTGATGTGTGTCAGCAAGATTTTTTCCTCCACATTGTAGCACCTTTTGTCTGGAGGCCCTGTGATTTAGAAGTGTTAAATGTAAGGATGTGTCATAGAACTAAAGATCTGGATTCACCTTCTGAATTTCGCCAGTGAAATCTTATTTGACTTTAAGTCAGTCACTTAACTTACTCAGTAATCTCTTGGTGAAATGTTATGTTTCCCATTCTTACCTATATTAATTGAGTTATTCTCTGTTAGTGGAGACCTTTCATTTGTCATAATTATGACAGATTTGAGCTGTATTTGCATAAATGGCAATCTAATGCTTATGTAGCTGAAGTAGTGACCAAAGGTGCTGCTTGGGATCAGACTTCCCTTTAGAGTTCTGGGTTTTCATACCATTTTTCCGGTGAATTTGATACAGGAGGCCATGACCTGACTCTATCCAGGTGCTCTTTGATACTTGCAGTGTTTTTGATGCTTATCTGATTTTTGGATTTATGCTGAAACATAGACGTTTGGACCTGATACTGTCAAGACAGATTCCATTAAGCAGCCTTGCTAGCTGGAATATCGTAGTTGAATTGTCTTTTGTGTGGGTAGAAAGATGGAGCGAAAAAAAATGGGGTATTCTTCAGGGATTGTGTTCTACTGAGGAAAATAGATTGCCAATAGATAATGCTTTGCAGAGCAGGGCAGCAAAAATAGTAGAAAGTAAATACTGAAATCTGTCCCAAAGGTGTTAACCTAAGGAACAGATTTAAAAATATTAATGCCATAATACATTGAATATGCTGTAGCATATACACTGGAATTCATACATGGCTAAGCACACGGGTTATGAATGTATTTGCTCATCCAGTATGCCTTACAAGTCCATGTGACCAATACCTTGAACTTCCAGAAGCTTCTACAGCAGTTTTCAAATATCAGTGAACTCATTTTATGTCTGAACAAGTGTCCTCTGCATTTAGGCTTTTGTCTAAGTAATTTATATGTAATAAGCTAGGAAAGAAATCCTTTTAACTTTATAATACTTTAATGTTTCTGTGTAAGGGTTGGGGGATTTTTTTAAAGGCATAATATCAAAGTAGGAAGTTGGGCAATCTTAATTGTTGGTTACACCTATGAACACCAGACCCATCAATTAAATAGGCATGTTTGGTTATATTTATGCTGTTGGTCTGTCTATGCTTAAATCTCCCTGACGTGTATAAAGTCGTAGTTGCAGAACACAGTAAAAATAAACCTCTTTGAAGGGTTGCAATGTTATCTACTGATACTGTGGAAACACTATACATTTCCATAAATTATTTTGCTACACTGTCATGTTCTTATTTTTCAGTTATTACATATTGTTATATTATTAATTCCTTGTGATGATTATTACATTTTGCAAGTCATAATGAAAAAGTTAAGTAGAACTTAGAGCTTGTGCTTCTTTTCGTCAGAACTTGTTGGCAATTTCAATGCTGTCAAACACCCATCTTGCTGATTTGTACTGTGCTTGTCTCCTTCCATAAAAGGCTGTGGTATTTAGATTGAGGATTCTTAAAGATACAGTAACAATTTCAGAAAATACTAAAAAACTAGTAAAATTAAATTTTGTGCTGTTTGGAAAGTCTAGCACAAAAGCATTTATGTGCATGTAGAAGTTATCTATCTCTTCCAAGCTTCCACAGAGCAACCACATCTTAGCATGCATGTTGGATATGTACTGCATCATCCAGAGTTCTGCAGAATACCTTTTTCTCTGAGATAACAGCAGTAACAATTCTATAGGGGAGGGGACAAAGCACCTCTCTTCTAAACTTTTGCTAGCTCAAAATTAGCAAGTTAAAAACTGCCTTATAAAAGCTAGTGCTCTCAGGGACTTTGTGTAATCTTCAACATTCAGCTACCATTTTTAAAAAATGCTATATATTTTTGCAAAGTCCAGATAGCATTCAGCACATCAGCTACTCATCCATTTTCTGAAAAAACACATACCTCATGCAACCATGATGATCCACAGGGGAATTGTATGCAAATTTGAAGCTTTGCCCTTCCATCAAACTTCTTTATTCTTTGGTGTTTGCGTTGCTAGGTGGGCCCCAGAATAGAACTGGCATCAGTTCTGATGAAAAAAACATTTCATGACATTAAACTAAAATACAAATGACAATAAATGTCATTACTGAGAACTGAGTAAACTAGTATGAGTATTGCTTGTAGGGATGAGAGCCGATTTTCTGTACTTCTTAGTTAAAACTGAAACATATCCCATATGAAGTTGAAGTCACAATGGCTGCATTAGTTGCAGCATATCTGCTTTTGCTTGAAGAAGTTATGAAAGACATCTCTTCGGATTTTTTACAAGTTCAGCAGTTTGTTTTGGTTTTAAGTAAAATACTGAAACATCATGGCAACACTGATTTAAACGTGAGCAAATAGCCAAGTTTTTCTGATGTGCCTAACTGTCAGAAGCTTTTCTGCCTTTCTCAAGATTTTAAGACAATACAAACTACAGCAAATACAGTTCTTTCATAGACACAAAACCTGTAGATGTAATGTTGTCTAAGTTCAGCCATCCTGCTTCCACCATTGTAGGTACTTCATATAGGGAAGGATTGTTGCCTTGCACTTGAATCATTAAAGGAACAGTTAGAAATCTTGTCGAGTATTGACACGATACAAGTTAAGCATTTAATTGAGGGGCCTATTTTTCTCTCCTTAGAGACAATCTAGATTCCTTATTTAGATAATCTAATTCTCTAGAAGAACATACCTGGCACCACTGACCTTATGCAGCCTCTGGGATTCCACTTTAGGCACTTACATTGCATTTCAGGAAGTCAGATGATATGAATAGTCTCTTTTATTCCCTGACCTAAAGTACAAAAAAAGTCCCCGATTATAGGGTACAAAGTTGAAAATATATTTCTAAATTTCTATGCAAGTGTTTTTCCCCAAAAATCATACTACAGGCCTATCTGAGGACAAAACCCATGGACAGAATCATTTTTTTGTATATCCACTTTTTTGATTTACACTGCATGTATGAGGAAAATAATTAACTATTTCTATATTTTTACTTTTTCTATTTGAGAATTGCAGTTTCTGCTAACTCTATTTTGATTGCAAGCTTAGTTTTTCTTACCATCTTGCAAATAATTTTATTAAAACCTGTTAAAAATGTTTAACACTACATAGCAGTGTTCAACTACTATTGTTCTAGTAAAACCACTGTATTCTATGAATGTGAATCTAATTTCTATGTCTCTTTTGAATTAAGGAAATACACTGTGTTTCTGGGTGGTTTTCACCTTGATTTGTCCTTCCTGCTTGTTCAGACAAACAGTGTGTAATGTTCATGGGCCTGAAAGCTGAATGTTCTTATTCTGTTTTTAAACACAGCTCTCCAACTGGGGATTGGTATAGTGAGGTAGTATCTTGCATAATTGCAAATTTTTCTTTTTCTATTTCTTTTTGAAACATGCTCAAGGTTTCAAAGAAAGCAAATTACATGAGAAGCAAAATTAGATTTAAGGTTGCATGTCGCAACAGGTGTTAGTTTTAGATATTTAAGCTGCTGCCATGTTCTTCTGCCTTAGATTCACTTCCATTTGGAAAATTTCAAATTTTCAATGTGACAGTTTCAGTATAATTTCATAAAGTTTAAGATTTTCAATGGCTAATCTAGTGACTATTAGCTGAAGAGCAGGTTGTTAAAGTTGGGTTCTTGCCATGTGTAGACTCTAAATGTCTAAGTGTGGCCCATTTTTTCAGAAGTGCTGAGTGTTTGGCAGCTGATGGTAAACTTGAAGGCATTGAGATTATCTAGCTGCAGAGTTTTCTTACTCTTCAGAGTAATATAATGGTCCAAACACTGATCTATAAGCCAGGCTTTACCAGTTTATTTTTACAGAGGCTAGAATTTTACTGAGGCTGGAACAAAACAGTTTCAGAGTTTTTAATGCAGTGGGTTGATTGCCTGGGACTGATTAAAATAACGCATACAACCAGATACTTGTGTTTGAGGACCTTACTGGGGATATCTCTGATTGGGGAAAGCAGTCTATGGCCATGCTTTTAACTTCAGGATCACAACCTTTGAATAAATAGTATTAGCAGCTACACAGATTAGCCATTCAAAGCAGTCATTTAGTGGGAAGTTTGTAGGTCTTACCATGCAAATGCTTTTGTGACTTCATATGATACAAGACTTTTCTCCTTTTATTTAAATTTTCTTGAGTTATGCAGCTCATTCTAACAAATGAAATACAAGATCGGAGTTAGAAAAATTCAACAAAATATTTCACAGCCATGATAGTATAGCGTTGAGTATATAACGGGTATCTTACCTCACCTTGTTCTCTGAGTTAAAATGAATGTGTTCTCATCTAAGATCTATTCAAAAGTACATTTTCTACAGGTGCTGATGTATTTGCATTTAAGTACTCAAGACTGTATAGATATTTCTGGATGTGGGGCAGGGGTGTGAGCAGCCCAAAACTTGAATAACAACTTCCCTTTCAAATTTCTAAATGTCTCTTTAAATATTTCATTGAAACTATTAATATACAAACTTTCTAAATTTGCCATGTAAGTCAAGATTGGTGTGACTTTAATCATCTACATAGTCTGGTGCCTGGTTATTTCCAGGTTATGAATGCATGTTCTTGAGTAGAAGTACTTCAGTACTGGGATTTTTTTCTGTTCATTTTTAAATGCTTAGGTAGCTGGGAAGCGGGTGTGTCCTTGCCACAGGACCTGTTCTTGGTGCATTTCAGGCTCAATTTAGTTAGCTTATGTAGCTGATGGTGTCATTTTAGCTTCAAACGCTTTGCTGTCAGGTTGACCATTCACAGATGTCTACTAGACATCTTTAGTTCATCTTTGCCACTAATGACGCTGTGAAAAGTAACCAAGCAATTTTGTATGTTGACTTTAAGTCTTTCTCCTTGCTTTTTTATAGAGCTAAAATTGTAGTTCCTATAGGTTTTCATATTTAGTTTCTCATTTACACTAGTTATGGTTTCAACAAGGGTCTTGTGATTATAGTATATCCTCAATAAAATGAGAATGACTTGAAATTTAGATCTTAGCTGAGGTATTTTACAATATGTATGTAGGAATTGTTACTACTGCTAGCATTAACACTGAATGCCATATCCAGGTGCTTTTTAAAGTGTAGATACTTCATTACTAAATCAGCTGTCACTTTCTAGTCTTAAAGTACTTTTTTTTTTCAGGGATCAGGTTTAAGATAAAAAAAATGGAATTTGTTAATATTTTAGTTGGGGAAGCAGTTTTAAAAAGGCTCTTTAATTTAGCTGTTAACAAACTCAGTTAATTCATCAAGGTCAAAGTTGGAGTCCTTTTTGTAGCAAGTAAGACCATATTTGAAATGACTATAAGTGTTACGACTTTAGTCTTCAGCTCCCATCTCATGGTGCTACATTTCTTTAGAATATGAAAAGACATGTAAAGATCATTCCTTAAAGGTACTACCATTTGCAGATTTTAATACCTATGTATGTAATACCTAGCATTCTAACTTTTTACTTCAAATAGTCCCACAAATTAGTAGTTTTAAGCATGTTTCCAAAATTCAATGGTGTCAGACTTCTTGACTGTGAAGTAGTGTTTGTGGTTAAAAATAGGCAAAATTATTCACCACTCAATAGCTTTGGTCCTTGTATCTGCTTTATGCATAAGTGACAATATATAAGCTTCGAGATGCAGTTTATGTAAATGCTCAGGATAATTTTTGCAAAAATGCACGGGTATGTATAGAAGTCCTAAGCAGAATGTGCCAAGAAAAACTATTTGTTCATGAGTTTAGTACTGAAACTTGCGCTTCAGAGAAGGCTGCCCTTCTCCCATTCGTGCATATTCAGATGTATGACTTGGGGACTACTTCTCAAATGCATACTCTTTAAGTGTACTTTGCATGACACTGTCAAAAGCTCCTTCTAGCACTCTAGCTCCTTCTAGTATTCTGTGGGGAAGGATATTTTGTGCTTCTCCTATTCCTAACGTAACTACCATTTTCTGTAATCTTTCTTACATAGACGATTTTTTACTTAACCATATCACTCAGTCCGCAGTTGTGATTCTGATATGGGAAAGGTAGATCAAACAGGAGTCAAACATTTAGACAGCTAAAAGTAAAAAACTAGTCTGAGAATTTGTAGTGCTTGGGAGAAGTTAACTATCAGCTCTGAGGGGAAAAAAAGCTGACATATTGTGACATTCCATTGAGCTATAGACCTTCTGACACAACAGGAGTTCACTTGCATCTTAGCACAGGACTGATAAGCCACAGAGCTAAAGGAAATAAAAAATATTTAACAGAAATTCAACTTCAACAAGTCCAGGGTAAGAATGATAAAAAACATGTATTAACATAATGTTTGGGTATCAGTGCCTTTTTGCACTACTGATTGTCTTTAGTTTTATTATTTCAACATGGTTGATTAGCAGTTATCTTCCAAAACAATCTGAAGCTGGCTTTAAGACAACATGGAAATAGTTCTAATTTTTGGGACTACTTCCCTGTTGTTTTAAAAGTAGGTCCAGGTTGTTTTAGAAGATAACTGCTTATCAGTTGTGTTGAAATAATGAAACTAAAGTTAATCCTAATTCTTGGGACTGTTTCCACATGCATGGAGATCTGCAACAATCATGTTTTGTAGTAGTGCTTTTTTGGTTGTCCTAAAAATTGACCAAAACCGTAATGGAAGTTTTCTGATTTAGTAGTGCCTGCTGTAGTGGAATTGTCCTGTTTCAGCAGACCTTACTAGAAAATACTGGCTGGTGTGTGACCTACATTACTGAAATACTTTTAAGTTCTGCTTTGAAATTAGTTTCCTATTAGCATAGATGATAACTGTTCTCTTGAAAGATATGATGTACATATTTGGGGAGTTCAAAGCAGTGTTGTAGCATTATAAAGCCGAGCTGCACAAAGGTTTAAAATAAAGCTTGTACCCAAAGAATTACTTATTCCTTTATAGATGGAATGCAATTCATCAGTGTCATTTGGAATAGAGATTAAAATTTTGAAGCACCGATTACCAAAATAGTATCCAAACTTACAATAGGGTAGTGTGATGTGTGGATAGTTGGATAGCAGAATGCAATTCCCATATTTAAATTCTGCTGTACTTCAGTGTGTTCAGGGTTCTGATATTGTGTGGTATCTGCCCATTGTGTGTTTCTACTGCCTAAAATTAAGTAATGCCATTCAAGGAAACAAACCACAAGCTTTCTAAAAAGGATGTGAAAAGCTTATTTTTCCTTCTGCTTCTAGCAGAGCAAGAACTTTGGCTTTAGATACACAGAACTTTCAAAATGGTGCAAGAGTGAAGTTAGAATCATTGCACCATGTCACCCAGAAGAGCAGTTTACAAATAAATTGCAAGTGCATGTTCTGTGTTTTATTTTTCCATTTCTCTGTAAGATCTAGGGACCAAGTAGCCCAGTTCTAGGAATTAACCATGGCTGAGCCTTTTCTTATAGGCTCTACAGAGTATCATTAAGTCGGTAATAATGACCATTTCCCAGACAGTCATGTGCTACCTCAACACATATGTATATATCAGTGTTAAAATAAATAAGAAAATTTGTAATGAGCCTGTTACAAGGATGAAACACCAAATACAGTTCAGTCTGGTTTTTAACAATACTAGTTCTTTTCCCTTATCAGCTACAAAGGTAGCAAAGCATGTTTTGTCTTTACTTAGTGGTGGTTTTTGCAAGAGCACTGACTACCTACCAACTAGTGCCATAAATTTAAGGCTTCATTAACAATCCTGATGAGGTATCTTCTGAATGCTAGGGGACAGTAGGGAACAGATCTAGCTTGGTCACTGCTCACACCTTCTATAGAAAGCAAGTTTGCTGTAGTAAGCAGGTTCTTTTCATTGTGCTGTTGAGAAACAAACCTGTAAGGGCATGGAAGCAGATTAGTCATTTCAGTTTCTTTTGGTGATTCTCAGGGCAACTGAACTGAACAGAAGCCAGCCAGTTCCAAAATTAAGGTTACTGTGAAGTAAAATAGTAATGGTGTCTTGTTGGCACTCACACCAGGCTGGAGATTGCCTCATGAAGTGTCACTGGGATGTGGCAGTAGACAAGAGAAACCTGGATTTTTAATTTGTCATTAAAATTGTCTAAGTGCTTCCAGAAATATTGATTTGATCCTATACTTTATTTTTTAACAGTTTGCTTACCCAACAGGAACCCATTACTCTTAATAGTTGTTTGAGATAGAGAGAGGTGGGAAAAAAGGCTTCTTCCTCTTCATCCCAACATTGACTAAACTTTTTAAAAGATGAAAGTGAAACCCTGGTTTCATCACAGCAAAGCTGATCAGAAGTCATAGTGTGTGATTCATAGAAAACTTCTGTTCCAAAGCTTGCTTTTTTTACTCTGCCAATGTGAAGAATATGTGTTTGCAGAGGGAAGTGATTTGAAATGAATCTATGGTTCTGCTGAACTGTCCTGGAAAGTCACAGTGAGTGTGGGATATACCTTCTGTCCCTATTAGATACATACTAAGTGCATGGCTGTGTCTTTAGGGAATTTCACCAGTCCTGGGATATATATGATGTATTTCATCCTACTGTGCTGAATTACTAGAATGAAGACCACAGTAAAATTAAGGCACAATTGTAGGAGTTAAGTGCAGTACAGTCTAGCCAGAAGCCTTGAAAGTAGAAGAGATTATAGCTTTACACAAACTGTTTTCAGTTCTTAAAAGGTATCCCAGAAAGACCAAAGAATTTAGAAGTCATCTTTTTTTGCGTGTCTGTAACTTGGGTGTATTGGAAAACGTGGGAGAAAATGGCTTGGGTAAAACAAAATCAGTGAAAACATTTTCAGTTCATTGCAATAACTTTTATTACTGTCTGTGAAAATATTTATAAAGACAGTAAAGTAACTTCCTAATAATTATGTGTAATAGAAATTGGCTATAAGGCTGATAATCTATTAGTAAGATTTGTGACGTTCTCTTTTCATAGTTTAGCTTTAATTTTCCACCCTTTACCATTTGTAACTCAAGTCTTTGTAAGCAAAGGCCCTGAAAGCCAGCAAGTACAGCCTCGGCAGAGGCTGGTGGCCCATGCCAGGCACTTGGCCAAACACCAAGAAAATACTCTCTTTTATATGACATCACTATCCATGTCCTGTAGCTCCCCACCTTCTTCACCATTTTACTTGTGCATGAAATGAAATTGAACTCTGACAGACATTAGTCTCCTTCATTAATCAGCTAATGTGTTACTGTGCTGTGGATCAGTAGAACTGACTGAAGCAGTTTTGAAGGAAACAGGCATTCACAGGCTGTCAAATGCATACACAGCATTTGTTCACACTGCATCACACAGGGTTCTTCACACTGCATCTCTAGTTTTATATTTGGATGCTGTTAAAATTACAGTTAATAAAATTAGATCTTACTTTGTATCATTGTCCATCTTCAGAGTGTCTGAGTGGGCAGCTGTTAGAAGGAACTTGGGTTTTCCTTTCAAGTTTTTAGTTTAAAACTACATAATTTGTATACCAATACTAAGGCTTTTGTTTTCTTTTAGGATCGAAATAGAATGTATGACAGTCTGAATATGCACTCTTTGGAAAACTCCCTTATTGACATTATGAGAGCAGAGCATGATCCACTTAAAGGTATGTTATTATGCTAAATAAAGAAAAAAGGGTCATCCATTCTGCATATTTGAATTAATACTGATTGTTAATTTAGACTCTAAGTTCATATTAAAATGGAAAATGAACTATTTTTTCACTCAAATGCAAAGTCAATCTCAAGCTGTCTTTTACTGAAAACATTGTTTCAAAGTTACTTAAAACAAGCCACTTCAAATGTTGTCGGGTAATTGTCCCTTTCTCGACAGTGAAGGCTGAAAAAAACCCCTAAGTCAATTGATAAAATCAGGATTTGTCCTTTTAAGTATTTTTTTTTATCTACTGGAAGATACTAATGCATTCAAATCTGAAGTCCAGAAATTCATTTGGCTTTAGAATGCTGGTATCTCTTACAGTCCTGAGCTCTAGTAAATCATTTGGCCACAGCAGTAAGCATATAGCTAGCATATGTGGGCTTCCATTTTAACTCCTCTTTTCACTGTACATTAACTCACTCTTGTGAATTCTGTTCTTCCATACTTTCTCAGGTAGCATTTACTATTGAACATTGGGGCAGGGAACCCAAACAATTTCACTTGGGTTGATCAGATGTTATTTCATTTGTGGTGTTCTAATTAGATTAACACAATCTAATTTTAAAATTATCCAAGATGTTAGGCTTGCTTTGTAGAAATTAAATCTCTGTATTGAAGCAATTGAAAAAAAATAAAAGAATCAATTTTTTTGCAGCATTATTTGCTCCCATCCATTCTCAATTTCTAGAGGCTCCTATATTTACTATATATTGCATTAGCACAGAAAGGCCTGTTGTTCTCCTAATTTGAAGGACACCTTGCTAGTCTGCTCATGATTCTTTTAAGATCTGTGTGATTACTTGGAAGACCTGTAGCATTCAGATAGCATTTAATGGTATTTTAAGATTTAAGTCACCGTGAAGTTTGGAGTTTTTTTCTCAAGCTGAAAATCTCTACAAAGCATCTGTAAGTATCTAGCATTTACTTAAACTGTTAATTTTATTTTACTTTAAAGTAAGTGGAAGCCAAAATTAAAATATCTTAGATGTTTTTAAATCTGATCTCTTCTTTATTATGGCCTAGAGTGAATTAATTCCATTTTAGCAATTATTAAATTCAGTTTCTATCTATTCTACGTGTTTGTAAAACATTAAGTAAAACTAAAGGTTTGAAACCTGTAAATAGCTAGCCCAGTGGTGACTGCCGTGTGCGAAAAGCATGCATATCTCCTCAAGGGTGAGGAGACCAGGTGTATCATTCCTCTTACAGAGGATTCGTGCTTCTAATTGCCACATTCAGGTAGTTACTACTTGTTTCCTTGTCTGAAAGGTACTGTTAGGCATAAAGCTAGAGGATGCAGATCTTCTACTGCAATATACTGCCATCGGCACCTCACACATTCCTGAAGATAAAAATCAGTCTGTTTCATCTTTCTGTACATGCTGACACGACAAATGGAATTGGTTGCTTGGCTCCCCCTGCCATCTCACTGTTTTAATTTTATCTCTGTAAAGCAGAAGAGATTTCAGAGACACAGTGAGCACAGAAAATACTAATTTTTATTTTTATTCATTTATTTATATTTCATTGTGTTATAATAGATGAAATTTTGCATGGAGAGTAAAACAAGAAAAAGCTTTAAGACGTGAAAGTTTATTTGATTCATATGTAGATACCTTGAAAAACTGTTTCCGTCTGTGCTTTTGAGGGACATGAGAATATGGTGTCAGTGTAGAGTTAAGAGATTTTTTTTTTTAACAGTTAAACAGTGATGTTCGTGCAGTGAAAATTCTGCTAAGTTTTATGTTTGAACTAAAACAGATGGAAGCCATAGATAGTGATACACTCAAAGGAAACCTATTTTTCTGTTTGAGTGGCAGAGAACAATGCACATGCCAACTGAATTTAAATAGAGTAATTGTGTGCTGCTATTTAAGTTGATGGATAAGATATTTTTATTCTGTGGATGTGATTCCAGCTGAAACTGCTATGTTATTAACAATAAGGCATGAGAAATGTTCCTTACAGGCTGAAAATGGGAGGAAGAGACCTTGTGGTGTATCAGCCTTTTAGTTTTTCTCTACTGTCTTCTGATTTTATTTCACCCTTAATTGGAATTTCTGTAATGTCTGAGCAACTTTAATTTCTTTTTTTTATTCTTTTCTCTGGCATCCATGAAACTTTAATTTGGTTATATCAAATTAATTGGTTATATCTGTGACTTTTTACCACAGAAAGTTTAACATTTACTTCAAACTCCATTATATTTGCTTGCAGAATACACAGGATTAAGAATATTAGTATTTATTGCTTTTGTTAATATATAACATATTTATTGCAACTAACAGTATTTTGTAACTAGGGAATATTTTTATGACAAGTCTTCAAGTAAATATAAGCACACTAAAACAATGCGTCTTTTATATCTGATCACAGCAGTAAAATGAAAGTCCCTGGAATTTTAAGCACGTGTTTCAGATTTAGCTGCTTACGATATCTGGAGTATGACTAAGCATCTTGTCTCAAATTTTGCACAATGCAGAACAGACAGTCTGTATACTAGCTCATAGCTTCAAATTTTGCTTGTCAAGATCCATTTTAGGAGCAAGTCAAATTTCACCACTTTTGCTTTCATGAACTTGAAAAAAATTATTTCAAATATTATTCACTGAAAGCTAAGTTTATGCCTGCCAGAAAATTGTTTATAGATGACTAGTTTTGGCTTTGCTTAGACAAAGCTTTGTCATTAAAACACATGTGATCAAAAGAAAAGTAATTTTTATCTTTCAGTAAGATACTTTCAAGGTAGAGTAATAGGGAGAAGATGTTTGACTAAACTAGTCATTGCAGCAGAAATACTGATCATATGAAAACTAATCTTTCCCATGCAGCTTTCTTGAAATGCATTTCACAACAAGACCTTAAGTAATGTTTAAGATTATCCCATCCATTCAATTCCAGTGAAATAAAACCTGAAGTTAAATGTATTCATTTTTATATAATTGTTTTTAAACACCCTTTTTATTCTTCTGATACTTCTTAAAACAATTGAGAGAAGAACTAAAATACTGATAGCCTGACCCATAGAGGTATTGCTAGTATAACTCTTCAGCCATACCACTTGCATACCTGGTGTTCTTTTTTCCCCTTCTACTCCCCCAATAACAATGCATTTTGCTGTCAAGAAGCAGCGAAGACAATGCATTTGGGCTGAAACAGATTATGGAGAAAGCTTAGAAGCAGTTGTTACATTTTCTATGCAATATATATTAGTATTGGGAAGACTGACTTAATGAAATTCATTACCTGCTGTTTTAAACATGTTTCTAGTAAAGATTATGGCACAGAGAGCATTGTCTTTCTTTCAAATACATTTGTTTTATATTTTATGTTATGAAGCTCTAAAGTTTAAAGCTGCACAGTTTCTTCCTACAGTAATTCAAATTGTGCCAAGAAAAGAATTTCTGAAGCTGGAAAAAAATACAGAGGAAAAAATTCTATCCCTTGTCACAGAAAAGGCATGGAAATCTTACATACACATTGTTTCTTCTTTCTTTCATAGAAACTTTTTCTGATAAAAGAATTTATTTAAGACTGATTGACAGTACATTATTCAGAGAAATCAGTATAAGACAAGCCATTTGGCCTCGTTCTGACTTGCACAGCTCATACGCAAGTCTTGGGAAATGCAGTCTCTAGGCTTTCTGTAACTAGGTGTTGCCCAAACACAGGTTTGTGCTGTTGTCTTAACTACACTGATTCCAAAAACTGTTTTCTCAAACTGCTGTGCTCCTCAGCCATTCACTCTTACTGGGAAAAGGTTTACTTGGAAGCTTTTTCTCTTCTACTCAGGAGGTATCTTGAAAAAAAGGAAAAGGGGTAAGGAATTTCTGATTCTCAGTCTCTTCATACAACAAATTAAGACTTTTTTTTAAAAAGGGGGCGATTAGACATGAAATATCAAACTTGTGAATCTGTGAGTCAGTAATGTTTAAAGTAGCAGTGTTTAAATATATAGGGATTCCTTCAACAGTTTAGCTAAACAGGAATGAAAAGTATACATTTCTAAAAGTAGATTTGAATTTGCCTTAAAATAAAAATGAAGTATGTCAAGAAGAAGTTTACAAAAATTTAAATTTTCTTTGCCCCATCAGCAACATGAGATTACAGAAATGCTAAAACTAAATTCAATACTCTTTCCTCATGTTTGTATTAGAAGACTCTGAATTGCATTCAGTGGAAATAATGGCCTGCCAAAACTTTTTTGGAGCTTTTAATTTTTTTCTGTCCTCACAGAAGAGTGCATTGTGTGAGGCAGGCAGTTCTGTTAATATTAATTACATTTAGATAAGTGAGAGGAGGCTAGATTTAATAGAACTCTAGTTGTATAAGAAGTGTCAGGCATACCTGCTGCTTCTCAGCAATGCTAGTTTCAGTTTAGCCATGATACATGAGACTTAGTAATTAGCAGCAGTAGCATGGTGAAGTTGCAAGTTCGGGTTTGCACAGAGAATTTCTGTAACATGATGATTTTTCTGATACAGAATGGTAATATGAGGTCCTTTATTTGTTCCCAATAGTAGCAGGTTACAAATTTTGGATCTGTAGACAAGTTTTGTAGAGAGGTAGTAAATTAATTAATTTACATTTTTCGGGGATGGACTAAGTCTATTATTTCAGTATTGGGTGTTTTCTAACTAATTGGTAGCTGACTTTAAACAATTCAATCGTCTTTATTATTATTAACTTTTTGAAGCAGATGGAGTCCACTGGAACTGCTAGAAGACCATTGAATGGTTTATACAGGTCTAGATTACTGCCATTGAAGCAGCATAGGATTGGATAGGATTTGTGCCTTGTTCTTAAAATGGCATTTTTTAATGCTTCAAACAACATACAGTGAAAATAGCCAGC
This sequence comes from Chloebia gouldiae, assembly GCA_003676055.1. Taxonomy (NCBI): domain Eukaryota; kingdom Metazoa; phylum Chordata; class Aves; order Passeriformes; family Passeridae; genus Chloebia; species Chloebia gouldiae. Next base: position 33,484,721 of record QUSF01000005.1, on the reverse strand, counting down.
TAGAAAGATGTATGTGATAGGAGCAAAGTAAATTGCTACAACATGGTGCTCCCATTTTCTGTATTCTACATACTAGTATTTTAAGTGAGGTTTAATATTAGTATTTTAAGTGAGGTTTAATTTAATTAGAATTACTTGTTCAAAAATGCTGTAGTCTGAGCAGTATATAAAACTGATCTTGAACCCAATTCCATGTCTGAAATGTTCTGAATTTATGTATGTCATGAAATTCAGGTGGACAGCCTAGAAAACAGTTCATTTTACTTCAACAGATTAAGCTGAGGGATAAGAACCTAAACTAACATTATAAGTAAGTAGCAGTGATTGCATTTTGGAAAAGTAAGCAAATATTCTATGTTTAAAATGTTCTTAAAGTTGTATGTCCAAGTAGTAGACCACTTGGTAGCAAATAGAGGTGTTTAGTTCATGAGAATGCAGCGAAGTATGAGTTCATTGAAATAGCCATGTAAATAAAACTTAGAAGTATCAATACAGCAGTGTACTGAATATTGTGTTAGTTGTTTTCCTTTCTAACCTTGAAATCATTCATTATCTGAGTTAGCAAATTCATCTCCCCAACAGTGAGATGGGGTTTTGGGCTGCAGTGGTGAGCCCAGCTGCCTGGTGCAGTCCTTCCCTTCCACTCAGTGAGAAGTCCTAAATTATTTCAGCTTGGCATATGTGTTTCAGATGCAGCTTATTTGTGAAGCTATAAAAGGAAAGAAGCAAAAGAATGCAAAAGCAGAATTTCATGAACCTAGAATTTACTATTTTTTAGAAGTTTTCCTCCCCAGATGTTGACACTGGTGAGTGTCTCTCTCTTGCTAGGCCTTAAATCTGACTGTTTATGAAATCATTGCAGGAAAAAAAAAATCCTATCCTTTGTCTCTCTTGATAGATAGGAAAAGAGGATAAATTCAGATAGGGAGAAAGACTGTTACCACAGAGTCAAGGAAGCTTAAGATATTGTCTCGTGATTTCATTTGTTATTCTCAATAAATACAACATTCTGATCTGCAAGGACCACCTCATGCTGTTGCAAGTATTTCTATAGCAATGTATATAAACATGATATGACAGTGATCTTGTGAAATTCTTGCTGTTGGACAAATGAATGTTAGCCTTGATAGAGCAAAAACTTCAGAAATATAGCAAAGTAAGTTATTATACACCAGGCTGAGCTGTGGCAGCTCCCAGAGTGCAATTTAACGATGCCTTTTTCCTGATTCTTTGTTTTACCTTCATGCATTGCTAGAAGGATAGAATTTTTATCGTTTCAAGAAACATTAGATATAATTGTAGATATTCAGTATAAAAGAAAAAATATATTAAAACTGGACACTTTGAAGACAAAAAACAAAGACAGAGGCTCCTACAAAGATTTTTGTGTGTAGTGTTTTGCCTAAACCTACTCAAAGATTCTGTTAGAGAAGGTGGCAGAGTCCTTCTGGGTGGAATTCATGTACCCTTCTCCAGGAGCCTGCCCTAGCCTTTCAGTGCTTCCAAATTCAACAACATTGTTCTTACCTAATCTGCAGGTGTTCTGATACTATGAATTCTTACAATAATAAAATCTGTGGAGTGACAAATAGTTCATAGCTGTATAAAAATCTTTTTTCCACAATGCCTGTAAATAATAAGGCTGAACAAAATTTCCTAAATTATCTTCATCGTGCTATTTTGAAGTTTTGCATTTCAGAGTTTGCAATGTGTATATTTTAAATTTTTTTTTTGGTAGAAAATTACCATGTTAGTTTCTTAAAGGAGAAGAGGAAAACCTAAACCCTATTATTTACCGTTTACAACAAAATTATTTTTATTTAACCTCAAAGGTGTCCCCTGGGACTTGGAACTACTTAAAGAAATTTCTAGTCTTGCTGCTAAACTCATGGGTTTTCCAGCAGTAGAGGACCAAACAGAGTATGATAAGGATTGCTAGACAGCCTTAATACGGAGCTTTCTGATTTGGTTTTCTCTCTTTTTCCCCCCTGGGGTTTCTTTTTCTTGCAAGCCATCTGCATATATATGACCCTTTAAAAATATCTGTGCTCTACATGCCCATTGCTTCCAGACTGGATTCTTCTTTATGCCTCTACAAGCATTCCCATTTCCTTCAGAAGATTTAGGTATTTAAGTCACAGTATTCATATATATATAATGTCCTTCACATTATAACCAAGCAAGTATATTTGAATAGCAAGATAGATGGAAATGCAGTTTTTTGCACATTCAGCCACAGTTTTTACAAACACAGCAGTTATTGTAAATATCTCTCTAGATCAGTGTGCACTACTGGTATGTTTGCAGCTTCCTGTGAAAAGAAAAAGTCTCCTTTAATAAAAAGGAATTTGTAGTGAACAGACGCTTCAGCTGTGCATTTTAAACCATTCATTTAAATACTAAAGTATAGCATGCCCCTGGTGTAGTAAAATGCAATTCTTGAAAAATTCTAATGTCATGATATAAGGTTTTCATGTAATTTTTTATTCAGTGTAAAATGCTGAAATTTTTATCTATAATAGTCTTTAATTTTATTGAATCTGTAGATAAGGAACTGCTTTAATGTTGCTAGGCTTACTGAAAAATACTACATACCGGGGTTATATTAAATACACAAAGATGCGGTCATAAATCAGTTAATAAAATTTGCATGCCTTATTTCTTATTAACATGGGGTTTTTTTAATTGCTCGAGTAGAGAAGCATTAAGTTGCAGAAATGCCACTCTGTTAAGCAATGTGCATAGTGCAGTTATTCACAGTTGCTGTGAAAGAGAAGACTAAAGCAGTCAGCACTATTTCTGGGTGTCATGAAACAAAAAGTGGCTTTATCCTATTGGAGCTGATCCCAAAGTACACTGCAGATCTTATGACCAGAGAATTAAGGTTAAGAAGTCTGTTCTTGTCAGCTTTAACTTGGGTCAAGGGTATTGTTGGTTAATGTGCTTGGAGTTAAATATTAGCTCTTTATTTCCCTTAGGCAAATTCTAAGCAGTGATTTTTCATTCTTTTTTCCAGCATAATAGCTAAAACCTCTGCATTTGTTTTGTTCTTTGGTTTTTGTTTTCTTTTAAGGTCGCTTGAGTTATCCACATCCGGGGACTGACAATCTTCTGATGTTAAATGGTAAGTTCCAATCTTATAACAGTTTCTAATTATCTCTAGCTTAGCTTAAATCTGACATGTTGGTATAAAATTATACTATTCTGTTCTGTTACTGAATTACTTGCCTCTAGTCTTCAACACTGATGGGACTGTTACCATTTCTTGGAGTTAGATGGCAAGAGCTAATCTTGCAACAGGCTTTCATTATATCTAACTTATTGGAAATCAGAAATGCTCATAATGATGCAGTATTCTGTTTTGTTCTCAAGCAATCCAGGAGTATATTTTCCAAAGAGCTGTAAGAAATCTATTATACAGAAACAGGAATTAGAAAAATAAGAAGGCCAGAAACACATGTTTTTCTATATTGGGTAAATAAAGAGTGAACTAGACACTTTGTATTACACTCATGTGAAATAACACTTTATTTTTGCTGGTGTTTTTGAAAGTGGCTTTTGTCAAGCACGTGTCTAACCATGAAATATGCTGAAGTTAGAGTTCATGTTCATGTTCCTCTCCCAGTAGGTCAGACTTCATGAACATCTGCTACTCAGTGAAGGCATGAACTTTAGCCTCTGTTCAAGGCTAAAGAAGGAAGCACAGCTTGGTAATCCATCTAAGTCAATAATAAATCAGGGGTTTTGCACATAAGTGTTTTCTGCATTGGGAAAAATTAGACCTGTAGTGCCACAGCTTCTAGATTAGAAGACATGGAAGCTGTTGTATATGAAGTACACTTTTGGCATTCACTTGATGAGTCTAAGTGTTAGCAGTAAAGATCTCTTAAGAAAAACATATGGCCAGAACACATTTGTTGCTGTTTGAAATTATATGGAGGGGTTTTTTTTTGTTGTTGTTAGGTTTTGGTAGTTTTTTTAATTGCTTTACCCGTTCTGCACAGTCATTTACACTTGTGCAAATGGATATAAAATGCAAACAAATATCTGTTTTCCCTGGATAACACTGAGTAAATGTTTAAAATTGTAAAGAAATTAAGCTTTACCTTTATGCTCAGTAAAGGAAACTACTGCATAATGGCCATTTGAAGAAGTAGATCTTTTGATATTGAAAAGGTAACTTTAAGATAATGGAGTATCTTGAAAAGAAAAAATAGGTACTTAACTATAGAAATAAAATCAGTGTTTAGCCAACTCTGTATTGATTTCTCTACACTGAGTATTGTGGTGCTTGATGTCACAACATTTACAACATTATACTTTCTGTATTTAACTGCAGCTTTAAGACCTATTCTGCAAGCTCATTTGTTCAGGTGGTATATGTGCAATTGTCATTATCTGCTGCTGTACAAGGAAGTGTTAGATGGGGAGGTATGAAGAGAAACTGAATTATTTCAGTAAGATGACTGTAAGAAATTAATATTTTAATTCATTTAATTTTACTTAGAATGATGAACTTCTCTTTTTAGAATATTGCATTAAAAGGCACATCGGAACTATTGTTACTGTGTGGAATATCTAGGAAAGAAGGGGTTTGTTGTTATCGTGAACACTGGAGAAACACAGTGGTACCAGTCTGTCCTAAAACTTTACCACAAAGCTAGAATGTGCTTTATCTTGCTTTAATGTTTGTGTGGTTTCTCTTGTACTTTGAAAGGTAGCACTTAGTGTGACTGCTGTCCTCTTTAAAACCTGCAATATTATTTTCATCCTTCAGTAAGTGAGATAAAAATAACAGTTTATGTTGCAGCACCTTTTAGATACTCAATTTTTTAAATCATGCCCTTTAGAATTTAGTTCAGAGCCATGTTGTGTAGACACCTAATATCTACTACATAGCTGGTGTGTGATGTAGCTGTCAGTGCAGGCCAGAGCAGTCAGGAACATTCTTCAGAGCCCCTTCAAGGTTGGTATGTCTTAACTGCAGCTTTTTGCAGCTCAAGAACAGAAACACTGGAAACAGCTTTTGGGAAGCTCCAGCTGCTCCGACTCTGCACAACCTTTCTTTCTTAGCAAGAATTGAGGGATTTCCTTCAAATGTGCAGTAATGAGAATGTGGGTTTGAACATGTGTTGATGAACTTGTAGACTTCAATTTTCTTCTCCACTTAAGTGGGTTCAAGCTAACATTTCCCTCTCTATCCTGTAACTGGTGCCTTGGAAGGAGATTTGGGAAGAGTTGGTAATTCAAAGACTCCGCATTTGTCTTAATTCTCAGTAAGTACTGTAGTAGCTGTAAGGAAGAGCAGCAATACCAGACCTTCATGAAAGCAAATCACAAATATTTTTAAACATCCTCTGCCCATTTATGCATGCACTAATACTTAACATTGACCCTCTCTGGATTTTAGTTAATTTTAGTGAACTGATACCTCTGGATTCCAGAAAAGTTCTAACATGACCCAGACTGAAATTGTGTAGCCCTTTTAAGACTAAGCACTTCTAGATAAAACTTCATATTTTAGGTAGTTTTTCCTCTTCTTAAATGATAGATTTTTTTTTCCCAACTCATTTAAAATGTACTTATGGGACTGTACCTAATATTAATATTTACAGTTTTCATTATTTAAATTATTGAAATGAACTCAAGGAAACCTGATTTATGTGTTTTAATAAATTATATATAATTATGTATCTGTTTCAGCTTAAGCTGTAAAAAAAAGTAATGCATTTTTAATGACTGTTATCTCTCAAAAGTCAAAAAAAAAGTTACCTTGGAATGGGTATATCTGACTGCAGCTTTCTCAGCTTAGAGAGAACATATTAGAAGGAAGTAATAATGCAAGAGTCAACTTACTTGGGATGTAGAGTGTTCTTCCCCACTATGGGATTTCCCCCACTTTGTTATTTTAAAGCATTGAATTTTTTCAGTTGCTGTTGAAAACATAATTACCCATTTGATTAGTTTAGCAAGGGCATATTAGACTTCTTACAGATACTATAACTGGTTGTGCCTCTGAAGAAAGCTGTTTTACTTCAATCAGAAATTACTAAATTTCCTATACAGGAGTTGCTAAATGAACTTCTGTAGTTTTATAGGCATGCCAAGCTTGAATGGTCATAATGATGTCTTTCAGCCTTAAAATCTATGAAGGTGTTATTTCTAAAGAAATCTAAATGGAATTTGAGCACCCAAATCCAATAGAATAAAATGGGAATTAGGCATCTAAATCCTTTAGTCTAGACTCTTGGGAAATTATTGCTGTAGCTGTTTATGGATTTCTTTAAATTACAGTTATTAATGAAAAAGACTTCATTATGTGTCTGTCACTATTTGATCAGAATGTTAGTGACAAATAGTATTTTATTTTTGTAGGAAATTTGCCTGGTATTTTTTCCTGATACACAACGTAGTATTTTTAATTCAGCTCAGTCATTCAGTTGAGTTATTGCACTATATGGATATTTGATCTCTGGTTACGTATTTGAATTATGTGTCTGAATAAAATGAAACCATACATTTGGTATCTTTGTGGTAGCATTGCTCACATAACATACAGTTCTATTGTCTTGATGTTAGATAAGCATGCACAACAAATGTATTTACTTATGTCTTAAATCTGTGACCTGGTTTACATTGCAGAAAGGGGGATTTTAATTTTTTTGATGGGTGTAAGCTGTATTAGTATGTAACTTTAGGGATATGGAAAAAGAAGGTTTTAGCTAAAGGGGAATGTCTTTGTTGTATATACTGCACTCTTAATTTTGGAAGGTTCCAGTGTTACTGGATTTCATGTTATTTGGCATCATTATACTTCTTGTATGTTATGCCTAATTGATATTTTCTAGAATAAGTGTCTTTCATGCATTCTCACTCATTTGAAATATTTCCAAGTTACTGGCTAATTAAAATATCCAGCTTTATAAAATAAAAGACAAATTTCTGAATGACTTAGAATTTGGCAAGTTAAGGAAAACAGTTTAATCTTTCCTTTTTTGTTGCTATAAATCAATTTTTTGCCTGCAGTGTCTGGCCTTTTCCAAAAGAGCTGTGTTCCCTGTAATTACTTATCTACAAACATGTGCACTGATTATGTGTATGTTAAATACATCTGTACAGTCTTGATGCATAGGTAAACCTCTAATTAACTATATTTATAGAGCTGCCATGCTCTGTAAGCATGCATGTTCTGTAAGGTGTAAAACATTATATGCATTTTATTTTGATAAATACAGAAATTCTGCATTTTTCTAGATGCAAAGTAGCACTAAATCCCTGCCCACACTAGTTTGCACTCTAAATGAGCAAGACATAAATTTTGGGGAAGAAGGTTTTCCATGCAAGTAAAGTAAATGATGTGACAACATCGGGTACAGTTTTTCTCCCATTTTCCCTGATTTCATTGTTTTGCTGAAGCAAGAAATGCAGAGATAACTTTGGTACATCGTTGTAATTTCCATATCTATAAAATACTGCACCATCTACCATTTTAACTGCATTGGGGTTTTTAACATTCTAACCACTCTTTTTTGTTTCCCTTAAAATTACTGTTTCCTTTTTTTGAATGCACAGAGAAGAAAACTTCAGTAGTTATGTAACAAAATATTTTTTTGCATGTCTTAACTATGAAAATGTAAGAAAACAGCTGAACTGGTTTGGTGGGCTGAAAGGGTGGAAGAAAAGAAAAGCAGTATCCTGACACTTGTGCCAAAAGATGAATATTAGTGTGCATCACTGTATTACCCTTTGAGAGAGAACACTGCACTGCAGACATTGCTGTAGAAGGTCTGCACTTGAATTTTCCCTGCTTACTCTAGTTTTATTTGTGGATGGAATTTATTTTTAAAAAATAAAGCATGTGGGGGCTAGGCGAGCTCTTAGTGATGTTGCTGCTAATGCCATGTGGGAGTCACTTTGGCCAGGAGTCAGAGAAGATTTGTGCATGCTGCAACACTGACACAGAACTGTGTGTCTTCTGAGGGCCTGGCTTCGGGGAGAAAACATGTCTGAAGCTCAGCATCAGTCTCCCCAGCTGATCAGTGAGAGAGCAGATCACACAGAAGAATACGCTGTTTTGTGGATTCTGTTTTGATGTTGGAAATGTGAATTAAAGTGTTTCCACTTGTTTAGATACCCAGCTCTCTTTCAGAAAGTGTTTTTTTCTGTTTTGGCTTTCCAGTAGAAATTTTAAGGATCTGAAAACCTTTAAGCAAAAACTATTCTCTTCAATAATAAATATTTCAGGTGAGAGAGAATAAGTCTGAAAGCAAGTTCAGTGCAAATTGGATAGAAAGACGACGACTGTTGTGTAAAAATAACTTTTCTAAGGGGGAAAAAAACAAGAAAGATTTTTCAGAGTTCCGTAAACAATCCACTGAATTTCTAATCAGAAGGGATCAAGATAACAAAGGGAAAAAATACTATATCTCATAAAATTTTTGAAAACCCCTAATCAAATAGGAGGTACCAGGATATAAGTATTTCATAATATGAGAATGGAACAATGAATGACATTTATGCATTAGTGATTTTGAGTCTATATGTATTTCAGTGACCCAGAACAACAGTTGCTTTTAGGAGAATTGTATGTATAGAGGCCTCGTAAAATCAAAACAATAATGCCAAGACACAGCAGTCTGTTCCTAAATGTTGCTATGATCTTATAGTTAATAGTAACATCTATTTGGATACTTAATGTCACTGTGTAATTATTAAAGTAATCTTTTTCAGATACTGGTCTGTTAAACAGGAATAGAAAATACTTTGTGGAAATGTAACTAAGAAATTGCACAAAGCTTAATAGTTTCTGTATTAGTAATCTGTCTATTTTTAGATTTTTAGCCTTTGGGCAGAGAAGCAATCAGTATGGTCTTCTGAACTGTAGCTGCAAGCATGATCTCTTTAAGAATCTTGCAAAACTCAAAAGTTAGGAAAATCTTGGATTTACTTGCAGTCTGTGTGAAATTGTTGCTTTGCCTTTGTGCAGTGTTTTTGATACAATGCTATTTCTTGTGACTTATGCCCTGATTTCATTTGCTGGTACAAAGCATCTTTTGTTTCAAACAAAACCTTGCGGTTAATTTTCTGCTAGGTCTTTTCATGAAAAAGGAAGGTCACGGCTTACAGCATTTGCATTGTCACTGCAAAGGACTGTACAAACTGTTCCATGTGGACCAGGATGTGTCTGTGATTAATTTAACACTTGCTACATGCTTTTTACAGTAGTATTTTCCTTTTTACAGTTTCAATACCATATGTGTGTTATTTAGGCACTTGTGTAAGATACAAGTCATATTTTGAGGATGAATTGCAAAGTTCCCATAATTAATTCGTCCATAATTAACATGAAGTGAAGATCAAGTTTAAAGGCACTGAAATATTTGAAAGAGTTTTCCTTACAGCTGCTGTTAACATCAATTTAGTAGTAAAATAGTATGGTATTTAATGCATTTTCATCTACAATTATCAGTACCAAGTACAGATTCAGATTTTTACTTACTGCTTACCCACATGATTCTTTGTATCCTAAATATTTTAGTTTGTGGGCATGATACAGTTATTTGACATTTTACAATTTGTCCTTTGTTTGCATGCAGCGAGGAGTTATGGGAGAAGACGAGGTAATTAATTTCTGTTTGTTACAGTTCAATTAATTCTGATCTGTTACTGATCATTATGATTCATTAATTCAGATTATTGATTGTAATTGCTTATCTGCATATTGTCTTAGTTTGGGGAGGATGGAGGGTGTGAGGGAAGGAGGAGTACAGTCTGGATTGTTATGATCATTTTAGAGTCTGAATTGAAAATCCTTTAATCAGTTAAAAACTGCAGCTCTAATAATGATTTAGTTCTTGCTAACAGCTACTACTTGCAGTCATTACCCCTTTTAAAAGTATACAGTTTGATAGTTGTCCTAACTCCTTTTGCTTATGTAGAAGCAGTAGTGTACAGAGTAAAATCAAAAAGCCTTTCATAAACTTAGCAAGAAATCTAGTAGACAGCTGTTAGAAGTAGTAAACAGTTTTCCATAGTATAAGCCAATATGTGTTCACTAACCTTGAAAAAGCTCTACCATTTTAACTGTGCTAGGATGTGACATGAAGTTGTTATAAAGACTGTTTAAAACATGCAAGAACAAACTACCAAGATCTTTGGTGGCTTCTGGTATTCACCACATACACATCAGTTCCTGTGCCTGTCTTGGTCTCTGCATTGGTTTATAACCTAGTGCTCAGCAGCCATAATCTAGAGAGGGATGATGTTGTAGATCAATGGCCAGTGGATGTTACAGTTAGTACAATCATTTTGACAGTTCCTGCCAGATTCCGCTTATTTTTTTTACTGTCATAAAAAAAAAAGAAACAAGTGTTTAGAAGGGCAGATCCTTTTTATTCATAGTCATCATGAGAAATGTGAAAGCCTGTTGAAATGGAAAAGCAAATTACCTTTTTGCTTTCTTTATCTGAGAGACATTTAGAAGTGAAGAGGATGGAGAAGAAAGTAATAGTCATATAGACCGTATTACTCTGAAAGTATTTATCCATTGTCCTTCATATCACCTTAGCTCTCAGAGGAGCTACAGTGCTTTTGGCTAATTTTTACCCACATTAAAGTAAAACTTAGCTCTCTGATATCACTTCAGAATGGGTTCTGCTGGTTTTATTTGTAAAGAACAATTCTCATTGTACTTAGATTTTAACAAGGGTCTGTGGATAAAAATAAATTATTCTGAGGGTTATTCTATTTTCCCTGTTATATACTTGTCTATATTGTAAGTTTTATTGTCTAAGAAGCATTTCTTTTAAACCAAGCTAAACTGCAGTAGTTTTAGATTTAAGATATTGAGAATAACTCTCCTATATTAGCGGAATGTATTAAAATTTCCACTTTGCAGTTACCTACAGGCTCCTACAATATTAGTCTTATTTCTTCCATTATGCACTTCTTCCTGTCCCTATCATTATGGTAACAGCTCCATCTTCTCCATCATTCACTTCAGTAATTCAGAAATTCATTGCATCCGACTTTTTTGGTTGTGCAACCAAATCTTACCACTTGCTCATATGCATCTTAAAGATTTGATCATTCTTACTTGTCTTCATAACTAAAATTCATATCTATAGTATGCAGTTGCTACAGTTATAGATTCAGTCTTGCTCCTCTCATGCCTAAATAGCTGATACACAAGAGGAGTCTTCTTGCCTGCTTCATCCAGCTATGTTAGCTATGTGTCTCCATTGCTCTACTCACTTTGCTGTTCCATTGAGGACCAGCTGCATGCTTCCACTTTCTCAGGCAACTCTGCTGATCTTTTGCAGACCTGTTGAATGTTCTTACAAGACCAAGCATCTCTTACTCCCCACTAGTCATTCTCAAACATGTCTATCACTGATTCCAATGGACAGTAGGAGCCTACTATAGCTTTCTGTATTTGCTGTACTCCTCTCCATTGGATGTCTGCTGAAGACACAGTTATGCCCCCATAAAAATGATGTAGTTAGCATTCTTTTTTACAGTGTTGCAGTCCTGCTTTTAATTTTGTGCTCCTTGTGATACTTTATGATATTTGGTTGTTTTATATCCTCCTGTGCTTTCATTCAGTTTCTTTGTTGAAATACCACATCAGTGTCAATAGGCATTACTGTAACATAAGTCATTGGTCATAATATTATTTGCTCTTTTCCACCCTCGTCTTTTAGCCACCTGATTCTTAGGTGGTCTTCTGGAAATTAAGGGCTTTCATACTGCCCTCACCCCCAGCTGGTCAGCACTGGATCTGCTGGTAATCCTACCAGGCTAATGTTCTCCTGAGTTGGAGAATTAAAGACTGCAGTATTGCTCACAGCCAAGGTCCTGTGGACTCAGCTGTCAGGGACCTACTGATCCTGACTATGGGTTTTCAGTGGGTGAATCTGAAAGAAGTTGTCTATTTAAAAACTAGCTTTCTTCCCAGAAATGTGCTAGGTTGTTTTTTGATTTGGCTTTCTTGCTTCTTTAGAGAAAGCCGTTGAATTAATTAATGATTATTTTTTAAATGTCTAGCAGATATGGAAAATGGCATTTCAGAATGAATGGTGATGTGGATTGTTTCGCTTCACAAAGTCTTGAGGCTTTTTGCAGTTAAAAGACTGACTTTTGAAACTATCATTAATCTTAATGTTGCTGACTAAAGCAACAAAAGATTGAATATGCCAAGATAAATATCCTGGCCTTCTGAATTTTTTTTTGAGTTCTACAAAATTTATAAATATGAAGTGGGGAAGAAATATGTGGGACAGAATTACCATATTTTCGCTTCCCTCTGCTCTCGAAGTGTCGGTTTGGGTCAGATTGCATTTGCAAAGCCATCCTGTGAACTTCTCAGATTTTACACTTGCTTTTCAGGGTAACAGTAAACTCACTGGAGATTATTGCATGTTAGGAACCACCACAAGGCTTCCCTTCAAAACTGTAGCAAATTGAGAGTGAGAAGGATAAATCAGCATTGTGACTCATTTTTCAAGTGTTACATTTTACACATTTACGAAAATTCTCTTTTGCTTTCTTAGAAATTGAATGTATTCTTATGTTAGCAGCATCCGATACCTTTAGAAATACATGTTTGAAACTTGTGATCATGATGTTTCTGTTTCCCTCTTCAATTAAAATTTAAGGGGTTTAGACACACTGTAGTCATTCAGGTGGAGAAAGGTACTGGTTTACCTTGAAGCTAAATGAAAGGCAGACTAACAAAACTGACTTAAGCAATCTGTAATATTTTCTTTTCTTAAATAAGATACTTTAATTAAAACAAAATTACCACTTATCCACTGGATGCAGCAGATCAGCTACCATATAAAGTAATAGGAAGTATTACACTTAGTGATGTCAGCTTGCAATCTTGAAATTCCATTTTGAAATTTAACACATTTTTTCATTCTCCTAATTTTTCTTTAAACTAATGTCAACTTTTCTAATATCTTGGTGTTTTTGTTTTGACTCTTCAGACTGCTATTCCCCATTCCCTAAAATTACAAAACCATGTACTGCCACAAAATTATTTTAATGTACATTATTATCTTTTCTTTTTAAGGCCGTTCTTCCCTCTTCCCAATAGATGATGGCTTGCTGGATGATGGTCACAGTGATCAGGTTGGAGTCTTGAATTCTCCTACCTGCTATTCAGCTCATCAGAACGGAGAAAGAATTGAGCGTTTTTCCCGGAAAGTGTTTGTTGGAGGTCTGCCACCGGATATTGATGAAGGTGAGCGGCCTGAAAACCGGGCAGGCTGTGTTTGGAGGGAGAAACAAAAACAGGTCATGCAAAACCTGACTTAAGTAGTAAAAATAAGCCACTCAGCAAAATAATGTTGTGCAAAAGGCTGTAACTATTTGTTCTTTATGTAAGTTGATGAGTGTGTTGAGCTTAGTATCATCTTGTTTGGTTTTGGGATGATGCAGTTTTTTCTGATTCTACACTTGCAGATTAGAGTGCATGTAATGTGTGGAATGCATGCTCCTGCTTATCTTGCATATTCCTTTCAAATACATCTTAGCCCTCCTCTATCTGTGCCTGCTTTATTCTGTAGTCATAGGAAATTTCCATTCATAAATTAATTTCATATTCTATTTTACTATTACCTGAAGATCTCAGCAGTTATACAGAAAGGTTAATATTACTCCTGATGAGAAATAGAGAAACTTGGGCAGAGCAAGGTCAAGCGGCAGAGCACTCTTGATGCATTGAACAGGGACTGTACTACAGAAACTTGGATTGTTAGCCACTTGAAATTGCTTTGTACACCAGTGGTGATTTGAAGCAATCGTGCTGTTGTAATAAGAGGTTTCTCCTGTGCAGATAAATGTAAACTTTCTAATGTAAATGGAAGTCCTGTTCAGAGGTTCATGGTAATCCTAGAATAACATGCAAACCAAGTATGCTGACTGTGTTTAATTAACTTTCAGACATGGAAAGACCAGGTTTTTTGGTTCCATTTTCATTGAGATGCTTCCTATAATCTACTAAGGGATTTATTTTTATAAGTTTCAGCACAGTTGCCTGTAATACTAATGGTAAATAGAAACACATGGAAATACATTTTACTTTTTCCTTCCTATTTAGATGATGGTAGGATATGACTGAAAGATACTGATCATACCTGTGTTTGAGTTGCTGCTTTTATATAGTTTAGAGTATTTTTAACCCATGGCCAAGGCTTTTCCAGTCACTGACATGTAGGTGTGACTGGGATAGAAAATCTCAGAAAGTTGTGCAAGGAGCATAGTAGATCTTGCAACAACGCTATTCATGGTTGTTGGAAACACCTCTAAATAGACAATTTTTAACTTCTGTCTCTGATACATGCATAGTGTCTGTTATAGGGCAGATATCCTGTATATATTTCCTATACATAGGAAACTGCTAGCATGTTAATTGTGGTGTTATTTGGTATATAACTTATACTGGTTATCTACTTATAAAGCTGTGAACTGTACATCACTAAACAGTAAATTTATTTGATTTCATTCCACACTGGTAGATGCATCTATTTAAGTCTTTTGTTTATGAAATTGTAAATTTTGTTTTGTTTTTCTTCCCATGAAATGTCAGCCTTTGCAAGAAGCAAAGGTCTTTGCTTGATAGTATTTTTTTATTAGTGATGTAATTTCCTTTAATTGCAACTATTTTACATGTTTTTAGATGAAATTACTGCCAGCTTCAGACGATTTGGGCCCTTGGTTGTAGACTGGCCTCACAAAGCAGAGAGCAAGTCCTATTTTCCACCAAAAGGTAAGAGAGTTAGAAGGTTTTGACCTGTTATTGAGTGCAAATCTTGCTCTGGGAAATTGTCTCATCTTCTTCCAAAGGGTATAATGTGGAGGCCCTGTGAACAGTTAAATCAGTTTCAGTGCAGGTCCAGGTGTGGTTCCTTTACATAGTGAGTCTAAAACCTGTTGTTTTGTTACTGAGCCTGATCAGGTCAACACTCTCATTGTAGTTGCATCATTGATCATCACTTCTGTATTTGTATTTCTGTCTAGTTTCCAAAATTGAGATTTGATGAAATTTTTTAAGACAAAATCTTAGATAAATATTTTCCTAGGAAGTTAAAGGCAGGATGCAGAAGGATGCATTTGCTTATCTGGTCAGGATAATCAAATATGCATCTTTCACTTTTAGGATATGAACTTCCTGTTGAAGCTCTAATCTTTTTGTTAAATGATTAAATATTGATTTTTTTTTACTATATTTCTAGTGTTGCTGTTAGATTAGATTTTTTACTATTACTTACAAAGTGTTGGAAAAACCATTCTGTAGATCAAGTAGTTAAGTCACATAACATATCTCTGTGCATGTACAGCCTTGTATTGTTACATATAAAATAAATGCAGAAGTGTGATCTAGACATGAAAGCAATGCAGAAATTATTGATTTTTGTAGAGAATGCAGCAATTCATTCCTTCTGTGGAAGTGACAAATGTAGGTATAGTTCTTTTGTAAACTGATTCTTTATTTATCTGTGCATGTATGCTGGGGAAAAGACAGGATTATTATCCCCAATGGGCCCTCTAAAGAGTGGAAAATGGAATTGAAAGCATTTGAATAGCATTTATGAATGCTACATGGAAATTCTAAGACAAACAAAGAGACTTTGGCTTTTTGGATTGTCAGGCCAGCCCACAAAGCTACTGTCAAGTTAAATTTGATTATCTTAGACTGAATCTCTCTTTATAAATTACCAAGAAAAATTCCCAAGGAACTCTTTGAAGAAGATGCATCTCACAGAGTCTGTGATGAATATATAGAAGACAGAGGATGTAATATATTCTTACCTGAAAGGAATGGATTCTGGCATTCGTTTCCAAGGAGATAGTCCTATCTCAGCATCTGAACAACTTAAGGATGTATTTTCAGACTTCCTTATTTGATAAAGGTTTTTCATGTAGTTGGGTTGTTTATAATTACTGCAGTAAGAAAAAAACCCAAACTGTGTTGTAAGTACAGCTTCGTAAAGGGAAAGAATACAAGTAGAAGAACTTCAGTGCATTGATCTAATTAATTCAGGAAACATTTGCAACCTAAGTGCTAAGTTGATTTCCCATGATTAACTGATCCTTACTTGAAAAATAAAAGCATTTAATGTTCTTTCTTAATGCTTCAGCCTAATTTTTAGTTTGCTGCATTATTTGGTATATTTTGTATGTAGCCTAACACATTTAAAATACAGTGTTGATTTCTCTTTGTAAATAATCTGGAAACATACAACTGCTGAGTGTTACTGTGTACATACCTCTTTTGTTCAATGCAATACATATGACCCATAATTATTTTGTAGAAGAATTTAATTTAAAATTGTCTTTCATTGATATTACTTGTGTGAACAGACAAGAACCATGTATACATAAGATGTCTGAAATGGCTAAGGATAGGCAAAATAAAGCTTTGAGATCAATCAGTAAATACCAGTTGAGAAACACATACTATATTAGTTCAGGGAATTAATGTTTTTTATTCTTTTCACTCTCCATTTTCTAAATTGTCATTCTGCATGAAATTAATTCAGTGTCCATATTTTTCTTTGTTCAGTTTCTTTAGAGATTTGTTATAGTATTGCTTTCCAAAGACATCTCAGAATTAGGCCATTCTGGACTAATTAATGTAAGTCTTCTCTGTGGTGAAGAGATGGAGCCTGTTTTGTTTTGGATTTTTTTTTGTTACTGTTCAGTTTTCCAGGCTGTGCTTCCTTCCAAGCTCTCTGCTTGCAGAAGGTCCTGAGGGAAGGCCAAGTTCATAATAAGTGTTTCCTTGCTGAAAGAAATTCAGATTGCCTTGATCCATCAAGCCTGGCTGCCTCCTGAGAAACACCAATTGCTTGTTCTTAACTAATTACATTTTGTGTTGGTTCACCACAAAATTAGATAGAAACGTAACAGGAATTTTTACAATTTTATACCGATCCTACAAGGAAGCTCTGTTCTGGAAAAGAAAAACCTCAGTTGAGCTCAAAGTACAAAGTCTGTAACAGTGATCTGCCAACTGTGATGCAGGATTCCTTCCTTTCTGACTTGCCACTGTTTATCATAACTCGTGTTATTACGTAATTGGCAAATACACTTATTTGTGAAATAATACATATGTCCAAAGTAACTTAGGGGGTTGAGGACTCCTCCTTTTGATAGTGAAGCTCAGAAAGAAATGGTGCCATAAAGATATGGAAATTCAAAAAATGCCTTGCAAAATATGTCCAGTTGTCTGTGACCTCTGTACTATTTATAGTCTGTCTCAAAGGATAATCTGATTTAAACAGGACACTGTGCCCAGCCTTATTCTAACTGGGTGTTTCTTCTGCCTTGTATTACAACAATTGTGCAGTAACTCAAGGTTCCCAATTGCTAACTCAGAGCTAACTAGCTGAAAAACTCAAGTTGGAAATGTTCGTTTCTAGTTTCAGAAGCAAAACCCCAGGTCCCTACAAGTTCTCTTGAACTTGTTACCTGCTAGTTTGATCACACTGAATAGGATCAAACTTGGGATTCAGACAAGTAATTGTAGGTATCTTCATGTGTGATTAGTGTCTAAGCTTCCTTTAATCAATGTGAATCTGGCCAGTACAGCCAGTGAATTACAGAGGGCAGTTCAGGTCCCTGTAACATAAGCACATTGAGCTCGATTCATTTACCCAGATTGAGGATATCTAACAGACTAGATACATGGGTTTCACAAATATAGTGCAGCACCATGTTTTTTCACCTCATATGTGTTTTGGAGTTTATCCTCCATCAAAGATGACTAACTGAAGAACTGAAAGATGGGGTGTGTAGATCCATTGTCTGTATTAACCTGCAGCTTGGACTACTGATCTTCCTGATTTAAGTTAAGGTGCAGCAGTCTCTAGGCAAGAATTGCACTATACTGAGGCAACTTGGTGCCCTCAGACTCTGGAGAATCTGTCAGGACAGTGGAAGAACCAGCTCCAACACAAAATACCACTGTAGTCACTGGCATGGCACTGCCATGCTGGCTTGCACTGATTTTCTTGATTCCTCCTCTAAGCCATTAGTGACAGGAATTAACTGGAGGTTGATAAAACTTAAAGCTGCTCTCTGATTTTTACACAAAATATACATAACAAGAAGCATATTTTCTCCCTCTGGTAAACTTTCACATTACTGTGAAATAAAATTTTTTTTTCCTTGCTAAGAAAATCATGTTAGCATGAATCTAGTCCAGAATGCTTTGCTTTTGTTTTGTTCTTTAAATAATGAATACCAAAATAAAATTTATAATTGATACCATGAAAAGTTCTAATTTGGTAGGACTCTTCAATCATCTCAGCTTTTCAAACTTACCTGATGTGCTTTCTGTTCCAGTGCTCACCAATCCATCTCTTTAGTGAGCATTGGAAATCATTGAAGGTCTAGAGCTGTGGAGAAAAACTACAGACAGACCAGTTTGATAGTACAGTCTATACCCTAATTTTGTGTTCTGAGGGGAGTAGTACAGCTGAGCTCATGACAGAAGGCTTTCTGAGGCTTTTAATTAAGTGGGATAAACCAAGACATGAGTACATGTTTTTCAGATGAGGTTGAGAAGGTAGTATTAATGTGTGTTTTTTCTATTGCTTTCCTTTCCATGTCAACAGTGATGGTATGCAGTGACCCTCAGATTAGCTCAGTTGTTTAGAGCATGGTGCTAATAACAATTCAAGTTGTGGATTCAGTCCCTGTATGGGCCATTCACTTAAGAGCTCGACTCAGAGATCTTTGTGCCACATCCAACTGAGAATATTTTGTGTAATCTTTATCACTCCTTGAGTTCTTGTACTTGAATTTTTTTATCTTTTTACAAGTTGCTGCAGTTAAGCATATTAATAATAGCTGCAGAACATAGAGGTGGTAGATTATAGGGAGGCACTTACTTTGTATATCTGGAGCTATATGGCAGTATCTTTGAACTGCATTAGGAGAAGAACTGATGAAAAATCAGTATCTGGATAATCTTTGTATATCTGATTCTTTAGACAGTATCATGTGCAATTGAATCTTAGATTAATCAAGTTATTGCACTCCCATCATTCTTGTACTGGGCTCTCCATTTAAACTGGAATGTGTGATTCCTTCTGACCAAGTAAGGACAGTTACATGGAGCTTATCTGACCCATGCCAGTTGACACATGCCCTCATTCACTGAGTTTTGCACGGGTAGTACATGGATTTTAAATTCTGTGATAAATATTGTAATATATCCCCATTAAAATAGATTTTGAATCTAAATTACTGTTGATTAAACTTAAGTTAAATAAGTCATCAGTTAAAAATTAACAGTTCAGCTGTGAAGAATAGACTTCACAAGAAAATGCATCAGCCCAAGTCGAAAGACTCCCTATGACAGATTTGTTATGAAACTAAATAAGATAAAAATAAATATATAGAATACATAAAATCCTGTTGTGTGTCCCTTTTTACGTAGCTGTGATGGGACTATGGTATCACGGGTAAGAAATAAGGTACAGCTTATTGGAAGGACCCGTATAGACCTTACAGCTTTTTCTTAAAATCCTGTTCTTGTTCCCACATGTCTAAAATCAGTTGTGTATTCTTAAATCTTACATTGATTTAACGCACTGATTCTTTAATGGTCTTCAAGATTAACACCTTTACCTTGATGACCTACAGTGTCTGCATTAAGAAGTGGCTGGTGGTTAATTAGCTTCTCTCAGAAATACAGCAAGATTTCCAAAAGGCTTGGTAAAGCATCCATTATCCCTTTTCCCTCTCTAGAGCAACTGCTTCAGCATTTGCTTCTCCATCAAAGTCATAAAACATAACTTCATGTGAAAATTCTAAACTTGGTAGTAATCTCAGAAAGAAATGTGAGTTATGGTCCCTTTAAAGTTTATTTTAGTATACAACCATGATTATGCTCTTGGGTTATTTGTAAAGTAACAAATGTAGTGTATCTCATGCGGTAACTGTGAAAGGAATGTGTCAGGATCTTTGCATCTGTTTGGTTTTACGTAGCATTAAATAAGCATTTTAATTTTTTTTTGTAGTGCTTGAAAGGTTTGCTGGGTCACTTACATAATAAAATACTTTGGTCTAATCTCCAGAATAGAGATTAGTCCTTTGTGCCAAGTTGGATTTTCATTTTGTAATGTCCATTGCAGCCAATGAATGATGTTTAGCCTAGACTTAGCAGTGCATGATAAAGCAGACATGTTTGCTTTTATTTGGTTATTAGTCTTATCTGACAATTACTTTACAGATGAAAATATTGTTAATTATGACAACATAGGACATAGTTAAAGAAGATTACTAATACAAAAGAATTGGTTTTACTATCTTCTTCCTTTGTATAGTGGCAAAGACAATTCTGTAAAATAAAGATGAGAGAAAATCAATCAATTGGTTTGGGTTTTTTTCCAGGTTATGCATTCCTCCTGTTCCAAGAAGAGAGTTCCGTACAGGCTCTGATTGATGCCTGCATTGAAGAAGATGGAAAGCTCTATCTGTGTGTTTCCAGCCCCACTATCAAGGACAAGCCAGTAAGTACACAGTCAATAGCCTGCAGGCTATGGCTGCCATCTGTCTAAAGCAGCCTTGGAAATTATGAAGATGAAAAAAATCAAAAGTAAACTTCTGTTGGCAGAGCTCAACATCTGGGGCACTTGGGTTGTTTTAAAATTGTAATATTTTGAATTAATAGAATTAAAACAAAGCATCTAGACATGCTACGGTAATGAGGTTATGACTGACAATTTATATAGACTGATAAACATATTTCCACATTGTAGTGAAACTTAAAGTAGGATACTATTTTCTTTCAAAATTTAATAGGTTCAGATCCGTCCCTGGAATCTAAGTGATAGTGACTTTGTGATGGATGGTTCGCAGCCACTTGATCCTCGGAAAACAATTTTTGTTGGAGGAGTCCCTAGACCATTAAGAGCTGGTGAGTAGAATCTGTAGCAATTTTTTAAAGTAAGAAATTATTAGAAATAATTTGTACTATGCATAAAATTTTGTAGCTATACATGGATAGATATAAATTGAACAGTCTTGGTAGTTTTAACTGCAGTACAATATTCATGTATTCTTAAATTTTTCTGCTGTCTGGGTTTGGCCATAAATCACAATTCATTGTTGAGATTTGCTGGAAAGTGTTACCTCTCTATTGCTGTAGTGTGAGCTGTGTCACAAGAGGTATAAAATAGAGTTTGGTTTTAAAATAATGCTACAGAAACATCCCTGCCCGGCTCCATGACAATGGAGTGATATTTGTACCTGCTTGGCATTGTTCATTAGCTTCTCTTCTGCTGCTATCAGGGTACAGGCACAAACACCAGTGACAGAGTACTTGCACAAGTAGTCGTAGAGGAAAAAGGAAGAAATTTAGAGAGCTAGCACAATCTTTTATGGCATAACATTATAGGAGATTGCAGGACTCTTTCTAGACTCTTGCCACAGGTGTGAAGGAAAAAAATAAATGTTTCTGTAGCTGTGGAACGGTTGATGTAGAGCCTGGATAGTCTGTTTTTTCAGATTGTCTGCAGTAGCCTTTTACAATGTTTCAGGTGGCCTTCTAGTAAGTAGGTTGCAATGAATATTGGAAGTAGAAGCATACCATGCAATGGTTCAAATGCCCTTTGTTGTTAGAATGGCTTCTGGATTTCATTAGTCTTTCACAGCTAGTAATGAATTTTATTCTTAGAGAAAGATGAACTTTTAGATTAAAGATGTAAGAAAACTGACAAAAAATTGAGATACAAAGGATCTTAAATTTTTCTGTCTTGGACCTGCAATGCTCAAGCTTTTTTTGGTATTTTATTTTTAAGACTCTGCTTTTGACTGTAATACAAGCTTTGTAAATGAGTGTAAACACAGTATGTTCCAAGTACAGATTAATTTTTCTTTAAATTCAGTCCAGTGCTCCGTATTACTGTGCTGAATGTCTGTGATAAATTTAATGGATGCATTCTTATGCTCAGCTCGCAAATGCCCTTTATATGTGAAAATGAAACTTTTATGGCACTGTGAAATAAGAATAATGACTTCACAAAAGCAGTAAAACTTAAGGAGACTCTTCAAACAGCTATTGAACATCAAGGACTGCTGACACCTCTATATCCTAAAACAGAGGATTCTAATTCTGAAAAATCACTGTTTTCCACTCCAGTGAATTGCAACTGAATTCAGTATAACCTGGCAGTCAGTGCCAAGGTATTTGATCTGTAAAATTTGAAATCTTTGTTTCTCTGAACTTCAGTAAATATGGTAAGTAGAGCACTGTAGAGATAATAAAGTTCTGTGTGGTTGATGAAAAGATGCTAACTACATCTTTCAATTCAAGTAGGACATTGCATTAGGACAGCCAGAGAACATGTACCAAGGAATTTGTGGCATGAGGATCTATTTTATACAGCTTACACTCCAATGCCTGGCCAAAAACTCTTTTGCTGTAATCCTCTGAAGAAAACTGCCCTGGAATTCTAGTCCCATGTTATCAAGAACATACCATTCCATTGTTCCTTGGATATATGTACCCACAGTATGAAAGATCTGTCTGCTAAGTAATTAATAGCTTATTTAATATTATTTCTTTAATATTTTTTAATCTTGTTTTTACTGTTTCATTTGCTCTTGCAAAATTAATAATTAAAATCAACTTTTCAAGTATTTTTAGACATGAGCGTACTAAGTTTGTAGTGTAAGAATAGTTTGAATAAATGCTGTTTTGTTTCTTAATAGTGGAATTGGCTATGATCATGGACCGTCTCTACGGGGGAGTTTGTTATGCAGGAATTGACACTGACCCTGAGCTGAAATACCCTAAAGGTGCTGGACGTGTTGCTTTTTCCAATCAGCAGAGTTACATTGCTGCCATCAGTGCTCGGTTTGTTCAACTTCAGCATGGCGATATTGATAAACGAGTAAGTTACACAGAGATGTAAAAAAAGAGTTTTGCTCTGTAAAGAAACTTCTCAGAGTGTGGTAGCATTGCATGTGATTTGCATTCAAGCCAGCTTCTGTATTTTTTTTAGCATCCATGTAACTCCACTACTTTCAGGAGTATGCCTGAATGCCCCCAAACGAACAACATGTTTCCACAGAGCAGCAGTTTGTTCCTTTGACATATGCTGGACCATATGTTCTTCCCATTCTGGAGTTCCTTGTTTTGTTGTGTACAGGCAAAGGGCTTGAAAATCTCTTTCTCTCCCATGTTCTAATGAAACCAAATACTGTGATAATTCCTCTGTCATTCATAAGAAACTCTAGTATTCACTGGCTTCAGATTAGCTTGATACTTACAACTGCCCTTAATTTCAGCTGTAATTGTCAGTGCTCAGAAAATAGGTCAGGCTCAACACCTAAAATACAAAAGGTCTTGTTTTTTCTGTTTGAAAGTCTTAGTATTTACCAATGCATATTTCTATTTGTTACAGATGCTTATTCCTAGGAAAAGTAAAACTAACTTATATTAAGAAGACTAGTAAACTTCATAATTCCTAATTAGAAGTATAAGAGTAGCAAAGAAAATTGACATCTAAATTGTATCAGTTTTAAGGGTCACTAGTTTTTCTGTCAAAAGCTGCAGAGATAGTCTGGCATTAATAGGTGTTCTTAAAAAAAAAAAACAAAAGACTATGGTTTTACGGGAAGAAGGGTCAAGTAAGTAAAGTAGTTCAAGGTCCAGTCTCCCCTACAGATCAAAGGCACAGGAAAAAGACAGTGGTACAGTTAACAGAAGTCTGATCTAGGGAGGCAGCATGTGCTTCTCTCCTTTCAAATAGAGTAATTCAGCTTTATGCATGTGTCTCAAATACCACTTGCCTTATGAGCTGAAATCCCCAGACATGGTACTTTCCAGAGGATGAATGGGTGTGGTTGTGGGGAATCATCTAGGCTTCAGATTAGATGTGATGGCTACATTTTGGTCATGGCATTGCTATCCTTGTGATTTACAGCTATCCTTGATTTATAACTGTTTTTTGGATACTTACATAACAGAAAAAATGTAAACAGAAAAATCCCATGACACTGGGATTGGGTGAGGGGATATAAAACTGTTAATCATCTTTCATTTGAGTATTGGGAGTAAGGACCAGAATCCAGAATTTCCTCCAAAGAAATGCTAAATGAGTCATTTAGCTTCAGATTGAGTATTACTAAGTTTCTATGAGGAACTGTCTGATGGGCATTTGTCTGTGAAGCCACCTGACTTGGGAATTGAGATATGGAGTTGGTTCAATCCAAATTATGTTTCCCTCAAAAGTGGGAGACATGGACTTGTACCCTGTAAAACCATGGGGAACTTTTATCTTGGTCTTCCTCTTCCCATGGGAAGTGTGTCTTTTGCAGTAGAGAGCTGTATGGTAGACTGGCAGTACCATCTTGTAAGAGAAGGCATGATCCTGACTTTGAAGTCAGCAGTTGCACATACATTGTTTTGCTGTTTTTTGGTTTTTTATGATAGGTCACCAGAATCTTAAGGGCTCTTTGGATGCCAAGCAGGCGTCTGAAGTGACAATGTTTGCTGTTTGCAGAGAAAAGGATGTTAGGTTATTAATGGGTGATGGAACACTGCAGAACTCTTGGAGCCTGGGGGAAAAGAAAAACTGACACAATCTACAGGAAATGCTGTATGTGAGAAGCGCAGTATTTTGACTTATTTCCATTAAAACTTAATGTATAAAAATAGTACTCAATGATTTCTTTAATCACAAATTACCAAAAAAACCCCAAAATGCAAACAAAAACCAAAACAATCCAAACAACCCCTGCCAAGCATAGTTAGAATCTGGGGAAAGCTATTCGTGGATTGGAGACATTGAGGGGGAAAGGCAGGAAGATCCAGGTTTTCTGTTTAAATATCTGAATTCATAAAGTTGCTTTTTTGAAATAATTTATGTTCTTTCTTTAGTGCTGTTTTTCTAACACTTGAAAAATTACTCTCTTGGCACAAGTGTTCTCTTAAATTTGGAATTTCCACATTTTTATTGCCATCCTCATTTTTTCTTATTTTTTAAAATGTATGCTACTCCTGAGGTGTTTCACTGGCAAAATACACCAGTCACAAATCTTAATTAAGTTGATTAACTTGTCTTTAACTTCCATCATGGGGAGGGTTTATGAAATTCTTCATTTACCTGAGAGGAGAGTTAATCTATGCTTTTTAAATCATCTTCTTTAATTAAACCATAAGGTCAATCCTTATTTATATAATTCCATATATTTATTACCAACCAGTTATTTGCATTACTGAGGAGTCACAGAAAGGAGCATCATTTTAGGGAACATCTTGAATCTTAATTGAAAGTATGAAAAGGGCTATTTTCAGAAATACTTTTTTACCTCCACGGAGCTTTTACACTAATGCCTTTTCAGGCTCCAAAAATACTCTGAAATCAGTACTACTGCTGATTAATACATGAGCAAGCAATTAGTATAAATCTATAAACCACTAGTTTTGTAAATGAGGAAGACAGTCCTACTTTGGGTACTGCCTTCTCCTGAGGTGTTTGTGTGTGTTGGCCAGGAAGGTAATACAGTCTGTATCTCACTGAAGTCCTCGAGGTAAAGCCTGTTCAGCCCTTTACCTCAGCATTGCCTTTCCATACCAGTTATAACCAGTTTCTGTAGGTCTGCTATCCTTTCACGTTCTTTTCATAAGCAGTTTTGTCTCTGTAGAAGTCTTTTTCAATTGTTAAATTTTGCAGTTCACCTGTTTATCCTTCTGAACTTCAGTTCAAAGTATTTATAGCATTTTTTTGCACATACCTTTTCTGACCTTAATTGGAAATCTTGGTGCCACAGTCACTTGACAAACATTGTCTGTGATCTTAACTTCTTCCTTAACTAAGTTTTCTGTAGCTTCTCTCCACTTCTTTTGATGTGTAGGTATATTTATTTTGTCTAACAGATGTTTTTCTTCAGCAAAGTAATGTTCATCCTGTTTTATCATGTATGAAAGCTCAGCTCCAAACATTTCTTTGGAGCTTCAACTCCAAACAATTCATTAAAATACTGTTAACTTTCGTATGCCAGCAGTCTGCATCCACGTCTTGTAATATTTCCATTCCCCAAAGTGCTTCTCTAATATTTTGAAATCATCTTCATACCGGTCTTGGTGCATTAGTGCACTGAAGCTTGAAATAAATGCTGCTTCATTCTTTCAGTAATTCTGAGCCATGAACAAAGTCACCACGTAAGGTATCTCTTTATTGCAAAGTTTGAGTGTAATTGGTGATAAGGCAGATCATTGTAGTGAAATAAGTAGAGCTCATACTGAATTCAGATTACTGGAAGACACTTTGACATTTCTAGGATGGCCTCTACTTCTGAAGCTAACAGCATGAAGCCTATTCAGCTGTAAAACTTCAGGGCAGGGAGCTGGATGTGTAAATTTTTTCCTCTGTAAATACACTGACAAAAGTATCATTTTAAAGTTCTTAGTATTTCAGGCATATTCTGTCTGAGTATAGAACATACAGTCAATGTCTATATGTAGTGGTCTTCTGAAGTATTAGTATCCAAGGATAAAAATCTTATGCAGCAGTGGAGAAAATGTGGCATACAATACATTCCTTAATGACTGCATCAACTCATTTTGTGTTTTATTATGAAGTATTTCTTCCTGTCTGATCGCAGTCTGTAGCAGTGCAGTTATGCAAAGACATAATGCATATTTACCACTGGACTCCTGCCACTTTTCCACTCTGGCAGTCAGATGAGTTTGGGAGAGAGAAGCTGTGTAAGACAGGTGTTTGTAGCTGTCTGTAGACTTGCAAAATGATCTTTAAAAAAATATTTTCAGAATTTGTATTGAGTACAAATTCCTCTACAGTTCAAAGCCACGGAAAGAGAAAGCAATAGATTACCAAAATTAGTAGTGCCAAGTTTGACCATATTTTTAAAGTAATTTGACTATATTTTAAAAATAGGGAGTGAATTTACAGTGAACAGCTCTGCTAAAAGATATGCATTACAGCTTGAAGAAAGTACTTTTAATTTGCACACAAATGTAGTACATGCAGAAACACTTGTACTTAAAATTCTGTGTTAAAGGGTAATCTCATATGCTTAGTTATTTTTTTACTAAACTGTGTAGAATTAATTATGTTGATGTCCAGTTAGGAGATCTTTGAGTGATTCTGGTTTTTTCCACACTTACGTCCGTAATACCATTTGCAAAGGACTCTCTCCCAGGGTAAATTAGGGGAAGTTTCTGATGTAGCTGTTAATTGTATGCACAGTGTACTTCTAAAGATCTGCCTTGAGTGTTCTGCAGTATGGATGAGTCTGTAGGTGATAAATGATAATGAGTAATAACTGATCAGTTATATAAAGGCTTTAATACAGCTGACTGCAGACTTCAGGGGATTTTTTGGGTCTTTTTTTTTTAAACCAGAGAGAAATGAATGCCTTCATACAACTTCAAGTAGAAGCAGTTATTAATGGGAATTGTTTCTGTTTGGCTCCAACAGGTGGAGGTAAAGCCATACGTGTTGGATGACCAGATGTGTGACGAGTGCCAGGGTGCGCGGTGCGGTGGGAAGTTTGCTCCTTTCTTTTGTGCCAATGTCACTTGCCTGCAGTATTACTGTGAGTTTTGTTGGGCAAATATCCACTCTCGTGCAGGACGTGAATTCCATAAGCCATTGGTAAAGGAGGGGGCTGACCGCCCACGTCAGATCCACTTCCGCTGGAATTAAACATGGTGAACCAGCATCTGCATAAGGAGAGAAGGGTGCATGTGGCTTACTGTGTTTGAAGATACTGACATGCAGAAGAAATAAGTGCATTCTTCTGCTTTTCACCCCAGCTATCAATACATGCATCTTTATCAGCAGCCAAAACACTACAAGCCTCTTGTTTTTCACCAAAACCCTACATCTCAGGCTTACTAATTTTTGTGATATTTTCATGTTAAAATAAAATGTTTTTTTGTATTTTCTCCAAGTTATTTTTATATGTAAAGTTAAAACTAGATATGAGAATGTTTTTGCGTAGGGGCACACAGTCTGCTGCTATATTTAGTGGGTGAAGCGTGCACTTATTTCTAAACATGGGTTTTTAACTTCAAGATCTGCCCCAGTAATTTACCAAAGGTAGCAAAATAGTGAAGATGGAATATGTCTGCTACAAAAGCTTATTTTTATTGTTGTTGCTATTTTCAGTGTATACATAAACTAAAAATTAGGGTTGATTTTTTGCTCTCCATTTTGACTTGCAAGAAATAATACCTCAAGATAATCTGATTTATTAGCTATTTTTAAACATTTTTAATCACAAGCTGTATTAGCTTTGCTGCTATATAGGTGTTATGTGTAATGCCACCTATTAATACGGGATTGAAACGTTTAAGACACACTGCATTACAGATTAAATGCAGGCAGCACAATATGGCCTAAACTGCCATAGTTTTAGAATGTGAAAAAATTGCATGTTTACTTACCTGTATACACCATATGCATGCACTAGAACTATTAATTAACAAGAGGTGAGTTATTGCAAATGTTCAAAAAAAAGGCTCTCTTGAAACTAGGTAGCATGAGCAAATTTACAAAATTTCTTACAAAAACAAACTTGCATGCATTATTGTGACTGAAGTAAAAAAATGTCCTACATGTGTACAATATGCAAATTAGTTTTAGACTAGAGAGTGCAGCCATTTTGTGACCTGGTCAGTAGTGGAATTCAATTTTATGCAGACTGGATGTAATATTGTAATCCCTGTGCAATTTTGTGATGTGTGCTTCTACTTAATGTGGCGTGATGTAGTATAGATACAGGTTTGAGTAAAAAGCTAGCATTTAAAAGTTCTTTTAAGCCCCTTGATTGTTCATGGTTAAGATTTCCTCTACAAACCAAAGATGGCCAGCACACTGCTAACCAGTCACCAAATGTGAAACCCATGACAAATGCATACAAAAATAGACATATATGAGAATGCATAATGCTTTAGAAATTAAATCCTAAGTAAAGTCAAAATGGAGAAGGTGTAATATACAGACGGCTAGTTGCATAACAAACGTAAGTTTTACCTTTAAGACAACAGTGAAATCTGGCTTAAAAAAGCCTTGCTTACATGTTTGACCTGTGTGTGTTGTGGTCTTCTGTCAAACTGGGGTCACTGTTGCATGAGAAGTAGCTACTTGACAGTCAAGGATAGTCTTTTTATTTTAATGAAGGAGTTCTACTAATGACATTGCTTGCAGATTTTGAAAAACAAACGTAGTTAGGAAAGAGGCAATATTTAACTGAACACTAAAAGAAAATCTTAGCAGT